>CM060599.1:27253128-28453128 GCA_030578255.1 Tiaroga cobitis
GAGGTCTGGGCAGCCGAGAACAGAACCAGCGGCCTTCAGCCCAGTCTGGAATAGTAGTGTTAACAATCAACATGAGAACAGTGACGTAACCACAAAAAGCATTGATGTCACTTTACTGTACAACTGCAGGAATAACACCGCTGACCCAATTCACAAGGATCTCAAATTCAGATTGCAATTAAAGAAAGATCAAAGATCAGATTTTAATTCATAATCTAATTCTAAGTATTCCTGCACTCAAATTGTATTTGTTTGCTCGGGACCCGGTGACTCTCATGTCAGCCATTATGACAGATCTCGCAGTCACACATATGCCAGTCTGATCGTAGTCACAGGTTGAGGTGTTACTTAATACTAGTCTCACATGCTGTCTGGATTGATTCTTAATCAAACATATCAAGCACTGATCAATTTGATAGTGACAGCTAATGAACCTATTCTCAGATCATGATGTAACACTACAATGAACTTTATGACAGCAGTATTTGGGACAGTGATTCTTTGTCATTAAAAGCATTTACATTTATATGATATTTTCAGATTTATTTTTTTTATTTCAGGGATATTATCAAAGTAGAATTTTAATATAAGAAGAATTTAGGAAGAATTTAACATTTCATAACTTTCAGATTAGAAAGAAGTCATTAAAGAGTTTAAAGCTATTATTATGTATCCTTTAAAATTTTAATAATTGAGTTTGTAATGAAAAGTATTGCATTTTTTCATTTAAAACGATCTTAGAGGAAAGAAAAGCTGACTGAATAATTACACACACACACACACACACACACACACACACACCCACACACCCACACACACGCACGCACGCACGCACGCACGCACGCACGCACGCACACACACACACACACACACACGCACACACACACATCTAGGTGCCTTGATGGTAAATTATCCAACTGTTGGGGGTTGTAATGGGCTTTCCAGGCTAAATTACATAACACGTCTTCAAAAATAAGCTGTATTGAGGGACGCGTCAGGGTTGTCCTCTGTCCCCATCTGTGTTCGCCTTGGCTATTGAACCGTTCTCCATTATGTTACTATCCTCATCCTGTTTTAAAGGTGTTTTTCGCAATGACGTCGAACATCGTTTATCTTTATATGCGGACGATTTATTGTTATATGTATCCCAGTATCCTGTCTTCCGACCATTTTGTCCACTCTTAAAACATTTAGTTCTTTCTCTGGATATAAAATTAATTTACAAAAGAGCGAATGTTATCCCATCAATACAGCGGGTTTATTACTTCAACAAATTGACTTGCCCTTTAATATCAGTCACTCTGGCTTCAAGTATCTCGGTATTAGTGTGACACGGACATTTTCCGGTCTTCTGTCTGCTAACTTTTCCCCACTTTTAGCCAAAATTAAATCTGATCTCCAGAGATGGAATAATCTACCTCTTTCCCTTATTGGCAAGATCAATGTTATTAAAATGAATGTTTTACCTACATTTCTTTTTTTGTTTCAATCAATTCCTCTATTTCTACCTAAATATTTCTTTGACTCCTTAGACAAAATGATAAGTTCCTTTATATGGTGTGCGAAGTCTCCACGGGTCCGTAAGTCATTACTTCAGCAATGTAAGTTTGGTGGTGGTCTTGCTCTACCGAACTTCCAATTTTACTACTGGGCTAGTCATATTCATAAAATACGCTGCTGGAATGAGTTTCCTATTTACCTTGGTGCAGACTGGAAGCCCTTTCTTGCGGTCCGAAATCCTCTATATCTGCCCTCATACACTCTTCTCTTCCAACCAAAATCTCGCTGTATGTTAAAAACCCTGTGGTGCTTAACACTTTAAAAGTTTGGTATCAATTCAGGAAACATTTCAAATTTGTAACATCATCTCCAGTTGGTCCACTGTGTAGGAATAATTTGTTCCCTCCCTCATCTCTTGATTCTACTTTTTTGACATGGCATAACAAAGGTATACGTTGTTTTGCTGATTTGTATTCCAATGGTATTTTTAACAGTTTTACCAATCTGTCATCATTGTATGGATTACCTGTGAACCATTTCTTTAGGTATCTTCAAGTTCGGCACTTTGTTTCAAAAAGTTTTTCTAATTTTCCCTTCTTACCTCCTCAACAACCATGGGATAGATTGCTGGACTTTAAGCCACAACAAAGAGGGATTGTCTCAGAAATTTATAACTGTATTCTGGATCATTGTAACTACACAAATTCAAAAACAAAGACTGCTTGGGAGGAGGAACTGGGGCAACAATTCAGTGAGGAGTGGTGGCAAGAGGTCATTGATAGACTGAGTACTGTGTCATCTTGTGCACGTCTTGTACTGATTCATTTCAAGGTTGTACACAGAGTCCATTTCTCCAAAGCAAGATTATCTGCAATTTTCCCAGGAGTAGAGGATAAGTGTGAAAGATGTCTTAACCCACGTTGTCATTTGAGCCACATGTTTTTTCTTTGTCCACAGTTACACAACTTTTGGTCTGGTTTCTTCAACATAATTTCAATTATAATAGGAATACACCTTCAACCTTGCCCCTTAATTGCTATTTTTGGGACCCCAGACAAATCAGATCGATTTAATTTGGCACAGAAAGAAATTCTCAAATTCACATCTTTACTGGACAAACGTCGAATTCTCTTACAGTGGAAATCTCCAAATCCTCCGTCAGTCACGCAGTGGCTTACTGATGCTATGCATTTCTTAAAACTTGAGAAAATTAAATACGCAATGAGAGGAAACACTGTCAAGTTTTTTTTACATATGGCAGCCTTTTCTATCATATTTTGCAGACATGCAGGACTTGACGTCCTGTTATATTTTATATTTGTATATGATTTTAAGGAAGCCAGGGTGGGGTGGGGTGGGTTTGGTTTGGTCATGTCATGTCTTTTTCCTTTCTTGTTTTCTGTTTAAAATCTAAATTGTAAAAGTTGTCTATTTTATGTAACTCGATTCAGTTTTCAATAAAAATATTTTGTAAAAAAAAAAAAAAAAAAAGCTGTAGAACACAGGAGCTGTGAATGTGCAGGAGATACGGCAGAAAAAAGAACATAAAATGTCACCTTTGGATAGTCAATAATGTCCAATCATAAAAGTATATGTGTAAATTGTTTTTAAAATATTTTTTAGAAGTACTTGGGGTTCCAAAATTGCACTTTTAATATGCAACTCCTTATGCCATAATTTGGGCAGCAGGATTTAGTGACAGAGACCGAGAGAATTTAGTGGGTCAGGATAAACGCACAAACCCCAAACATCCACTGACTGACCTCATTAACTCAGAACAGACACTAGGAGAGCAACCGGTCATCCCTCTCGTTAACACGGCCCTGGGGTATGGACAAGGAAAAGAGTGGCAGCTGTCCATAGGGAGCTAAAGCATTCTCAGAGCACAGACTCATCTTCCCTGAATTAGCTTCCGTGACCCTGCAGACCCTCTGCTGTAGGGAGGTGACCTCCACCTGTCCGGCCCAGATAACAATGATGCTGAATGCCAGCTCAATTGAATCAGATATGGCAGAGTACATAGCTATTACATAATATGGCTGGAATACTTAAGGCTGAAGCATTATGTGTTCTTTGAGATGAAAATAGGCCCAAGTGCCGATATGAACTGCAGGTGCTCAGAAACATCAAAAGAATTTCACTTTTGGAATTCATCTGGGCCTTCAGGGCAACTCTAATGCTCACCAGCTTGAGGATTCATTCACTACACACTTAAAATGGTCAACTTATTCACAAAAGTTTTTTGAATATGCCTAATGTAATAGCAGACTACTGTATATGTGTCTGTTCCTTAATCTAATAGGGAGCCTTGCTGCCAACATAGAAAACTGCCTGCATAAATAAGGCCATAACTGAAATGGAGCTAAATAACTAATTTGGAACACAGTACATAATCAGCGAATCCTATAAAAGTGCATCATATTAATAGAACTCCTGTTGTGAAGCAAATGGGAGACTTAACTCACAATTTATTCCAATAGTTTGAGGTTAGCATGTTGCTAAGCTAACAACAAGATACTTTAAGCAAAAAATATAGCTAGCACACACAAATAGTTGGAAGAAATCCTGTTCTTTATTGTATTAAACTATTTTTATTGATACTTTTATACAGTATATACACTACCATTCTAAAGTTTGAGGTCGGTAAGACCTTACCAAGGCTGTATTTATTTGATAAAAAATACAATATTACAATTTAAAATAACTGTTTTCTATTTAATATATTTAAAAATGTATTCCTGTGATGCAAAGCTGAATTTTCAGCATCATTACTCCAGTCTTCAGTGTCATATGATCCTTCAGAAATCATTCTCATATGATTTGCAGCTCAATAAATATTTTATATCATTTTCAATGTTAAAAACAGTTGTGCTGCTTAATATTTTTGTAGAAACAGTGAAACATTTTTCCAGGATCTTTGATTAATAGAAAGTTCAAAAGAACAGCATTATATGACTGGTCTATAAATTATTATATCACTTATTATATGAGCATTATAAATGTCTTATAAACATTATAAACTTTTGAATGGTTTGTATTTTCAGCATTTCTCTCATACACAATTTTAAAATAAGGTAATAAGGTAAATAATAATTATGCTGCCTACCCTTCAAAATAGCTTTTGTGGGGGAATTACGTCTATGAACGTCTATGCCTTAAAATGCTGCCTACATAGGCAGCTCACTGGCGTTTGGAACAGAGCAAGTATGAAGAAACTGAGTGCGGGTACAGAGGAGCACCATTAATGGTAGCTGTTGAACCAAACACATATAGGTCTACACTAGCGAGGCCTTTTATTCGAATGGCTCTTCATTTATAAAAATTATTATTTGTTTCACAGATGGCCGCAAATTGCATGTGTCTCTATTATGTCATCCAGCCCACAGAAAAATTCATTTCCTCTTAAAAAATGAGAAAAGCAGGAAGACTGGTTTGTAAAAGTGAAGAGGGCCTCACATGAACCATACTTTGCCTCTCACCACAAATAAGAAATAAAACTTTGGTATGAGAACAAAGCTCAAAGACACAATAAAAGGTTGAATAAAAAAAAAAAACCCAGAACATTATTCTAAATTAGAATTATAATACTTTGAATGAGGGTTATACCAGATTTTACATCCCACCACGTGATGTGTCATATATCAAAGTTATATTATAAAGCACATTTCCATCTCACAGGCCTCAGAGGGATGGATATGGACAGCAGTACCAGCAACTCCAACCCTATTACAGACTTTAAATGGTGAAAGTTCAAAAAAGAGAGGTTATATATAATAGATGTATTTCTGATGTGTTAAACGCCAGAGGAGAACTGGCCCCCGACTGAGCCTGGGTTCTCCCAAGGTTTTTTTTTCTCCATTGGGTCATCTGATGGTGTGTTAGGACACCTTTAGGTCACTGGATGGAGTTTTTCGGTTCCTTGCCACTGTTGCCTTTGGCTTGCTCAGTTGGGGATATTCAAATTAATTAACCAATCATACCATTGATCAGCTCTACCAAACTTGGATGTCTTTTTTTCCAGTAATAAACAAACATTGTTAAGTTGTTTTGATTGATACTGTGAAGCAGCTTTGATACAATCTGTATTGTGAAAAGCGCTATATAAATATATTTGACTTGACTTGACTTGATGTATTTCATTTTACTAAATTCAAAGATAAGACTCTACAAGAAGAACTGCACAGACTCA
The DNA here is from genome assembly GCA_030578255.1 of Tiaroga cobitis. NCBI lineage: Eukaryota > Metazoa > Chordata > Actinopteri > Cypriniformes > Leuciscidae > Tiaroga > Tiaroga cobitis. The sequence goes on from CM060599.1 coordinate 27,258,818, forward strand.
CTCTCTCTTTTTGGTCTAGATGTTACAAAAGATTCACGGTGCTTTTACATGCCGTACCAGCAGAGGGAGTTTTGAGTTTTCCTTTCACACCGAAGACTTACTGAATCACAAACGGAGTACAAATATGCAGAGATTAAATTAAAAGAGCTCCCTCAGTTTTGCCTTTCTTATTTGAAATTTTTTAAGAACTATTATTCTAATATATATATATCCTTGCTGTAAATTAATCACTTGGGAAAAAAACGATAAACTGGCACGATTTATGAACGTTTCTCTTGCCAGTTCAAAGTATGGTGAAATAAAATAAATGTAGATTTAAACTCACAGAGTACGGGTGTTAAAAACACCTGTTGCTGGCTGGGAGCAGTGAACACTGCAGATGAGTTTGGCATGGTCAGTTCAGATCACACGGGGGCCCCTGGTCTCTGTGGATCTCCGGTGGGAATCCGCAGGGATTGCACGAAACCTGTCAATCACAGAAAGGAAAAACATCTTAAGTTAGCTTCTGAAGCTTCTCCGAATCTGCAGGATGGATGAGCATCACATTGGGCTGATGCAGTGACATTCTCATGGTGGTGTTGTAACAAGATAATGATCTTACAATATTACACTGACATTGAGAAAACATTTTTCACACTGGCACGTCATGAAGTATAAAATTCACAGCATACCGCAATGCTTCCTAACTTTCACATGCAGGTGACCATATACCTCCTTCCTGGCAGACCACAGCTTTGTAATTTTCTTAATTATTTTGCACATTTAAAGATGAGCAAAAGACAAGTCTTTTAGTCTTTTTCTAGTGTGCTGTAACTAGCTTTAAAAAAAACTCAACCAAAAATAAAAAAGTTACATAATTACTCACTAGCATGCTGTTCCAAACCTGCACGACTTTCTTCATGGAACACACACACAAATATTTTGATAAGGTTTTTTTTTTTTTGTCCATACGATTAAAGTCACTGAAGGCCAATGTCGGGTTTTCCTGGACCCCATTGACTTTCATTGGGACAAAAACAGTTGCTCCTATGCGCCACAGAAGATAAAGTCATTCAGGTTTGGAACGACATGATGGTGAGTAAATGATCACTTGTCACTGATGAATTTTCATTTTTGTCTGAACTATGCCTTTAAGCTTTGGACTTCAAAATACATTTCCAAATAGTTTATCTGTGCAAGAAAATAAACCAGTAAGAAATGTTTATTTTTCTTCAGATTGGCGAGGTTTAGCACGGCTGAACTGGACTGAGCTCTGAGTATACATATGTCAGAGAGGTCTGCTGCCTTCCTGAAGTTAAACCCAGATTAGGAATGGTTTGGCTTCCCTGAAAAACAGGGCATCCAACAAAGTCAGAGGCCACGCCACGTGGGACTAACTCTTGACCTCCTTGTGAGCAGAGTAGAGCGTTTGAGGGGGTGAAACAGGAAGAAGATTGAATTTTGTTTCCCCGTCAGAGGAGGTTAGATGATTTAGGCCAAAATCAACTGTCCCTCTTTATCTATCTCTCCTCATCTCCTTATTTTTCGCTGCATCAACCCTTGTGCAAGAGTGCAGTGCAGCTGTCCATTTTCTCTCTAATTTTTCTCTGTCAGATTTCAGCCTATAATTGGCAGAAAGGACCTCAGTGACTCCTCACGAATGTGAATAAGTCTGTGCTGTCCAGAACTAATAGAAATAATCCCCCCTCCCCTCCGCCTGGACATCACTGGGCTGACAGGTTCACAAGTGTACACCGAGTGTGATTTGGTTTCTCAACACCACTACATATCCTTAAACCCCAGCACAGTGTACCTTAGCAAGGCCCTAAGCACAAATCACCGATCAGTTACAGACTCACATGCTCCGCACGAGCTTTGATAAACAGCTTTATGCACTGATTTACATCTGTGCTAAATGAAAATCAATTTTTTGCAAATGAAAGCTATGTTCATAATGAAATACAGTGACAGTGCTGAATAATATACAGTAACACAAACATAAAAAGAACAAAGAAGTGAAACATTTTATTTGAGAAAAACTTGCATGTGGTGTAGAAGGTAACAAAAATATTTAAAAAAAACTTTGAAATAATGAAAAAATTTCCCATTTTTACATAAATACATATACGGTGGAAAACTGTAAATGATTTAACATCCCATCATGCCATTTTACTGTAAAATACTGTCAAAATTATGTTTTTACCTAGTAAAAACTATGAATTCCAGAATAATTTATGGTGAAAAACTGTAAAAGGACATTCCCACTCCCTGTGTGACATTACATATTATTACATCTTGTATAACTTTTTCTTACTTCACATTTTTATAAGTAAGGGTGTTTTTATTGCAGTGTTGTGTGTCAGTCTGATGGTGTTTTGTCTTTATGTGTGTGACGCTGCATGTGCATTGTATATATTATGTTTTATGGACAGACTTTCATTCCTGACTTTCAAATGTGCCATCTGTATTATTATGGTAGTTATCAGAGCATTTTAAGGTAAAAATATGTACCTTGAAATATATAGTAAAATATTTAGGCACCAATATGTCATACTGAAAGATTGTTATAAAAAAATAAATGCAGTGCATCACTAAAATATCTCAAGCATGAAAAGAGATATAAATTAATGTGAACTTAATTGTTTTATTGTGTTTTATTGTATTTTTTTATCATTATAGCTTGTAAGCAAGGTAAAATAAAGCTGTGAGAAAAAGTGCTTCCTTTTGTTATACTATATTCATCCAGTCTCACACTCAGCTAATAGTACATAGGCTACATAAACTTAACTGAAGGTCAGTAAGGTGATCAAAAAATCTGACATCCTACCACAGCAATTTCCATTTTAAATACAATTGTGTAAGTCAGCGTGAAAATTTCGACAAATGCAGCAAGCATTTCATATGCAGTAATATTTCTGTTGAAATGTGATATTTATCCCTGTGTAAACCGTGTCATTCATAACATTACAAAGTCGTACTTATTTTCCCCTTTCTCACACTTCGTTTGGGAATTATCCAGGGTTAGGATGGCTTTCTTCTGTTCCACGGGCTTTGTGTGCTTTAGCCGTGTCTCCTAAAGCCTTAAGCTTTGATTACTGCAGCAAAATTTCACATTTCTGCAAGCAGATGCAGTTACCCACCATGACAAGCAGCGAATGTAGGCTACTTTAACTTAAGTTCAGTTGCCTTTACCCAGGGTTATTTTAATAATAAATGCAATTAATGTACTAATGCAAATACACTAGATATGACTGGGTTTGTTCTATTGGCAACAGTCTCTAAGTTATGCTTCTCAATTGCTTAGTTTGTGTAGGGAGGGAGCAATGTCTTTTAATTCTATATAGCATGGAATGGTTGTAAACAAACAAAAACCCTTACACTTGTCACCTATACAAACTCAATATGAGTATAAATATATCTTTCACATTTTAAATTATATGTATAAAATTATTTATATAGGCCTACTATTAATTAATTATATGTGTGTGTAGCCTACTGTGTATGGGCCTATATATAGGCTACACACACACAGACGCAGGGTTTCCTAGTAGTACATTGTCCAGAGCATCACACACCCTCAACCGGCTTGTCGTCGTCCCACAGTGTATCCCGGTGTCATCACTTCTCCAGGTAAACAGCACACAAGCACACGGCCGTCCACGTGATGTAAAAGAAAACAGGACGCATCGGACTAGGTGACCTTCTTCCTCTGCTCCGAGGTCCAGTTCCGACACTCGCGACGCGTGTTCATTGTCGGCACATTCGCCAGTCACCAAAAGCACTCTGTGGCTACATCATTAAAATTTTACCAGACCAGACGGGATAGCCTTCGCTCCCCTCGTGCATTGATGAGCCTTCGATGAGCCTTATCAACAATATTCGCTTCACCTGTGACTGGTCAAAAAAAAAAATATATATATATATATATATAAATCAAATGAGACAGGGAAAAATAGGTCATGATACTTTAACTGACAAGTTCATATGGAGAGATCTGTACCATGGCAACCAAACTTGGTTGGTATGATAACATGAGCAGATGGATGGGACGGCTGATTTTCCACAGTGACTGTCATGTAGGCTACAACCCCCACCGGCAAAACTAGCCAGTCTTGAATCTCCCCACACGATTAGGAGAGCACAGCGAGATGACTTGGCACTGAAAAAAAATGTATTAGATTCAGAGGACAAATAATTAACTGACGTCAGCTGGAGGGTAAGAGCAAAGGTTGAGCTGCAAATATAGCCGACCTTTTTTTCCTCAATAAATCGTCTGTGGGCGTGTAAGAGCGTTAGGAATGGCTGAATATGTCAAGTGGACGGGTCCAGCACTCTGATTAATGTGACAGAAGTCAATGCTGAAATAGAACATCAAACACACATCACAAACAGCAGATCATTCCTCTCTTCTGGGAGAGAGAGCTCTGAGGATACTATAAACAGACGTTATTGGTGAAAGACACACATGAGACGAGATTTGTACCAGTAACCTGTGGTTTTAGACTAACATCTGTGAGAGTCAAACTGTGCAAATCATTCAGGTGTGGATACTGCTTTCATCTGCCAACAGCACTCTTCATTCATGTGATTTTTCAACAAGTTATGATCTGTTACAGCCGTGTATTATAGTACATGAAGTGACCTGACAGTTTAAAAAAATTATTTTGCTAAATTTAAAGAAAAAAACTGACAGTTTGCAGAATTTTAGGCTACCATAAATAAATAATACAGTGAGGCATTATGGCACGGGCTTGGTTGTTTTATTAACAGTTAGGCCTACATGCATTATTTAATATTCAAATTAGTGATTAAAATCTGCTTGCTTGACAATTAAATCTCAAGTGGCCAACTGTAAAGTAAAAAAAAAAAAACACGTAACCTACTGTAACACAAATCCAAGGATAACTAAAACATTAAAACAATCAAAAATAAACATATCTTTTTATTTAAAATTGAGGATGCCCCTTTCCCTATAAATTATAGTGTGATTCATGTATTTTAATTATAAAAAGTTTTTGAATACATTTTAACAATATTTTACCGTAAAAAGTAGGTAATGCATTAACATAATAATCGAATAAATTACAATATTCAAATATAATATGATATTTATAATATATATTTAATACAAAATATTAATATGATCAACTTATCAGTGAGTCCCCTTGTGGCTATACATTAACATATTTGGTTGACTAGGAACAGGATACGTAATAAATCTGAGCCACAGCAAAACCGACTGGAATAAGAATTGGCTTCAAATGCATTCAGTATATGTGGCTTTGAGCGGTCTAATACCGTAAAATTAGCACCTTTGCGGAAAGACGTAAGCGTCTGGACAGGACCCAGCCAGAGAATTGGGGGATATTTTGGCAGCTGCTGAGGTAGCGGTTAATGATGGAGCTGATAATATTTCTGTTTTTATTGACCTGTCAGTTCTTATCAGAGACTTTCTCTAAAAACATCCCTCGCCTTTCAGCGCCACTCTTAAGAGGTCGAAAAGTGGAGGAGGCTGCCACAGGGGTCAAAGTTAAATTGAATTGTTCTGAATTGGCAGGAGAAGATTTAAAGGAGTGTTGTACACATTTCTGACCCAGTGACCTCATTCTTGTATTGTGCTCCTAAAACATCTTCAAAAACAAAAACAAAAGAAACTTTAGTTTAGGTTTTTGAGTAAAGACTAAAATGAGCAAATGTATCTAATGGTACTTAAAATACATATTGCTATTGCAAGAGACAGGTCCAAAAGTAAAGACATCATGCAGATACAAATGGCTCAAACCCAGTATACAGGTTGCAAATCCTGACAACTTTGCACATGTTAGGTTCAGTTTTAGCCTCCAAAATAAACCATCATTCCTTGGCCAGCCCTCATGCTTCATAAAGACCCAGTGTAGTTATCACCTAAAGTGTGAACCCACTGCTCACACTGTGTTTTATAAACAACAGGGCACTGCCAAGTATAACACACACAATTCCAACTATTTACTATAAAAGATTTGATCTCTGACAGTAAACGTAAAAAATACCCTGTCTGCCAAAAGGAAAAAATAGCTCTCTGGCAGGTCCACCTTTGTCCATCTCACTTTGACTCACGAGGGGAATGTGCAAACTTATCAATTTACGAATACTTTTCTTCTTTCCTCACTGAGTTTTCAAATATTGCGATTTCAGTGAATGCCAAGAGTTGCTAAGACTCCAGATGATGCAATCTTACAATACTGTCAAATATTATCTTTAAATATATTGTAATATCTATTTAACATTGCACATTTGTTGCGTCTGCTCAACTGAATACATGCCATTAACTAACCACATAATATATTATATAATTAATTATAGCTATATTACTGCCATATGGACTTTACTTTGACAAACTATCTGACTGATAACAGAAAATTCCTAATTGTAACACTGAAACAAGCAGTTTCAGTAAAGCTGCTTTGAAACCATATGTATAGTGAAAAGTGCTTAAAAACAAGCAACAACTTGAAATCAATAAATGTGGAACTGAAACTAGACACTAATATAACACTAAAATAAATACTATCCATTATGTTTGCTACCTAATTGTCTCTAGTGATAGTAGCAGTAAGATAAATGTATAAAGATGTCCATTTCTAAAAATATACACTGTATCTATGCATATTAAGTCCATCTTGGTATCTGAACAGACTGAACTTTCCTTGATAGCACTGCAGTGGTAAACAAACATTACCAAGCTGGATGACTGAAGAGCACCTCCAGCCTTTGTTCCTGACACCATACACACAGTAAACGATGAGCCCTGCAATCAGCTCCCACCCCTTTGTGCTGAAGCCAGAGTTCCACAATAAATCATGCAGGCAAGAGATTGCTGTGCGCGATGTGGAATCTGCATGTGATGTGATGATATCTAGAACACGTACATGTGCTAGGTGCCCTCTCACATGCCAAGAGAAGCTTCTGTCTCTGCTTTTAGACCATCCACTCACCCGGACCTTTAATGTGAAAAGCTCTTGCTGCTGTAATATGTAGCCTGGTGAAACTGTCAAGAGATTCAGTGTAGGAAAATAGATGGTGGAACGTAGCCTACCCAGAGGTTGGGTAAATATTCAATACATATGTGTACATTTATGTAAAAAAAGTTTTGTCTGTGCTGCAAATCTGTGCCAGATTCCAAAGGGATTCAATTGGATTTGGAGAGGACTGTGGAGGCCACTATCACATTTGAGGAGCGAGCTTAAGCTGATGTGTTTTTTGGGACATTGTGGTTTATTCTGATGGAGGCAGCCATAGGCCTTTGTTGGTCTGTTTGTCTGTTTGTTTGTTTGTTTATATAACAATATTGAATATTGTTCATTTTACTTTAAATGCCTCCATATTCGCAAACATTCAATGATTGGGGTTGGTATGACTTTAAAAATGTTTTTTGACCCCCAAAAAAGTATCTTATGCTCACCAGGGCAGCATTTATTTGATTGAAAATACTGTGAAAACAGTAGTATTGTGAAATATTTTATAATAATTATAATTATATAATAATTTATTTCTGGGATGGCAAAGCTGAATTTTCAGCATCATCACTCCAGTCTTCAGTGTCACATGATCCACATGATCAGAAATCATTCTAATATGCAGATTTTGCTGCTCAAGAAACATTTATTATTATTATCAGTGTTAAAACAGTTGTGCTGCTTAATATATTTTTATAATATTTTCTCAGCATCTTTCGATGGACAGAAAGAAGAGCTTTTACTTGAAATATAAATATTTTGAAACATTAAATGTTTCACTGTCACTTTTCATCAATTCAATGTGTCCATTCTGAATAAAAGCATTAATTTCTTTAAAAAAAAAAAAAAAAACATTTACTGATAAATTGACATATGACCAATAATCCCTACACTGACTCTCACAATCGGCTCACTTCTGGCCATCACGACTGTGACTTTAGCTCAGTAGCTCCACTGGCTGATACTCATCTCCCTCATCATCACTCAACACCAACACTGAAGCACAGTAATTACCGGCCCTAAACTCATCTCCACTCAGACTTCAGACAGAGACTGTCCACATGCAGCTCTAAATCCCTAACCAGATGTCACAGTGTACATCTTACTACGTATCTGCATATCAAATAGCCAGCCAGAACTATCTGTACCAGGGACAGCAGAAAGGTCATTGCATTTTTGGAGTTTGAAGATATCTAGGCCTCTGTTCCCAATATCATGAACTGATAGCTTTGGTCATTCAGTGGCCGACTGACTGGATAGCCATCTTCATTAGTTTAATGTTTCTAGACATATTTTGGTATTCAGAGCTGCAAAACATATGAATTAAACAGTGTAATCAGACTGATGCTGTCTAAAATAAATGTAACGACCTGGTGACACATGTATGGTGTAAACTATTAGAAATGTGGCACCAAGACAGAAAGAAAGATATCCTCCGATATTAGATTACATTAGCCTTCTCTCAAGTACAGCGATGGTCACATTGTGCCGTGCCCTGTACCGTAGAGCTCATCAGAAACCAATGGAGTTTTAATTATGCTGTTTGGATTTAATTACGCTCTGCTTTGCATGCCCGTAATGATATCTCTACAGTCTATCCATTACTAATGAGATTTTTAAAAATTACAAGCCAGCATAGTGACATAATGATGCAGAAAATATGTCTCCGACGGTATAGCTTCTCCGCAGGGCACCGCGCATTGTACAGAAGATGAGAATATAGCAATTTGTCAAGCTAAACATAATGAGTAACACCTGCTTCTCAGCAAAATGCTGTACACAACCACAGTCACACACTGTATGTGGCCGCATACGCAGCGAGGGTCAGTCGCATTCTCTTGTGACAGAGAACACAGGTGCCCGTTTCACTCAAGCCCAACTATGATAATCCCCACATCCCATGCCAGTTTGTTCCAGCATCAGCTGGCGAGACTGAAGACCTTGCATTGTAACAAGACAATTACTACAAATTTACCTTTGACTTACACGTTGCATTCATTCTAAGCATTTTCTGTTGAATGCACTCTTGTGTTGCAGCTGGTTTTAGGTTGTGCAATATAAGCCGATAAGTTGGGCTATAAATGCACAGAGAAAAACAATTAATGTAGAATGAATTGATTTTTATCAAAGACATATGTTGATCATCCTGCTGAAGAAGAAAGGTTTGTCTCATTAAATGTCTGCTGTTCCTTCACTGCCCCATGGTGCTGAAACCGAGGTGTTAAAATGAGGTCTTGATTTATTAAGTACTAATTGTTGGTGTGAATGTCACTGCTCTAGTCTGGTGCGGGTTACTGACAGTCTCCACTGAGTGTGAACTTTTAGCGGCTGGCAGATTCATGGGATGAACCCCTGCTGAGCAAAGAATATTTTTGAAAAGTTGCAAAGTTGTTGCCACCACTCGAAAATCGCCCCTCGCGTCCTAGGGGGGGGTATTGTTTATTTTTTTCACCTCCAACAGGCTAGTGATTGATGAGAGGCGGGCTGTCTGTGAAAAGAACAGAGAGAAAGAGTGGGGAAGTGAGCAGGACAAGGAGGTGGAAGAGAGGAACAGGCCTAAAATAAGTCAGTCATGGGTTTGGACTGCTCACAGGTCAGTGACGAAGATGTGTTCACAAGCCATCACATAGGCCACATAACAGGACATTGCTGGAGGCCCAAAAAAAGAGGGGCCCGCAGCTCTATTTATGGAGCAGAAATTCAGCCATGGACACGCACTGTCAGCTCATGATGGATCAGTGAGAGGAGGCCTGGGATGGGTGGGCAGCGGGGTTATATTATTGCAGCACTGGGGTTTTAGGGACAACATTTCACCAAGCATGCACAGGCCCCGTTCATGGAATAAACTGATCATTGGACATCTGTGCTATTATAGCTTTACTAAAAGAGTGTGATCATGTCAGCAACCTGTGTAAAATTAGCTGTATCATATGTGTGAGTGTGTGTGACCAAAATTTTTTTTAACCGTTTATAAATCAACATGATGGAAAAATGCAGAAAGTTTTCTGTGAGGGTTGTGTTTAGGAGTGGGGTTAGGGAATATAATATACAGTTTGTACAGTATTCAAATAATTGTCTATGGCAAGTCCCCATAGAACATAAAACCCAGCCGCGTACGCGTGTGTGTTTGTGTGTGATCTTACTGTATTTCTGATCAAATAAACACAGCCGCTGTATTTATTTTATACATACACACAAAGTGATGTCATGCTCAATGTGTTTGAGCACAGCGAAGCAAGTTGTTTTCATAGAACAAAGCAGGACTTCCTCTTACAATCCAGCATTTAATACTCTACAGAACATCATTCTAAAGGCTGAGTCTGTCTCCCAGCTTTCTCCAGCACAGCTGCTGCAGCGGGTCGAGTGCGTTCTCCAAGACTGAGCCAGGTTTGGAATAGCAGTGATGACCCCTAGAGTGAAAGTCTGCAGATCCCGTTACGACCCCCCTTTAGCCGTCCGGCCATTTGATTTATTTATCTGCTCAGAATTTACAGCTTGTGAAATAGTCTCAGTTAACAGCACAGAGCGGGATGGGGCGCAGAACAGTGCTGGGGGGCAGGTGGAACAATAGAGGCCGCTTCACTGGAGGTGCAAGATCAACCTGTGCGCGTACCACAATTTGCAGCTGGTGTATGCGTTCCTCATGTCTGACACACCTCACTCAAGGAGAAGAGTATAAATCCAGTCCGTAAGGAGGAGGGGACATGTCACATAACTGGTTGTCGTTTTTTTAAGACGTGAGGAAACATCACTCGGCTTGATTTCTTTTTGAAATACAGCAATACCATGAAAGCTTGAGCAAACATTTAGTGCCACTGACCTCTACAAAGCTTCAGCTCTGGCGAAAACATACTGTAATTTTTTAGGCTATGTCTGAAAATGGCGTATTCGTTGCAAAACACTCAACACTACGGTTCAAACGGTAGTGTTTTCAGGCATTTTCCAAAAGTTTCTGGTCCACACTGAAACGTCAGAAAAGGTTTAAATAATTTTACTGTGCATACTGTATGTAAAACATAATAAAAACTCACTGAGATGATCCCAAGAGAGAGAGACCATACATAATCAAGTTATCACGCTATTCTTCCGGCACAATAACTTTATTAGCAAAATATCCCACCAATTCCTGGTGTGTTCAGGTCACACTCAAAATCTCTATTCCATGAATGGTCAAAAACCTCTTGCATCTTTGCAGGAATGTAATATGAAGATTGTACAAAGTAAAAAAAAAATTAACAACACTATGAAAATGGATACAGGTATAACCATAATATGCTTTACATAACTCAACATGCGTCATTATTTTCGAACACCTCTGTTTTCAAAGTCCATACTACAATGTAAAAACATCATTTTTAATTTACCCACTGAGGAGAGCAACTTCAAAAAGCTCAGTTTTTGCAGGACAAAGACACGTCAGTGTGGACGGAAGACCAAAACTAGAGAAAAAGATGCGTTTTCAAATGTATCCGTATTAATGCAGACATAGCCTTACAGGTTAAAGTGCCCTTGTTATGCTATTTTAAAGGCTCCTAATTTTGTTTTGGAGTCTCCTACAATAGGTTTACATGCATCGAAAGTCAATAACTTGTTTCATTTTCTCATAATATACATTGCACATCACCACATTTTTCAATGATTCTCAAACGACTCGTTGGATGAATCCGTCTCTGTAAATCCCTCCTTTCCGAGTGTATTTTCTGGTAATCAATTGAAGACATAAAACATTATCTTTTAATCATATGAAATTAAACTTTTAAATTAAACATGCTGCACAACTGAGCTTTCTACTGTTAAAATTACAACATGGAAGAATTGTTTTTATTATTCCTTAAAAAATTAAGTTTTGATAATGTATCATTATTAGTGTTAGTATTATTATTACATTGAGACGTATCTAAATTCTGCTGTACAATATTTGTCAAGTTAAACCAAACTTATTTTGACGGGTTGATGAAGACCTTTGAGTTTCCGTGTGTTTATGATAAGACAATAGTGAAACTGTAAAATGCTGATGAACTTCAGTGACTCGGAGTGGCTCTGGAGAAGAAGTTCATGCATTCATGTTCTGATGGCGGCAGGGACTGAAAAACACAGCAAATGTCACGTGTGCTTCAGTGTGTGTGTGTGTGTGGTAATTGAAACCGCACATTCATTCACACAGATGCACACAGAACATGCAGGAATCGTATTTAAATAGATTCGTTATCAGGTACCGAAATTTGGTCCAAATAAACTGGATCCTGACCCATATTTCAAAAGCAAGTGTTTTGCGAATCCCGCATAGAACTCCGAGATTTGAGAAGCAGTCGTCAGTAAAATGACGTGTTGGGGGCTGGTCAAGTTGTTCGTGGGCGGACAACGTACAACATAACATAGGCGGGCATTATGCAAATGTATGTTCTAGTGATGTAGAACCGTAAAGCAGTGGGATGACTCGTATGGGCAGTTCAGAGTCGTACATCATAACATAGCTTTCTTTTGGGAGACAGTAACTTTAACATTTTCATGCACTTTCGACATTACAACTTTGCAGAACGTTTACATTGACAAACAGCTATTACACACAGCATGAAAGGGAATATTCGAAAAACCATAATAGGGGCACTTATTACATATAGCATTACATATACACAGGCACTCCTTTCCCATTTTTAGTTCTCCACACTGTGGTTTATTTTGCTCTTAAACTCAGGCCTCTCAGAAGCATAAGCACAGCGCTTGTAGGTCTGTCAGTGCATGGCTTGTAAAACACGCCCTCGGCATAGTGCTCTTCCATTTTCTTCACTGATATCACACTTTCCAAATGATTATCTCTTTAATTAATTGTAACAAACAGGTTCTTAATTAAAAGGATATGCCACATGATATTTTTCCATTTGGTCAATGGGTTAAATGTTTTTGTTGGATGGGTTAGAGAGTGCCAAAGAGAGGGTGTGACAAACTGTTCTTTGACTTTGTCCTGTTGTGAACTAGGCTGAGGTGAGTGTTTGTGCTGGTGGTTGTGGTCTGGGCGCTGCGGGGGCCAAAGGTCATAAAGACTTTTGCCTCATAAATGTCTGCTCTGTGCCTGCAGGTCATAACCTCATGTGGCGGTAGGAACGTGTGACTCTATGCATATATTTTAATGTAGTGGCTTTCACTGTTAAATATTTGTCTTTCTGTGCTGTTTGGCAGAAGAACGATGCTGTTTGGGAGTTGAATAGCTGTCAGGGGAACTGGGGATGAAGCATTTGAAATAACAAAGTACCCTGTGTTACCATATATGCCCCTGATCTGCTGGCATGAAGAGATGCTTTAGAGTTTTAGTGTGAAACTGGGACTTTTATGACGAAAATGTTCAGCAATATTTTATATAGATCTTACATCAATAAACAGGCCAGCCAAAATAATAGTGTATATGTTCTGTAATAGCCGATAAAATGCTTTCAGTAGTAATAATAATTTTATTGCATAATAATAATAATATAGGCTCCAGTATCCCAGCAACTATGGATAAAGCGGTTTGGACAATGGATGGATGGATAATAATAATAATACTATTATTATTATTTTAAGTAAAACAATATTTACGACAACTTAAAATACTTAGATTACATTCTGACACCATTAAATATGGCACTACACATTTTAATGAACCTTATTTTCTTAATAGACACATCAATTTGTTCTCTCCACAAGAAGGTAGTGGTCACAAGGGTTATTCTTCTAATAAGACATAAAATGACTCATATAAGAGGAAACTGATCTGTCTGATGAAAGTAAGGAGTAAACAAACAACTACCCACCCCAAATGTCATCAACCCAAAGTGGGCGAGAGTTGCAGGGATGGGGGGTAGACTAAAGAGAAACCAAGTGTTGAAATGTCATAAATCAGCTGGATTTTAGAATCTGATGACAAACCTAATTCCTGTCTGAAAAGAGCCGAGCCATCCCCTCCTGACTGTCATCGAAGCCGGCCTATAAACATCGCAGCTGTCAGCCAAACCCGCGAGGCCCGCGAAGGACATGCCATTGTACCTCTCGCATGCTCTCTTCCTGGGCCAATTCTGGAATGGAGGTGCTGCTGAATTCCATTTTACATTTTGTCACATTCAACCCCTTGCTCAAACTCCACAAAACTCCACCCCGACAACCCGATCCACCAGCCAGCACCTCCAGCCCCCACTTCATTTGGTTGTGTCTGACCATCTGTTGAGGGGCATTACTTCTTTAAAATCACTTCATCCTCCTATTGCTTCTAAAACAGGTTGTGAAAACTTAATATGGAAACATGGGTGATGGTTGGATGCTGAGAAAAGGAAAGGGGGGATAGTGCTGGGGGAAGGGGGTATACATACAGTGCTAAATGTTACCACTGCGAAAGGTGAGTAGAGGAGCTTAAGAGGCCATTTTCCACTCAACAAATGTCCCCCACTCCTGCCACACACACAGTCTCTGGGTGTCTCACACAGTCTCACACAAACTCTCCAACAAAGATCATGTTGATGAGATAGGCCTTCGCATTCAGTATATGTTCTGTAATAACTAATACACTAAAATATGATATGACATAAAACTTCAGCTAGAGTTTAAAGAACCTAGTCATAAACATTTGGTCAAGAAAATTGTAAAGTATATAACCTTATTCAGGACAAAGAGAAAGATTATCAACAGCTTAAATTAAAAATCAATATATATATAATAACATTAACATTTTGGAGTCAGACAGTTTCTTGAGCAGCAAATCAGCATGATTTCTGAAGGATCATGTGACACTCAAGAGTAATTATGCTGAAAATGTATTTGCCATCACAGGAATAAAGAAAATTGTAATGTATGTTGAAATAGAAAAAAAGTTATTTTAGTTGTAATAATATTTCACAATATTAGTTTTGTGGACTTTCTTCCAAAAACAAACCGTTTTTAACAGTTGCTATATTGTGCTTGTAATGATGATGGTGATTCAATTAATTAATAATAATAAATATTTTAATACATAAAAAAATATATATATATACTTAATTTGGCAGGAAGCAGCCCCAGTGACATTTTCCTGCTTATTTGTGCCGTGTCACATCCAATGTAGAGGCCAAAGAAATGAGTTAACACAGCCTTGAAAAATCAAAAATCAAAACAAAAAAGCACCCATTGTCACTACAATCAAACGAAATGAGAATCCAACAGAGCCATTCTGTTTCTGTGGACAGACTTTACAGAGAAACTCTTTTTCGCCTCACGCAGAGGAAGTCTAGAGACCCAACTAATTGCAGCTTCCTTCAAGTTAAAGTGGGACATAAATGCTATGAAGAATTATGGCTTGAAATAAATTCGTAACAAACTCCAAGATGGGGGCTTCCACCTCATCAGTTTTTTGGCCTCTGCATTCGACGCGACACATCATAAATAAGCAGGAGAATGTCACAGGGGCTGCTTCCTGCCTAATTAAATAAACGTGTCCTGTGTGATGCTGTGAATGCCTGGTGTTGTGTGTGTACCATACTACAAATATACACACATCTTGCCACAACACACATGCAAAGGTCACAAACACAAACTTCCTGCCTGCATCTTTCTCTCTCTTTTTCAATCAAGTCCTGACAAACATATAAGAATAAACCAGTTCCTGATCTCTTAAGGACTATAATTCAGCCTCTTTTTCAATATAAGTCTTGACAATTCATGGAGCAGATTTAAAACATCAGCAAATACCTACTTTATACACTTTTAGCATGGAATAAATGAAACCTAACGCTAAAGCTGAATATTTTATTTATTTGCATATATATTGTACACCTCATAACCTTCTCCAGCCAAAAGCAATCTAGTTAAAATGTTAAACTCTGTTGGATAAGCGGTCACCAGACCTGAAAACGTTGAGCTCAAAAGCCTTAAACTCACACCCCAGGCTCAGAGGATGTCAGTCAACAACTAAATACTCTTGTCTAAGCTCAACGCTAATTGTATCCATCATCACCTGCAGTGATCGAGACATCCGGCCAACACAAAGCCGGTTTTGCCAAGCTTGGAAAGACCAGCACTAGGGCAAATGGCTGCCATTGTTTCCATTCTCTATCACACCAACTCGATTGTCATTTTTGGGAGGGTGATTGCTGTAATAGCCTTGTAATTGGCTTTAAATGGATTAGGACCGAGGCACAGCAGTAAAAATCTGGACCGCAAACAGCTACACACCCACCACATAGGCTGAGCTGGACACAGACAGTCTCTACATGCCAACTTAATTAAGTGGTGGTTCGAACGGTTGATAATGAAAACGGTGCAGAATGTAAGTTGATCATTTGCGGGGTAAAAATTTGTGAAGATGATACCATATCAAAATACCACTGTACATTTTTTTTTCAATTTAATACAAGGAGGAGTCCTTTTACCACTACCACATACACTTACACACCACTGTTAAGAGGTCTGGGGTGAACCAGCCTGATCTCATTAACATTCATAGGTACACACATTTTTTGTGATATACACTGAAACATATAATATGGATATACTGACAGGATTTATAACATAAAATATTTACGAACGCACAGCTTTAGAAATGTGAAAAATCTTCATTTAAAAAAAATATATATATATTTAGGCCTATACCATGAATACATTTGTATTACATTTAAATTTGTTACATTTTACTATTATATAGATATTTTGGCTACCCTAAACTTAAAGGCCTACTAAAGTGCCCTGAAACGTCCATCATTATTCAACGTGTTGACGTAATTTCCACTGAAACAGGAAGACAGGGTGGGACATATTGAACAGCCCCTGCCCTTTTTAAAAATAGCCAACAGCGTGTAGTTTATATCACAGCTCGGCCAGAGCCGTTGAGCTCGGCAAAGCTGCAGTTTCCTCCTAATCTCCTCCATATTGCTTTAAAATATAGCATTCTGTGCAGAATTCCAATGGGTCCAATACTTTTCTGGAATGTGCCGACTCGCGCAAATGATCCACTCTGTGCTATCATGTCTCGTGACTAGAGCAAAATGTGTGCACGCTTTGGCGGTTTGCGTGACACTGACATGAAACCAGACGTTATTCGCCCCAATTGAAAACAAATTTACTCTGTCTGAATCGTTCCCTATACCCTCTATATAGTGCACTATGTGCTATTCACCATGTAGAAAATAGTAATTGTGTGAACATGTGACCAATTTTAGCTACAGTTTTAGAATCTATTTATAATGTTAGGGGCTGGATGCTTTAGATTCTAGAGAGCATTTGATTGGACCGAAAATCTGATTAGAAGCTGAAGTACAGAGTGATGTCATCAAAATCTTTGATCCACATTGGTGGAAGTGAAAGACTGCAAGTTTTGAATGCTTATATCTTCTAAATGCAAACTTTGTCATTGTTTTGGAGCACAATAGTTTATAGATAGGCTAACATATTCACGCTAAAAGCCCAACAAAAAAAAAAAATTGATGGACAATGAAAATACTTTGTAACATTATACTTAGGTTACAATTATATTCAAGATTACGCTGGGTTAACTGATATGCATATTCTCCAAAATCTGACAGATTATTACTTATAGTAAGTGACCATAACATGCAATACATTGAGGGTAATGTCAACCACTGAAGTATGAGATTTACTTATTTCCCAGTTAGTTTTATTTTGTGAACACAACTGAAGGGGCGAAGTTACAGGGGCAAACTATGTATTTTCCCTCATAAACATGATTCCAAAATGCACATCCGGTTGCATTTTTTCTTATGCAGACTAAAGTTTGAAGTATTTTGTTAATTAATACTACAAACATTTATGAGAATGATGCTGATTAATGAAGAGGAATGATTAATGTACATTTTCAAAACATCTTGGTTACAAATGTAACTGTCACGGATCAGCCAGCCTTTGTCTGGTCTCGTTTTGAGCTAGGACTTACTTACCTGTTGACTCCAGATTCCTGAAGTATTGTTACCTGTCTCCAGCGTTTCTCCATCGTCTTCCTATTCCACATTGTCTCCAGTCTCCTGTTCTGTGTTGTGTTCCATTGGATACTTACACTATACTGGCAAAAGTTTTGGGACGTATGCCTTTCCAGACATATCTCTGCTCTAGAGTCCAGTGGCGGGATCCTTTACACCACTGCATTCAACGCTTTGCATTGCATTTGGTGATGTAAGGCTTGGATGCAGCTGCTCGGCCATGGAAACCCATTCCATGAAGCTCTCTACGCACTGTTGTTGAGCTAATCTGAAGGTCTGTAGCTATTGACTCTGCAGAAAGTTGCCGACTTCTGCGCATTGTGCGTCTCATCACTGACCCCGCTCTGTGATTTTACGTGCACCTACCACTTCGTGGCTGAGTTGCTGTTGTTCCCAATTGCTTCCACTTTCTTATAATACTACTAACAGTTTACTGTGGAATATTTAGTAGTGAGGAAATTTCACAAATAGACTTAATGCACAGGTGGCAACCTATCACTGTACCACGCTTGAATTCACTGAGCTCCTAAGAGCGACACATTCCAGTCCTTCCAGAAAAACGCAGAGTTTTTTTGTGATTGTTGCGGGCAAAAATCCTTGATTACTCGGCCCGTTTTCTTTAAAAATGCGATGGAATATGCGGGATATTTATGCAATTTCTTGTGATGAAATTGCGGGAACTTGCAAAAATTGCGGGAACTTGCAAAAACTGTGCTTTGATGAAAAAGAGAAAAAAAAGTGATTCCCCCAACACCTTGTTCTCACTAGGCTACTACCTTAATGTAAAGAGTCATTTCTTATTACTTCCTATGATAAGCAAGCATACTACATCACAGAAAGTGCTGGAAATATTTAATTCTCATCTTGTTTTATTTCAGACTGTAACGAGTGGAAATAAGGTGTGGCCCCTTTAAGAGCTGCACGCTCCCTGTTGAACTGTCTGCAGTATAGACCTTATTCGCAAATACCGGAAGTAGCTAACTGCGGCCATATTGTTGACATGACATCTGTCCTGCTGCCCCTAGCCACGGGCAGATTTGAGTTGAGGGGAGCAGTAACATTAGCCTAATGGCTTCATCTCATCGGTATCAAGAGAAGATAAGCTTGATTGGTGTGGACCCACATCAAATAGACCCAATAGCATTAAGTAAAGATCCGTCCTTATTGCCAGCCGTAACTTATCCGGATATTTATAACTATCTCGTTCATACAGTCTCCGTATACAAACTACAATTTACCTCAACAAGGCAACATAATGAACGACACTCGTCTCATTCGTGGAGGTGGAAAAAGTTCTTTGTGACATGCAAGATTTGTTGTATTAAAATGTAAATGCAAAAGAAAAGGCATGAGAGTCGGTTGTTTTTGTCAATTTTAAGTTTTAATTTAAAATGTTTGCGATTTTAATAAAAGTACATGGTTACATATTTGACCACTTGCTTGAGCAACTTAATATAGAAGTAATGGATGGAATAATTGGCTTACGTTGTTAAAATAGTGAGTATGTGTCCAAATAAAAATAGTGAGTACCGGGCTGTTTGTGGTAAAGCTGCGGATCAGTTAAGTTACGCACTGCAAACGCAGCATATAAAGCACTATAGCGCGTCCTGCTTCTGTACCGTATACGCACCGCACACGCATTATGTGTGAAACCTGTGGTAAAATGATGGGAACAGACTTTCCTGTGGTGAGTTGGCTGAAAGTTAGCCTATTTATCCTAGCTAGCCTCTCCTGCGTTGGCTTAACTCTGTCTCCTTCCCTTCACGTTTTCTGACAGTCGGTAACTTATCGCATAAAAACTAACTCCGGGGTTCTTATTGCTGTTGTTAGAACAGCCGTGTATTACACAACACACCATCACGCTGTTTAAAAAAAAAATACAGTGATAATACCATGGATACTACCGACGCAGTTGCGTGGTTTCTATGTCAACAATATGCCCGCCGCAAACATTGATGACGCAGATCGAATAACATCTATTATATTGTATGTGTGCCTCAAAAACCCCATGTGTGCGGGTAATTTCTGTTTGATGCTACTTCTTTTATCTTATTTTGTTTATTAAGTAACGATGTGGACGGTAGTACGTGTGACAGACAGTTACGAGTTCGATTTGGGAATAAAGTGCTAGTTGTGAGATGTCAATCGCCTCCGTGAGTCTGTCTGGCCTCTGCAATAACTTCATCTGTGAGTATCCCTATTTTTCTTCCCGACACAACGCGTTACAAGACCTTAAAGGGATAGTTCGGCCAAAAATGATATTTAAACCATGCATTACTCACCCTCAAGCCGTTTGAGATGCATCTGTCAATCTTGTTTCAGACGAACACATTTTCAGTTATTTTTGAAAACGTCTTAGACCCTTCAGTGGATATAATGTGAAGCAATGGGGTCCACCTCCTTCAAGTCCCAAAATGTGAATACATCCTTCACAAAAGTAATCCATCCGGCTCCAGGGGGATAAACGAAGGCCTTCTGAGGGTAATCCGTGCGGTTTTGTCCTAAAAATATACATATTTAAAACTTTATAAATGAAAATATCTGACTTCCGGCAACGATCGACGCGCGTTCACGGGTGATGGAAGTCGGTGTACGAGGTAAGACGTAGAGTAGGAACTGTTGTGACGTAGAACGAACGCGCCAGCGCAGCCAGAGAGCAGAGCAAAACAAAACACGAAAGCGCGTGAACGCACGCGTGTCGATCGTTGCCGGAAGTCAGATATTTTCATTTATAAAGTTTTAAATATATATATTTTTACGACAAAACCGCACGGATTACCCTCAGAAGGCCTTCGTTTATCCCCCTGGAGCCAGATGGATTACTATTGTGAAGGATGTATGCACATTTTGGGACTTGAAGGAGGTGGACCCCATTGCTTCACATTATATCCACTGAAGGGTCTAAGACATTTTCTAAAATAACTGAAAATGTGTTCGTCTGAAACAAGATTGACATATGCATCTCGAACGGCTTGAGGGTGAGTAATGCATGGTTTAAATATCATTTTTGGCCGAACTATCCCTTTAATAAACACATCAAACTTACAAAACATTGATGAGTCAAACAAGTTCTGTAGCTTTACTAGAGGAATATGCTACAACTTCAGTAAAAATTAATAAATGAAATATTTAAAAATAAAGTGTGCTCCTGTTTTACAGCTTTTCAATGATGTTCATGTCGTGTAATTACGTCACTTCATAACGTTCCCATGGCAACAGGGGGAAATGGCTGCTCTTGTGTGAAGCAAAGATATATGACTTTTTTGCGACGAAAAATGCGGGGATTATGAAATCATGCAAGCCCCGCATATTTTGCGCGGAAATCAGCAATTTATGCGGCGAAATTGCGGAGTATTTGAAAAAATGTGACCCCCGCATAAATATGCGGACTTTGGCTGATTATGCATTGAATTCAGTGATCGCATAATCGCGTTTTTCTGGAGGGACTGACATTCTTTCACAAATTTTTGTAGAAGCAGTTTGCATGCCTAGGTGCTTGATTTTATACAACTGTGGCCATGGAAGTGATTGGAACACCTGAATTCAATGATTTGGAGGGGTGTCCCCATACTTTTGGCAATATAGTGTACCTGTTCCTCGTGGAGGTGTGTGCATCACCATCTGTTCATCCATCCACGATCTCCACTCCATCTGCAATTCAGAGACTGTTAGTATCTTTCCAATTTCACCTCCAATCTACAATCACCGTCTGAGAATACTCACCTGCCTTAAATTTTGCTCATCTGTGTTAAATAAAGAAACTTATATTGACTTTATCCATGTCTTGAGTCTCTGTTCCATAACAATAACCACGACCAGTGCTTGAAGCATGTGTCTAAATGTCTAAATGCGACAATACCATTGGCCGGCGATAGGCCATGACGTCACTATCATTGCGACTAGAGTATAAGGGTGTACTCACACAAATAGGGTGACCAGACGTCCCGAAAGATTCGGGACAGTCCCGAAATCTAAGCTGTTGTCCCGAATCCCGAAACCGGCCTTAATTGTCCCGAAAATTATACTAAAGCAAAATCTTGATAAAACATTAAAAACTGTCCGTGGAAGTTGAGTCGTCCTGCAGCCAGCCCCCTCAAGTTGCAGCAGCAGCAGCCGCAGCCGCAATTTGACGCGTCTGGTGTGAACGCAGCATTAAGTGATTGATTGATTAGTCGCGTCACTGTCTGCAAAAAAATACTTCGGCCGGGCCTTAATGTCTGATGTCGGGTTACACTTGAAGCAAATCATCTACACAATTATTTAGTTTTCCTATTTAATGACCGACAATTTAGTTGTAATAATAATTTTGGCATAAGGCTTATTAGCGTTAGGCTATAGCCTAAAAGGTCTGATTTAGCCTGTGCACTGTTACAACAGTAACACATTTTTTTTTCCCACAATGACATTTGAGTTCATGAATTCATTATTTTATTTTTTTTGTGGCAGACTAAAGACTAATGACAGACTGTTGATCTTTGAATACAAATATATGTTGATAACTGTTGATCTTTGAATAGAAATATATGTTTGGTTCAGGTTTGAACCAAAACCTGACATATTGAACCAAAACCAATACCCCCCCACCCCCCACCCCCCCATAGTTTCAGCCAATCTAATCTGGTCACCCTACACACAAGGCATGGTTGCCTTGTACCGTGCCCTGGTGTGATTGTCCCCCTTCCGCACTCCCCTGCTCTACTGCACTCATATTGCAACATGACATCATGACTTTTGCGTAAACAGACACGCCACTTTCAAGTCAAGTTGCGTGTTATCTATACGCATTTTGAGCTATCCGCGTGTATGCGTGTATGTCTACGCCATTAATGTCCAAGTGATTCCGCGTATATGTACACGCCATTAAATTTCCGAGCGAAACGAAGCAAAATGTAGATCTATATCTGGGGAGCGATATTTTTTTTCCTAGGATGGTAGGGGAAGATCCCTTAAATATGCTATTAACCCCAGTGACGGGTAGGTTTAGGGACGGGGTGGAGGTAGGTCATATATTTATATATACAGTAATAACGTTAAGTCAACTGCGTTCATAAACACGCTGAAAAGCGATTGTGCGTGTTAATAGCACGCCAAAAATGGAAATACGAATTGGCGTGTCATACACACGCAATTTTATGAGATCAGTCTGCATATTGCATTTAATGTTCTGGGCCAGAGCACGCTTGCATCATTTACGATGCAACTTTTTCTTTTGAAGAAAATAGGAAGAAAAGTGCATTCGCTTATAGACTGCCTAATAGATTTATTATTTATGCTGCGCAGCAATTTTCACTTGATTGTGCTGCACGTATCAGAAGATTATTACAGAGGCAGCTGACTTTGGAGGAATTTGCAGCTTTACTCACAAACTACAATTCCTGTTCATCAATTGAGTGAGAACCAGACCTAAATATACTCAAAATTTATTTAGTTTATTGAAACTGTACTATCCAAGTAGTAATAGAAGATGTTTGCTCACTTTGCTGTCATAATGATGACAGTAACACACACAAAAGTAGTATGTGCTCCACAGGGGTGGCCTTACCTATGTTTCACCCGTTTCAATTGAAACAGGCCCCGCCCTCCAAGGGGGCCCCCACATCTCCACAGACCAGCAAAATATCCCATTCATTTTCTCCGTAGGATATTGATTTTCAGCCATAATGTCTAAACCATTCAAGATAGATTGACTACGAGGTTGTGAAACGAAAGTTTCTGCTCCTATAAAAGCCACAAGGTATGAAATCAACCTTGTTATTTGCGATCTTCTGGAGAAATACTACACTACCCACAATTCTAAGCAAAACACTGATGTCTCTGATTGGTCGAACTCGCGGTTACCATGGCGACGTTTACCACCCCTGCGAATGGCTTGGATCTGAAGTGTAACATCGTTAGTTTTTACAGCTTTGACTTTTTGCCGTTAGGGTAAAATCTTATTTTGAGCAGGAAAAGAATTTTAAGAGGAAATGAAACGTACATATGCTAGTGGTGCAGAAAAACGAAAGATATCGGACAACAAAAGAAAAGCTTCAGTCTACCAAAAGTGAAGTTAACGTTACCCTGCGTGAAAGGGCGAGGCTTATTCCAACGTAAAACGCTGTATAATTATATATCGTTTTAATCAAATAAGGATGGATTATTTCTATGTTGAGCTGCCTGTTCATGAAGCTGAAAGTGCACGTAATAAAATGATATACCATTGATACAAACCAACAGGAATCCTTGCTTTTTCTGCTCTATTATGTTTATGTTTTATGTGGGTAGGGCCCCATATTAGTTATTGAAACGGGCCCCCAGATGCTTAAGGCCGCCACTGGTGCTCCACTACGTGCTCCGGCGCGGTTAGCGATCGCACTACACGCGTACCGCGCCCACGCCCAACTGAACTGTGCTCTGGCACCCTGTAGTGTACACTCACAACCTGTAGTAGACGTCAACAACTTATTTCGTCTGAAGGAGACGTGGGCACTGGGCAGGGATACCGGAAGCATGGCAAAGAGACGCAATGTCTAATTTTTTGTTTTCAGGGAACCAGGGTTACATTTGTAACAGAGACATTCTCTTTCGAATGAGAACTCGCACTGCATCCTGTTTAATTTACCCTTACAATATGTTGCATATACAGAATTCACAACAGCGCCTCAAAAATAAGCATTTCCTACATGCAAAGGCAGTAATAAATTAATCAAAGTGAGTGTTTTTTTTAGAGGAAGAGAGAAGTCCCTTCAATTAAAAGAGCGTTTCTCGCTGAGGCTCTCCTTACTGCAGTAAATTTAACTTGGCATTCCTTTGTATGGAGCAGGTGTTTGGGATTACTGAGCAAACCCTCTGTCTGAAGAAGGCTTGGGAGGAGGGAGGGTGGTCACAGAGATGGAAAAAAGGTCCAGGGTACAGTTGTTGTGGGACATATGAACATAAACTTGCCAGTCCTATATTAAGATTAAGATTGGTTTCGTCTCTCAAATTAGTCCACAAACAACCTGGCTTGCTAGAAATGTATAGAGGACATACACTGATTAGGTTAAGAGACAATAATGGAGCGCTTCATCTATATAATTACATTTAAAACTTTCTCTGTTCATGCATTTACAATTGACTCCCCTGCACCCTTTCAGCACCTGCTTTCCGTACCAACAGAACAAGAGTGTAACATAAGGATGCTATGCTAGCCATAATGTTTATTATTTCCTTTAAAAGCCTGTGACACTGTGAAACAAAAGCTGCACACTAATTCCAGTCATCCTCCTGCTCGCTGCTGTGGTAATTGAGGTGTCAAAGGGTTAAACTCAAAATATCCTGAGTTATAGAGGCACATGGGTTGCCAAGCAAAAGGGCACATAGGAACACACACTACCAGAGGAGTATTTTCATGTAGCAATCATGCACCCTAACAACTATCTACATTTCATGGACTTAGAGGAGCTTTAAATTGCAAACACAAAGTAGCCCTGCAAAGCAAAATGAACAAAACCCAGAGGTTTAAGATCTAAAAGGCTGTGCCATGCCATAGGTAAAACAAAATTAGGGCACAGCAATTTAGTCTTGGCCGGTCTGTAGGCCTGCACTGCCAGAGAGTTTTCAGCAGGCTCACTACTATGGATTAGTTGTGCAACGATAGCGTTTTGCGACCATGTTAGAATGTCATTTTTACCTGCTCTGGAAGGAGATTAACGTGGAGCTTTTTGGAAAGGTCGGCTTGAAATTTCCATGAAAGCGATGGCCCAGGTGAAGGGCAGAAAAGAATGCACCGGCTGTTCGTCAAACCTCCATTCAGACACACTCCCAACACATATCAACATGCCTCAACACATAGATTGATGAGCGGCTAACATAGGTGGGGAGGCACTGGCATGGCCTCTGTTAGGTCTAACTCTACAAACACAATCTTAAGCCAGCCATCATAGTAACATTTTATGTGACACAAGCATTATAAAGGTGATTTATTGTACACATGTGTGTTGGCAGAATATTTCAACTGTTGGGGGGGGGGGGGGGGGGTCTGGATTAGCTCTGCATTTTCAAGCAGCTTGAACGATGGCTGTTCGCGCTGTCCATCTATCGACCGTTAAACAAACTTCCTGTGAAAATAATGAGGGGAACGAATCAAACTGCAAAATGTGGCACAGAGTCCTAGTCGAGGACTGAGGAGGTACATTGGTTTATAGAGAGGAGAAAACCGTGCCTAAAGCTGTATGGTGTTTTTACAGGCCTATATTATTTACGGCTTGGGGATTTACTCAATCGTCAGTACACTGAACATCCACACGAAACAATTTATACAGGACAATACTTGACTACAAATACTTTATCCTCACTATATAATTTTGCAAAGGCAAAGTCTAGTCAATCACAATTACAGTAAACATGAATCTAAGACCACATTTACACTGCAGGTCTTGATGCCCAATTCCGATTTGTATATCAGTTTGTTTGTTTTTGGCGACGAGCTTACATCTCATGAAGTCATGAATTCATGAGTCATGAATTGAGAAATAAAAATGTCCTTGATCTTTTGACATATAAGAGGTCACTGTACTATTAAAACATCCAGTAAGTTTCAGAACTCATACTTCCGCATTAGCCCAAAAACGCTTTCATTAAAAACAAGCTCTAGTTGATGACTACATGACTAGTTTAGTTTTTTGTCAAATTATGACGTAATACTGCGATAATGAGTCACAATTTCAGCGCAGGCATTACTAACAGACTTTTACTGTAAGATATGGAATCGACAGTAATGCCCAGGTCAGTATATATATATATATACACTCACCTAAAGGATTATTAGGAACACCATACTAATACTGTGTTTGACCCCCTTTCTCCTTCAGAACTGACTTAATTCTACGTGGCATTGATTCAACAAGGTGCTGAAAGCATTCTTTAGAAATGTTGGCCCATATTGATAGGATAGCATCTTGCAGTTGATGGAGATTTGTGGGATGCACATCCAGGGCACTCCCGTTCCACCACATCCCAAAGATGCTCTATTGGGTTGAGATCTGGTGACTGCGGGGGCCATTATAGTACAGTGAACTCATTGTCATGTTCAAGAAACCAATTTGAAATGATTCAAGCTTTGTGACATGGTGCATTATCCTGCTGGAAGTAGCCTTCAGAGGATGGTTACATGGTGGCCATAAAGGGATGGACATGGTCAGAAACAATGCTCAGGTAGGCCGTGGCATTTAAACGATGCCCAATTGGCACTAAGGGGCCTAAAGTGTGCCAAGAAAACATCCCCCACACCATTACACCACCACCACCAGCCTGCACAGTGGTAACAAGGCATGATGGATCCATGTTCTCATTCTCTTTACGCCAAATTCTGACTCTACCATCTGAATGTCTCAACAGAAATCGAGACTCATCAGACCAGGCAACATTTTTCCAGTCTTCAACTGTCCAATTTTGGTGAGCTCTTGCAAATTGTAGCCACTTTTTCCTATTTGTAGTGGAGATGAGTGGTACCCGGTGGGGTCTTCTGCTGTTGTAGCCCATCCGCCTCAAGGTTGTGCGTGTTGTGGCTTCACAAATGCTTTGCTGCATACCTCGGTTGTAACGAGTGGTTATTTCAGTCAAAGTTGCTGTTCTATCAGCTTGAATAAGTTGGCCCATTCTCCTCTGACCTCTTGCACATATATATATATATATATATATATATATATATATATATATATATACTGTGTATATATATATATATATATATATATATATATATGTGTGTGTGTGTGTGTGTGTGTGTGTGTATAGTAGATGCACAGGGGTTGCATATATCATGTACTACATCAGCATGTTAGCTTGCTTTGCTCAAAAACATGATCAATTTAAAATCCACATGTCAAACTAACAAGAAACTATGCTTCTAAGTTACCACAGGCTGAGAGCTGTAGTTACAACAACACAACTTTGGGATGCTGGTTATGAATGTTCGTTAGAACTATGGTATCGGGTAACCAGTAGAATCGCTTGACTATGTTGGTAGCAAGAGAACATGCAACCATAGTTGACTAACGATGCTTTTGGGAGATGCACCCCAGAAAGCAGGTTTCGCAAGAGATGTGTTTTGACAGTTTGAAATTTCAGCCACAGTCTTCGTACTTGACATATGGTTTTAGGGATGCTTAATTCAGCATCTGCTTCAGCAGGGTCACTAGCAGGATCCATGGGACTAGGCCAGGCCGGACTTCTCTCATTAGAGGAGGAAGTGCCTCAGTGGGGTGTTTCTGTACTCGGCAGGTATGAACCACAGGAAAAGGGGGTCTAGCCCTGGACTCAGCTGTTTCCATCTGGACTTATCGTTTCATTAGAACCACTTGCTTTGAGAGGGTGTTGCTATCTCAAACATCTCTTCTCTTCCCTCAAGAAAAAAAAGATTCAAACACTTACTTTTGACCTGAATGTCTACATTGTATTTAAATAGAAGACTATTAATGGTTTAAATCAGTTTTAAATTGTTTTACTTGTTAGCTTCTAATAAAATGTATCAAATTCCTGTGCATTTGAAGTCTGGGCCTTCAATGTGATTTAGCCTATGTATTTAAAGTCGGCAGGAAAAAGAAGTTGTATAGTGTTTTCTTCTCTATTGTGACATATGAAACAGTTTCTCAAACAAGAAAACATTTAGGGAGTGACTTTATTTTGTCTGGATTTGTAGTTTGCTATTGCTGTGATCTCACGCGAGTGACTGGTTTCACCCTAACTACAGTAAACATGTAAACACGAACAAAATAGATGTAGTTGCAAGTGGGAGAGGAAGTTATTTTGATTAAATATTATGAGGGCACATGAATTAAAAAAAATAATAATGTGCACAGATAAATCATTTATAATAAATAATGCAATATTCCATAAAAACAAGAATTGTCTTTGAAAAATGCTGTTTCATTAAAATAGCATGCAGTACATGACATAATGGCCACTTGACACAGTTGCAGAATATGGTTGTCAGTCCTGTATTTGAATGTTAGCCTATGTTCACACACAGTACGGTTATTTAGCTACATGAGTGACAACCGCATTCTAGAACCAAACTCACACCCGTAAACAGGAAACACATCTGTTTCTGGACTCACAAAATGAAAAACCCCACGCTGTGTGAATGGAACCACAGTGGACAACTAGTAGTTGTCTGTCACGTCCTATACAGTGCGAGAGAGCCGCTCTGCTAAGGGGATTGAGTGTGGTTTCTCTTTCGGTAACTTACAGTGACTGAAATATGAGCTGTGTGTCATCTGAAAGTTTTAGATCATGTCACTTTTCTCCACCGGTAACTTACCGCTCCCGTCAGTTTTTGTGTTCTTTGTAAATGACAATAATTGTTGTTGATGTTTTTTGTTGTTGTTGTTTGTTTGTTGTTGTTTTTTACGAGCATTTAATAAAAAATTTTTTTTTAAATAAATAAAATAAAAACAAACTTATTTTAAAAACAAACACTTGAAATTACGTCAGTGTGATAAAAACTACAGTAAATGACAGAAACCATATTTGGAAAAACGATATTTGAAGTGTAATTTAATTGTTTAGTTGGTCTCACGTGCCGTTGAATAACATGGGGAGGCAGGGTTTATGACTTATAGAGGGAATGCATTGACGTCACTTTCCTGTCGGAACACGCCCCCCTCAGCTGGACTGAGTGGCAAAAGAGCTGCTGCATGACTGGAGTTAATAGGGGAAACTGCGAAAACACAAGTAAAACAAAAAAATAATCAGTTTAAACTAAAGGTTGGACGCGATATAGTGTTCCTTACAACTTACCAAAGATCCAGTGATCATGGATATTGACATGCAGACAGGCAGGGCCGGCCCGAAGCCGGCTTGGGGCCCCTTGGCCACCAGGGGGCCCCCCCAATCGAGTCGAAAAATCGAAAAATATTTTTTTAGATAACTTAAACGAGTGACATAAATGAATGAATTAATATGAATGAATGAACAATTAAAGAGAATAAAAGAAAATTCTGATTTCATGATCAATATACCTCCCTACAACTGCTGCTGTCTCTGCCAGCGTTTAAAGGGTTAGTTCACCCAAAAATGAAAATTAAGTCATTAATTACTCACCCCCATGCTGTACCAACCCCGTAAGACCTTCGTTCGTCTTCGGAACACAAATGAAGATATTTATGATTAAATCTGAGAGGTGCATGACTGCTACATAGGCTCCCTAAGGGAATGACACCGGACGGCCCAGAAAGTCAATGAAGAAAATGTTTAAATATTCCATGTCACAACAGTGGCTCAACTATAAGTTTATCAAGCGTTGAGAATACTTTTTGTGCGAAAAAACAAACAAAAATAACGACTTTATTCGACTATTCCTTTTCTTCCTTGTAGGCCTGAAACGAGACTTCAAGAGATTTCCACGACTAGACAAAGGAATAGTCGAATAAAGTCGTTATTTTTGTAACAGTACTGTGATATAACAGTACCTTTACCATCCGCGGTAGATGGTTGGGAGGATGACGTGAAGAAGTGGCCTCGTATCACGTATGGTAACATTTTTAGCTATTTTGTAGATTCAGTAAGGTTAGCCTGTGCTGGTAAGGCGATGAGCAACCTGAAAAGCTCAGAGGCATATCAATATCTACACAGTGATAAAGTCGGTCGAGTGTTGTTTAAGGACGTCGGAAACGACCTTGCGTATCTAAAAGCTGACATTGAGCCGAGCCAGAGTTTGCACGTAACACATCATAAGGCTTGGGTGCTAGTTTCAGTGGCAGGTGAAGTACAGACAGCGGGTTGTTCATGTATTGCAGGGCCAGGAGACGCTCTTGTAGTCATGCAGCAGCACTTTTGTGGAAGGTCAGTAAAGTTAGGACAATTAAGGGCACAAAATGTATTATTGTATTGTGTATTATTGTATATTTTTTATTAATTAATAAATGTACTAAACTGAAATGCTTACTGTGTGTCATTCATGTTATGTATCTGTTGCTTCACACACAGTAGCCTTGACTTAAAATATTTATTTTAATATTGTTGGACAATAAAAAATTGAATTCAATTTAGGTTGAGAATGCAGTCAGGCAGGGAAAGACAGGGATGGCATGCACTGATGTGCAAAGGAAGTGGAATTCAGGTGCGAAGAAGAATGTAGGAATGAGGAAGGTGAAGAACATTAATTTTAACCATCACAGGCTATACCACAAACGGGTGTTTTGGAGGTGTTTTTAAGTTTAAGTTCTTCCTCCATATTCTATTTGATTCGTCGTCTTTTGGGAGGTGATGGAAACTGTATAATCGTTCACAGGAACACTCAGATTTAGTTTTAGGCTTATGTTCAAAACACTCACGTTTAAGCCACTGAATTAGTTTAGTGCGGTTATATGTACAACCAGGAACAACACATGTTGTCCCTGAGCTCCGTAACGACATCTCTCATTAATGTTTGCGACTTTAAATAGTAGAAAAATGTACTCGAAAAATACCTAACCTCTTCGCTATGTAACACAAAATACCGTTGATTTACTACTTCCGCCACCTAACCGGAAGTTTCACCCACGTTCTATTTTACAGTAGCGCCCCCCGGAAACAGGTGGATAGAGGGACCGGCATAGACAGTAAAAGAAATGGACACAGCGACCCCATTGATTTCAACGGAGAAGACTTGAAGCCCGATTATTGCACTTCCTGTCTGATGTCTGAGCGACTGCGCAGGCTCAAACTGAGCGTGACGACAGTCTGACAGTTGAAAATCTTCTAGTAGCTGTGCCAAGACAAATCTGAATCACCTAATTCCTCAAAAACATTGAAATATTTTGTCCCGTTGCTTTTATGGACTCTCTATTTATGGGCTTCTACCTTGACTTTGTGCCTTCATGTCCCCCCAATTGCTTCATAGACAGTAAAAGATTGCCGCGAGCTTCTCCTCCTGTCTAAACGGTAATGTCTCTATTGTGCGACAGAAAGTCCCGTGGTTATGACGCAATCTAGCGGTTTGTGGTTTACAAAAACGGCTTCAACGGGGTCGTAACGTAAGATACAAAGTAATGGAGCATTTTATACATTGTCGTGTTTCTTTAGAAATAAATAATCGACAAATTAAGCCTTTGGACGCCTCAGATGTAAAGTTATTCGCTGTCAAAGTGACGCCAAAATGAATGGGAGTCAATGGAATGCTAACAGCAGGTGAAGTTCTGCTACAATGGCGGCTCCCGCGAGGCTTCAACTTCCGGCTGATGGATTACCCACTTGGGGACCGGCCACCGGGGGGCGATCGAGACTAAGTCCCTCACCTTCCGGGCGACCACCATGGGACCTTATTTCGGAAAAAATTGTATTGTAGTCAATGGCGAGAGACAACAAATATTTTGATCTCGTTTGAATTGTGCCCTGAATTACACATATGATGTTTGTCAATTTAAAAGATATATTTTAAAGTATAGAAAGTCACAGTTTGATGTAAAACTATTGAGGTATAAGACTGTGAAAATACGTAATTACAAAGACAAACCCAAAAGGCGCACATTTTCTCTCAATGAATGAAGCTAACTTTACTGAAGCTAACGTCTGTCATTTTTTCTATAGTCTTACGTTATAATCGTATATAACGTTACGCCGTCATGCCTGAGTGTTTTGTACCAGACTGCACACATACGAGCAACAGATCTTGCTCGTTGTTCTGCTTCCCGGGAGATGTAGTTCATTGAGCGATTTTCACATAAGACTAAATGGTACTCTTCTGTTTTATGACAAACTGCGACTTTCTTGACTTTCATATTTATCTTTTAAATTGACAAACATCATATGTGTAATTCACGGCACAGTTCAGATGGAATAAAAAGATAAGTTGTCTCTCGCCATTGACTACCATACATATTTTTTCCGAAATAAGGTCCCATGAGCAGGAAGCAGAGGGGAGGGACTTAGGCTCTCTATTGGACTCTTGTCATGTCAAAAGTGATGACTTTTACATTTTATGGACGTCGGCACGTCGCCATCTTTGAGATTACTTCAGTCACTGTCGCCATGGTTACTGGAAAGAGAATACGGGCTTGAGTTGTAGCCTATGTTTAATACAGTAGGCCTACAGACAGTAGGCCTATTCGAGACTCTGCTGTAAGTTGTTGTGTGAACGGGATAATTCGAGACACCTGTAAGTAAATGCGGTTGCAAATCCCAAAAATTGACGTGAACTTAAGTAACAGTCAACTTTGACATTTTAAAGATGTCAAAAAGCCACAAAAAAAAACATGACTGGACTCTGCGTCTGAATGCTTAAGCCAGCCTTGTTTACACTCAAGTAAATTTATAAGACAACTAGAGAAACACTTAGCCTACCGATCAAAATGAAGTGAAAATTTGCACAATCAAGGAATGATTGTGCAAATGATTGATTGACTGTTGACTCAATTACGTACCTCACCTAATGCGTGATTGCGTAAGCCAAAGACACCCACCAGGTACAAAATAAAACAATTTGATTGGTTAATAAATCTGACAATCTGAAATTAGATTCTAGTATTCGTACCGTAGTAGAGGGATTCGCTGGAGATCCTGAAGGGGTGGAGCTTAGATCGACACATTTTACTTGTAAGTCACGCAATAAAATCTGATTGGATAAAGGTCTCCAACATTTCTTTGAGTATCTACAAAGTCTGCGGGCGGTGAGGCGGATGAGTAGACAATGATCGGAAAATAAAAGCTAATCTAAGCAAAGCAGAGCGAGCAAGAAATTTAAAAAAGCATCTATTTATTTACAGCACTGTCAAAGAGACAGATAACTACGGTGGCCGAGAAAGCTCAACGCGCTGCAGATAAAAGAAAACACATGCAAATAAAAGAAAACGTGTGCAAATAGAAAAAAAACGCATGCAAATAGAAATAACACCGGCAAATTAAGAAAACATCTTCATCAGTTTCACAACACACGTGTTCCAAATACTCACAACACCACCCAAATACAGAAACGCGCTGCAAATAACACAGACCACAACGGAAATGTTTCAAGGGGAACCAAATAAGTGACGAACCCGGCTGGGACGTGCTGGCATAGATATCCATAAATCTATGCGTGCTGGTGCTTACGGCTTAAAATTTTACTTTATTTGTTTATTTATTTTGCAAAACATACAGAGATTAAATTTTTTACGACATACAACTTGTATACAATAATCAATATGTATTAACAAATTATTAACAATATGTTCAATGTCATCAGATTACAAACGAGAAAAGAACAATGAGCTGAAAACTAAAATATATAAATAAAAAAGATAGAGAAGAACATGATGGAAAAATATTTATCTTTCTTGTTACACTGTACAAATTGTTTCATGTTATGTTTAAATTTTCATAAAGAAAAGTTTCATAAGAAATGTTAGGGGATGTAGGGTCCAAAGTTTTAAAGTTGAGACACACAGATATATACACGCATATTTTAAAAGCTTTTTTGTAAATTAATTTTTTTTGCAACCGTTATGTTAACAGCATTATATTTCTGTGGTAAGAACAGCTCTTCAGCTGATGGACACCCCGTGCTGCGTTGTCATGGGAACATTCCAGGTGAAAATAATGAGGAATTACATTGTCTTTCGTTGCTCCTTCATCAAGTGCGTTCCA
The DNA here is from genome assembly GCA_030578255.1 of Tiaroga cobitis. Classification (NCBI taxonomy): domain Eukaryota; kingdom Metazoa; phylum Chordata; class Actinopteri; order Cypriniformes; family Leuciscidae; genus Tiaroga; species Tiaroga cobitis. The sequence continues at coordinate 27,293,283 of CM060599.1, forward strand.
CACGGCTACATAACAGCACACTAGCCCTGCTCACTCCAAGTCCCACTTTAAGGGCTCTGCCATCTGCCCTTCGAAGGGAGTAGGGCAAAGGGAGGCTCACGAGCAATAAGCACGTCCCAGCCGGGTTCGTCACTTATTTGGTTCCCCTGGAAACATTTCCGTTGTGGTCTGTGTTATTTGCAGCGCGTTTCTGTATTTGGTTGTGTTGTGAACTTTTGCAGCGCGTTTCTGTATTTGGATCACACGTGTTGTGAAACTGATGATGATGTTTTTTATTCATTTGCAGGTGTTTTTTTCTATTTGCATGTGTTTTTTTTTATTGCACACGTTTTTTTCTATTTGCACGTGTTTTTTTCTATTTGCACGTGTTTTTTTCTATTTGCATGTGTTTGCTTCAGTTGCAGCGCGTTGAGCTCTCTCGGCCACCGTAGATAACAGATAGGTTACTGAGTGTTAGATACTACATGTGTGTGAGTGAAATGCATTAGGCTACTCTGCAATGAGTAAACAAAAATTCACATGTTTGTAGCCTATAAGAGTGCTGTAACTCCGAATTAAAGGTAGGAGCATTACATCAGTTATTTACAGAAATAACAAGTTTAGTGCTGGTTGAATCACGTGGAAGAGAAACACAAGAGGGCAATAGTTTACCAGAAATCGTATCTTACATGGCCATACTTCAGACCAGCTGTGCGGACACTTCCGTTTTCCCAATTAAACATCTTTGTTTTCATCACCCTTTTTAATTCTTTCAGACTGAATTGTCTGCACTCGTTCTGATTTCTATCAGGCTGATGGAATGACATAACATTTGTTAAAGGTCAATATATTGCCAAAATAAATGATTAAATACTAATAGTAAAAATGTGTTAAACGAAAGAGAATACAAGCAATCTAGGTTTATTTTCTTAAAACAACACAGATATCCTAGATCTTTGATGTAGGCTAACATAGCAATGTAAATATGAATGAAATCTCTATCTATATTCAGATTTCCTAAATGTAGGCCCTACCTGTCCATTCTGGGTGTGATGGGCCATGGTTCATTTTTATAGAGGACAGGCAGAGTTGAAATTTTGGCAGAGCTTTTATTTTTAAGTACTAGACAAATAAATGCGCATAATTATTGGAAAAAAATTCCAGACAGATGGAGATGTGCCATATTATGAAATCATGCACTCTTCAGTTGCATGTCCAGTCATTACTAGAGTTGCACTTGGAAAACAGGTGTTTCTAATACAGAGAGATGTCTCCACGGTCTTCTAACCCATTTCTGATGATGATTCAGATATGATATTTCATGGCTGGAACTGAGCACATGATGGGATGTGATCGGAGAAAGAAGAAAAATAAAGAGGAACAGAGAGAAAGAGAAAAAAATTTACTCACTTCTGAAGACATCCATGTAATGGATGCTGATTGGGCTTTTAAATCAGTGAAGTCTGTGCCGGGATAATGAGGACCAAAGCCCAGACATGAGAGAAGTGATCATAAATACTGTAAACGTATTAAGATCAGACATATTAAAACCAGATATGTAAAAATTACCCACATCCAGCGTCTAACATATTCCTCTCTTCCCACTCCCTCTTGCCCCCATTCGATCTCTTTAAACAGGTGGCATATTTATATGCATCACCACAGTGAAAAGGATGAATTTGAGCCACATGGTCTTCTCTTTCTTCTTTATATCAAAGAGAACAGCAGGATCAATCCTTTTGTTTCTACACATTTATTTTTTACACATATTGACTTTCAAATAATTATTTTCAGTTTCTCTTTATCTCAAGCCCATGATTATAATAAAGGGGGAAATAAAAGGGCATGAGATAGATTTGCATTTGATTAGTAAAAGCTTTTTTTGTAGGACTAGTAATAGTTTTCAGATTGTGAGGATTAGAACTTCATTTAGATCCTCTTGCTTTCTGTATGAAAATACATGTATGGATTAACACATTTTTAATTTATTAAACTATTCAAATATATAGGCTACATAAATATTCACTTTTGTAGGTCCATATTTTGATCTGTGATGATTTCTGATCCATCATATATACTGCATGATATCATTTCAAAACCACAACCAAAAGCAACAAAAACATGCTTGATTTTTTTTCTTTTTTTTTTTAAGAAACATAAAGAGGACTTATAATGTTTATTTAATGAGCTTGATGTGCTTGGCACTTGTATTTACAGCCTCAAAAGCCTACAACAACATTTGTTCATTCCTCCCACACTGGTTTTAATTCAACATACACTGGCCATATAATTGCTTAGCATTTAAATATATTCATTTACAAACACTCCAAAGCATATACCTTAATTAACTTGTCTTCCTATGGTTTTTATCCACACAACAATTTAAAACCTATGTGCTTTACGTGCATTCATTATTGTTTATATGTTTAGGTTCCACTCAGGATATGGTTAAGCCATTTCCAAAGCAATAGGCAAAGGTTCAGCATTTCAGTAACAAATCGTCAGAAACACACAGAGACCCTGTTATTACAGGAGGATTTAACTTTGCCATCCTGAGAGAGTCAGTCGGTTTCCAACATGGTATCGCAACCTCTATGACAAGCATTGTATACTATGAACAACAAAAACGTCATACTGACAACATTTATTCGTCACAGTTTTGAGGATATGTTTAGTTCTGGCTGATGTCTCTGTTAATGTTGGACAGTTATGGGTCCATTATTGCTGTTATTATTGCACCAAATATGAATCCTCACCAGAATCCATCTTCTAAAAATCGGACCTCATTTGACTTACTTCAGTTTTGCACATCGTTGAGGTCGGCGGGTCAGCAACAACAACAGTCGAGTTTGAAGAGTCATTTTTAGCTTGTATATCCATTTGCTTTTGACGGCGTATTATGTAAGAGATGAACACAGGTAACACTTTAACTCCATTATAGTCTGATGAGTTATATGGCAATGAGATGACAATAAGTGCACATTGAACGGCTGGTGTCTCCAATATCACGATGGTGAAATGCTCATGCCAATGTATCAGACATTTTGAATAATAAAACTCTGAAAACCCTGTAACGCTGAGCAAAAAATTGCAGCAGCTGTTAGTGTTTTTATCTGTTTTTGGCTTATTTCACTTTTTCAAGCACTTCAAACCATATGCATGGACATCTGTGAAGAGGAGCCATACTGGCGGCCGTCACAGCTGCCGGCCCCCTGTTGGCTGCCCGCGGGGTTGCTGATCATGTGCATACTGTCCATGCCGCTGTTGGACAGGTATTGACGTTCGGCAAATGCTCCAGCAGAGGAGGAAGAGCACAGTAAGCCACCCTGAGGCTTCTCTGGGCTGGCAGCCAGGCGCGGTGATGCCGGGAAGTTGTATCCGTACAGGTTGTAGGGATTGTGAAGGGAAAAAGCGTTGTATGTGCTCTGCTGCACGTGATGATGGCTCCCAGAGAACATATGCGCGGAGGAAGGGGATGAGCTGGATGAAGCTGATGACCCAGAGGCGGAGCTCGCCCCTGCCTGCATGACGTACTGTAGCTGGGATGCGGGAAAAGAGGCCAGCTGACTTCCATACGCATCCATTTTACCCCCGCCGCTGCAACCGCTGCTGTTACCAGCAGCCAATGAGGCGTGAGCCCCTCCCTGCATTCCTGCAGCGATGAGAGAGGAAGTCCTCTGAGGCAAGAAAGAATCAGAAGCCTGGGCAGAGGTTACAGTGCCTCCTGTGGTCTGGAGGCGGCCGTAGGAGCCGTCGGCTAGTCCTCCGTAGCCCTGCAGGGCGGCCATGTTGCTTCTGGCACATGCGGGGTACTCGGACAAGCCCAGGTTACACAGCTGGCTCTCCCTGCAGCCCACATTGAAGGTGTTGGGTGCCAGATGGAAAGTAGGAGGGGAACAGGACGGGGAGAGAAGGTGTGTCGCACCGGAGGGAGATGGAGTGCCAGTGCTGGAGGTAGTGGGAGAGGTGCCAGTGCTCCCTCCTGAAAAACACAGTCAGCAAACATTCAGAAACATCCAAACCCCAAAGACACACTGTGGAAACGCGTTCCTATGCATGAAGAATAAGTGCACACTCAAGAGGAGAACGGTGAGACAGAGCCAGCTCTGAAAACACACGCACTGTCCAACAATCACACAGAGCGTATCTCTTATTTCATCCCATGGATCACAAGCAGTCGCTGTGGCTCCTTAGGGAGAGCATTTCATCTGGTTACAAGAGAGGCCTGTTCAAACCTGGCAACAAGTGCCACAAATTAACCCATAAGGGAGCGCATCTCCACACTGCTATTCTACATAACAAAAATCTTCATTCTTTAAAATTGTCTGAGATTTTTTTTAAAGGGATAATTTATCCAAAAATGGAAATCCTGTCATTATTTACTCGCCCTCATGTTGTTCCAAACCTGTATGACTTTATTCTGTGGAACACAAAAGAAGATATTGTGAAATGTCAGTGTTTTTTGTCCATACAATGAAAGCCAGTGGGTGAGTAAATAATAACAAAAAGAAGAATTTTCATTTTTAGGAGAACAATCTCTTTAAGGTATTTTTTATAGTTAAAACTGTAAAACCTGTGATCATTTTAAAAACTGAACTAACAGAACCCGAACTAACTTTCTTATTTACAGACTTACGTTGTCAGTATGATTGATTGGACGAACAGAGTATGCAGCCTGTTTAAATAATGGCTTGCCTCACTCTTGCACATCAGTTGGGCTCATATATGCCTGATTGTGCCATTCAGTTTCACCTCAATAAACTTCAGACCATGAGTATAACAATAAAACACTCTTCTTCACTCCAACAAACACATTTTCTGTCATTTACATTTAGATTTTCCCTCAAACATCGAAACAAAATACAGTGTATAAAAGTTTATCAGACTATACAATACGTAATGAGGCAAGTGCAGCATTGTACAGCATTGTTTCACACTGTATGCATCTGGCACCGAAATTCACACACTTTGTGAGAAGTTGGGGTTAAAAGCAGGGTTTAAAGAGGCGATAACCAGAGGTTAAGCACAGTATGAAAATCCCATTACATGTCTTGTCAGCTAAAACCATCTCAGGGATATGTGACAAATGTTGAATTCAAATTTGGCTTGAGTTTGAAAATATGCATGTCTGGTCAACAGAACACTGGCCTTTTTCTCTCAGTATGACATGCAGCATTTGGGCATATGTTCATAGAGGGGAAAAAATCACTGGCACATATTAACAGTGAATAAGTCAAACACATGGAACTGAATGATAGCGGTGGGATATCTACCACATATTTCTTTATTAATGAGAAATTGGCCAGCACTCAGTTTGTTGTTTTGAAAATGTAGTCTGGTCTGTGGCTCGGAACGGGTAAGAAACTAAATAATTCAGAACTCTCTTGGCTGAGGCTTGGGCCAGCTCCATATGCGTTCGATAATACAGCTGAGTCGATTTCTGGTTCACTCAACATGGTTCTGTTCTGTTGGCTAAGGGAAAGACGACCTCGTGGTGATGTCATGTTTTCCCCCTGTTGTCAGGCTGGGTGAGAGAGGCTTCAGCAGTGCTTCGAGAACAACTAATTACTCTAATAGATCTGCATGTACTTCTCAAGGGCAATCGGTTTGGGCTCCGGGGGTGGGGGTGGAGGGGGAGTACACGACGAACCGTGCGAGAACTTTAATTAACATTTAATCAGTTTCGAGAAGTTTGTGATGACAAACAGATGTCTACTCAGACAAAATACCATGCTCACATTACTCTGACCTTATGACAAGAGAAAAAAATAGTTACATCAGCATTTGATCATCTGGGCAATAACTAGCTATGAGTAAGAGACTGAGCTAAAGAGATGATTTTAGCAATCAGACATCCATCACAGCAAAATTCACAGGAGGACTTTTACTTTTGAATAATTAAATCCGCCATCATTAATAAAAAGATAAAGACAAAAATAACTTTAAAGTATTTTAAAATTGGTCGAAACACCTTGTGTGCTAAATGTCAAGTCTTCTGAAGTCATACAGTAGCTCTGTGTGAGAAACAGGCTGAAATGTATGATGTCATTTAGACGATTCATTTTTTTAAAGACGATTTCTTTTAATTTTATTATTAATTTGTGTTTACGTCGCTCAAATAGTGCGCTTAGCCAGTTTCTTGAGTTGAACTGGAGAACTGGATTATTTCGATTAGTGAGCAGATTGAAAAAGATTCGATTGAATTATTTTATTTTTAAATCACTACTACTGACTTTTAGAAATTAATGTTACATTTTAAATATTTAAATGTATATGTTTTTTTTATAATGAATGCATTTTGGCCTCTTTTTCATATAAAGCTTCAATATGGGTGAACTGTTCTTTTAAGGGACTGAGGAAGTTAAATAACATTTGATCTGTCAAACAGATGTATAAACAAGTACATTTTTGTCCAACTCGACCCACCCAGTGCAGAGCTCCCTATACAAGCTTAGAGTCATTCATAAATCCTCTGTGGTATGTGATTATTGTGGCCACACAGTAACTTTAAAAATGATTTATGAAGCAATATTTTGAAATGCAAAGCCTCTGTTATTCAAGTAGGCATGTTATAAACATCTCCAGTCACAGGGACCATGCACATACCTTGCTGTTTCTGCATGTTCGTGAAGTCCTCAAACGTCAGCGTCCTCACTGGAGGTCTCCAGAAAGCATATGTCTCCATTATTGCCTCCAACCCAGTCCTGCACAAGAGATAGTGACAGAGAAAGCCGGAAGAAGAGACGTGAAATGGCAGAGAAAACAGGTGAGACGGTCAGATTATGCACATGAGAAAAAAGGGAGAAAAAGAGAAGGGGAGTTTGAGGAAACTGGAGCCCATAAAAGGAGCAGGTTTTTACTGTGCACATAAATCTTGGTGATGTTTCATCTCTGTACATGGGTCCCCTTCCTGTGTGATTTACTCCTCTTTGCAGCGCTCCCTGCATCAGCCCTCGCCGTGCGGCTTAACAGGCAGTAATTCTTTACTCCTTTCTGCTTGTTAGTGAGACGCTCTAATGACTCACTGGCTGATACTGAATCCAAATACTGCTCACCAAATGACAGATTTTTTCCCATTAATATCACAACTAAAATATTGATTTATATCTTGGTTGAGCATAACTGATTCCACCGATCATCAAGCTGACATTACAACTTAATCTGCGGTTTGTAAACCAGGATGAGAAGGATTCAGTGCATAAATGAAACTGTGATTACTTTGTGACAGATCAACTATTTTGTTGTATACCAAATTTTTACCATTTCTATTGAGAGGGCAAGAGCCGTTTCTATATATACTTTCTTACTCCTGAATAATCTTTTCATCTCTATTTTTCTGCAATGAAAATCTAACGCTAGTTCATAAATCAGGCAGTCTATTGTTTGAAAAATGAAAAAAGATGTCTCAAATATCTGTGGCGATAATACTCTCCAGATGGAAGTGTGCTTTCATGTGCTGAGGGTCTGTCTCAGACTTTCTCACAGTATTCTGACTCGCATCTTATATAGACGGAGCAGGGAAGTGCATGGAAATACAGCGAGAGGGAAAGCAAGGCGAGTGAAAGGGTGGGCGAGATTGAGGGAAGGGAGTTGAAAAAGCGAGAAAAGGAAAGAGCCATTTTTCTTTCCGTTGCCCTCAATCAGAACGCTTTATCACAGATCGACCAGGTTTTCTTGGCAGCTGAATGAGAGAGTGATTTTAATGTAGCAGGACGTGGAATTAGGAGGGATCTCCTGGGGTTCATATCACTGCCGAGATATGTGTGTATTTGCACACACAGCATGGACAATACAGAGCAAGGGTAAGATTTCCTGAAAATCTACCTGTTTCTCCCCGAGTCCCGGAATCCTTTGGCAAATGGGTTGCGGTCAATCTTTAGACGGGTAATCTGTTATAAGAGAAGAAGTCCAAAACAGACTCATTTAATATTATTTTGACATCCAGACAATTCAAACACATATTCATCATATCAATTTAATAATAAACATAACAAAAAGTCTTTTTTTAACGTTTTCCTTCTGAAACTGATGCAAAATGTGGTTTTATTTTGGGATGCACAAAATATTAGCACTATATTATTTAGTGGTCAAAATAGAGATTTTTATTTATTTATTGGTATGTGAAAATTATTGGAATATTTTATTTATATATTAACACTCACTTAAGGCTAATCTTTTTTAACAAACTAATAGTTTAATAATAACATTGTTAAATGTAATCTTTAGCAAATCTAAAAATGTATTTCCATTTATCACACAGAAAATTATAATGTTGTGATGCCTAAATTCACTTGTATAATATAAAACAATTGTGTTTGTTTTAGTGATATTATCATTTTTATATCGAACATAACGTGAAATTAATTATTGGCTATAATTTAACACATCTTTAGTTGTTAAGTTGTATTATGCCTATTAAGACCTGAACTATGCATTTCATAGTCACAGTGGTGCTGTACACTGACAGTCAGTAATGGACCTGTTGGTTCTGGTAGGCTGTGACCGTAGTGAAGACGGTCTCTGGGAAGCTGAACGTCTTTACTCCTTCCCCTGTAGGAACAGGTTTGGTTGGAGAAAGCTCGCTGCTGAAGTCTTTTCGGATCACGTGGACACGGGGCTGATACTTGTGCATCGAGTGCAGGATGATCTAGAAATAAAGAGAGTTATATCATCAACTACTCTGCCACAACCACAAGAGTGCATTTACACAGCTGTATGTATTAAATGTCAGTGGCATAATGAGGCTGTGAATATCAAAGCTGCTTGGACCAATATGAGAACATGCTGTATCACAGTGTGTACACATGTTGATGAGATATGAATCAGGCCAGCTCGAGGGTGAGTATCTCACACCGATGTGTTGGCGTCAGAGCATGGAGGCTGTAGCCTTCCCTCCGGCCCTTAGTCTGTTTCTAATTACTCCCAGTGTCAGTGTGCGTCTCCTGGGTCCACCGCAACCGAGGAGGTCAGGCAAGAGAAGAGAGGCCTTTGCAAAACAGCTTGATGACAGTAAATTTAATATTCCAGCTCCCCCTTCTATCCAATCTAAATGCACAGCCCAGGAGAGCCCAATTCTGCCCAAGGCCAGACAACACCAGCCCAATGAAGACCGACTACATAGAGAGGAAGTGTTCAAAGCCACACAGCTGTAATTCCACAGATCAGAGATATTCAGGATCGAGAACATTGTCTGGGGCCAAAAAGGAATTTTTCAAGGTGATATCGTAGCACAAAAATGAAACATTAGGAGTTGACAAAGTTACAGTTTTCTGATCCAAACAACAAATGACAACTAAAGTTTCAAAAGTTGTGTATGTACATACATATATACACATATATACGTCATACGCAAGCACACACACACACACACTATTAGAATTTTAGAATTACATTGTATAAAATAAGTGTGTATTAGTCTGTGTGTGTGTGTGTGTGTGTGTGTGTGTATATATATACATTTAAATTTTAAAATTTAATGCTTAATTTATTTTGACGAGTTAAAGCAATGTAAAAACATTTTGTCATAACTTATTGATCTTATAATTTTTTTGTGTATGTATATATATGTATATATATGTGTGTGTGTGTAATTTTAGTTTATATATATACACATTCTAATATTGAAGTAGAAGCAGGCCCTTAATCTACACCAATAATATTTAAATCCTCTTTACGATGAAACTGCAATCAAAATGATTTTTGGTCAGGAGGAGGAACGTGGGGTTCATATATTCCACGGCGGCGAGGTCCCACACAGGACGTTCCAGGGTTAACTTCAGTTCCGGCCCTCGCTCGCCCTCCAGGCGAACAAAAAATAAAGTCTCTCTTTACGAGGTTGTGGTATAAGAAAAGTCCCCTCTCCTCTTCCTGAAAAAACACCAGCCTGCTGCAGTTGTAACACCCATATGTTATTACATTTGTCAGAATCCTCGAGTGATAGCATCAGTGACTCGAGTCAAAACAGCCCCATATGCAGAGGAGATGCCAGTAGAGCAGCGAACTTTGCAGACGTGGCCTAAGGCAACTATTTTACCCACACCAACCCTGCATCTAAAATACAGATACACTGTATCTTTTGGTAAGGAATACACAGCATGTCACGTGCAATTATTCTATACTTCCTCTCTCTGCTTACTTTACAGCACCATTCTACTGGTCATGGGCAGATGCATTAAAAGTGGATGATCACATTAATCAAAACAACATTATTGATCTGCTTTAAGAAAATTAATAATAGATATAAATAAATAAAATATTGACAAAATCATTGCTTTATGTTGAAAAATTTGCTACTGATTATATAGAAAGCTATGAGGACGACATTCACATTTTAATTGCTTGCATGCTATGAAATTAAGTTTAATTCATTAAAAATCAAGAATTGTTACATAAGCTTACAGACCCCAAGCAAAAACATGTTATACTAAACTGCATAACAATCACATTTGAGTGAATGTCAACCTTATGGTAAAACAGGGATTCAGCTTGAATAATATCTGCCAGCTGGGTTTTGGATAAAGAGAGTTAAAATAATCCAACTGGACAATAATAGCTCTTTTCAAAATTCCTAATATTGTTTTTATATTTATACACAGGGTTCTCTGGGACCCCAAACAAAGTCAATCTAAAAACATGAGGAAACATTAAAACAAAACATGAGGGCTAAGCCTTTAAAACAATCCTGAGCAAATTAAGCACATTTATCTTGTGGGTCTCATTATTCTGGATAGAGTTGGACGTATCACCTCATTTCTCAAAGTCACTATCACTACGATGATACATAACCAAGACAACCTAACAAAACGTGCTGGGGATGAGAGTGTCATCTGATGGTCTGATAATAAAACCATCCCATGTGCACTCACTCCCTCAGCACAATGCTGCAAACCAGAGCCAGGCACAACACAGGCACACTCGAACAGTGAGAAAAGATGCACTGGACACAAAAAACAAAGATCTGGAGGACATACTTCAAAACAATGGGGGGGTATTGGGGGGAATACATTTCCAAACAATAACATGCACTTAAATTGCGCTGTATTCAGCTGTTGTTCAGTACAGACGCATGGGGAATATTAGTCAAGTACATTCAAATCATTCTTTTTCCAGTTTTGTCAGTGCGTCAGAGAATACACTGAATAATGGTGTTCTTGCTTGAGAGAATATACAGATGTCTTTGGGGGAAATGGGGGTTGTTATTCATCAACTAGTGTATGTTATGAATATAGAAATGTGGATAAGCAGGTCTATGCAAAGTCTTCTAACTCAAACGCTGACATTTAATGTGCAGATATTGCATTTGTTGGTGGCTTTATCTTTTTTATTAGTAATCATATGCATTGGTCAGTAAGATTTAAGTATATTATGCACATCAAGGCTACATTAATTTGATCAAATGTTGTGAATTACAGTTTTCTTCTTGAATGTCTTTTAAAATATAATTTATTCCTGGAGGCATCATTACCTCCAGTCTTTAGTGTCACATGATCCTTCAGAAATCATTTTAAAATGCCGCTACTCAAAAGATATTTCTTGTTATTATCAATGTTAAAAACTGCTTAATATTTTTGTGGAACCCATTTTTTCAAGATTCTTTGATAAATAGAAAGTTCAAAAGAACAGCATTTGTTTTTGAATAGATGTCTAAATAAATGTCTTTACTGTCACATTTGATACATTTAATGCACCCTTGTTGACGAGAAGAATTAATTTATAAAAAAATAAAAAAAAGATCTGACTGACCCCAAACTTTTAAACGGTAGCATGTATGTAATATATATAAATACTGACATCATCCATTGTAATCAAATGTGCACTCACATGGCCTTGATCATCCAGCTCATTGTTGGTGAGTTTGAGTTTGTCAAAGCTGACCACTTGTCTCATCCAGGTGTCTCCTGAAGCCAGTGAATCCGGGTGGATATAGACCCTGGGCGGCACTGGGGAATCTGCGTTTCCCGCCACCATCCACTTTGAGCTGTGATACACATACCTGCAAAAAAAAATGCGCATGACTTTCATGATACTCTGTTGCAGCATTGCATGAGTGTTATTATTTCCATAAAATTACTCATGTGCTCTCACATCCAAATTTTGGATGTCTGTCAAACAGACCATACAAATTCAAGATAAGCATAATATCCTATTGAACCTGTTTTGGACTGCAAATAATAATAAATGGTATGTAAAAGTATGTTAACATTAACACAATTAATGTTAAGCAAGAACATTCTGATACATGTGTTTGTAGGCATTCCTAAAGTGTTATTTGTAGGGCATTTCCTCAGCTGGCTGAGACACAGCTGGATGCCTTTAGTTCAGGCCATGCACAGTTGAAAGTGCTCAACTGCGTCGCCTCTGCCAAATTCATCACCCATCTCTCAAATATGGACAAAACTGTTGGATCTAAAGTTTTATTGATAAAGTCAAGGGCATATATATCTGTGCAAAAATATGTGTGCTTTAACACAAACACTCACACGTTGACTGTCCCTTGCACACATACGCATATAGTGCCAGGCGTTTTTGTAATTTCCTGTTTGGAGTGCTGTTTAGGGTTATGCTCTATGTAGCAGGGAAAGTGTTAAAGAAAAGGGAAACCTAAGACCAAAAAGGACTGGAAATTTGATTAGCGCTCTTTCATCTTTCATAAATCTGCCATCTGGCACTAGCACAATCAATAAAGATCCAACTTTATGTGACACCTTTTTGGACAGATGGTGGAGCGACTGCCCATTAGAGTCCAGCAATATTTAACACACGCAGTACACTGTACACATGTAGAAGTATTTACATACATTTAGATGACGGGGGGAGAAGCAAAAATGGTGTTATTATTAATGTAAGGACCCTTCAGTCAAGTATAGAAGCAAAATAACAAGGTTAAAAACTAATCTGCACATGCCAATTTTTCTAGTAGTTCATTACAGATATGCTTGTGCTTTCTCATACACACAACACAGCAGCAAATAGACCAAGTCATTTATCGGGTTACTTTACTGACAGAGTAAGATACCCTGAAGTGTGGACCAGAGCATGTGCTCAAGTTGAGTCTGCACCATGTGCGTTTATTGTTTGTATTATATGCATATATGAAATAAGATAACAGGCATGCCTGAAGTGGGGGGGGGGGGGGGGATTGGGGGGGGGGGGGGGTGTAGGGGGGGTACAAAGGCAGCCCACACGTAGGATATTTGTGAATTTAGCTATAGAGAGAGCCTCCAACAAGGATCCAAAGATCTGGGCCGCTCCGCATTTTCCTACTTCTTCTCTCAAATATAAGCCATACCGAATGCCCACATTAAAGAGTACAGTAATTCAAGTAACACGTAAAGAAAGATTTAACAAGTCTAGTACAAACTCTATGTCCCTTAAAAAGGGCAGTGCGCCTAAGTAAAGTGAGTAAATTCCAATAAAACCTGCGTTTCCAGACCCGAGCCCTCGAGACACATGAGGCATTCCAGTGACAGCTCTTTGCTCCGCTAGCAAAGCCTTGTGGTAAATTCCCCAGCCAGGAAGAAAATCCTATTTAATTTTACAAGATCTTTTGGCTTCTAAAATCCTCCATGATATTTGGGGGCTATAAATGGCTGTCTTAAGGGCCAGTCCTCGAATGGCTGTGGGTTTTTTTTCTTCTTCAGTAAACGATTACATTAATCTAAGTTTAAATGAACTGGAAGATTATCGTGTTGTCCACTTGTCACAATGTACAGTAATTAACATAGTAACATCCACAATGTTTTGTATTATTGTTTTTTTAATCATTACCTTTCAAAAGTATAAAATATAGAAATATGAGAAAATATTGGGTTTTGCTGTATTGTAGCAGAAAATTATTGAAAAACAGAAACACATTTTATCTAACTTATCTATCCTCTTTTGCCTCTAATCTACGTTCTGATTTCAGTCGTTTCTGTTTTCAAACATGGGACTAAAGCATAAATACAACTCAAATAGTTTCACTGAATATAAACAGAAATCAGATGCGTTTATTGATTTATTGTAGGAAGAAACAAGGAGAGCTAAGCTATTGGATGTTGATCATTATGCCTCTTTTAAATAAAAATCAACTTAATTTGGGAAAACTTGTAATAAAACATGGCACATGTAATTATGGAAAGGGCAGCAAGCCGTACATGCATGCAGGCTTTAGTTGTATTCAAGTAAAGCTTTTCTGTAAGCATGTGTGATGGAAAGTTGTCATGGTGAGAGCAAAATCACAGGGATACATTACACCACCTTCAAGGCTGATACGGCAACTCTGTCAGGATTGCCGTCAGTGTTGCATATTCATGTAAATCTCCCACCCCATTTCAAGAGGGTTCAGGTTTCCAGTTTATAGACAAATGTCCAGTCAAATTAGTTATTTTCCTCTTTACTCACTGCATGCTAACAGAGCTACACTCTCTGTGCTTACCTGTATCTCTTGTTGTCCACTGGTACAATGTCCATGGCAATGTAATACTGCTGATGTGGATCCAGTCCGACGATTTTAACTCTCATAGCAGGGAACATTCTCCTGAAACAGAAAATAATTTAAATTATTGCATGTGTTCATTGAACAAGTCCAATTGCACAAACAGCGATGCCAATGACAATTATTATTATTATTTTTAAGAAAATAAAAATATTGATACAAAAAGCAAAGTTAATGTAAATAAGATAGCATGTGTTACAGTGATGTCTATTATATTGAAATATACCAGTCTGACACCAACAAAAGCATAAAACGGATGAAAAAACATTATAAAATGGAATAAAATAATTATTGTAATTATTATTTTTGAAAGTATCACGACTTGCTGACCAGGATTTAGATACATTTTGGTCAATTAAAAGGATGTATAAAAGAAGAATAGCAGACAAATCAAAGAACTCAGAAATGTCTATAAAAAGTTCAAACAAGCTAAACTGAACAAAGGGGCCATGTCTAAAAAGACATTTTGGGCTAATTCGTCATTTTACACTTCAAAAGCAACTTCTTTGTCTTTTCATTTTAACGTCATAAATCTCTTTGTTCATAATGAGAGAAAAGTGTCTGGTCGCTCACTTCCACCCCCCTACACCTCTAAATTTATAGGGTTATTATTAGCAGGGCATAAAATACACGGGGCTATTCATGAAGTTGTGTTTCACATGTTCAAATCAGAGGAATTATTATTTCAGGCTCCATTTTTGACTAAACATATACAAACGAGGAGCCTATAGTAGGCTATAAAATGTTAAATAGTTTGGGCACAAGTAACTTTGTTTGATAAAGGGCTCTGGTGCAAAAAAAAAATTGTTTACTGTTCCAAAGAAAAATTGCTATAGCCTACTTACAGCAGTGCGCAAAATCAGAAGAAAGGTTCTATTGATGATGAAAACAGGCCCAAGCAATATATCAAATGTTATTGAGAGAGAAATATCTATAGGCTGATGCTAGTTTTAGAATTTAGATACACATTTTTTCCTAGAAATATTTTTTTACTGTTTTTCTTTTTGTCTATCAACGCACATTTTAAACGCTTTATTCTCCGTAAATTGGGGAAATAATTAACGAAATGTTTGCACAATAACGTAAAAAAAAAAAATTAAATAAGATGTCTAATAATTTGTCATTGGCATCATGGGCTCGTTTAACGAGGTCCATTTTTTCTTTTTCTTTTTTTTTTTAGCTATAAGCCCGGGTTGATTAATAAGCTACTTTACAGCCTCCCAGTGCAGTCAGGAAGTAAGTAGACACGTTTACCCTGTGTTTTAAAACAAGGAATTACACTAATAAATAGAGACATATTATCATGTTTGTTTGATCGTAAAGTATAAAAATGGCACGGAAATACCTGGCAATCCCCCTGAGAAGAAAAAAAAAGGGGGGCGAAAGGTCTTACTGTGAACTGTGCAGGTTAAGTTATATGCTCGGTTTGGGCTGTAATTGACGCCCAAAAGACCAAGAAAACGAAAAGCATATTTCAAATATATTAATCAGAAACGGTTGTTGTTGTTGTGAACGTTTCGCCCACCGTTAGGGTTGAGTAATGTAGTGGAATAGCCCTACCGTAGTTTGCTATATAGGTTGTGGTTTGTGATTTGTGACCGCTGCCCCCATGTGTAACACATTAGCGCCCCCAAAACAGTGTGTTTTCAGTCCCCGCGCGCAGTCACATCCCTTCCCCAAACAATGCTGTTACCTTGAGTTTATTTGCGCGTGCGTGCGTCAAAAAGAAAGGGAAAAAAGAGAGTAAGCTAGTGCTTATAGCAGGCCTATGGGTCAATGACAAAAGTTCGCATTTTAATAGGCTACTGGAAAATAAAATGACTAGAATTGAAATGTAATAGCTGTTTTAATATTTTTAATTAAAAATGTCAAGTTGATGTTTCTGTTTTTTTTTAAATGTCAAGTTGTGTATCTAACCATCAAGTACAAATATTTAAATACGTTCCTTGCAAGTTGAAACGACGCTAGGCCTACACAACTTCAATGTGTATTTTCAAAACTCGTCATTATATCATTAATTTTGAAAAACACAATGAAATCTCTAACTCATACAAAAGTAAAAACATATATACTATTTAAATACAACTAATAATAATAATAACAATAATAATGACTTGTTTCATTGTTTTCTTTTGGCTCGTGGCAAAACAATTGCTTGCTGCATGTTGGTTAACTGATTTATTCATTAGTTATTCATTAGTCTATTTTTTTTAAGTGATTCAACTGCTTATTTATAAAAGAAATAGGCCTACTAATAAAATATTATGCAAAACTATTTTTGAAAACATGTTTATGGCAAGATGTAAAAAGGGGGTTATCTTTGTTTAAATTTGGTTAATAAAATAAATGCTGCTATACTGTCTAACTTTACATATCATAAAAGGTTTACCTTCCTGCCTTTGTGATGATCATTTCTGTACCAATGTCGTGGAAGCGTTTCCACAGGTCAGCGCACTGCAGCTCCACCTGGATCTCCTCCATAGAGGCTGAGGGTGAAGGGTCGCAGGCGGCAGGGGTCAGGTCCGCCGGGGAGCCGAACGAGCAGGACGTCCTCTCCGCCAGACCCTCGCCGTCAGAGCCCGGGCTGGCCTCCGAATCTACACCGGGCAAATCAAATCATTATAAACGCCAGCAGCAGGAAGGGGCCCTCGGGAGGCCCGTTGACAATATTGAGCGGCAGAACCAGATGATCAGATTCAGATCACCTGCAGCCGTAAAGGATAACGTCTTGGATTCACTCAGACCATCAAGGGCCTTTGAATGTTAAATGAAAAAAAATATATAGGCCTATAGCAAAATAAAATAATGTGGAAACTGCCGATTTAGTTTTTTATTTTTTTCGGAAAATGCATCGTATGATGTAGCAACAGACTAATTATTTTTCCAACGACAAAACTATAGGCCTATTCATGTAGGCTAATTATAATAAGTTATTTCGTTGCGTTTTTTGAACGAACGAAATGTAGGCCTATATGCCCTTTTTCTTTGCTGTTGCGCAGGATCTAAATTAGCTATTTGTAGTTTGTCTTAAGCATTTAAAGCGGTTTACAACGAAATTGTTTATATTAGAACTAGCCTACCACAACAAAAAGCATGCACTTAAAAAAAAACTTTTAAATTACCAAGCGTGTGCGCACGTTAGCCTACGATATGGATAATTAATTCAGATTAAAGACAAACGTAAAAGTTGAGATATTTCAGGCCTTGTCTCTGATGCAAAGCATGGTGAGTGTGAATGAGTTAAACAGAAAACTCACAAGAAATCGATTTAGGCTATATTATTTACAGATTGCCTATTATTCAGATGATCACGCAACCTTCACAGGCTCATTGAAATGAGGTGGATTGTTTTGGCTGCACTTGTCATGCAAATGAGGCTGTGCAAGCGTACAAGCAGCAGAGAGACTGAACAGCAGCCCAGGACAAACCGCCATCACCCCGTGCATAGAACCCTCCGAGGCCGCGGGGCCCCAGAGCCCGAGTCAGAAAGAGACAGACTTTTCATCAACCTCATGAGAGATTCAATCAGCGTAATTACAGTCAGTAATGAACCCCATCGTCTCTTTCATGCGATCTCTCAGGCTGCACGCATGCCCTCAGCTCCTTTTAAACCCGTCAATGTGCTGTCGTTCCTGAGTCCTGAGTTGCTGTCAATGAGACATTGCACAAGACTAATGCCCTCTGCCAGAATTACAACACAACAAGAATGCAGCTACCAGCGTCAGCTGCACACACTACAAAGGATAGTTTCAAAATAAGACAGATAACTTCACATTTACCCTGGACATTATAACACTGCTGACAAATAAGTCAACTTTCCCGGAGGAATGCATTTAAAAATGCAATGGAAACGGCACAAGTTGACGCAATGAAGCAAATACAAAAACATAATTTAGTAGGCTATAGCATAGCCTACTAATAATAGAAGATTCATATTTTCGTCTGCCCGTTAATACCGCAGCACAACACTTTACCATAAACACATTCATTTTTGTCTTCTTTTGACTTAGTTATAATTTACCTATTTTTTTTTTTTTTTTATGGGACGGAGGCGAACTAAGCATGAAATTGCAGAGTAGTAACCCAATCCACCAGGAACAGAACCACCTGTTTCTGCTGGACTTCATTCAGTCTCGTGTAAGAGGGAGGTAATAAAAATAAAGATTAAAGATTAAGACTCCCTTTAGACTTTGTCTCTCTGGGAATTAGGCTATGCAAGCGAAGGGTAAAAATGTGGTTTGATTGACATCGAACGACATTTAGAAAAAAAATACAAAAATCTAACAATCTTTAGCAATATGCAGTATGCCAGTTATTGAAGAATTTCAATATAAGTATTAAATAAAAGCAAAATGCAAATAATCCGAGATTTTGACATCAAAACCATGCAAAATGGTCTAATTTGAAAGTAACATGTTCATTAAATTGTATCTACTTCTTACTATAGTTGTTGTCACACAGAACATCATGTCTTTTTTTTAGGCCTACCTATGATTCATGAAAGGAAATATCGCATTATTTTATTTTTGTATTTATTGCAAACGTTGCTTAGGTTGTGAAAAGCACAATAAGCAATAAAATTGACCAAGATGGAAACAGCACGTAAGGTGCTGTAAGATGCCAGAATTATTTGGGGTCAAAAACTGATTGGTTAATTATTTATTACAAATTATTTTATTTTACGAATTATTAAAAACATAAAAGCTTCTTGTTGATTTCCCCTTGGCAACCTGCTCCACTAATATAAGACTTCACTCCAATGTCTAAAAAGATTTTTAAATGCGTTTAAAAAAAATACAAATCAGTCCTTTTTCCCTCTGTAATTTAATCAAGATGGGATCTTCCTGGAACTATATATATTTTGTTTCTCAAAAGAAAGACGTAGAAATGTTTCCATTAGTGTTCACTGAGCCGGAAGAACGTAGAAACTGACTCAAATCCAGAATCATGTCATCCGTGTCTGTTTAGGACATCAGCCTCGAACAGATGAGCAATTCATCTGTATATGCGCTTTGGCAAGATAATATCGTGATCAATGTATTTAGATTAACTGAAACTATTGTCCCACGTAATTAATTGAAACAATGTTGCTATTGTTGTTGAGTTTTTTTATTTATTATTATTATAATCCGCTTTGTTTCACCAAGGCCTATTCCCATTGGTGGTGCATCAACAAAGATGTTCTGTTCTAATTCTATTCATGAACTCTCTGTTTGGTTAAATGAGAACATGAAGCCGTTAAGTTAGAGAGAAAACGCTTTAAATATGTTATATAGTTTAAATCTGAATCAAAGCATTTACCATGCAACCTGTAGCCTAACATAGGTCCACGTTTAAAGGTATAAGCATACACATATTTTGGGGGTTTCCGTGTAATTTGCATCAATGGTTTACAACTCGACATGAAATGTTTATTTTTGCTTTAATTTTCCTTTAATTGACAACATTTTCTTTGAATACAGCCTATACGTTATGGACACAATCAGGCCTTATGTGACTGTTAACCTGTAACGCGTAATCTCAGAGATCAATTCAGATCTTGTTCATTTGCCTATAAAAAGCAGCCTACTAAAAAGCTGTCTGACAGTTTAATAAAATGAAATTTATAGCGATGCTACTCACCTGTTGCAATTGTTTTCCTCCTCTGAAATAAAGCTGCTCTTTTGTTTCAGTAGCCTATAGCCTAACTAACTTTTGTCTGTGCTAAGCATTATTTTTTAAAAGTGGTGAACAGTCATATTTATCCGGCGTCAATATCAGAATGATCAGTCAGCAGCCTGATGTTGTGGGGAACTTAATGGTCTGCCTAATGGCAAATGTTCCTGAAGCGAGACTAATGAAGTGATGACTAACGTTGCAACAGTTGAACTACAGCGATGAAACCGAGAAATACACACACACACACAGTAACAGTGTGCTTGGGCGCGTGTTCGGGTGAACTCACAAGAGCGCTTATCTTTTGTCTTTTATCTGGAGACGGGTTGGCATGTATAAACTGACATCTGCAGAGTCGTTTTAAACTCTACGTTCATGTGTCCAATTAATTTGTATAATATATACTCTTTTGTTTACATAATAAAAACATAAGACCACGATTTAACAATTGTTAGGCCCTCACATCGAGGCTATTGGTATACCAGTAGGCTATTTATGCATCACCAAATTTTCATTCACTTGCATCTTAGTCTGAATTAAAGCACAACAAGTTTTCGTGGTGTAAAAAAGTTCTACACGGTTGTCGTATTTAATTGTCTAGTATGAATTTTTCTTTTTTATTATTTCCCTGACATAAAAAGCGTCATATTTAACTAGTTTGTGCAAAGCAATTTAAGAATTAAAAACACAGTTTGCTGTTTCATGGCTATTATAAAAAAACATTGCTTTATAGAATTAAAGTGATGTTTGGGCCAACTGGATAGGCCTGCAATTGTCGAAACATTTTAGTCCAGTGCAAAACATTAGTTTGTAAATGCGGTCAAAAGTTATAGTTATGGGATGTTTACGGAGTGCATGGTAATTCAGTTTGCCATGTCATCATTCACTAACCCGGATCGATATCCAGACAATTAGCTGGATCCTCGCCGTCTCCCAACTGTTCGTTGCTCGCAAGGCTCTCCATAGACAGCTCCAGTTCTTTTTCTTCCCAGCCCCGGAGCTTCCGCTTCTTGTTTGTCCCGATCAGGGCTTCTACCGAAAAGGCGTGCGCTCGTGAACTCAGCGCGGCAGCGGATCGTCTCCTGTCACTCATCTCTACCACTGCAAATCCAACGGAGGACAAATAGAAACTCCGTCCGGGCGGCAGGCGCAGGAATGCCGCACGCGCAAAATGTTTATATCGGGTGGATTTAGGTCTCCGGTGACGACGGTAATCCAAACCCAAGTCTAATGTATGCCCTTTAAAGGCTTAAAAATAAAAGAACCCATTCCCAACGATGAGACTTTAGCTGAATATCTTTTCCGAGAAGTTAGTTTGTTAATATATCTCGATGTTTTGCGTCTCCGTCCAACTTCTCTACGTCTCTTTTTCTGTCGTTGAGTTCTCTCTGATTGATATTCACTTCTGGAAAACTTTTTTTCGAAGCGTTAAGGGCAACCCTCTTACTGTTTGTCAAACCCAGAGCGACCAATGGGAAACGCAGGAAGGGAAAGAACCTAAATATGTTGCCCAATGGAACAGGAGTGAAATGATGGTGGAGAAACGGTGAGCTGGAATTTGGAGATGGCCATTTTACAGTGAATTAACCTCATTCGATTTAACAAGCAGATTAATGGCTATCTGTTCCGAAATCATTAGTTTGTGTTCCATTAGCGGGGGAAAAATAATTACTTTTTGTAGTTACTAAATTAGGCTAGTCCGCTATAAATATAGCCTATAGGCCTATATGTTTTTTTTTTTTTTTTTTTGTCTAAAGTTTTTATCATTCGTCCGGGTGGGTCAGAGTCAAATGTCTGTTAAGCAACATATTTGACCTTTAAAATGTTTGGTTGCTAATTATTAAAATGTAGTAGCCTAAGCATAAAATTATTTTTTTCTTTCTTTTAGTGACATGTCTATTTAAGTTTGATTGCATGTTGATGCACTTTATTATCATTTCGATTATTCACTGAGATTAATATTAAACTTGATAAATACCACATGGAAGACTGGTCTAAGACTTATAAGTGTCCCATATATTCCCCTTGAAGTTTAGGCCTTATCCGCAAAACATTCGTTTTTTTATACAGATTTCATCTCCTACTCCTACTCTGGTTCCACAAAGCACAAACAGCTTCAACATGAGGTTTTACCTTCGTCAAATACAAAAGGCGATATATGCAGCCTTAAAGTAATTTTTTTTTTAAATAGCTTGGCTACAATGCTGATTGTTTTATGCTTTTCATTGTTCATATGTTTCATGTTTTCATCATTGTTTCAAACAATTAATAACATTAGGCTACTATATTAATATGAAATATTACTAGTAGGCCTACTGTTGTGTTCAAAGAATAACAATAGCCTACATGCATTAACGTGTAGCTCATTTATGTTTTGCTTATTGTGTAGACAAAAAACCCAAATAATTAATTTAAGCTTTCCAGCCGTAAGTAGCCAAATACTAAAATACAATAGGCTAAACTAGAAATTAGTAATGACCTATAAAGTAGTTGGATTAATAAACTAGAACAAATCTGATGGATAGCTTAATTAAATTACATTTCAAATTAAGACGGTTTTAGGGGAAATATATTTAGAAATGCTAAATAAACTTACAAAAAAGACTTTCAAAGTTTCCTTACCGCTAGTAGTAAATTATGCAGATAACTTTCTACTACATCATATTTACTGCGAATTAGTAGTTGGCGCACATAAACCAAACCGCTGCACCCAATTACCTCATTTACACCGCATCTTAGCCTACTTGAGTTTAACCCGAGTTTAAACACTATAAGATCAACATCTGGCATGTGCGATTTTATTTCGAAACATTCAAAATCGTTTCAACGGTTTCATTTTCAACAATAGCAGGCTAATATAGGCTGAGGAAATTTGATGGGATTCTATAGGCTAATTGCATGGCGTTGATAAATTGTTATCCGTGCGTTATTCTGAATAGCCTACTAAACCAATACCCTTTTTCAAATCTGCTCAAATTAATTGTTAACTGATTTATTAGTGCATGATGTGGTGATCTTCATTAAATAAAGTGTGGATTAAATAGGCTAATTGCACGCAGTTTTGAATGTCACGCCAAAAATAAATAAGAAACCATTATTATTATTATTTAGAAGGCCTATTTAAATATGAATTATTTGTATTTGTTATTTTATTATTAGGCGGTATGTTACTGTAATAAAGAAATTGACAGACCATTTGTTTTGGAGAAAGAGAGAGAGGGAGCGGTAAGTCTCACTATGAACTCTTTATTCTCGCTGAAATCTGAAACGTTTCCAAAATACACGGACTACTTTTTTATTTAAAAAAAATACTAATAATCAGGTTTGACAGCAGAATTACATTGTTTCGTCACTGAATTCAGTAGGCTTATATTTTAATGATTGTTAACGCTTAATTGGAGAAAAAGGCTGACCCTGACTTTCATAAAAAGATCTCAACGGGCTCTCGGCATGCGCATCACATAAGACATTAACTAACTCAACACACACTTGACCGCGCATCGCTTGGTATCATGAGCGCTGCGTTCGAATAGCACAGAAGATTATGATGAAACACCTACTAAAAGTCGGACACGTTTTGTTGTCATTTTACAGGTTAATCCAATATTGGCAAGTGAGCATGCTTGCACTTTGCGTATTTTTTCTATTTAGCTGCTCATATGGACTCTACCAACGATACAACGCTGGCAGCCTGGCACATAGCCTAACTCACCAGCTAAAAATAGCGGATTTGAACAAGGCGAAAATGAATGACACTTTCAAAGCAAAGAGTAAAAAACTGTCAAATAACAAGCGTATTTTCTTCCCCATTCCGTCAGCCTATAGGCTATAGAGAACGAAAAAAAAACATCTCTAAACAAAGAATCATTTTGCTGGACTGATCATTAATTGCCCTGTGGAACGAATAAACTCCCCATGTAATCCCCCCATATATCCTTGAATTCAGAACGCAGCTTGGAGAATAATGCATGTCTGTGCAGTGTGACGATGAAAACGTTTCCAATCGCAATTTAAAAGAATCAGAGAAAATGAGTGTACAGTTAATAATGTTTTCATGATTTATGATGACTTCTTTTAGGATTATTTAATCGAAAAGTAGGCAGAATCGGCTGAAGTCATTATAAACCGGAATTTAAGTATAGGCCTAGCCCATATGAAAAAGACCTCGGATTTGAAATCGTCCCCAATTTAAAATTACAAGCATAACTCATTTTAAATAACACTCATTTAGGCTATAACAACTAATCCATTCTTGGGTTATGAATTTGAATATCAGCCTGTGCATCTTTCAAATTTTTGTTATATATAGCTTATGTATATAGCCTATATATATATATATATATATATATATATATATATATATATATATATACATATACACACATATATACATAGCCTACACATATATATATATATATTTGGGGATAATTTTTCCTAATACACTTCTGGCTATATTACACTCCTGGCATTTAAATTCATGTATTTGTTAAACTTTTCAGGGATAAATGGGAATAAAATCTTGTATGATAAAAGGTTCATCTTAGACTAAGTTTATCAAGACATTAAATCATGAACCATTTCTAATTATCAATTGCCTTTCCTTAAAACATATAATTTTGCCTTGGACAGACAATCTTGAAACCTCTTCCCAGGTACATTCCTATAGGAGAAAAAAAAAATCAATGCAAAAGGCTACAAT
Organism: Tiaroga cobitis; assembly: GCA_030578255.1. Classification (NCBI taxonomy): domain Eukaryota; kingdom Metazoa; phylum Chordata; class Actinopteri; order Cypriniformes; family Leuciscidae; genus Tiaroga; species Tiaroga cobitis. The sequence continues at coordinate 27,318,092 of CM060599.1, forward strand.
TAAATTATTATTCTTACATGTGTGTGAGGTCAACTGAGCAGACTTTGCCAAGAGTTTTCCACAACTCTAAGTCTGGCAGGTTCTCCTGCTCAACAGTTGTGTGTTGAGGCACGGGTGAGATTGAAAAGGATTTTGAACGCAAGTTATTCATTTACCAATTAATTCATAAGATTTTTTATTTTTGTTTAAATAAATTGAAAATGGTCAAAAGTAGGCTACAGGATGTAATTAAACCAAACTGAGCATTTGAACGGACGTGGGCAATATATGGTGACAGTGGTGTACCTTTCCTTACCAAAATTTTTTTCACCAGTAAACTAAAAGAATCAAGACAGACAAAGAAGAGTTTGTTGCATCTCACGCTTTATCAATTGCCATAATAAAAGCCCACCAGTTTCCTGACTTCCGTCATCACAGGAACCGCCAGGCCGCGAGCCTTCTCTGCTCCTTTGGCTAACAGACTCTCAAGATGGCCTCTGTCGGCCCTCAGTCTTTGGATCTCCAGCCGAATGGGTTGCAGCTTCTCTACAACAGCCTCGGTGACCACATTCTTGTACTGTCCAGTGTCCATACCTGTAGCCAGCCGAACCACCTCCTCCACGCTCTGTCTGGTCACAGCCGCGTGCATGGAGACTAAGTTTGATACACCTGGCCGACTCTCAGGCTCATAGGTCACTTCAGAAGTCAAGTCAGTCACAGCTCTGCGAATCTTAAGGGCAATGTCATCAGGTGTATCGTTCAGGAAGACTGTAGATAACTTTTGGGGGTCTGACTTGGACATCTTAGAAGATGGATCCCTGAGAGATTTCACCTTTCGAGTGACACCTGAGAGTTAAAAGGCAGGAGTTAGTTCAAGTTAAACATTTCATCTGCAATCTCATAAAAAAAAGGCACAAAAGCTGTCACTGGCAGTACCGTTTCAAAAGGTACACCTTCGTACCAAAAGTGTACATATTACAAGTAACTAAACTTTTTTAAGTGTAGCGTACCAGTTTTGAGAGTGTAGTCTTTCCTATTCACTATTGTTCAAAAGTTTGGGGTCAGTAATATTTTATTTTTAAGCATTTTAAATCATTCTTTTATTAAACAAGGTTACATTAAGGGTCAATGATTTTTATTGATCGGAATGTGACAGTAAAGATATTTATAATGTTACTGAAGATTTCTATTTCATATAAACCCTGTTCTTTTTAATGGTCTATTCAAAGCAACCTGGAGGAGAAAAAAAAACACACGGTTCCCACAAAAATATTAAGCAGCACAAATGTTTTCAGCATTGATAATAATAAGAATGATACTAGAATAATAAATAATAAAAGAATGATTTCTGAAGGATCATGTGACACTTAAGACTGCCGAAAATTCAGCTTTCCCATCACAAGAATAAATAATATTTAAAATATATTAAAATAGAAAACAGTTGATTTAATTTGCAATATTACTATTTTTACTGTATTTTTGATCAAATACTTGGTGAGCACAAGATACTCTATTGAAACTATTTAATATAGCATTTCACTTAAAAGAAAGTCACTGACACAAAAGGTGTGTCAGATGTTGAATTCAGAAACCGCTATGATAGATTTAGTTCAGTAAGGGATTTGCTTTATTGAAACTTTTAACTATTTTTTTTAACTATTCCTTAAATTAACTGGCTCATTGGTTCATGTAATGGTGCAGGAAACATGCTAGTTTAAAATACATATTTCTCTGAAATGCTCCTTTCACAATACTGCCTAATTATTTCAATACAAAAGTAATCACAGAATGCAATTTTCCACTTTTTATACAATCAATTTCAGTAAATTAGCATTAAACAGTGACCACACTCAAGCACTCCTCAGATTGAAATTAAGTATCTCAGGAAAGCAACGCAGTTGTGTAAATATCATTTCTTTGTGAGATCACAACACAGATGGGCTCTATTGGTCGGATCTTTGATTTGGTTTCAGTGCAACAGATATTGTTTGGCTTCTTCAGCTTTGGCTCCAGAATGCAGGCACAGTTTTCCTTCACATGTAAGAAGAGCGACGTGAACCGGTCCTTTGTGAAGTCACTATAGGGAAACCCCCCAAATCCATTATCACCCCATCACTCAGATAGAGGAAGAAAACATTCCTTTAAATCACAGCGCCATTGCACACATGACTGGCTTCATATTGTGCTTTTATGATGGTGATAATTATAGAGAATGAAAGACTGTAGCTCAAACTGATGGTCCAACATGCCTGCCATGTGTGCGCACGACTTATTATGCGAGTGTATGCAGTTGTGCGAATGTGTAACACACAGAGAGGAAAGCAGGGAGCTCGAGCAGACACTTGAGAGCACTGACTCATTTGTGTGTTCGCTGAATGACACAGAGTAATTGGTTATACTTTTCCACTTTATAGAGTTTGTGTGCAGGTGAACTTTTATGAGAAAAACAGACTGATTAAAATGAGAAGTTAATGTCATGAGATGAATACAAGAACTTCCAAACATACTGAGCAGGGCACGAGGCTCGGGGAAGAACTCTCCATACTGGTTGTTAAAGATGCGGGCCAAGTCCTGGGCGAGCTCCAAGTGCTGGATCTGGTCCTCCCCTACTGGCACATGTGTGGATCTGCACAACAATAACATCAGTCTCTCTCAAACAAAAAGCTGGGAATATAACCACACTAAGAACAAAACACATCAAGAGCAGAGCCGGTCATACTTGTAGAGCAGAATATCCGCTGCTTGTAACACTGGGTACGTATAAAGCCCCACACTGCCTTCATTCTTCTCCATGCTCTTCATCTGAAAGGACAAAAAATGGAGGACTCACAACTGGAAGGACAGAGAGGAAAGTTTGAAATAAATCTAAAGCACCTTTCATTACATTTGGCTACAACTGTCTGTTTTCTTATTACAATTAGGTCTAACATCAAGCGCTGTCTCAGATCGGGCTGAATGAAGGAGTTTTGCCACATTAACGCACACAGGCAGCATCCAAAGGCCTCTTTCCGCCACGTTTCACATGCACTCAGCTGTTGAGTAAACAGCTAGGTGTTTTCCCTGCAGCGGTGGGAGGCTTCTGGCCGACCGCTCCGTCAGCAGCAATATAAAAGGGTGTCCTCTCTGGGTGAATCACAGTCATTATCAATCCCTGTCTCTCCCTGCCAGGTCCGCCAACCCTCACAACCGGCACAGGAAAACCCTGTTGCCGTGCCACATAGACAACAAACAGAGGGAGGCTTGAACATTTAAATTGGCAAGCTACCATCTTCTAGAGGGCTCTAATAAACAATGCATCTTTTTATTTAAGACGATCACGAGCAGATAAAAATAAAACAACTGATAAATGCAGCAAAAAAAAAAAGTGCTGTAATTACCTTCCATTGAGGCAGGTGCCGTAAACGCGGCATGCTGGTAAGGCAACCTAGGATCCATGCGAGCTCAGCATGTTCAGCGACCTGCATAGATCAATTGTATAATATTTAGATTTTCACAAAAAAAAGAAAAAAAAATATATATATATATATAATAATATATATATATATATATATATATATATATATATATATATATATATATATATATATATATATATATATATATATATATATATATGGCACGCATTTCTTTGTACGATCAATTTATTTATTAAGAAATACATTAAAAGTGCAATTCATTCATGCAATGCTTTGAACACACTTTTTCTACGATAATAGAAAGCAAGTAAGTTTTTACATTTCTGTACATTTCATTTTATTTTGACAAAATCAGAGTGAACTGTCCTGATATTAGAGCTGCACGATTTTGGATGAATTGAGAATCACGATTTTTTTTGTTTGAAACATTCTGAACAGACACAAAATAACATTACATTTACTAGAGGTTCTGACAAAATGTTCAGTGCTGCAGTCTATTAAAAAAGTGTAATTGATACGAATAAATTGTTTTTGTTTTTTAACAGTTTGAATGAATGCTTCAATAACTCAGTCATAAATACTTCACTTGTTTCATTACTGGATGAATCAGTTTTTGAACAAATCTCTTGAATAATTGATTCAATGACAAATGCACCTGCAGCTGATATCATAATGAAGAAAAATCCTCATTAAAAGAATGAATTTCTCCATTTCTGAGTTAGAAAACCAAACAGGAAAGGCCATCACATAGAGTGTGTGTCAAGGACAATAAGTCTTCTAAAATATCAGACAATTTGATGTTTTCAGGACATGCCAAGTTTAGTTAAGGTTGCAAAATTTAGTGCAACTCCACAAAAACTTAATGATATTTATTAATTAATAATTCATGATATTATATATAATAAATCACTATAATTTTATTATATATATATATATATATATATATATATATATATATATATATATATATATATATATATATATATATATATATATATATATATATATATTTATACACTCACCTAAAGGATTATTAGTAACACCATACTAATACTGTGTTTGACCCCCTTTCGCCTTCAGAACTGCCTTAATTCTATGTGGCATTGATTCAACAAGGTGCTGAAAGCATTCTTTAGAAATGTTGGCCCTTTTTGATAGGATAGCATCTTGCAGTTGATGGAGATTTGTGGGATGCACATCCAGGGCACTCCCGTTCCACCACATCCCAAAGATGCTCTATTGGGTTGAGATCTGGTGACTGTGGGGGGCATTTTAGTACAGTGAACTCATTGTCATGTTCAAGAAACTAATTTGAAAGGATTCGAGCTTTGTGACATGGTGCATTATCCTGCTGGAAGTAGCCATCAGAGGATGGGTACATGGTGGCCATAAAGGGATGGACATGGTCAGAAACAATGCTCAGGTAGGCCGTGGCATTTAAACGATGCCCAATTGGCACTAAGGGGCCCAAAGTGTGCCAAGAAAACATCCCCCACACCATTACACCACCACCACCAGCCTGCACAGTGGTAACAAGGCATGATGGATCCATGTTCTCATTCAGTTTACGCCAAATTCTGACTCTACCATCTGAATGTCTCAAAAGAAATCGAGACTAGACCAGGCAACATTTTTTCCAGTCTTCAACTGTCCAATTTTGGTGAGCTCTTGCAAATTGTAGCCTCTTTTTCCTATTTGTAGTGGAGATGAGTGGTACCCGGTGAGGTCTTCTGCTGTTGTAGCCCATCCGCCTCAAGGTTGTGCGTGTTGTGGCTTCACAAATGCTTTGCTGCATACCTCAGTCGGCCCATTCTCCTCTGACCTCTAGCATCAACAAGGCATTTTCGCCCACAGGACTGCCGCATACTGGATGTTTTTCCCTTTTCACACCATTCTTTGTAAACCCTAGAAATGGTTGTGCGTGAAAATCCCAGTAACTGAGCAGATTGTGAAATACTCAGACCGGCCCGTCTGGCACCAACAACCATGCCACACTCAAAATTGCTTAAATCACCTTTCTTTTTCCATTCTGACATTCAGTTTGGAGTTCAGGAGATTGTCTTGACCAGGACCACACCCCTAAATGCATTGAAGAAACTGCCATGTGATTGGTTGATTAGATAATTGCATTAATGAGAAATTGAACAGTTGTACCTAATAATCCTTTAGGTGAGTGTATATTACTCTTGATATGTACATTGATAGTACATTACGCATAAACTAGGCATCTTCGTAGCACCCCTGTGTGGTACCTCCAAACAGGTGCACAGTAAGGATGCCTCTCTGCATCCAAACTCAACCTAGTCTTGCTCTCATTACAAAATCATGAAAGAGCTTATTTGACTGCTATTTTCAAATCTGCACAGTTCCCAGAAGAGTTCCCAGAAGCATGCACACACACACACAGATTCGAAAGAAAAACACTCCTCAACATCATTCTGCTTCAGAGAATTAAACTTTATGGGAGCTGGCGACACGGCCGCCATCTCTCATATACTCTCACAAAATTGATTATGAGGCATCTGATGTAAACCCCGAGATGAATGAATATAAAATGTGATATTTATTACAGTTAGCTAATCTATGTCTGAGGGTGAGACAGCAGATACAAAGATGACTGAGGGATCATGGCAGAAAATTTGATATAGTGGTGGTGGTGGATATCTGGATTCTGGATATGACCTCATTTGTCAGATTTGTGCAATCAATTGAGACACAAAAAAAATTAAGTGAAACAACAGACTAGAGCCCTAAATATAAACTGTTTATTCCTCAGAAACATCAGTGAAAACAAATTTAAAAGAAACATGAAGGTCCAGAGTTAAAAAAAAAGGATCTAACTTACGCACAGACTTCCAATTACGCAAGTCTTCCAGAAAAGTACACCTAAATCTCTCTGTTGTGTGGATGCTGTTCTGGTAAAAGAGTTTCAAGTGCAGTTTACTGCAAATACACATATAGCTAAAACACAAAGCCCTGTACTTAAGCTTTGGTTGATTTTAGCTTGTCACCATTTTTTCAATGAAGCCAAGTGTTTTCCTTGGGCCAGGGTATTATTTTCACATGTGGAACAGTCTTGTGCTCGTATGTTCGATGGGAGGTCTTCAGTCCTGCCAAGATATGTGGCATGAAGTTAAAATGGAATAAAATCAGGGCGAGTGCGAGTGTGTGTGTTTTCACATGCTCGCTGCAAAGTTCCAGTGAGAAAACACACAAAACCCCAACACACTTTTACTCTGCTGCACAACACACACAAACACACACAGTTGAAAGCATATCAGGTGGCTGAGAGGAAGAACATGTCCACACTTATTATAGTTACCCTTCAAAAGTTGCTCAATTCGAGAGAAAAAGTGCTAGACAGCTAGCGAGTTGCTGCGTACAGTAAAATCTATTATTATCCTCCTCTTTCTGCTTCATGTGGTCACTTTGAAGTGAACTGTGAAAACGAATCTATGCGTTTTCTCCATTCCGAGAATTTGTAGAGATAGGAATCGGTTTGGTAGAATACGCATTTAAAGCTAGACTCCATTACATAAATATTTGGTGATGGAAAATATGTTTTAGCAGACTGCCAGTAGTTCAGCCCAATAAAACGACCGGACGCCTTTTTAGAATGAGACTTCTGAAATTATTCGAAAGGTGCCTTTGATGTTATTTGATATTGTTTAGGCAGCAGGGAAGAACAAAGATCTGCACAGTTCAAAAATATTATACTAGTAGCAGTTATGCATGGTTTAAAGGGATAGTTGAAAATTCTGTCACCAATTACCCTCATGTCATCCTAAAGTTACCTACATTGCTTTATTTCTTCTGTGGAATGCTTTTGGACTCCATTGACTTTCATTGTGTGGATAAAAACAGTTAATCAAAATATCTTCTTTTGAGTTCAGCAGAATAAAGTAAGTCATGCAGGTTTGGAACAACATGAAGGCGAGTAAATGATGATAGAATTCATGTCTGGATAAACGATCCCGTTAATGTGATTAAATACATGTTGTTTACTTGGAAGCAAGTCTTCAAAGCAGGACTCACTTGAGACTGCTGAAAGAGGATGGAGCGAGTCGGGTCAATGCCACAGGCCAACAGACTGGCGGCCATGTCCAGGATGTTGTCTCGCAGTATCTGAGGGTCCTGAGGCTGGGTGATGGAATGAAGGTCTACTATGCTGTACATGACTGTACTGTACTCATCCTGCAGGGCCACCCAGTTCTCTAGAGCTCCCAGATAGTTCCCCAAGTGAGGAACACCCGTGGGCTGGATTCCTGAGAAAACCTGCCCTTTAGGGAGGCTCTGTAGGTAAAAAATAAATAAATAAATAAAAATAGACAAAATCGGTTAAGAAGAAAGACAAACAATAATAGGAGAAACAAAAGAGTGCATAAAAGATTAAAGTGAATGTAACAAAATTTGGTGGTGCACCTACAAGAAGAAAGGGGACGCCTTACACAGTTTTATGAATGTTATCAAAGCGATAAATCCAAAATATGTCTCACACTAACAGAGCACCCTACCGGGTGAGAAAGTGCTAGAGCGGAACTGCTCCACAGCCAATGAAAACACTCCACAGTTCACAGCCAGCCAATAGCAGCTTTTAAGAGTGACATAGTTGTGGAATAACAATCACAGTAGTGGTCCTACCTGAAACAGCAATAGAAGAAAGCAGTGTGATGTTGTAAACCCATAAAGTATATTAAAGATTGGGAAGAATAAAACAAAGAGCTCATTTTAAAATGCTAGGACAGAGAAGGAAGCCCCTAGTCCTTAGTCTTTATGGGGACAAAACAAAGAGAGATTCTTGCCTACAGACCTCTGGAAAAATATTTTGTTACTAGCAGGCCTAGATGAGACATGTTTCTGACAGTAGTTGGAGGCAGTAAGCTCAGGCATTGTTGATGCTCTGAAAAAAAAAACTAAATTCAAAACTTCCAAACTCTAACTTTTAAAACTTCATCTTTCAAAACCCCCAAATAATCTAGTCTTTAAGAAAAGATTACCGATACAACATAAGAATATTTAAACACGGAAAGCACACTTGCATGAAAATAGCCGTTAACACCTGCATCACATGTATATGAGGTAACTTTTTTGGGGTCCATTTACAATCTAAGATCTATGGCTGATCTCAAATCAGTTTGGCTTGAGGGAAGCCTATAGCCAAGGGAATACAATCACTGATCCAGTGTCATTAGCTAGTTAGCCTATATATAAGGAAAGAGTAGGCTATTTATGCCATTACTGGGTGAGTAATTGCAGTGCAGTGGCCTGAATGCACAGGGCCTCTCTGAGGTGTCAGAAGTGATTTGGGGCAGAACGGAGCCTGGTTCATGTGTTCTCTCACCTTGTGCTGTTCCCCTCTTCCCCTCCGGCCGATCATTAACCATCCAGACATGGTAATGGTGTCATTTGAGACAATCACACGTAAGCTGAAACAACACTAGTCCCAAATACCGAAGGAATAATCAGCATATCGCACCTCCCATCTACTGACAATAAGGAATGTCTTAAAAATCAGATTTTTTATATTAATTTATGGGAATTGTATTCAACAGGTACATTACATAGTAACCTGAAAATACTTGTTTTCAATGTCAATCTTCATTATTTATTAAGGAAGGTTTTAACAATGTTAGTTGTGATGATATCAGCTAAACGATACAGATATTACTAATTCTGCAATCTTTATTTATATGTTGATGCCATAAATAAATAAATAAATACTACAGCATTTTTAAAATTTACTTATTTAGTCTAAACTAAAGTCAATTGAAAAAGCTTATTTATTTTATACATTGTACATCAAACTATGTATTAATGCAATTTGACTTCATAGTGAAATGACTTCTGAAATGTACAAGTCTTGAGGCTCTAAATTGTAATCTGTAAATGCGTCAGGGATAAATAATGCTTAAGTCAAACACAGATGTTAATTTAAAGTCTAATGTGAAATAAAATACTTTTAATTTTACAAATAAATCATGACACACTATACTATTCCCATTCTCACCAACAGTAATTTCACCCATTTACTCAAATCTACTAGACTTGCTCTCTCTCCTCAGCTGTCCCACCAGCACAAACCCTTTCTTGATGACACCTGGCAGGAGCAGTAACTTTTCTCCTAATGTTTTACACTGAAAAACGCAACACTGTTGTACCACAGTGCAGCAAAGTAGCAAAGAAATTCCTACAGGTCTAGCATATGGAGTACACATTAAAGCGTACAAGTGTGTGCGCAAGCTGATAGGGTTACATGGTACACCTACGGTCCCTGTTCTTACACTCATAGGCACTTTGTAGGAGTATTTAATAAGAGTAAGAGTGTCTGTGTGTGTTCCAGTAGGTGCAGGATAGAGAGAGCTAGTCTAGAAAAAAATAGATACAGTCTATAATACTGGCTTTTCAGTCAACTGCCAGTGAGTAAAGGTCCAAAGTATTTTGGGTGATTCCATCTTGTGGCTCAAAAATGGTAAAGTTCTGCATCAAAATTAAAATAAAAAAACGGTGGTTTTGCAATACCAACAGACACACACACACGCAGACAAAAAGAGGTCAAGAACCTCCATTTTGACCACTTGACATGGACTGACCCTTTTTTAAAAACATAGTGAAAGTATTGGAAAAAAGTATATAAAAAGTATTAATGTGAAATAGACAAAATAACAACACTACTTAATTTAATCTTCATTGCAAACATATAGGTTAGCTGTAAAAAAATGTAATATTTAGCAATTGTACTAAAGGTTTTCATGCTCAGAAAGGACTTATGTTATTACCCAGTCGTTTTCAAATAAAGGGGAAAAAACACTTCATCATTTGTTGACGTCAAAGGCTGTGTCCAATCAAAATCTACATTTCTCTCTACATTCACTCACAAACCCCATCATAAATACGTAAAAATCATAGAGTCATTTCATTGTTTGATTTATAGAGACATTTTATGTACTGTTTTATTTAGGCAAAGCATTGGGTCTCCAATGACACAATGAGCTTATAACAACTGGCCACCGCTATGCACACACTGCGAAAAAAATCCACAAAAAAAAAAAAAACACCCACTGAATTAAAAAATTAAGTTCAGCTGCTGCCTTAAATTAAGTACAATAAACGGGCTACAGTCATTTCAACTCATTAAAAAAACCTTCTAGTTGCATCTCTTATAACTTAAAAATAAAGTTGAAAGTAGTTCAATTATTTTGAGTTAAAGTAATGGAAAAATATTTGTTGCCATGAATTAATTTTTACAGTGAGGAGACATTCACGAAGAAACGATAAGGACCCTAAAGAGCCATCAAGACTTTGACGAAACAGACAGCCTAGCTGGACTCTGACATCTCGGCAGAGACGGCCATCTTTGCATGCCAATTCCAACACTACCTTTCACCACCCTTTATGGTTCTGCAGGAAAGCATCAGCAGCTCAGTAAATGTGGAGAAGCTCTCCACGGGAGCTGATATCAGAGAGGGAGCGTGAGGCCGGTTCTGAACGACACCTCTGACCCTCCCGCCCCAGTCCATTTGTCCCCCACTAAGCTTCAGACACACAGAACCTACTGTTACAGTGTCTATCAGCATCGCCTCACTCACCCTATTAAAACAGACATCACGCTGAACAGCAGAAACACATGCCTTAATCCTGCCACTCTCCGCTGGGCTACCCAACAAAGCCCCGCTTTGGTGAAGTAAAGAGCAGAAAATCATTTTTATGCACCTTCCCGTGCCCGAAACGGTGGGGAATGTGTGTTTTTGCCGTACTGAAACACACTCAGCTTGAAGCGAAGTGCGAACGACTGAAAATAAAACAGGAACGAGACCCGTTTTGAGGGGAAAACACATTAGAGAATATGAGTGACAAAGCCAAAAAAGCAGAGAAAGAATGAGCAGGAGACAGAGGTATTTTGTGGGGAGGAGGGTGGTGTACAGGAGGTGGCAGGGGGGCAGGAGACGGAGCGTTTGATTAAATCTGCGGTTGACGTTTCGGACAGGTGAGATTGATGAGGTTCCTCTACGCTTCACACTGTGCGGAGAGCGCAGGGAGAGGAACAGAAACTCGCAGTGTGGAGAGCCAGGGCTGGGGGCCCTCTCACACCGTGGGGTCCCCGGCCTGATTAATGGGGCTGGAGTCCCTTCAAAAACAGCGCTCCCAGCAGAAAGGGCCGCACCGCGCTCCAAAAATAACCAGGACGGGACAGACGCTCCACTACGGGTCGCGGCTCGGAGGCCAAACCCTGAACCGCTTAGGACCAATCGCTTTTGTTTCAATACAATCCTCCCTCTGCTGATCGCATTACATATTAAAAGATAGGTTACGCTTAGTCTGACATGAAATATAATTATTTGCAAGCTACCCAGAAAAGGCTGCCGAAATCTTAAACCAAAACCCAAGGCCTGGCATGGAGAAGGATAAATGTCTTGCATGGATTATATTGTGATATTTGGACACCCTTTATAAACTACACTAAGCAAATAAAGGACAAATCCACTTCAACCTTTTTTCCCTTTTTGCCTCGACAGGAAAAACGCAGAGGCGCTAGCCTACTAATGACAAATTAAACACATAAAAGTCACAACGATGCAGAAATAACCTGCACACAGCTCATAAATTTATCAATGTGTAATTATGGTAACACTCAGGAACTCATGATCCAGAGGTTTTTTTTTTCCCCTCGTTCCCTCTAATTTCCTGCAGAGCTGACTGTTGGTTTGAGCTTGATACCAGATAGTGGGTGCAATTCAATTAACTACGTCAGATTTTCTGTTACCATAAGTCTACAGGCCAGAGTATGGCACAAAACTCCCGCTTTACTCGACAGGAATTTAGAGCCAAAATACACTAAATTATCAAAAATATTATGAGCGCTAGAGGGGTCTGGAGGGGTTATTCAGCACATATTGCGTCCATCCTTCAGAATGATGAACTGAGTTACACAGCGGAGTGTGAAATAAAGTGCTTAGCTGACATGTAAAAACAAATCGTGTAATTAATAAATATAATCAGTCCGAGCTCATGTGCGCCTCCTTTCCTACGGGTTCCTCTCCGGGCGGCTCTGGGAGTAGGTTTAATGGTTTTAGCTGACATGAGAGTTAGAGCATTTAAACCTGAAGAAGAATTAAGAGCCGTTTCCTTTTTGTGCAACACAAGGTTGCGATGACTGATATCAGCCATTAAGACCACAGGCGATTAAGGGCCGAACAGGGAGCGTCATGTTTTATAACACAGCTTGGAGCGAAGGCCCACTGCATCCAGCTGCCTCATGCTGCAACATATGGAAGGATAATCAGGGAAGTTTCATGGATGTGATGTGATTGGAACAAAAGCTTAAAACTGCCATGAGTTTTATTGTCTAAATAACTGCATAAAACACTTACACAACAGGGGTATTTCAGCAGCTCCAGAAACAAAACAAGAGTTTTCAACACAGAGTGAAAGGTTAATGCTGAATTTAATTAGCATTTGTTAGTCGAAACTTGCTGATTTTGGTGGTAAGAAAATCTAAGTGACTAATCCCCTTATTGAAGTGCTCCTTTGCCAAGTGAATTGATTTGAGACCCTTTTTGACATTTTATATACAATATTTATTTATAGGCATAGATTTCATTAAGTTAAATTCCCTCTCACTTATTCTTGGTGAGAAATCTATTTGAACTATTCAAATCTGTGCTCATCTCTGGGTTTTCACACCATAATTAAATGACTTTCCATAACCCTTCCTTTGCCAGGAATACACTTCACACCTAGCACATCACACCTAGCAGCATTGTGAACATCCACACTAGCACACAGTCCCTGACATTTGGAGAGAATTAAAACAAATGAAAACCAACACCTCATTTCAAATGTTGTTGCTGGTAATAAAGGACTGTTGGGATGGTTTTGACGTCTTTCTGTAACCTTACTCCTACAGTCGCAGCACTCTGCACTTTAGCGTCCCAAACGACACACTGCCTGTAGTTAACAAAACAGAGACTGGCTGCCAGCGGTGAACGCACATTCCTACATGGCAAGTGTTCTGAAGCCATCAAATAAAACTGGTTGTCAATCAAGTCAAGGGAGTGGGGGCTTCACATGCTCAGTAAAATGCACACCAGTTATAATTTACTGTGCTTAGGTCCAGTTAGAGTTACATACTTAGGGAATTGCATTGTTAATTAACAGTTCCTTAACATACTCCAGTTCACTTTGGAGTACCGGGATTCCCGTATAGAAAAAAAGGCTGTGATGGTTGTTATAATCAGTGTTATTTTAGGATGGTTCCTAACAGTGAGACATGGCTAATTGAGCAAGAATGAGCAAGTGAGTTTTGCAAGGAGGGTCAAGATAATCTAAATATAAAAGTGGTATAGGTTTAGATTTTAATAAATAATAATAAAAAAGTAGTTAATGTACATTTTCTGTCAACTTCTCAACCACCATGAAATCAAATCTGATGGGGTTTTTTTTTTTTATGGAATATTGCAGTTTTATTATAAATGAATTATCCATGCACATCATTATTTTTAAATTAATGTGCCTTCGTAATCTTTAATCAAAATAACTTCCCCTCCATCTTGCAGCGACATCTCTTCTCTAATGATATGTTTAGAGACATTCATATGTCATCTGCCACTCATATGTCATCAAAGCAATAGCAAACCACAACCATCCAAACAATTCCTATTGGAAAAAATCAAGTCCCGCCCCAAGTTGTTTCTTGTTGAAGAAGTCTTCACTCTTTTTCTTCAATTGGATACACATCACAAAAGACCTTAGTTAGGTTAGACACCATATTGAATTTAACACAGAAGAAAGCAAGGCTGTGATGGATAGACTTACAGTCTTTACAATGGCAAGCACATAAAGGTCTAGATCAGGGGTGTACAAAGTCAAACTCGGTCCTGGAGCTAGCTAAGGTGTTTAATTGGGGTTGAAGCTGAACTTTGCAGGACAGTGGCCCCCCAGGAGCAGGATTGTTTGGATGGTCTAGACTCTAGATCAAGTAATTTTCACAACTAACAACTTTCAAAACTGTTTTAAGGAGTTTTTCTCAACTAGTTTGTATGTTTTTCTGGAAAGACGTTTCATGTATGTTTTAATAAACTGTATAATCCAATGAGTGCACTGTACTTCAATTCCTCACAGCCTCCATTTCATTCCTGTCAAAATTTAAATAGGCACTAGCCGCACTACCATAATTAAGGTCTACAGGAAATTCTATAGCTATCACAAATGTAATTTCATGCGACTTGAAAATATTCCAAGAAAGTTTCTGTCCTTTGGTGTAAATCTATACAATAAAATTCAAAGACCTAAATGCTTAAACAGTAGGCCTATTGTAATAAAAAATGAGAGAATTTGTTTCACAGAAATCATGAAAGATACAACAGAGAAAAACATAAGATTCGCCACAACTAATTTGCCAAGCCACAGTACTCTAAGAACCTTTTTTTAACTCGTTTCTTTCACTATTTTCATAATTTAAAAGAACTAAATTCAGCAAAAGGGAATAGACAAAGTCTTCGGAATAAGGGATGTCACGAACCTATAACCTCTCAGCAGAGTTGAAGAACACAACAAAACATTTCCCAATGTATGTTTGAAATAAAATGGAATTCACAATATGATGCTGTTTTTCCAAACTCTGCTGCAAAAAGTGTAATATTTTATATAATCATGAGATAATCTTTATGTTGTTATTGTGATCACACAAAAAGTGAAAGATTCTTGGACATAAAGAGTTATATTATGATATAGCCATTAAACCAATCTTCAGTTTTCACATGATCTTAAAGAAATCCTTTAAATATTCTGATAAATAAAAAAATCTTAATAATTTCTGATAGTGTAAGTGGGTTTTTGTGCTTATAAGCTCCATTTCTGCAGCACCACAGATCCTAATTTACTCACTGCAGTTAACAACCATGTCAAGATGCTTAACTCCATGTCACGTGTAATCCTGGCTAAATACATGTTACTGCCACTAATATCAAACTATTCTAGACATTTAAAAGCTTTAGCAACAAGTCACTTACAACTAACAATAACAAGACAAAAAAAAACTAACAATAGCAAGGCGATTTTAAACAATGCCATTTTCACACAATAGTCTATTAGTCACACAAAAGACTATAGGCTACTGTTATGTGTTTAGATTGACAATTACACTTGTCGGATACGTTCAATGCATTACAGACCACAGAGGTTTCCACTGAAGGTGAACAAATAACAGATTCTCTGTAAAGCTGTCAAACTGGCAAATAAAACTATAGTTAAAAGAAAATACCTTCTTACCATTGTTCCCGTCGCTTTCCCAGCTTTAAATAATCGTCGATGGGAATTACTCGTGTGAATAAAACGAAACAGAGATTTCATGCTACATTTCATGGACAGCGCCATCTTGAATTAATCATAAACACACAAGTACGGTGTGCAATAAGGGACATATGACAAAACAGGTCGGCATCTCACTCATATTTCAGAAGGAACTGCCCATGAAAATCCCATCTCAGCGAAAATATTGGGCTATACGGCGAATTCCAATCAAAGTGAACATCTATCATTAGGAAATCTAATATGTTAATGCCTATAATATAGGCATTAACATATTAGATTTCCTAATGATAGATAGCCTACTGACTCCGAAGGGCAGATAACTTAAGGGAGCTGGGCACTTGTGTCTCACAATGAAGACGTTTACTTCAGTGTTCGTGTGAGGATCAATATGAACTTGAAACGGACACAACTAACAAGTAAGCCATATTAATTTACACCATGTTTGTTTCCCTTGTAAAATAGATCAATTTGATAGTTTTAGTCTCGGGTGATGATCCCAGAGTGTAGATCTATCTATCTATCTATCTATCTATCTATCTATCTATCTATCTATCTATCATTAGGAAATCAGTCTGTTTTCAGTTTATGTGTGAACAAAACTTCACAATAACGTTGACATCCAAAAACCAATGTGTTTTAATGTGAAAGATCTGGCCTTTAAAATTCAAACACTGGGTCTCATTCATGAAACACGAGCAGAACGAATTTTTGTGTAAATCGTGTGTAAAGTGGTTCTGGCGTAAATTTTCGGATTCATTAAAACGTTCGTATTTTCCAAATGTAGTAGGCCTAGTTACGCTAAATCAACACCTGCTCCCAGCCACGCGTAAATAGTGCGCTTAACACCCGAACGTTTTGCTCATTAATAAGGCTGCATTTTAATTCACCTTAATCGGGTAGGCTACATATTTACACAGCATTTTGAAAAAATATTATATATAGTAATTAGACCTACAAACGGTTTTTCTTATAATGAGAGCCAGTAAGCAGCTGCGATGGTGGTCCTTCTCCAGTTTGAATACGATTTTTCCGAAGTGAACTAATTCGTTTTTTGCTCTCAAGGTTAATGTCGAACCATTTTCTTCTCACTTCTGGGAATGTTCGATTAACAGATGAAACTCCATTAACTGCATCTGTAATATATGCTGCCAATTGCTTCCTTTTTTTAGGACCCGATACGCCACTATGTAGGCTACTACGCTTGAAAATAAAATGTAGCGTTTTGAATGAACTTCTGATAATAAAACTTCAATTTCTGCATCTGAGAAATTTTTTTTTCATTCGCATTCATGTCATAATATGATGCCCATATATAGTTGTCAGTCAGATTTAATGGGCGGGATTTACGGTAATTGAGAATGAACGTGCACGCGCATCTCATGTACGACTGATTGGAATTCATTAACACACACACACACATTTCACTATCACATTTGATGTCTACGAAGCAGTGGCGGTTCTAGCCCATTTCAACTGGGGGGGCCAAGCTGGGGCCAGTTGTACTGTTAGAGGGGCCAGTTACATTTAGACCTTATTGTTGTCCTATCATTTTCTGCACTGTTGCAGGCATTAACAGGCAAAATACCGTGTTTATAATCATTCAACAATGTATTTGCATTTCCATTATATTTTTACATTTGCATTACATATTCAGTATTAGTCACAGTAACTGTAATAGACATGATGTCCTTCTTTCTCTTCATTTTGAGAACTATAGAGCAAAAGCAATGGGGACCAAGAAGCTTATTAATTCATTTACTGAAAATAACTGACTTAGGTAACTACGTCTAACCGTTTACAGGGTTCCTGCACACTTTTTAAAGTCAAATTTAAGGCTTTTTAAGACCTAAAGAAATCAAAATTAATACCGTAGGGGTGTGCAATATTGACAAAAATATATTTAAATATTTTCAACGTTTTGTTGATAATAATTAGATGATATTTTACTGATTGTGTTTTTGTGCTGGTGCCATGGCTGGTTTAGGCCTGTTGTTGACAGCTGACTCACGGAGATATTAATATTTTTTCATATTATATGCAGTGGTCAGTTCACAGCAGTGACAGAAATAAATTTCTTAATTAAGGAGCAATATTTGCCACTTTAAACTGATTTCCAGGGGCATTTTCACCTATATATGGACATTTTTTCTAAACTTATTTAGAGTTATGCAATGCATCACCTTTTATGTCAAATACTAACATTCAAATTAAACAATAATTATACTTATTTATACAATAATACTTAATTATACAATAATTATACAGTACCACTGTTACCAGTCAAATTAATGAATTCAATCAAAATCCATCTTTGCAGTGCAGAGGTGACACAGAAGTGGCATTAATATATTTACACTCCATTTACAATTGCATAAATAAAGCTATGAGATTTTTTTAAAATCAATATTTAAATATGAAATGATTTCTAATTTTAACGTTTTAATTAAAGGATACTTTAAATATGAAACTAAAACCGCCAGTAGGCGGCGGCAAGTCCCTGTAAGAGGGATTCATTCATTCAACCGATTTGTTCAAAAGGCTGATTCATTCGGGAAAGAAGCAAGTGATTCGTTCAAAACGCGGATTTCAGACTAGTCAATAAATCATCGCTGTGTTGCATTGAGACTCTGCTACGGTTTCATTATGAAATTCTAGTCGGCGAAATAAAGGGAAAACAAACAATATTGACAATATTGTGTCTAAAAAGTAACTCCCAAAGTTAACTTATTGTTCATTTAACTGTTGTATAACATAAATATCACAGTTGCAATTGTGCACGGGAAAACGGCACTCTTGCTGATGTGATATTCTAATATAAGAACATAATATGATATAAATATAAGACAAAAACTAATTTGGTGACATAGTCTACCTATGAACTGCACACAGCAGTGAAAGGACCATAGACAAATGCGATGTCAGCTCACAGTGCCTCGTACATAGTTAAAACAATGATTACAATATCATAATAGACAATAGGCTACACATCATCACACCCCATACGCACATAAAGAATGAACTTACAACTGAACTGACATTTACCAACTTTCTCCTTCTCTCCTCTCTCGCGTGCAGGAGACAGACGTTAGCCTACTCTGCCGCGATTCCCGCGAATGTGATGCGAATTGTCACGTGAAAATGCAAATCCACAAAGATAGAATAATAAAAAATAATACGCATACGATTACAACGATAGCAAAAAACAGTTTTGTAAAAATTATTTCAAACTCCACATTTAGGGGGGCCACAAGGGGGGCCAAGCTTTTTGTCACAGGGGCACTGGCCCCCCCTGGCCTCCCTCTAGAACCGCCACTGCTACGAAGTATTTGTGAATCAGGAGAAGAGTTTTCGGGAAGGTCTCTTTACGCGCAAATCACTCGTATTTACGAATGTTTCATGGATGAGACCCAATGTGTGTTTGCGCTTCAAGCGACACGTGCACCTATCATATCTTCTTTCCTAGTTATAGCACGAAATAAACATGAATAACCATCAGAAGGTATATGTTGAAAGATACAGTACAAATTACTGTAATTTATCAACTGAAGAACGTCAATAAAACAGCGAGTAAACAGCTATGTCACATTTCTACCTCAGGAAAGCTATTCAATGGCCATAACTCATTGGTTAACTAGAAAAAAATAACTCCAGAGAGGAGTATTTTGACGAGATTACAAAATCATTAGTTGTTTAAATGTTGATATTTCACCAATAGAGTAAAAATATAATTCTATTATTAAAAAGTTGATATAAAAACTGCCATATGTGTCATTTAAATGTTTGTACAACTCTTATTATTTGAGAGTTCATTTTTGAATCAATTTAATTAATTCATTATACAATTTTATTAAAGCTGCAGTCCACAGTTTTCCCTCTTTGTCGCCATCTCTGTTCGAATCTGCAATTGCAATTATCAACTTTACGTGAGTTGTGCCTCGACACGGCACAGTGCGGATGAATCCAATGTTTGAGGAGAATGTGAGGCTGTCAGTCACCGTGTGGTGTGGATACTGGCATTCAGAATCACAGATTATTCTTTTTGTAAGTATGACCAACATAATAACTTTCACCGGAAAATGTCATCTGAACTAGTAACATCCACTTTTGTTCTGGTTCTGACCAACTAAGGGAAAAAAATCATTGCAGTAAATCTCGCTGATTAAATCTAACAATCGCTTATCATATCACGTAAAACCGTGCAAAATATACTTTGTTCTCAAATTGATTTCAACATCAGCAATGCGTGACTAGGCCTACATTTAATGCCCTTCCGATATTTATCCTTGTTTTCGCATGGGCCGGGTTGCAGTCTCTTTTTTTCTGTAGCCACTCCGAAGTCTGAACAAAGTCTTTTGCATTTTACAACAGGTGAATCTTTAGTTGTCACTGGTGATTGTCGTTTGAACCTTTCTGGATCCGCGCCATCAAATTAATACGTTTAATTATATCAAGTGCTGTGAGAAAAGGCTATAAATCTCCACCTCCAACATCCTCACACGGAATATAGCCTACTAGCCGAGACTCCTTCTTTATGTGTACAGATGTGACGTAATGACGCAAAGACATGCTCGAATCTCCCGCAGAAATCCACCAGTACCACTGGAATTAAAAACATTATTACAAGCAGCTTACCGTTTTGAATCGAGCTAAGGCAAGCAGATAGTTTTGAACACTGGCTGGTTATGTATTTGCTCAAAAACATTTTTGGGATATTTTTTAACCCAAAAAAGCCACGGACTGCAGCTATAAACTATTTTCATTTCCAGTTTCGATTTTGGCCGAGTGCATCCTGAATTTTTATTTCGGTGCATCAGTAGTATAAATATATTTACACAGGAATTACAATCCCATGAAAACACTTAGTTTTTTTTGTGTTTTGTTTTTTGCAGTTGATTCCTAAACAATGTGCTTTATGTAAGAGCATCTAAATCAACAGGTTTAATGCAAGTTAAAAATGCAATTTATCCTGCATATCAACCTGACAAATTACGTCAAATAATTTAATTTAATTTTGTGGGTTAGATAAAGTAGATATGGATTACAAATGCATGTTACCACTTTTTTCCAGTGATACATTTTAGTGTGCCACCCTAGGATTTTTACCGTCCCCCCACTGGCCACCCCATTAAAAATTTCCCAGAGACGCCTCTGAGCATAAGTGACTTTTTTCAAAAACATAAAAAAATATGGTAACGCTTTAGATTACAGCCCGGAAAGTACTGTGTAATTAGGAGGAATTTACAGAGTAACTTTCGGTAATTATAGTGTACCTATAAAGTACTTGCATGTAAGTATAAGGGAACAATATGTAAAGTTTGGGGAATAAACATGATCGTTACAGTATGTACTGGTTCACCATTATTTCAAAAAGGTATGCAGTGTATGTTCTTGCTAAATTGATCACAAATGTAAG
Source organism: Tiaroga cobitis (assembly GCA_030578255.1). NCBI lineage: Eukaryota > Metazoa > Chordata > Actinopteri > Cypriniformes > Leuciscidae > Tiaroga > Tiaroga cobitis. The sequence goes on from CM060599.1 coordinate 27,339,209, forward strand.
ATTGTTATATCATAATAGTAGAATAAGTACCCCTCAGTTCTATATTACTTACAATATAAATAATTTTTTAATTCTCCTGGTTGTTACCCCTTTATTCCCCAAACTTAAAATATTGTTCCCTTATACTTATACTGTAAGTACGTTATAGGTACACTATAATTACCGAAGGTTACGCTGTAAAATTACTTTTATTACGCAGTACTTTCCAGGCTGTAATCTAAAGCGTTACCAAAAATATAATGAATAGGCCTATCTATACACTTTTTTTTACAGTCTATGGTATACACACGTGACCATAAAATGACTTGCTTTAGGGCGCAGAAATGCTTTACCGCAACAAAATCTCATAAACGAAGATTTAATCCATTTAGAAAAGAAAAAAAAAATAACTTAAAGGGATAGTTCACCCAAAAAATGTAAATTCTGTCATCATTTACTCACATTCATGTTGTTCCAAACCTGTATGAGTTTATTTTTTCTGCTGAACACGAAAGAAGATATTTTGAAGAATGACAGTAACCAATCAGTTGATGGGCCCCATTGATTTCCATAGGTTTTTTTTCCCCATAATGAAAGTGAATGGAAACTGAGACTCTCATATTCTACCACAAAAGAAAGTGAAGATAAATGATGATATAATTTTAACTTCTGAGTTAACTATTCCATTAAAACCACCCTCAAGTTAATCCTTCGTTCACATTGTAAATGTTTTTTAAAGGCACACTCTATGCCTAAACTATGTCACAGCAATACAGCAAGTATTAATAAAGTCCAACTCTAGCATTTCATTTGATATAATTATCGACCCGCTGGTTTTTCTAACAGATGGTTTTAAAAGGGACAAACAGTTCTGTGTTTTGCAGTATTTCTGCATTCCCTTCAACCACATCTGCTGCTGATTCTCTCACCTTTGCATCTGGTTGTATTCACACACATATTCTATATTCAAGACCGTCTCCTGCGGCACTGTGCGCTGTAACACATAACACATAGACCGTGATCAAGCAGTGTGTCTATACCAAATCCTCACTTCGTGTTTGCATCATGCCCTGTGATTCCCGCTCTCTCTGTTGGCTGTTAGTGCCTTTGGCATCTATTTCCTGGCCACCCAGTTGCATTGCCTTGTTCTCTGAAGAAGAATTTCTCATGATATGATGATGATGATAATGATATTTCTCTTTCTGTTCCTCGATAAGGTGGTTTTACTACAACATCTTGTTATAGCCCCCCACTTCATTTCTTAATTTAATGAGCTGCAGAAAAATAAAATGTTTGTGGTGCTTGGAGAAACCACTTATGCTTACAGTTGACATTTTGTGTGTGTTTGAGTATGTGTGACAGAAAGAAAGGGACGGAGAGGGAGCAAAGCAGGGTGGATGCAGAGACAGAACTGGCAGCACCCTACTGTGATAGACCTTAGGAAAATAATATGTGGCTAATCTCTGTGTTTGAGTGTGTGTGTGTGTGGTCCATGAATAACATCTCCAACTTGACTGAGGTTCCTTTGTTTTACAGAAAGAGTATTAGTTTATTTATATTAAGCAAATGAAAATCCAAATATATGTAACTTCAAAAGAATGTGGTTAAAAATAGAAACATAATATGCTCAATATGCATGTATTTTTGGTTAATTCAAAGATTATCTTTTTATGCATTTATTTAAATAATGGCACAAAACTGATTTTTTGTGTGACAGTTTAACTTTCAACCAGAGTTCAGAACTTGTCTTTTTTTTTAAATTGGTAAATAATTGAGATGATTTGGCTATTCCAAACAAGAAGTTGAACTGGAATCACAGGAAGAGAAATTAACTTGCAATTCAGCAGAGCTATATAATACATTCTTGGAAATTAAGTGTTCTCCACCCTGGTCCAAAAAGTTACTTTATTAATGTTGTGATGTAATGGAAGGAGCTTCAGATCCTTTCTTCCATATGCCGATACATCCGAGTGAAGCTGATTATTAAAAAAAAAAACGTTGACTTGGACTTGATTCTATCCATCGTTTTTTGATCGGAGGCATCAATCTTAATGCAAGTCGATTGTTAGTAAGAGATTTAGAAGAAGAGGGTTATGTGGACTAAATGATTGCAGAAGTCCGACATGCATCACCAGAGGAAAGTCTGTGGTTTTACCAGAGGATGGAGTTATGACATTTTAATGAAAGATTACGAGATTCAAAATTCAAATCAAGGATTTCTCATGCCAACATTCAAAGTTGGCTTTTGCTTTTCTCGTCAATTTATTTGAATTTCAACCTATTGTAATTGTGCTTTCTTATGTCCAAATTCAAATTGCAATTCTGCCTCATGTTGGCTTCTTCAATTAAAATTCAGGAATTTAAAATCGAATTCTATTCTGAATGACACATAACCCTTCTATCAGCTGCATGCTGAAAAGCTGCCCGTCTGCTGCGTGAATGTCGACCTCTTTCATCGCCCTCCCCGATCACTAATTGTTCATCTCCTCACCGCAGATCTATCTGCCCAACCACCCTCATGGATCTGTTCTAAAAATCCTGGCCAAGTTTCAAGTAATAGAACCAGGGCCTATTGACCGCCCCTGATGTGCTGTGGAGAGAATGGGCAGGGTGGCTGTAACCAACAGCCCACCTGTGATAATATATAGAGGCAGGGGGCCATGGCCCACCACGGGGCAGGGCTAGGAGGGCACGGGCCTGGGGAGCGCAGGGACTTCAGCCTGCATCAACAGCTCCCTGACTCGCCAGCATCCTGACACTGACAGACAGGCCTTCCCCTCTGACACTGCAGCCCACAGGGCGCCTGCCACCCAAGTCGATGGATGGATAGATGGATTGATGAGAAGATGGATAGCTAGATGGATGACTTGGCTACTTGAATGAACAGTTCCATTTAATTTAAAAGTTCTAAAGAGCGCCTTTGGAAATTTCCACGTATTTTAATTATTTTTTTCCCCTCCTACTTCGGTCCGTTAAGGAAAATAAACAGGTGGTGAGAAGTATTTTGTGTAAAGCAATGTTTGCTCCTGAGAGGAGAGTCTGGTTTCCATTACAGCTAGCTCTGACTAGCCTGCAGCAAGACACAGTAGTCCAAGCAGACAGGGCCGGACTTTGGGTGGGTTATAGCGGAGTTGTCTCTTTCGGTGTTCTTATTTCAGAACGGCACACTTCTGCTCCGTTCGCTGAGACCCGAGGCTTCACGGCGAGCTCAGGCCACCAGACGTCCCTCTCAGCTGTGGGGAACATGTGCTGTGGTCCTCCTGCCTGTCAGAGGCGAATGCGTGACTGTTTTCAAACAGGCAGGGAAGCAGCCAGCCGTGTGTGTCTGTGTGGTGCTGAGGTGGGAGGGGGTCGTCCCTCAGGAGGGATGCGTTTCAGCACCTTGTCTCCTTCTCTGTTTTAGCGCTGACAGAACAGGAGGGAAGGAGTGACGGGGGTGGAGAAAGGGTCTCTGCTCTCTCACTCCCATCTGCTGTCTGCACTCTCCCGCTATCATACAGTAGAGCACGAGTGGGGTTAAAGATCATGTTTAAGGTCATGTGCTCGGAGAAGCTAAACTTCATATAATTCAGGAGCATTTCGATGTCAGCCAGAGACTCACGCACACACAACGGAACATCTCACACTATACTGTTCAAAGGTTTGGGGTCTGTAAGATTTTGTAAGAAGTCTCTTATGCGATCAAAAATACAGTACAAACAGTAATATTGTGAAATATTATTACAATTTAAAATAGTTTTATATTTTAATATATTTTAGAAAATGTAATTTATTATTATTTTCAGTGTCAAGTGGTCCTTTAGAAATAATTCTAATTTGCTGATTTGGTGCTCAAGAAACATTTCTTATTATTATCAATGTTAAAAACAGTCATGCTGCTTAATATTTTTTTACAAACACTTTTCGCAGGATTCTGATTATAAATGTCTTTAATGTCTTTTTGATCAATTTAATGCATCCATGGATGAAGTATTAATTTCTTTTAGTTTAAAAAAAATCTTTCTGACCCCAAACATTTGAATGTTACGAGTACATTTGACGTTTTTTATTTATACTATAAGTGTATTAAGGTAATGAAAAAGACTTACATGAAAAAGACCATACATCAAGACAAGTTGTGCACATCAGAAGATATCAGGTGGCTGCCATGGCGGAGATTGCAAAGAAAGAAAATTGCATGCTTTTGATTAGATGTCACAATCAATAAATTGACAAGCTTCATTTTTCTTTTTCTTTTATTCGTTTTACTTTCATACTTCTTTTACATAATTTTTTTAGGTTTGATGATTGCATGTTAATTATTAGAATAATGATTTCCAGGTCTCTGAATCCATAATGATGTGTAGAGCGCTGATACAGGAAAAATTTGACTTTTTCTAATTTGACCACAGAAAACACTGGTTATAAGTGGATGGACATCATTATCACGGTCTCCCTTTTATGTGAAAAAAAACCCTCATTTAAATGGAAATTTCACTCTAGCATATCCAAAATTTCCCTCTTATTCCAAAACCATGATTTTTTTCTTCTCCGTGATAGATTCGATGTAAGAAAACAATTGATTTAGACATTGATTTAGATTTAGATAATAAATATTCATTATTTCTTTCTCTTTCTTTCTTTCTTTCTTTCTTTCTTTCTTTCTTTCTTTCTTTCTTTCTTTCACACATAATATCCTGATGGGTTAACTAGTTCTTGCACTTCCTGACTCAGCAGCATGGACTGGTGGCAGATTCTGGATAGACCAGCGAGATTTGGTTTATTTTGGCCGTGCATGCAGCTCTTTGATGATTAAATCATTTATTGGTTCAGGCATCATTACATTTGGCATTGCTAATAGCCCCATCACACTTCACACATACCAAACTGATGACTGATAGACTGCTCAGTTACACATCAAAATCCACCAAAAGTTGTGCTTCTTTTGTAAGGAATCCAATTATAGCTAGCTATATGTACAGTCATGAAGTCAAATACAATATCATACAATCACACCGTAGTCTGAACTTCAGAATCAGTATCATAGCACTTGTTTCATGCTCGTTGTATTGTTTTTGTACATTACATATATCACTTTCTCATGTATGTTGCATAGCTGCACAAAATCTCTGTATTCTAATCTAAAAGATGCAAAAAAATGCAAATGTGCTATTTCATAAGATGATTAAAGCTATGTTTAAAGGCACTATGAAATCAAAATGGATATTTCTTGTTATGGAAATATTGCAGTATTTATTGTGATTTATGCATATCATTGTTTTTTTTTTTAGTAATGTGCCCTTATAACCTTTAATCAAAATAACTTCCCCACCTTTTTGCGATGAAATCTCTTCTCTAATGATGTGTTTACTGGCGTGAGGGCTGGACAACCTGTCACTCACATGACATCACAATGCAATAGCAACCACCATCAGCAATACAACCATCCAATAATCCAATCAATTCCCAATGGACAAAATCTAGTCCTGTCCTATACGTTATTTCTTGTTCGAGAAGCTGTTTCACTCAGATATACTTCACAATAGGGAAGAAAAGGCTTGCAGATTCCATTTCATGCCGACTTTAAAGGGAAAGGAGCAACAGCTGTCTTTATAGGTGTCACTGCGGAATAAGAGAAAGAAGGGAGGAGAAAGACAGACAGAGAAAAGGAGGCACTGTAACATTGGACTCTGATTATATCCAGATAGCCTGGTTTCACCACAGTGCATCATTACAAAGTGCCCCCTCTTCTGAATCTACTTTCTCTTACACACACACACACACACACACACGCACACACACACACACACACACTGCTCTAAGCAGTACATTATAAAGCATGCATCAATGTGTGTGTGTGTGCCCTTTTTAGGCCCTGCTGCTGTCAGCAGGCTCCTCTTCAGCGTATGTAAAGGGTATCACTTTACAGTGAAGTCACATGCCTGGAACCACCTCTCCCAAACCCTGTAATTTCTATTTGCATCTTATTTCAACGTAATCTCTTTACATTCTTCACGGGAAACACAAAGCTGCTGTTGTTGTTAAGTGGGGGGAGACCTTGGCATCTTATAGAAGAAGGTACAGAGGTAGTTAAATGGTACAGTATGTCTCAGTTTAAGGAGGATGTACATTGTACAGCCCATGTATGAACAGAATCAAGGAAACAGATACACAGTAGCTGCCAACCTGCCGTCCACCTTGTGGTGACAACTTTGGCTAGGCTACTGAAATTCAGAGAAGACATTGTCCACATTATAATTTGCTGCTCTACTGTCATAATTCCAAATGTACAGAAAATGCCATGATTGCAGGCGATACAAAATCACTAAGCCCAAAATAGAAGCGCCAATATTCTTTAGGTTCATGACTCTTGACTCTCAAGAAAATTAGCTGGTTCAATGACACACAAGGCGACGACAAAAACCTCTTTGAGCGTTTGCATGTAATTAGAAACATGATTAAAATGTGCAATATGTGGCTCTGAGAAAAAGCAGGATCTGCTGGCTGGTTTACAGCTGTTTTCATGAACAATTTAGTGGGGAGAAAGCCAGCCATACCCACCACAGCTGGAATCTTGTTTCATATCCTAGACGGCTGTCCAAAGATTAACACTAATTTAATAGAACCCATAAACATCTCAGATGGATAAGTAAATAGTCATTACAAGCAGTGACAAATATAACAGCACCAATCATTTTCTATAGCTTCTATATGTGTTCATTTTTACATAGATTTCACTATAATGATGATACATTTATATTTGAAAGAAGTACTATACCAGATATTTTGGTTTATTGCTGGTGTATCTACTATTCATATAAATATATTCATATAAACATACATGCGTTTCTTTGGAGCGCCTAATACATAAAATAAAGTTTCCGTAAACAAGATTAATAATAATATTTTTTGAAAAACAAATATAGAAGAGAGACATTTTCCCATTCATACCTGAGAAAGACTTGCAGTGTGCTAGTCAACAAGCTTTCTATGCTGGCAATTTTTACAGCAAAATGTAAATCTTAAAGCATAAAAACTGAATTTACATTTCCAAACAACTATTTTGTTTTACCTGCACATTTTTACAGCTGGTTTTTAATTTTGTTTAAAGATCATGTGAGCTTGTGCCCAGAACCTGCTGGTTATGATAGCTCAGACCATTAACTGAAAACATTTCCGTGCCAATCTGAATATGTATATTTTTCCCCATTAATGAAATCACTATGTGTATTCAACTTTTAAAATGTCTAGCTACTTGTCCAAGTCCTTCACATGAAGGTTAAATAGGTGTGAGTTTTACAAAATAAAGGTGTGAGCTACTGGTCTTAGGAACAAACTTTCAAAGTGTCAAAATATCTGACACATTTGTAGTTTCTTTCTTGGACACTAATACTTCCCAGCATTAGGAAGTACGCTGAGTAGTAATAGGCAAGGTAATATAAATAAAAAAATGCCTTGGAACATTCAGATCGGTTGAGACAACGTAAGTGGTAACAGCACCAGCATACATGATCACCATCCTGAGGAAAAGTATAAAGGATTTACAGGATAAAATATTTTTAAAATAAAAAGTTGGTTTATAGATCACCATATCATGTAAATAACCAGATGGGGACTGTTCTTCTAACACTATACAGTGTATTTAAAAAATGGCACAGTGTACAGATTTACACTTGACACAAATGTGAAAGTAAGGTAATGTAATTTTAAATTAAATAGAGATTAAAACTGAAACATTATTTTTTAATAAATATTTTTTTTATAAAAAAAATTGTGTAATTAATCAAAACAAATAAAAATTTTAAATGAAAAAGGAACTATAGCCTATTCAACTTATTGTAGTGAAGAAGAAAAATCTAATTCACAATTACCAAATCCACTAAGAGTCTTTGAACATTCATGTATGAAGTTAAGCTGCAGAGGTCTGTTGACTTACAAGAAGATAGACTTACAAAACAAAAGCAACACAAATATAGCCTATGGGTTTTGTAAATGTTTTTGAGCAGAGATACTAGATCGCAGATTTACGAGCACTGTTTAAAGCCTAATAGCCTACATTATGAACTTTAATTCACAGCTCATATAAGTGTTTTTTTGCGTTAAAAAATCTTAACCTTACAATCAATAGTAGCCTAGTAAACAAACTCTTCCTCACAATTTGGAGGTCGTGGGTCAGTTGCGTGATCATAGGTCACCATCTAGTGGAGAGAGACTGCAATAAGTCATTCAATGCAGAACAAACACAGGGGATCTTGCTCTAAGTTAATTAGCCGTAAGAGCACTGATAGGGACGGGGGAAATAATGAAGCTCATCTAGACCGCATTGCACGGGTGAATGAGCCGACAGCGCACTGCGCTAATGGAAATGATAGACATGATTAGCCTGTAATGTGGGCTGAATGAGGGTATCAGATATCATAGGAAACGCAAAGACAGCACGGAGAAGGTGCATTTATGGGGCACTACATCTGTGCATCAGCATCCTAATGAAAACGATCTTCATTCCTGGGCAATCAGGACCCGCAAGGCATAAAACAGGCCGCGCACTGCAGAGGCGCGCGCGAGAGTGGCCAGCGTTGCCGTGGAAACCGAATACTCAGCATGTAAATAATGTGATCTATCGATGCCATCTGGAAAAGATTGGGCCGTGGTGCCGTAACGGCCTCTCTACCGATATAGGAGGGGGATCCATTACCATATTTATTTGTGCTGCTAAACTTAGTCCGTGAATGGGATTATGTAGTGGCGGATTGAGAGTATATCCTAAACAAACATGTATATTAAAGCAGGATTTGGAGTATAGCCTGAACAATAATGGATTTACAAGACAAGACTGTTTCGCCCCCTTTTTCACAAGCTCTCCTTTTTTTCAAAAATTGAATCCAGACTTTTGGGGGGTGAGTCTTTTTTGCTATGAGAGCGCAGTGAGGGGGTGGGATCTGGCCATGGTATTTATCATATTTGAAAAATCTAGTTTGATGGGGGTGGGGAACGAAGAGTAAAGAGACGCTACTCCATCAAACTCGCAGTCTTGGACAGAGAATCATACATGAGTTGCTTGAGGCACAAACATGAGGTCCCGCTCCAGCTCTGTAAAAATGGTAACTGGTGTCATCCAGCTTATTTTTCGACGAATGCAAGACTCTTCCTTTGCCCTTCCAGTCATGTCCTGATGAAGCAGCAGTCCATGTGTTCAAAATAAGGACTGTTGAAGTGGTCTGGGCTGGCCCACAGACTGACAGCAGCCTTGAAAGTGAGTTTACAGTGAGCTCACTTTATCTACTGTTCTGAGTGCTTTTCCCATTTAGATTCCCTCCTGAAATCCTCGCCTCCTTTCAGTGTCACAAAATAACAGATTCTCCATCCCTTGACCTCTGTTTTTATCTAGTTCACCCTCTGTGCAGATAAACTTAACGTAGCCTACTCATTATGAAGTCAAGAGTTACTGGTCACACAACAGAGACAGAGCTCGGTGAACAAATGTCCTCTCTGAAACACTTCTCAAATTATAACTTTCAAATTTGGCTCTAAAATAGCCTACACATGGAACACAATAGTTTGTATTTGGGATCATTCCTTTTTTTTCTTTATGAGGTTAACAAAATACACACACCTATGTTTTCAACATTGATAGTGATAAAAAAACAAATCTTGAGCAGCAAATCAGCACATTAGATTGATCTGAAGGATCATGATGTGACACTGACACTGGAGTAATGATGCTGAAAATTCAGCTTTGCCATAACAAGAATAGATTACATTTTAAAATAGGTGATAATAAAATAGTAAACGCTTATTTAATATGGTACTAATATTGCACAATTTTACAGTTTTACTGTATTTTAAATCAAGTAAATAGTCTTGGTGACCATAAGAGAAGCCTTTCAAAAACATATATAGTTTTTTTATTAGAATACACAACATTTTGAATTTGTCTCAATAGAAAAGGATGCCTATATTGATGTCCTTTAGCTGCTTAGGAGTGTCTGTGACATTGGTCACTTTCTGTTAAGTAAAATTTGTTCATTTGCTGTGCATTTTCAGTGCTTTGGCCAGTAATTAAGGCAGTACTTCCTTATCATGGCATGCTTGTTTTTCACGGACGTCTGTCCAGTAAGTCCCTACATATTGTATATCTAAGCCAATTAGGACCAGGTGATGGGAAAACCAGAACCAGCGGAGATCCTGCTGAGGAGAGATAAGAAAATGATGGATGATAGTAGACAAACACCTGCTCCTGTCATCATTAAAACAAACATCTTCCTTTGAGGGGGAGGGGGAGCGGGAGGGGGGGTTGCGGAGTATAGCATAGTCTGTCATATGCTTTCTCTCTTGTTCTTTGTATTTCCCTCCCTCTTTCTCATCATCTGGTATTGATATTTCTTTCTCTGTCCTCAACTTACCTATCAGATGTGAGTAGCGAGGGTTGTAGAGCAGATTTTTAAAACTGTGTGTCTAGGACATTATACCCATTTATCCACAAATACACATTTGAGAGGATGGAGCATATAAAAATGCAAAAAATAAGTATTTTTGTTTTGAATAATATTTCATTCGGATACCTGTACTGATAATGGAGAAGAGCAGTATGTTCTGAATGGGAAAAGTGGCGCCAATTAGGGCCTCTTGCGGGCCAAGAGGAAGTGGGGCTGCCAGGTCTCCTTTCCCCTGCGATCCTTCACCGTGAAATGGCTGGCCGGGACCTCCCCGGGGTTAGGCCACCTCCCCTGCAGCTCCCAGGGTGTGAGATGCCATGTCCAATCTCTCTGCCCTATAGCCAGAGGACAGTCGAGAAGATAGGGGTGTCATGCTGCTGTTTCTTCTGTCTTAAGTTATGCATGCAAACCATTTGGCATCCTTTTGTAGAGCCAGAAGGTAGGTTAGGGGAAATTATTTTTGTTATTGTCAAATGACATATAAAAGATGGGGGTTGCAACCATATATGGTAACTGCAAAGGGAAAAAATACATACAACACATTGAACCTAAAAATATTAAACTCAATCTCTTAATTCCCCTGGCCCAGTTGAATATGCAGAAACAACTGTGAGAAAGCCAGGTATTTGTAGGCATATAGATGAATTCTAGCCACAAAAAAAAAATCAGGATTACCCTCGATTTCCAGTTTTACTTCCGTAGAAAGCATGGAGAAACCAAAAACGCTTTAATAAATTATACGTTTTATTAGGTAAGCAACTGTTTGGATACTTTTATCGACAGAAAATTAATAATTGTTATATAGCTCAACATTGTTAGTCTTATTGTTTGAATCTCTTGTTGTCTTGATTTACCGTGAGTAACGTGTAACCATGTACCATGCCTCAGAGACAACAGTCTATAGCATAGGCCTAATCATAAGGAGCTTTATTTGTAGTAACAGTAATACAGCATTTTCTCCACCATACAATGGCCTGGTTTCACAGACAGGGTTTAGATTAAGCCAGGATTAGGCCTTAGTTGAATTAGGACATTTAAAGGATTAGTTCACTTTTAAAAAAACTTTTGCTGATAATTTACTCACCCCCATGTCATCCAAGATGTCCATGTCTTTCTCTCTTCAGTCGAAAAGAAATGAAGGTTTTTGATGAAAACATTCCAGGATTTTTCTCCATATAATGGACTTCAATGGGCACCAAACGGTTCAAGGTCCAAACGACCGTTTCAGTGCAGCTTCAAAGGGCTTTAAACGATACCAGACGATGAATAAGGGTCTTATCTAGCGAAACGATCTGTCATTTAAAAAATAAATAAAAAGGTTAAAGTTTTATAAGCACAAAGCTCGCCTTGCTCTGTTCTGTGATGCGCGTTCGTGACTCTCCTGTTCGAACTCGTTCATCAAAATGAACAAATCTTTTTTCGAGTCATTTCGTTCATTCAACTCGAAAAAAGATTCGTTCATTTTGATGATTTTATAAACGTGCCTTAGAAAATAAAACCATTACTGGTGTGCATCTCTTGAGACAAAACAATGGCACTGAAATATTTTAAGATATGTCAGTGCAAGTTGCTTTCAGTTAAAACAGCTCAAACATGCATTTTAGTCTGGGACTAGATTTAATCCTTGTCTGTGAAACGGGCAGTGGTGGAATGTAACGAAGTACAAATACTTCGTTACTTTACTTAAGTACATTTTTCACATATCTTTACTTTACTTAAAGGGTTAGTTCACCCAAAAATGAAAATTAAGTCATTAATTACTCACCACCCCATGCTGTACCAACCCCGTAAGACCTTCGTTCGTCTTCGGAACACAAATGAAGATATTTATGATTAAATCTGAGAGGTTGATCACTCCTCCATGGCCATAGGCTCCCTAAGGGAATGAAACTTGACGGCCCAGAAAGTCATTAAAGAAAATGTTTAAATATTCCATGTCGCAACAGTGGCTCAACTATAAGTTTATCAAGCGATGAGAATACTTTTTGTGCGAAAAAAACAAACAAAAATAACGACTTTATTCGACTATTCCTTTTCTTCCTTGTAGGCCTGCAACGAGACTTCAAGAGATTTCCACGACGCATCATGATTGATCATTATAGGATTATTAGGTTGAATGAGTTAGGATTAACTGTTTTATTAATCATTAGAATATAGACATTAAGAGGATAAATTGTTATACAAGTCATTTTACTTTTAATACTTAAAGTACATTTAAAATCAGGTACTTTTTACTTTTTACTTAAGTAGGGTTGTCATTGTGGTACTTCTACTTTCACTAAAGTAAATATGTCAATGAAAATCGGAGGGGTAGAGGAGCGCTTCCTGGACTTCAACGTTTGATTAAGAGGTGCTCTTTGGATGGGAAACGAAATACCAAAAATCAAAGGAAAAACTCCAAGGCACTCTCAATTGAAAAAGTTAAAAAGCCTTTATTCTTATGGCTTGGTCAAACTAACCATCTAAAAAACTCCAACGCGTTTCGGCTGCATGCCTTCTTCTGGGAGTTTAAACAGATCTCAAACAAACAAAGTTTCTTATGAACTAACAGTCCACCAATCAGAAGTCTCCATCTGTCAACTAGGATGCTCAGATTACAATTGTTAGTACACAAAAGGGACAGCAGATGTCAGTATTTCCACTTTTTAACTAATCAATTAAATACGCACCAACACGGTGACACATAAAAGTTAAAATACACGCATAGTATATAAATCTTAAACCACCATAAGACAACAGAACTTCACAGATATACACTGAGGTCGAGTTCCTCATTTAAGCCTGGATATTTAGTAGCCTGCAGGCGATATATCCAGAAAGCTTCCCGTTGATTTAGCTGTCTTTGTCTATTACCTTTTCTTAAGGATAAAGGAATGTGGTCAATCCCACAAACCTGTAAAGTAGATTGGTCACTATTGTGATGTTCCATATAGTGTCTTGCCATAGGATAGTTGGTGTTTCCTGTGCGGATTGCGTATTTATGTTCAGCCAGTCTATCCAGTAAACGCCGCTTAGTTCTTCCTACATAAAATACTTTACATACAGGACATTCCAATCTATAAATGACAAAGGTAGTTTGACAATTTATAAAATGGTTAATGATGAATTCCTTTTGGGTACCAGCATCATGGAAAATTTTTGTTTGTCTTACATTAGTACAATGATTGCAGTGATGGCATTTGTAAGAACCTATGGGCCTAGGGCCTAACCATGCTTGTTTTACTTCTGGTTTAAGATAACTGTGAACCAGTCTATCTTGTAGGGTGGGAAATCTTCTAAAACTAATGAGAGGTGGTTCAGGGAAAACCTGACTTAGTACCTCATCACTTTCTATAATACCCCAGTTTTTTTGTATGATTTGCCTTATCTGTTCAGCCTCTGTACTGTATGTAGTGACAAACACAATCCTCTCTTTTGTTTGTTTCGGTGTGTTCCTTTGTAGTAGTGATGACCTATCTACATGTTGGGCTCTGGTGTAAGCTTTTTGGAGAGTAGAGCTTCTATATCCCCTTTCCTTAAATCGTGACATAATCTCTAGTGATTTGCTCTTAAATACGTGCTCTTGGTCACAGATCCTCTTTACTCTCTGAAACTGCCCATATGGGACATTCTCTTTAAGCCAATTTGGATGGAAGCTCTTGGCATGTAAAATTGTGTTTCTGTCTGTCGGTTTTCTATACACTGATGTATGCAAGGTTCCTTGGTTATCTTTTGAAATTGTCAAATCAAGAAAATTAATACACTCTTTGCTATACTCTAAAGACAACTTGATGTTTGGGTTAATGCTATTCAGATAACCATGAAATTCCTTCAACTCTGTTTCCGAGCCAGACCAAAACAGACATATATCATCAATATAACGTCCCCACCAAATAATAAACTTGTGAAACACATTATTTTCTCGGTTCAAAACAAAGTCTTCCTCCCATTTGCCCAGGTACAGACCTGCATATAAGGGCTATAGCATGCCCCCATGGCACAACCTTTTGTCTGTTTAAAGATCTTATCCTGAAAGACAAAAATGTTATTAGTCAAGGTCCATTCTGTTAATGACAACAAAAAATCAGTGGGTGGCATTTCATGTTCAGGACGTCCTCTCAAAAAATGTCTGAGTGCTGCTAGTCCCTGTTGATGGTCGATATTTGTATATAATGCTTCCACGTCCATAGTTACAAGGAAGGTTTCAGGGTCTATATCTTGTAGCTCTTTATTCTTGTTCAAAACATCAGTATCCCTCGACATATGCAGGGAGTGAAGGTAGAAAAGGTTTAATGAAATGGTCAATATACTTAGACACTGCTTCAGTAAGGCTTTCATTCCCTGAAATCACAGGTCTACCTGGGGGGTTCTCCAGACATTTATGTATCTTGGGCAACATGTAAAAAGATGCCATTCTAGGGTTCTCATTGAACAAAAATCTGAGTTCTGGGTCTGAGATCCAACCCCTAGTTTTAGCCTGATGTAAAATCTTTCCCAATTCCTCTTTAAGAGACTCCGTGGGGTTATGGGTCAGTAGCTGATAGAACTCTGTATTATTTAACTGACGGGAAGCCTCTTTTACATATAAGTCCTTGCCCCAAACCACAATCCCTTTGTCTGCTCTTTTAATCACTAAATCTTCATCTTTGGATATTGCTTCCAAAGCACTTTTTTCTTTGTGAGAAAGGTTACTTTGTTTAGATGTCCTTTTATTCTTAAACAAATTCTCAATATCAAAGTTCACTTTTTTTAGCAAATGTATGTAAAGAAGCATTTTGTACCAAAGGGCAAAAGGTAGATTTTGGCTTAAAACGGGGAAAGGTGTCTGTCTGACCTGTATCTGTGGAGCTTGTAGAAGTTGAGGTCTGCTGCTTGTACCAAGTTTTGAGATGTAGATTTCTGTAAAATCGGAAAAGGTCAATTTCGTGTCAAATTCCTTTCCTGGGTGGATTGGTGCGAAGGACAATCCTTTGGACAAGACCCGGATGCTCTCCTCTGACAAGGCCTTGCCCGAGATGTTGATTACTGCCTGGGTCTGGCTCTGCTCCGTGTCCATCTGGGTTCTTCGTGTCCTTCTACCTCTCCTCGTTCTCCTCTTCCTTTGCTCCTGTCCCTGCTCCCTCCTTGTCCGCGTCCATGTCCGTGTCTCCATCCCCTCCTCCCTCTGGTAGGGTATGGTGGATGTTCTAAAAAATCCTCTTGTGGGGCCTGGGCTGCCGAAGATCCCGAATTGTCCTCTTCTTCACTGCTAGTGAAGTTGAAGGAGACGGTTCTGGGCTTCCTACCAGCTAAGCGACCACCAACTGTATTTCCTAGTATTTTCTTTTCTGGGATACATTGAGTGGACTTATCAAATATCTTGCAAGTAAATATGTCTCTGGTATGTACTTTTACTTAAGTACTGAGATTCAGTACTTCCTCCACCACTGGAAACAGGCTATGATTGTTTTGACCAAGTAAACCACATACCCCACAATTTTAATTCATCAAATAAAGTGACCTGTGAGTAGCTATTTGTTTAGCCAATTTATAACTGTGTGTTTGTGGATGGTCACTCAAGGTTTCTCTTTACTGGACCCCAAAACGTGCATTCACGCCATGTCGTAATTATTGCAATTACATGATTTCAACTTGTAAAAAGCGTTCACGTCCTCGTAGAGCTCGTAATTACAGCTAGTAAGATGGAAATTAG
Organism: Tiaroga cobitis; assembly: GCA_030578255.1. NCBI lineage: Eukaryota > Metazoa > Chordata > Actinopteri > Cypriniformes > Leuciscidae > Tiaroga > Tiaroga cobitis. The sequence continues at coordinate 27,355,274 of CM060599.1, forward strand.
GTGCGTTCGACTTTGGCTGGTCGAAGAGAGTTACTGAGAGTAGCTGAAAACGGAGACATTAAGTCGGACACTTTCTGCTTCCTGTAGTGACGATTGTGCTATGTTTGCATACTTTACCACAGTTGAAGTGAAATAAATTCAATAATCATCAAATTCACAGATGTTTCAGAGATATTTTCATTCAATACTTTATAGACTGCTTAATACAATGTCTTTTTGTACAAGTTCAACATTAGAATATACTTTTTAAATCCCAATGAGTGAGGTCTTAATTTATCAATTTTATTTTGATAAACATGACACAATATAACATTGTGACTACATGAAAATTGCTTTTACTCACAAATAAAGATTTGTGAGCATTAGTGGAACTGAAGGGGTCAGAATAAACACGAAACACACGTGACCGTTGTCATGTGGCCAATCACGGAACAGCTGTGTCGCCATCAGAGCTCGCGCAGCCGCTCTTGAGAAGCTGCGCTGGCTGAGCTCCTTGTACCACATGACTGCTGTACCACCTGACTGCTGCAGTTAATTTAAGCGTTGATAGTGGTGCCATAGGCTGTGTCCGAAATCTCCACTCAAACCACTACTCCCTAACCCCTATGTAGGGGGTAGGGAGTAGAGCACTATATAGTGAGCTCACCAACATAATAGAAACACCACTTCCGGACACTACTCGATCGTCTCTCGGCGCCGTTGATTACGGCATTACTGTCGCACTATTTAAACGCGCCATCATCTGTCAGCTGGTGCCGAGCCAGCTCTGGGCTAAATAGATTTTTTTAAAATAAATACATTACATTATATTGAGCTTATTTCTCCAAAATTGTAAAATTAAAAGTCATTTCTGGCCGTTTCTGTTATAATGCGTCACTCCACACATGATTATAACTTATAAACATAAATAAAATTAATACACATATTTTCATATATTTTCATTTTCGCACCACACCATTTTCTCTTGCCTGTCGACATTAGAAAAAAAACAGATCTACATTATCAAATATCTTGCTCATAATACTCTTAATAAAACAGCTTTTAGACTCTGTGGAGATGCCACTCAATATTTATCTTTTTTGTTTTTTCGTGATTCAGAAGATTTCGCGGATTAGCAAAAGAAACAGGATTTCTAGACAGAAAACGAACATAACTTACATTTGTATGACAAATTCGTATTGTCGCGCTGCTCTCCTTGACGTCCATCCGCCATTTTTGCGATCAGCGCAATGCATGATGGTATGTAGGGCTTGGGTTAGTGACCATCGGTTGTACACTACTTTTCAAAATGCATTCTGGGATACATTGAGTGGACTATATAGGATATAATAATCTTCACTATACATTCGGACAGCACTACAAAATGGCGAGCTCACTATATAGTCCACTATATAGTGAATAATGGGAGATTTCGGACACAGCAATAGAATCGCATAATTCCCAGTCTGAGGACGTGAACCGCTCCCCATGTAACATCACGTTAGGGCTGGGCGATGGCTTAAAAAAAAAAAAAATCTCCGATTTTTTCACACCAAACCCAATTTTCGATTTTAATCGATTGTTTTTATTTCTATTTAAAAACAAACTACAACCAACAAAGAAATTGCTCAAAACAAATATACTCTTTATTTTGTTCCGATTTTCCCTTATGCAGTTTAATCTAAATGTCCCCTTGGGGCATAAGTGTAACTGGAAAAAAGCCTCAAAACATGCTTGTAAACGAGATGGCAGGCCCTGCCATTGTAAACAGTGAAAATGTAGCTAGCTTATCAGTTTTCTAAGAACTTCAAACTTACAGTGACACAATGCACCTTCAAAATAACTTAATATAAATAAAAATTGATAATTTTGGTCAAATAAATGTAACAAAAATGACAAAATGAGATGCATTGCAAAAATACATACTTTTAACAGTGGTATTCATAAAGTGCAAACACAAGTTTCAACAGTTGTTCTGAATCCCTGAACTTGTAAACAAAATGAAACATCTACATCCATTACTTTCAACATTCTTCTTTTATGCATTTTTAGCCAGGAAGACAAGCCGGTCTACTACCTCTGGCTTGAGGCATGCCCGGTTACATGTAACAATTCCCCCTCCCACACTGAAAAGCCTCTCTGATGGGGCACTTGTAGCAGGGACAGACAAGTATTTTTTGGCCAGATTACTGAGCCTTGGGAAGTTTGGTTCGTGACGTTTCCACCACTGAAGTGGATCAGTGTCTGGGTCAACCTCAGGGGTCAGTAGGTAGGTTGCCAGCTCTGTCTCTACCTTCACTTCCTCTGGTTGTTGAGAAGATGGCTCTGGCACATTCTTCTTGAAGAAAGCAGCTAAAGTCATTTTCTTCTTGGGCGGAGGATGTGCTTCTCTTTGGCACACCTGCACAGCTGGACCAGGCTGCTGAGGCGTACTTTTTTCAGCAGGCAGCAGAGACATCAGCTCAGTGACAGCTCTTTTCTTGATTTGTTCCACCTTCTCGGGGTCAATGTATGTTGTACGAAACCAGGGGTCCATCAGTGAGGACATGTCCAAGAGTTCATTCTTCACAGGGTCGCTGTATTTGTCAAAGATACTGCATTATGTTTCTTTTTATTGTTTTAGTGAGTTCGGTGTCTTCCACCTCTGGCTGTAGGAGATTGTTTTTGAACAAATGCAGTACCGGTTTAATGTAGGAGACACTGACATAAGCCTCCCCGGACAGGGCGTCTGTAAATTCTTGGAGTGGCTTGATGGCTTTATTTACGGACTCTAAAACCTCAATATCTTGCCAAGTGGGGACAAGATGACGGCATTTCTTGTCGGACCCCAGGACACGGACTACGCCCTTCTCCTGTTCGAGAAATCTCTCCATCATTTTTTGACGTGAACCCCATCTGGTTGGGGACTCCGTTACCAGCTGATGACTGGGTAGACCAAGCTCAGCCATCTCTCTTCTTTTTTTCCAACTATAGGAAAAGGAAGCAACCGCTTTTTTACAAACCCCAAGGCACGATCGATTCGTGGGTCCTTCACACCATTCTCTGTACAATAAAGAAAGAAAAAACAAAGAAAACTATTTTTAGTGTCACTATTGGTCAGTGTCAAAACAAGTCTTTTTCACATTTCCACATGTTATTAATGCACACTAAGGGCACGCACACACCATACAAACACACAATTATGATTAATCATGCATGTTCATTTTGTGAAATGTTTTGATTTCATTAATTACAACATGCAAAAATTGGGCTGGCCTGTTCATGTGTAAAACAAAATCAACATCACTTGAATGCATAGCCATTAGACTCTTACCTATAGCGTTGTGCAGCTTATGTCCAAAGCACTGGAGGTTGGGCCACTCATTGTCTCTCAGAGCTTTTATTATGTTGGTGCCGCTGTCTGTTGTCATACAGACGAGTCGTTCTTCATCAAGGTTCCATGAAGTCAAAGCATCTTTTAGCCCCTGCGCAATTATTTCACCTGTATGGTCATCGGGGAAGTACGCTGTTTGGAGGCAGACGCTTCGCAGAGTCCAGTCGTCAATATAATACACAGTCAAACTCATATAGGGCTGCATCGTTCGACTGGACCACAGGTCCGTTGTGGCGGAGTAAAACGAAACACCCTCCAGCTCTCTAGCGATCTTTTCACAAGTACTGTTGTACAGGTGAGGCAAGGCAACTTCGGCAAAATATTTGCGGCTTGGTAGCACATACCTGGGGTCGACAACTTTCAGCATGTTAATAAACCCCGGCTTTTCCACAGTGTATATTGGCACCATATCTCTTGCTATATATTTCGCCACTGAATCCATGATTGTTTTCCACCGGGGTCCTTTCTTGTCATAGGGGATACAGTTCGAAAATCTTTCTAAGACCATAGTGTTATGTGGATGCAGGAGATGAACCCAAATGCAGACAGAGTGCGATGAACACAAGGTTTATTGGTAACAAACAAGAAAACAAAACCCACGAGGGGGCAAAATACGGACAGGGAAACTTAGACTGACAAGACAAGACTAGACTAGACTATGACTGTACCAAAACAAACAATACTACTAATAAAATGTTCACAACGACACGACCTTCCACAAAGTACTCACCAGTAAGATAAGCACGTCAAATGATACACACATTGTTTGACACAATGAACCGACACAGGACAGCAAACACAAGGGGATTAAGTAGGGAACACTAATTACGAGGACAGGTGAAACTGACTAGACAATAATGACAAGACGAGGATAACAAGGGGGCGGGGTTACGTAACGAGACAACACAAGCACATGGCCCAAACAACAGACCATGCACTTGTACATAAAACATGGGTCTGTCATGATCCTGCCACAATACTAGAAGAATACAAGGACATGGCAGAATCATGACACGTAGTTTGTTTTTTTGCGGGTGTGTCTGTGTTTGAACTGCGGTCTTGTTCATTTCGTTGAGAAGCACACACCTCCCACTCAGCTGCATGCCTCTGTTTAAGATGCTGAAATAAATTTGTTGTGCTGCTACCTTTGGTAGCAACAGCTTTTAAACACACTTTGCAATGTGGCGTTATTTGTTGTGCGTCTGACACCAAAAAAGCGAACCAATTCCAAACAACCGATGAAACTGAGCCTTTCTTTGGAACGAGCTCATCCTTGTTAACTGCCATGTTGTCTGTGTGACAGGAGAGCAGGGGGCGCGCTGAGCCCACTCTGAACTACGGAAGCCTAATAAGGGGAGCGTCGGTGGTGGAAGTTCAAGAGAAAACCGATTTTCATTAAAAACAAATCGCCCGATATTCTTTAAACGTCAAATTCGAGTTAATCGATAAAATCGATTTATCGCCCAGCCCTACGTCACGTGTTGGTTGGCATCTTGAGACATCATGGCGTGAATGCAGCAAACCAAAGACAGGTTAGCGCACAGTACATCGATGATGTTCAGAAGACGACAGCGAGAGATGTGAGACCATTTATTTTGGTGGAGCTATGAGCTCAGAAATTACACTTGGCATCAGTCTTTCTGCTAGACATAAATCACATAGTAAGAAAAAAAACTATCATATATGGCAAGGAAAATTATCGAGTTCAATATGCCTTCTATTGTTTGGCAAAGCAATTGTAATTTAATCACAAAGCCTGCGGTGCACACATGCTGGACAGACTGCTGTCCATCTACTTCACAGCACCTTTTTGCTCTGCCCAATCTGCCACACAGATGTGAAGCTGAGCCACAGTTGCCGCATTCATTTTTTTATTTAGAGAGCTTAAAACAGATAAAAGGCGCAGTATGATTTTACTGTCCAGGGTGATGGGTTTACGAAGTTATCACCTCTGAGGCCTGCTGGTCTTTCTAAACTTAAGCTGTCTAGTAAGAATAAACTTTGTGGGAAAGCAGAGCTGACTGTAAACAGGCTATGTTTATTGCGTATATCTTTGTCTTCATCCATAATATATTATTTTGTAAACTGTCTGAGGGTGAATTCTGTTAAAAAGGTAGCTCCATTATGCTGTACTCATCCATAAGAGATCAGGGTATTACTGTCTCATATGTAGCTGTTTGGAGAACCCTACAAAGCCATGCCGTACGTCACTGCTGATATATTTTGAATTAGAATATTATTTATTTCAATAACAGCAACAACATTTATATAGCTAAAATATTGTCCTATTGGGACAAAAATGAAAATATATACAGTAAGTTACGCATATTTAGAATATATACAGTAAGTTACGCATATTTTTGGTTGCATTATAAGCAACCTAGCATTTTAAAATGGTCATAAATAACTATATGCCAGCCAAATCCTGCAGTGCCCTTCATGTGCATAAAAATGGCATTTGGAATTTGAGCTCAGTGTGCAAATTTATCTCTTATCTCTGCTCCTCTTTAAATATTTCTGTTTGAATCTCTCATGCACTAAAAGTATCAAATAAATAGTGTGCATTGATTATGAGCCCTTGAGTTTTTCCTGTTTCTGTTCTGACAGGAAAGCCAGAAGAATACCAGCAGTCCTGAGCTACAACACTAGACTCTCATCATCATTGGTTGGTACCAGACTCAACAATTCTGGCCCGTGCACAGTAAGTCAGTTGATCTTTTTCTTAAATACTGTATATGCACACCTATTATTACCTATTCTCTCTATCACATTTCACACAATATGGAGTGAATGGGAAAAGGCTGGACACTAGAGATATGCAGATACTGGGTGGGAGCAAAGGAGAGTTCCAGAAACACAAGTATATGTGGTAGAGAGGAGCAGAGAAGAGTTTCTCTATCAAAGACCTTTTCCTTCCTCTCATAAATACCACATCGATGAATAATAGCCCTCCCTCTGCACCATGGGCACGGACTCCAGCTCACAGTTCTGGACATCAAATGAAATCAGTAGTACGTACCAGGCCGTGGCTGCAGCTGAAATCTCCTCGCCTTTCACTCATCAAGCAGTTCATCTGGTGTGTAGCAGTCACACTGAGAGGTAGTGTGTACCAGCATATGCGTGAGGCGTAACCATCTGTAGGTGATCTCACACGCACAACACACACAAACAGGAACTGCTATATCATTCTTGCCAATGAACATGTGCGGGTCAAGAAATTATTGAATGATTCACACAGCTTTGGAATCAGTAAAAGTTGTGCTATTCTTAAAGAGATTTGTCGAGTTCAAACTAAAAATTCTGTCATTATTTACTCAACCACATGGAAGCCCATTTCTGCCCATTTCTCAGAGTTAAAAGCAGGGCCGGCCCGAGGCATAAGCGAACTAAGCGGCTGCTTGGGGCCCCTTGGCCACCAGGGGGCCCCCCCAATCGAGTCGAAAAATCAAAAAATATTTTTTTAGATAACTTAAACAAGTGACATAAATGAATGAATTAATATGAATGAATTAATTATTAAAGAGAATAAAAGAAAATTCTGATTTCATGATCAATATACCTCCCTACAACTGCTGCTGTCTCTGCCAGCGTTTAAAGGGTTAGTTCTCCCAAAAATGAAAATTAAGTAATTAATTACTCACCCCCATGCTGTACCAACCCCGTAAGACCTTCGTTCGTCTTCGGAACACAAATGAAGATATTTATGATTAAATCTGAGAGGTGCATGACTGCTACATAGGCTCCCTAAGGGAATGACACCGGACGGCCCAGAAAGTCATTAAAGAAAATGTTTAAATATTCCATGTCACAACAGTGGCTCAACTATAAGTTTATCAAGCGATGAGAATACTTTTTGTGCGAAAAAACAAACAAAAATAACGACTTTATTCGACTATTCCTTTTCTTCCTTGTAGGCCTGAAACGAGACTTCAAGAGATTTCCACGACGCATGCGCGAGAATTGCGATCTCCTTCAACTACTTCAGTTAAGTTCTCGCGCGTGTGCGCGTCGTGGAAATCGTCTCGGTTACGGATGTAACCCTCGTTCCCTGAGTAGGGAACGGAGACGTTACGTCGGATGACGGAGAATGGGGGTTTCGCCAGAAAGCCAATCCTCTTCGAGTATTAAAAAACGAGCCTATGGCAATGAAATGCCATGGGTCTGCGGAATTTGCATAATGTATCTCCGCCTCACTGCGTGAGTATTTAAGGAGAGACAGCTGCAACAGCAGATCATGTCTTCGCTGAGGAGCCGAGACTGAACTCAGGCGTCTACCCAGCGGTACAGCGGAAGTGGCAGGGAGACGTAACGTCTCCGTTCCCTACTCAGGGAACGAGGGTTACATCCGTAACCGAGACGTTCCCTTTCGTAGTCACTCCGAGTTACGTCGGATGACGGAGAATGGGGGTCCCCGTGTAATCACGCCACCTTCACAGCTGTCTTCCAGTGCCCTGCGAAGTCTGACCTCCCTGTCGTGATATAGGCACGGACGAAGGAGTCCTACTTAACACAGGAATACCAAGGTACACTGGGAAGCATATCTCATGGGAGATATGGCGCAGCATGCCTACCCATAGGGAGGACTTAAGAATACACATATGGCCCAAGGGGGCTACATATGGAGGAACACTGGAGTGACCAGCCCGTAGGGTGGCATCTACTTTCAACTCCAGGAGTGGCAGGTGACTTGCCGAGGGAAAGACACATGCTCAAAGAGGCTTACAGTGGAAAATACACATGTGGGGGTTACTCAGAGGAGGAACCATGCACACGGAGGCACCTAGCCGACGCACAGGCAATAGACACTGGCGCCAGCGTCAACAGTGCTGGAGGAACTCAGGGCTTCAGAGAGGAAGGCTCACCTGAGGAAATATCGCACGTATCCAGTCCGTGGAGTGGAATGGCGAGCAAGCGAGACACTTAACAGCTCCCATGTTAGCTTGAAAAGACAGTACATGGGCGGAGACTGGCTCCACTCGGAGATTGTAGAATCTGGCGAATGTGTTAGGTGTCGCCCAGCCTGCAGCTCTGCAGATGTCTGTTAGCGAGGCGCCACGCGCTAAAGCCCAAGAGGACGCCACACTCCGGGTGGAGTGGGCAGTCACACCAAGGGGGCATGGTCGACCTTGCTGCTGGTATGCCAAAGCAATGGCGTCCACTATCCAGTGAGACAACCTTGTTTGGAGAGAGCCTTTCCCTTCAGCTTCCCACCATAACAGACAAGAGCTGGTCTGAGGTCCTGAAACACTGCGTCCTGTCTACGTAAGCACGGAGTGCGCGTACTGGACAGAGCAGTGCCAAGGCTGGGTCTGCCTCCTCCCGGGGCAGCGCTTGCAGGTTCACCACCTGGTCCCGGAAGGGAGTGGTGGGAACCTTGGGCACATATCCAGGCCGGGGTCTCAGGATCACGTGAGAGTGACCGGGCCCGAACTCCCGGCACGCTTCGTCAACAGAGAATGCGTGCAGGTCCCCTACCCTCTTGATGGAGGCCAACGCAACCAGGAGCGCTGTCTTCATTGACAGGATCTTAAGCTCAGCTGATTGCAGAGGCTCAAAGGGAGCCCTCTGCAGGGCACTTAAGACCACTGAGAGGTCCCAAGAGGGAACGAGAGGAGGGCGAGGAGGATTCAGTCTCCTCGCTCCTCTCAGGAACCTGAGGATCAGGTCGTGCTTTCCAAGAGACTTACCTTCAACTGCTTCGTGATATGCGGCGATAGCGGCCACATACACCTTCAGGGTGGAGGGAGACAGCCTTCGCTCCAACCCGTCTTGCAGGAAGGAAAGCACAATGCTGCTCGAGCATCTCCTGGGGTCTTCTCGGCGAGAAGAGCACCAGTTGACGAAGAGGTTCCACTTCAACGCATAGACATGTCTCGTGGACGATGCTCTAGCGGAAGTGATGGTAGCCGCCACCGCTGGTGGCAGGGTACTCAAACCTGCCTCGTCCCGTCCAGGAGCCACACGTGGAGTCTCCAGAGATCGGGACGAGGGTGCCATAGGGTGCCCCGTCTCTGAGAAAGGAGGTCCTTCCTCAGAGGAATTGGCCAAGGAGGTGCTGTCGCGAGGAGTATCAGTTCGGAGAACCAGGTCTTGGTGGGCCAGTATGGGGCGACCAATATGACCTGCTCCTCGTCCTCCTTGATCTTGCACAGAGTCCGTGCGAGAAGGCTCACTGGGGGAAACGCATACTTGCGTAGGCCCTGCGGCCAGCTGTGCGCCAGTGCATCTGTGCCGAGCGTGCCCTCGGTCAGGGAGTAATACAGGGCGCAATGGGATGAGTCGTGGGAGGCAAACAGATCTATCTGTGCGTCGCCGAACTGGTCCCATATCAGCTGGACCGACTGGGGATGGAGTCTCCATTCGCCAGAGGTTGGCCGGAGCCGTGACAGCTCGTCGGCTGCACGGTTCCGCACTCCAGGAATGTAAATAGCACGAAGGGACCTCAGGTGCTTCTGACTCCATAAGAGGAGGTGGCGTGCGAGTTGCGACATACGGCGAGAGCGTAGACCACCCTGACGGTTGATGTACGCTACAGTCGCGGTATTGTCCGAGCGGACAAGTACGTGTTGACCCAGGAGCAACGCACGGAAGCGGTGCAGGGCAAGGCGTACTGCCAGCAACTCGAGGCAATTGACATGCATGAGGCGCTGGGGTCCTGTCCAGGAGCCTGCGGCTGCATGTCCATTGCACATGGCGCCCCAGCCCGTGGCAGAGGCATCTGTGGAGACGACAACATGCCTGGAAACTCGTTCTAGGGGAACTCCGGCCCGTAGAAAGCTGAGGTTCCGCCACGGGGTGAAGGTCTGACGGCAGGTCGGAGTTATTAGAACTCTGAGCGTACCGCGATGCCATGCCCACCTCGGGACTCGATCGCGAAGCCACAGCTGAAGCGGTCTCATATGAAGCAATCCGAGTGGCGTTGCTGCGGCTGCGGATGCCATATGCCCCAGGAGCCTCTGAAAAAGTTTCAGTGGGACCGCACTCTTGCCCTCGAACTGTCGAAGACAAGTCAGCAGTGAGTGTGCGCGCTCGCTCGTAAGCTGCGCGGACATGGCGACCGAGTCTATCTCCATACCGAGAAAAGAGATCCTCTGCACGGGGCAAAGTTTGCTCTTCTCCCAGTTGACCCGAAGGCCCAGACGGGCTAGGTGTCGGAGCACTAGATCTCTGTGTTCGCAAACCTGATCTCGAGAGTGAGCTAATATTAGCCAGTCGTCGAGATAATTCAGGATGCGAACCCCGTGTTCGCGTAGGGGAACAAGGGCTGCCTCGACGACCTTCGTAAAGACGCGAGGAGACAGAGCCAACCCGAATGGGAGAACCGCGTACTGGTATGCCTGCCCCTCGAAAGCAAACCGAAGAAACAGTCTGTGTCGAGGTAAAATGGAGACATGAAAGTAGGCGTCCTTCAGGTCTATCGCTGCAAACCAATCCTGTGGCCACACGCATTCGAAAATGCGTTTGGCCGTGAGCATCTTGAACGGCAGCCTGTGAAGGGAGCGGTTCAAGACGCGCAAGTCCAGGATTGGCCGTAACCCACCGGTTTTCTTGGGGACAATGAAGTACGGGGTGTAAACCCGTAACTCCACCTCGGCTGGAGGGACAGCCTCGATTGCACCCTTCGCCAGCAGGGTGGCAACCTCCGCTCTCATGATCGGGGCATAGCCACCGACCACAGTAAGCGGACTCCCCTGAAGCGGGGAGGAGACCGTGCGAACTGAATCGCATAGCCGAGCCTGATCATTCGGGCGACCCAACAGGACAGATTGGGGAGCTCTAACCAAGCCACCAAACACTGATCCAGTGGAATCATCCGAGCCACAGGCGTCCCCCCGGAGGGGCAGCGGAGCGGAGTGACCGGCACAGGTGAGGGTGGCATAGCGGCCCAGCACGCGTGCACAGTCATGCTCCGCGTCCTGACAGAGGAGACCAGGGAAGGACCAGCGTTCCGCGGGGGTCTGCTCTGCCAGGGGTCTGGCGATAGAGGGGGACGAGAGTGGTGTGGTCTGGAGACGGCACGCACTGTCATCCGCACCCTCAGAGACAGAGGGGAACGAGAGTGGCGAGGCTCGGGGGCGTCGCGCACTGCCGTCCAGCTCTGCGTGCTCAGAGATGGGATGCAGCTCTTTTTTAAAAGATTCTCCCCCAGCCCTCCACCGGGGGAAGGAGTGGGCCTGCAACCACTCCATGAGAACTGCTAGCCATAACTGAGCTGCCCGTAACGGGAGCGCCGCATAGCCTGGCGTACAGCGGGGCTGGTACGGGCAGGGGCACCTCCCTGCGACCACCTCCACGGCCCGGCCCGGTGCTGCTGGGGCCGGGCGGGAGGGGGCGGAAGTCGCAGGAGGGCGCATTCGACGGCAAGCGGACTGAAGCGTCTGAGCCGCCGGCTGATTGGCAGCAGAAGCCGCAGGGTCAGAAAAAAGCCACAGTCCACTTCTGGGCGGCCGAGAACTGTTGGGCAGAGTTCTCGACCGCGCCGCCGAAGAGGCCAGCCTGGGATACGGGGAAGTTGAGGAAACTGGTTTACTCAGCCTCGCGCACATCAACCAGGTTAAGCCAGAAATGTCTGACCACACATGTGGACATCACCTAACTCAGGGAGCGTGCGGTCACCTTCGTCGCTCGTAGAGCAAGGTCGGTGACGGCAGGCAGCTCAAGGATGAGCCCTGAATCAGCCCTACCCTCGTGCATGTCACTGAACACCCAGAAGGATGGCAATAACACACAGTGAGGTGGCAGCCTGCCCCGCAGCTCTATAGGTCCCCGCCACCGGAGTAGACAAGAACCTACAGGCATTGGGGGGGTGCTTAGGGTTGCCACGCCATGTGGAGGCGCTGTGGGGACACCTAAGTGTTGCCACAGAACACTCCACAGGGGGGAACCCCAGTGTACCGTAGACTGCGGCCTCTACGAGGGCAGAGAAGGCGGAAGAGGCCGCAGAGCAGTCGCGAAAAGTCAAAGGAGACTTCCACGATCTCATGGCCTCTTCATGCACATCCGGGTAGAAAGGATTTGGGTTCGCCACCCCCAAAAACCAATCATCAGCCTCAAGTGCTCGGGATATGGCAGAATTTTCCACACAAACCCGATACTCGTGGCAGCCCGGGAAAGCATAGCTGTGAATTCTGAATCAAGCTCGCTATGCTAGCACATCCGAGGACAGCAGCACAGACGAGCCATCTCCAGAGGACTCCAGCTCACCTTGTGATGCGGCGATAAACATGATTTCATCAGCTGGTGGACCGAATGAGAACGCGGCCGGCGAATCCACTCGGGACCACGTGGGTTGCAACGTGAAAGACGGGGTGTGGACCGAGGAATTTTCGTCGGTTAGTTCCAGACCTGACGTCTTAGTCACCCTGGCCACCAGCCGAAGTATTATCTCACGTGGAGAAAAATAGATCGGGTGATGGATGAGGGGACTCTCACTCAAATGAGCTCACAGAGTCTCGACCGTATACATTGCGATGGTCACGTTCCCACTGAGAGAACGTGACACACCCACGAGCGCTGTCCGAGCGTGATCAAAGCCCAAACACGCCAAACAGCGCTCGCGCCCAACAGCTGAATCTATCAGAATACCGCACTCAGAAATACACGGGCAGATCGTCTTTAGAAAGACGCGTCTTTAAAAAGACGTGCCGCGTGCACGCTCTTTTAGTGAGAGGAAAAAAACTCTGCGGATGCTGAAGCGACCAGGGAGAGACACACAGACCGGCAGACCACTGCTCAGATCGCAGGCAATATGAAACTCGCTGGATACCGCCATCACACCAACATCAGAGAGTTCGCTCGTCTCGAAGAGATGTAGTCACTGAGAATACTCAGGATTTGGCTTGTGGAGTGAAGAGATTCTCTTGGCTCCGAAGCGAAAACATGATCTGCTGTTGCAGCTGTCTCTCCTTAAATACTCACGCAGTGAGGCGGAGATACATTATGCAAATTCCGCAGACCCATGGCATTTCATTGCCATAGGCTCGTTTTTTAATACTCGAAGAGGATTGGCTTTCTGGCGAAACCCCCATTCTCCGTCATCCGACGTAACTCGGAGTGACTACGAAAGGGAACTCTTGAAGTCTCGTTTTCATTTTTGGGTGAACTAACCCTTTAAGTCATGCGCATAATCTAGACACCTCACGCGTGCATACACAATTCGTGCGCAACTGTGCATAGTCGCGGACTCGCGGTAATGTTAAGCAATGTCACAAAAAAGGACGTATCCCTCTGGTGCCGAAAATAGAACGAAGAAAATGACAGAGGAGGAGAAAAAAAGAGCAAGATAAAAATATGTTTGCATTATTACTTACGGTATGTTTTGTGCAGCAATTGAACCATTCCTATCTACGCCAAGCCCAGAGGGGAAAAATACATTGCATACACACACATATACAACGAGCGCCAGTACATCATTACCGGTATCATAGTAATAGACTGTTGGATTCTGTCATGTACAATCTAACAAAGTCTGTTACAATAATACTAATAAAAAAGACTTTGTGGACAGTTACACTGTATTGAGACAGTTGAGAAATAACAATATTTTTACAGTTTTCAACAATAATTGTCATTGTTGAACCCTTGCTCATATTATGTTTTTGATTTCGCAGTTGTCATTATTTTAGCAAATAATTTATTTGATATGTTTTGAGACAGTTTGTTTTAAGAAGTTTTAAAGAGTTAGTAAAAGAGAAAAGTAAAAGTAAAAAAAAAAAGGCTATCTATTTTTGATCTATTTTTTATTAAGTATTTATTTTGTATTTATACATAACCTCATTGTATTAATTTATAATTTATCATTGTTGCGTGATATTTGTGTCAATAATCGTCAAGCACAGGTGACTCCGCGTAGTGGGAGGGGCCCCCAAATCAAATTCTGCTTAGGGCCCCCAAAAGGCTCGGCCCGGCTCTGGTTAAAAGTGTAACTGTGAGATAAAAAAAGAAATAAACCCACAAGTACAAGAGAAATAGAGATATGAAGAAATATGATATAAAGTGTCAGAAACTGTGAGATATAGTCAAAATAATGAGAAACAAAAGTTGCTATTATGAGAAATAAGGTTGCAGTTGTCAGAAATTAAGTTGCACTTATGAGAAGTTGTGAGATATACAGTCAAGATTATGAGAAATACATCCATAATTGTGACAGGAAATCGTCATTAAAATTGAAAAAAAAAAAGCACTGAATGAATTTGAGAGTGATTGAAAGTGATTTTCAGTGATTTGCGGGAAAGGCCCCGATATACTCACAGCGAAGTTCTTTTTTGTTTTTCGCTTAGGGGTAAAACGAAGTTTGAAATATACATGACAAGCGATATAGTGTTGGCGAATATTTGGCGCCGCTCACACTGCTGAGAGCAGCGTTTAGATGAATATGTATATGTGCTGCATACTTTCATCTCAATAACAAAATAAACACAACAAAATTGAGAAAACAGCAATCTTTTCATCTTTTTATAAAGCATAAGAAAAGCATCTGATCATAGCAACGTGGATATGTTTGCATGAGCTCTGCAATTCAGCACTTGTAAAGTCAAGTCACTTTTATTTACATAGCACTTTATACTATAGATTGTTTAAAATCAAGCAAGTACTCAACTTAATTTTCTACAAGCAGCTCTCCAGTGTTTTCATGTTTTCACTCATGGACATCTGACCTCTACGGACTGAAAAGGAGAAATGAAGCGGAAAAGATTTCCATGTAAAAGAAGGAGAAGCCTCCTCGCACACCTACGTATTACGTAATCGCCACAGATCAATGGTAGTACGAAGTTGTTTACCAGCCGTAGCAAACTTTTCCGGAAAGTTCGCTTTGGCAAGCTGTTTCTAACTCCCAAACCGAACTCCTGATTTTGTTCGAAATGACGTATCATCAGTTTGTTCTTCATTTCGCTTGAAGTATATTGGGGCCTACAATTTTCGAGTTGTAAATAAATTGTAGTAAAGCATAACTTTAAGTGTATTTAGTGTACTTTTGTGTACTAAATTGGACCAACTTCAAGTATACTTAGTATACTTTAAGTATATGCCTAATTACATGCTTGATTAGCTATATTAAAGTGTACTTTAATTGTGTTACAAGTACATTACAAATTCGAGTATCTTCGAAACATACAAGCAATATACCATAAGTGTATTTATATGTTTTTATTTTAAAAAATATATATTATTAGGATATTAGTAGTTAGACAGGAAGCGAGTTTGGAGAGAGAGAGGAGGGACGGCCGGGATCGAGAAAGGTTCACAAGCCGGGTCTCGAACTCTGGTCCCCTAAAGCACATGTTGGCGCACTTGCCCACGAGGCTATCGTGGTGTGATATATTTGAGTAAAAAGTATAGGCTCATTAATACCTGTGGCTTATTCCAAATACTACAAATTGCATAAAAGGAAAATCGCCGGTGCAACACATAAATCTTCTTAGTAATCCATTTATTTGAGGTGTTATGGAATTTTTCTTTTATTGCTCTGATTTCAGTGATTCCTAATGATGGCCTCATCTGTTTATCACGAATGTAGTGAGAGGGGGCCTTTGATTGATAATTTACTGTGGTTGGGAGTCAGTGGAGGTAAGGAAAAGCAGGGGGTCAAGGGGTCATCTTGAGTGCATTTGTACGTTATAGCCTAAAGGGTTAAGGGGGCATTTACCTCTCAGGGCCAGGGAGAAATAGGAAAAAACAAAGTATATCTCTCCTGTGAGGGGAGGGCAGAAATAAGTCCTTGGAGGACACAAGATATAAAAAAGACAGACACTGCTTCTCTTTATCTCTCCTCACTGACTCACGAATGTGTATTGGTGATGAAGATCTCTCTTGCAAGAGAATAAATACTTTTTAAACTATTAAATTGGACTCAGAGTGTCTCTTACTCAGTGATGATGTTTGTTGGGCAGCAAAAAAGCCACAACAGTTTTGGTGTCAGAGTGGGATTCCTTGGAAGTGCCTTTCTGGACCTGAGAGCGGACGGTGTTTGGCCACCTGGACTGAGCAGTTCCAGCTCTACCTCGTAAGCTTGAGAGAGAGGGGCCGACCGCTATCGGGTCCGGGAGGAGCTCCACTGGAATCAAAAGTCAGCGAACCCGTGGCAACCAACATATCTATGGTAAGAGACATCTAAAATATTTTCTTTTGGCGAAAAGTATTTTGTTTCGGGTAAGAAATGTGAGTGAACCATATTGGCTGAGGGCTGTTTCTGTGGTACGTAATCTGAGATTAATTGAGATCTATATATAGATCAAGAGGTTTCAAACAGATACGAGAGAAAATTATCTGAGATTAATTGAGGTCTGTAACAGATCAAGAGATTTCAAACAGATAGGTACCCTAAAAATTAGTTGTTCCACCACGGAGCAAATTGTTTTTAGGTACTGAGGCTAATTAGGGGGAACCAGAACAGTTTTTGGTAAACCTTAATTAGGAGGGCACTAATAGTGCAACCCGACCGATTTGGGTTAAAAGAAAAAATCGGGTCTGTTGGGGATGCCTAACAGATCAGGAAAACGCGCGTTGAAGAGAAATCCACAGAGAACAGAGAAGCAGCCAATATGGGGAAGTCTCAAGGTAAGCATGCAAAATTTGATACACCGGTTTTCTATCAAATGAGAAAATTATGGGGGAAAATTTATGTTTTAGAAAAACTGAGAAAATACCATGATTTCCCCAGGGAGGGAACACTGAGCACAAATAGACTAAGAGTGTGCGAGAATCAGTTGAACAGGGCAGTGAGAGACAAAAGGTTGTTGTGGCTGCGTTCAACATGTGTGTAAAAAATGTGAACAGGTAATGGACTGTTGGCTTGAAGATAAAATGTCGAACTGCCAGGAGAAATAATGTTTTTACTTCTTCATCCAGTAAATGGATGCATGACATTAGATGTCTATAGAACTTAAATTTATATGATAAGGATTGGAGTAGCAAGCAGCAATAAGGCTGTCTGTGTGAAATAGAGGGAACTGTAAGTGAGAGACTTGATGGAAGAGGGAAGTGAAAAACAAAAGGTTGAGACACGTGTGTGTGAGGATTGTGCAAACAATCATGTACTGGTTAGATAATGAAGGAACTGGCATGTAGGGAAAATAAAGGAGAGGATACAGAAGGAACTGGCTTGTAGGCAAAGATTGAGAAGAAATATAGTAGAAAACTATATGTGATGAAAATAAAATGTCTGACAGAATTTATGGAAGTCAAATTAACTGTTTAAATGGTATGAAAAGTCAGTTTTAGAATAAAATAAGGCATTGTATGATTGACAGGGATTAACATGATATGAAGAATGTTTTAAGCAGAATGGGGAACAATTCTATATTTTGATAAAATAATGATTGAAATGATGATATATCTGCTTTATTTTATTAATGTTAAGAAAATATGGGTATTGAAGCAAGTAGCTATAATGGTTGTCTGTGTAATTTACGGACTGAGAAATATAATCTGCTTTGGAGAAACAGTAGAGATAAGACTGAGACAATAATGATAATTTTAAGTTGAATCTGCAGACTAACCATGTGATGGGAAAAAAGGCTTCAAACCAGTTGTAATGAAAATAATGATGTACAAATTGTTACACTTTATGAAGAGTAACTGAACAGTCCTGAAAAAAAAAAAATTTAAAAATAGTGAGACAGAAGAGAGCGAATGCTGTAAACAGCTCTGCTCTGAAGATCTCACTTTGAAGAGATTTGCAGATGATGTTTTGTAAAAGATAAGCTGGGATAACAGCAACAGTGTTTGCTTATTCAGCCTGGCTTCCGGATGTTAGATATGTACTTTCTGGAATTAGTGTTGTTGATGACAATACCAAATTAGTAAAATGTGAAGACCGCTATGTCCAAAGATTCTGGAAATCAATAATGTATAATGTTCTGCCAATAATAATGATGAAGATTATGATTTGGCTATTGTGATTAAATCCGCCAATGGTGGACTGTAAAAGAATGGGACACACACTGCTTCAAGGGTGTGCAGTAAGTTAGAGCCGTTTGCAAGCTCACAGTGATCAAACTATAGTCAAGGTGTCTGATGCTGTAATTGAGGCTGACACATGAACCCACCAGATGACAGAGAGTGTCTTGATTGTGGTCATCAGGACCATTTAACACGTAACTGTAAATGCCCACGAGAAGGTGTTTGAAAATGTGATAGTGACACATTTCTGATTATAATGTGGGTTTGAAAGTAGATCAGTGTTTAAACGACGACATTAACCTTTTGTCTGAGAAATAAGAGATAAAAAACAAGGTCAAAAGATTGAAGTCTTAAAGTGAATCCTTTTGAAGAAAAGATCTATAATAGTGAATTGATGAATACAGGTTGATGTAAAATTAATGACTCCAACAGATGTGAGTTGCAAAATATATCAAAGTAACTAACAGGATGATTGTGTTTTAATTAAACATTTTAGAAAGGGTTTAGATTAAGGAGAGAGACTAATCTCACGAATGATTTATAATAATTGCAAAAGATGTATCAAGCAGAGAGTGCTAGCCTTGTCAAAGTTAACGTAATTGAGAACTTGACAACTAAAATTGAGATGAAATGTGAAACGAATAATTATTTAAGATCAAGTAAGCAGAAGCAATACTGGATTAACAGTTGCTGAATGCTGATTAAACAAACAGCTTGAAAAGTTGACCATGAAAGAACTAGAAGCTGATGTTTTGCTTTCAAAGATAAGTTTATTATTGGCTGTAATGAAACAGTTTGCTTATCTGGATCTGATGTGTACTGTGGCTGAAACTGCCAGTGCAACAGAGACTCAATCTGAGTGAAAATTTGTAATGTCTAAATAAAGACAACTATAAAAATTATGTTTATTTGGAAACACATGTAATTTCTGGCAAATATGCCTTAAGCTGGGATAGAGTTATAGGATGGTAGATAAAAGTTTGATGTTAGAAGTTTATGAGAGTGCAGTGTGCCAGTCCTGAATGCCTCAGAGTCTCTCTCATTCAATGTCAGCTAAAAGCTGTTATCTGTGATAAGCTATTTGTAGTAAAGCACAGTGTTTCAGTTGAAGAATCATAGACACAGTTTTAAATGTAAAACTGAATGACTTTAAAGAAGTCTTTAAAATAATAATGCAGAACTTGAACGATAGAAGACATTTTATTTTATTTTAGGACCAGTAACTTCTTTGTCTCATTTAGTCTCCACCATTCAGGGCCGATGGCTCCGTCTACAGATAAAGTTCACTGAACGTACGGATGATCTAAATTCGCTGAGTATAGTCTAAGCAGGTAGGTTTCTGCTTTTAAGATGGTTAATGGATTTAAGTGATTAAATACAGCTGTTATTAACCTGTCTCCCTGTGTGAACACTATTAGGCAATGGGAATGGCTCTGGTGACTCTTGAACGTGCCTTTCCTAAGCTCCAGAGAACAACAGATTTTGTTGAAGAAAACGGTCAAAGATTCTGTGATGGGAAAGAGCGGTTACCAGTGGGCACGAGTGACCATCCCAATGACGGGTAAGACCTTCTTTGGCCAGACAGGGGGCAACCCAAGCCAGAGGGCTCACGTAAAGTCACTGGGCATCTCCTGAATGGGGGTGTTTTATGTGAGACAGGTATGAGAGTTGA
Source organism: Tiaroga cobitis (assembly GCA_030578255.1). Lineage (NCBI taxonomy): Eukaryota > Metazoa > Chordata > Actinopteri > Cypriniformes > Leuciscidae > Tiaroga > Tiaroga cobitis. Next base: position 27,375,199 of record CM060599.1, read on the forward strand.
GCAGGAGCTGTGAGGCCAGCAGCGTCCTTATACCGTTAAGGGGAGATGAAGCTATGACGAGTCACGGCAGTCTGCCCCATAATGCAAAGCTCCTCTATACCACTCGCCAGAAGAAACCGCATTAGTTGTATGGCTTGTTTTTCATTGTGACAAGCGTCTGCAACTATACCAGGGGGGACAACACCCTGAGGAGAAGAAAATTATAGATAAAGAGCTAATGGCAATGGGCTTTCAAGAGCCAGCTGAGACCGTGAGGGGATTGCCATTATTAATTGTTGTGGAGACAGTAGCAAAACCTTTTATGTATTGGTTGCCTTATGGGCAAGGAAAATGTATAGAAGTTGATTTAGAACTAGTCTATAACATGGTTTTTAACTCCTGAAGGTCGTTAGACATGGTGGTGACTAAAGATGAAGACAGCTTTTGTTGATTTAAGAAAAGTCTGGATAACAAAGGTGGATGGTCAAAGGTTATTGTAATGAATTTAATATTACATTTTGTAAGTTACAGTCTTAGAAATGTATTTATAGTGAGAGAGACTGCTTGCAGAGGAAGGGATGGTAACTGTGTCTGTCTTTCTGTTATCGGCCTGCTAGAGCAAGCTGAAGAAAAATAATGATAAGGAACCAAAACAACCCAGCTGACTTGTCTAAAAAATCTAATGAATAATGAACAAGACATGCTTTGGAACTGGTTAAGAGACCATGTAAAATTAGGGAAAAGCTACAGAAAATATGTGAAGTTTAAAATCTTATTTAAAATTTAAATCCTTTTAACGATGATATGGGGAAAGGGCGAACATTGAGAATGAGCAGTTAACATATGTGTGTCTAGTATGAGTGTGTGTGTGATGGTGACAGCACTTTATGTCTTGTATGTATTAGTTTGGGGTACTAATATTAGAACAGTATTGAAATTAGAACAGAACAGTTTTATCATTACAGATGGGTTAAGGCAAATGACAAATTTTAAAGAAGCCGATAATTCTGAGTGGATCGGTTGAAAAGACAATACAGAACATGGGACGAGCTTTAAATTGATTGTCATCAAGCTCTGTCTGATATTAATTATTTTTGTATTTGTGTAAATTGGAATTGTGTAGTTGTAGATCACCATCTGGCATGGGCTGAGATAAATGAAAATGTTGTAGATTTGATGGCAACAACAAAGTGACATATTGGCTAAGTCAACATGAAATTATAAAGAGAGCCCCTCACATTTATGATAATTGTGAACAAAGGGGGAGAAATGATTGACTGACATTGACCAAGTCTGCACAGCACGACCTGACCTGATAGGGAAAATTGATGACTTTAGAAATGTTTGTAGATGGCTGACTTGAGAGACCAAACAACAGGCCTGAAAAGCAGGATTCGCTGTGAGACTCAGGGCCGTTGCCCTTCAAATACTTTGATAAGAAGATGAGATTGGGCTTTAAGTGAAGAATGTAATATTTTGTTTCAGAGGCAGAGAAGGATGTCTGGGCAAAATTTGGCTGAAGGACGCCGTTTGGGTTGGTGTTGATGGCAAATCAAATTAGTTTAAATTGATGAATGAGCGGGGTCATGCATCAAAAGGGGGATGGTAACAATTGCCAAATATGGTTTACTTGGGTCCCAAACAAAATTTGCTGTCTGTACATGTATTTGCAGGACTGTTTCAACAGGAAACGCCAGGGCAGATGTGGCAGCGAAGGCCGTGGCAGCACAGCAGACAAAAGAAACTACGTGTATTTTACTATCTGATTTTTATTCTGTTTGTTTTCTTACTGTGTTATAACTATTTATTCCTTACTGGTGTGACTGAGGGTCTGCTTGCAGGAGCGCAGAAACAGTGATTTCTCGTTTAGCCCGACCCAGTAAAAATGTTTACTTGCTTGCTAAATAATTATGGGGCTTTCCCCCACAAAAAAAAAAAACAGCCTTATGCTTCTTCATTCTAAACTTTTTCTTCACAGGTTCAAGGAGAGTGATTTGTATGTAATGACTTGAACTTGCATTTATTATTACTATTATTACAATGTTTGATTAATCAGTTATCAGAGTATGATAAACACAGCCCATTCTCATCCCTAGGCGTCATGAAACTGACGCCTTGGGAATCATTTTGACCATGCTTCAATATTCGACGCTTTAGGCACCCTTTAGCGTCAGTTACATGACGCAATCCTAGGGCGTCATCTTATTGAAGCTTTACCTTAAGCGTCAGTTAGATGACGCTATCTAATCCTAACCCTACCCCAGACCTAAACCTACCCGCGTCATCTAACTGACGCTTAAGGTAAAGCGTCAATAAGATGACGCCCTAGGATTGCGTCATGTAACTGACGCTAAAGAGTGCCTAAAGCGTCGAATATTGAAGCATGGTCAAAATTGTCATTTTAGTGACGCCTTGGGATGAGAATGCATTGATGAACAGAGAGGAATTGTTATGGAATTTTTCTTTTATTGCTCTGATTTCAGTGATTCCTAATGATGGCCTCATCTGTTCTCACGAATGTAGTGAGAGGGGGCCTTTGATTGAAAATTTACTGTGGTTGGGAGTCAGTGGAGGTAAGGAAAAGTAGGTGGTCAAGGGGTCATCTTGAGTGCATTTGTACGTTATAGCCTAAAGGGTTAAGGGGGCATTTACCTCTCAGGGCCAGGGAGAAATAGGAAAAAACAAAGTATATCTCTCCTGTGAGGGGAGGGCAGAAATAAGGCCTTGGAGGACACAAGATATAAAAAAGACAGACACTGCTTCTCTTTATCTCTCCTCACTGACTCACAAATGTGTATGAGTGACGAAGATCTCTCTTGCAAGAGAATAAATACTTTTTAAACTATTAAATTGGAGTGTCTCTTACTCAGTGATGATGTTTGTTGGGAAGCAAAAAAGCCACAACAGAGGTACAAACCAGTGACTAACGTTCCGATGTAAAGTTACATCTTCATCCAGAGTCCAGAGTCAAGGACTCTGATGAAGATGTAACTTTACATCGAAACGTTAGTCACTGGTTTGTACCTCAAATAAATGGATTACTAAGAAGATGTATGTGTTGCACCGGCGATTTTCCTTTTCTGCCTTGTCTTTGTCACAGTGTCTGGTTGTGTTTCCCTGGGTTATCACTAGAGGTCCTCGTTATCACGGTGTCCTTCACTATTGACTACAATTCCCAGCATTCTGTTCTGCCACTTATCTGATTATTGCACTCAGCTGTTTCCCGTCACCTTGTTAGTTCTGTGTGTATATATGCCCTGTCTGTGTTAGTGTTTGTTACGGAGTCCTTGTTTTTGTCCCCACACTTCCGTTCATGTATCTGCCTGTTTCTTGTTTGTTTCTGGATTGCCTCATTGGATTTTTGACCCTTGCCTGGACTGTTGTGAGTACGGATTACCCCATTAAAATACTGCGATTGGATCTAACCCCTGTTTCCCGTGTGTGTGTCGTGACAGAAGGACTCCGTCACAACTAGATCCAGCAGTATGTTTTGCAACATCTCTTCCCCAGCCACCGAGCGGGAGAGAAGGGAGTTGTTTAAGGGGACCCGGTTGGTAAAGTTCCGCGGGACCCGTGGAGGTCGTCATAGAGGAGGAGATAGAGAGATGTTTCACCTCCCGTCTGCCCAGCGAGAGACCGTTCACGTCCCGTCTGCTCTGCGAGAGACTGTTCACGTCCCGTCTGCCCAGCGAGAGACTGTTCACGTCCCGTCTGCCCAGCGAGAGACCGTTCACGTCCCGTCTGCCCAGCGAGAGACTGTTCACGTCCCGTCTGCCCAGCGAGAGACTGTTCACGTCCCGTCTGCCCAGCGAGAGACTGTTCACGTCCCGTCTGCCCAGCGAGAGACTGTTCACGTCCCGTCTGCCCAGCGAGAGACTGTTCACGTCCCGTCTGCCCAGCGAGAGACTGTTCACGTCCCGTCTGCCCAGCGAGAGACTGTTCACGTCCCGTCTGCCCAGCCAGAGACTGTTCACGTCACGTCTGCCCAGCCAGAGACTGTTCACGTCACGTCTGCCCAGCCAGGGATTGATCAGGATATGCCCATTTGTGTGGCCGCCAAGGCTATGATGGATTACCTAGAGCGTCTGGCTCGGATCCTGGACATGCCAGGGTCTGCCGTTCCAGGATGGGAGCCTGTTCCTGAGCCGGTGCCCGTTCCTGAGCCGGAGGCAGAGCCGGTGCCCGTTCCTGAGCCAGAGGCAGAGCCAGTGACTGTTCCGGAGCCGGAGGTCATGTCGGTTCCGGACCCAGTTTTTGTGTCTGTGTTTGTGTCTGTGTTTGTGACTGTTTTTGTTCTAGTGTCGGTTTCCGAGCCGGTGTCTGTTCCCGAGCCGGTGTCTGTTCCCGAGCCGGTGCCTGCTGCTGCTCCCGAGCCGGTGCCTGCTGCTGCTCCCGAGCCGGTGCCTGCTGCTGCTCCCGAGCCGGTGCCTGCTGCTGCTCCCGAGCCGGTGCCTGCTGCTGCTCCCGAGCCGGTGCCTGCTGCAGTTCCTGAGCCGGTGTCCCCGCCACAGCCGCCCGAGGGGTCTTCACCGCCCTGGCCGCCCGAGGGGTCTTCACCGCCCTGGCCGCCCGAGGGGTCTTCACCGCCCTGGCCGCCCGAGGGGTCTTCACCGCCCTGGCCGCCCGAAGGGTCTTCACCGCCCTGGCCGCCCGAGGGGTCTTCACCGCCCTGGCCGCCCGAAGGGTCTTCACCGCCCTGGCCGCCCGAGAGGTCTTCACCGCCCTGGCCGCCCGAAGGGTTTTCACCGCCCTGGCCGCCCGAGGGGTCTTCACCGCCCTGGCCGCCCGAGGGGTCTTCACCGCCCTGGCCGCCCGAGGGGTCTTCACCGCCCTGGCCGCCCGAGGGGTCTTCACCGCCCTGGCCGCCCGAGGGGTCTTCACCGCCCTGGCCGCCCGAGGGGTCTTCACCGCCCTGGCCGCCCGAAGGGTTTTCACCGCCCTGGCCGCCCGAAGGGTCTTCACCGCCCTGGCCGCCCGAGGGGTCTTCACCGCCCTGGCCGCCCGAGGGGTCTTCACCGCCCTGGCCGCCCGAGGGGTCTTCACCGCCCTGGCCGCCCGAGGGGTCTTCACCGCCCTGGCCGCCCGAAGGGTCTTCACCGCCCTGGCCGCCCGAAGGGTCTTCACCGCCCTGGCCGCCCGAAGGGTCTTCACCGCCCTGGCCGCCCGAAGGGTCTTCACCGCCCTGGCCGCCCGAGAGGTCTTCACCGCCCTGGCCGCCCGAGGGGTCTTCACCGCCCTGGCCGCCCGAGGGGTCTTCACCGCCCTGGCCGCCCGAGGGGTCTTCACCGCCCTGGCCGCCCGAGGGGTCTTCACCGCCCTGGCCGCCCGAGGGGTCTGCACCGCCCTGGCCGCCCGATGGACTTTGCGTCTCGCCCTGGCCTCCCGATGAACTTTGCGTCTCGCCCTGGCCTCCCGATGAACTGTGCTTCGCCCTGGCCGCCAGATGGACTTTGTGTTTCCCGCTGGATGCCGGTAGACTTTTTGTTTTGCCCTGGTCCCCGGTTAAACCCTCACCCCTTGTTCCTGTCTCCCTGCATGGTCCTGGCCCTCCCATCCCTCCCTCGGATCTTCCACGTTCCACCTTACTCTTGGACTCTTGTGTTGTCTTGTTTTCTGTCATGGAGCGTCTGGTAGCCGCTCCGTAGAGGGGAGGTTCTGTCACAGTGTCTGGTTGTGTTTCCCTGGGTTATCACTAGAGGTCCTCGTTATCACGGTGTCCTTCACTATTGACTACAATTCCCAGCATTCTGTTCTGCCACTTATCTGATTATTGCACTCAGCTGTTTCCCGTCACCTTGTTAGTTCTGTGTGTATATATGCCCTGTCTGTGTTAGTGTTTGTTACGGAGTCCTTGTTTTTGTCCCCACACTTCCGTTCATGTATCTGCCTGTTTCTTGTTTGTTTCTGGATTGCCTCATTGGATTTTTGACCCTTGCCTGGACTGTTGTGAGTACGGATTACCCCATTAAAATACTGCGATTGGATCTAACCCCTGTTTCCCGTGTGTGTGTCGTGACAGTCTTGTCCTGCCCTGGTTGCACCGGATTGTTTGGGAATCACAGTAGCGCAGCAAGCCTTCCTTCTCAATTTGAACTACAAATTGCATACTTTGTCTTCAATAACAAATGTACATTATTAGACAAATAAAACTTAGCTATTTGTACAAAATACTATTGTTTACTAAAATGTATTTTGAAAGTACTTTCAATGCATTGTTACAATGATCATTTCCACCAGCACACAGTTGAAATATACCTAAAATATATTTTTAATAAAGTGCAAATAAATACACTTTAAAAAAAAAACAGAATTTTCACTTCAAGTATATTTTTCTCAAATATATTTTTAGAAAATATACTGAAGTACAATTATTTTAAAGTGTGTTAAAAGTTGTATTGTGAAAATAGGTAAAAGCATGATGCTAATATACTTTTAATATATTTAAAGAGGGTACAATGTTGATAGTATATTTGCAATGAATTATTGAAAAAGGGAATTTATTTCAAATACAATAAAGTATACTTTTTTTCACTGAAATAATCACGGAATGTTTGTATTTATAGGTGAAATATCTATTTAATGCTACAAGGAAACAGTAAATGTTTCTTATGTGAAGAGTGCAGGTTTCCATTCCATAACTTGAGAGTTTAGCCAGGCAGAAGCTGAGGTCTGTCTGTCTCATTATCCAGGAGGACCCAATGTATCTCAGTGCAGTCTAAGAATTCCTAAAAATCTTTTCATCCATACATCCCTGACCATAAACAGCTCGTCAGAGGATAAAGAGCTTTGTAGACGAGTGCGGTATGCATGTGCGTGTCTTTGTGCTTTAGTTTTTATGTTTCTATCAGCTCCCCCTGAGAAGCAGAACTGTAGGAGTGAGACGGGACGAGGGGAAGAAGTTGTGGGAAGTTGGCAAATGAGCTGAGCTTTGAAAGTGAAACATAAGAGTGGCAGATCATAAGAGCCAGGAAAACTGATATTCTCCTCGTTAAGGATCTTGCTATAGCTTCAATCTCTGTAGTGGAGACTTCAACTTTTAACAGGAAACAGGTCTGAAGGAACCTGTTTGTAACAGACAAGCAAGAATTGTGCGTTCACATAGACGCAACCGTGATGTGTGTTATATCCTGCTTCACTTTCATTCTTAAATAATCAGATCGTCCGATACTGCCGGCGTATTCTGCCACATTATGGTGTGAGTTGTGAGGATAAGATCCCTTTAAGGCTGTCACTTTGCAAGTTTGGAAATATGAAAGTATGGCAGAGATTTGTTATCTGCTCTGGTTACAGTAATAATAACTGCCACGTTACTTCTGAATCTTCATTGGCTAATCAGAGCGCTAGTAAGCTCAAAGCATATTTGTTATCTTTTGCTCTTATAGGATGCCTCGGGAGGTCCCCCCTTCTACGTGGCATATTCTTCTTCCTCTCCTCCTTTCTTTCTATCGCTTTCTTATTTTTCTTTGTCATCCCAGTTCCTGCCTTCTTTAAAATTTCACATAAATCATGAATGACATTAAGCTTTTATTTTGCATCATTAAAAGTGTTAGAGAGTAAACACAATATCTAGCTCCATTTTTAGCAACTATTTTTTAAAACTCAGATAGGCTAGTTTTAAGCGAAAAAGTAAGAAGGTTTTTGAGTAAATTAAATCATTACAGCATTATTTTAAAAATTGATTAACATGTTGCTTGGAAAGCAAAAGTTCCAAAGCAACTTCTCCAACACTGGTGTGTATACTTGACTAAAAATCTTCTGCAGTGGCTAGCAATGTAAAAAAAAAAAAAAAAAAAAAAAACATTCACTCACGCAGATGCAAAACTGGTGTCTTCGAGCAGGTTTGCTCCTTTGAGCCCTGCCAAGGCGTTTGTTTTCCATTTGTCATATGATAGTGCTGATTTTTGGAGGATATAATGCTTTGTTTAATAAAACAAAACTTGTGTAAAGCTAATGTGGCGCCACTTTTCATTCAAGCAAATATGCTTTGGTCTCTGTCACCCTTAGACTGTTTGTCTAATGTCAGTGCCGTGTGTGCAAAGACATCTGTCTTGGCTCTTGGTGAGCAAGTTTGGTGTGGAGCTGAACAGACAATAATTTTTTAGCATTGAAGCTAATCAGGTGATTGACATTCTGGGTGGCATGAGCTAATGAGCAATGGTTTGGACATGCACATCCATAGAGATGCTCAAACACACCTTGATATTTAATCGTATTTAACATTCCACTGAGTCCTCAGAGCCAATAAAAAGCATGCTTTGCTCATCTGTTACTGCAACGTAGTTGCCAATAATCTGGCCAACGTTCCAGTGCACTGCAGTGGCCACTCTCTGATGGACTTTACATCTCTCTGTGAAGTTTTTTTCTTTTTCTTCCTCTCTAAAATGAACACACTCACATGCAAACATCTGCTCTGTATCATTAAAAATAAAACCCAGTGAAAACATTCACATGCCTCTGCTCTGCAGTGCATTTATATAGACTTCTAGAGACTGATTGGTGTCCTGAAAAATGGTCTTTCTCTCTTTTTGTACAGCTGTAACAAATTGAATGTCTGACTCTCATCATCAGCTTTTCCCGCAGTCCTGTGATGAATTAATGTCACACAGCATCCCCTTATGAGCAGGGTGAATGCAAGGGATCTGGCCTTCGTGACTTGCCTTTACTGTTCTCTATACAGAGAAAAAACAAAAGACACCTCGAAACAAACAGCACAACATTACGTGGGAGTGCATGATATATGATATCTTTATTGTATTTAAAGCAACACTAAGTAAGATGTTTTACCTTAAAGGCCGTGTTGCAGGTTAACCACCACTGTCGATTAATGGGTACATAAATCACTCAAGATATATATATCATTTTTAAAATGTCTCAAAAATGGTCTTAAAGGGTTAGTTCACCCAAAAAATGAAAATTATGTCATTAATGACTCGCATCATTGTCGTTCCAAGCCTGTAAGACCTCCGTTCATCTTCGGAACACAGTTTAAGATATTTTACATTTAGTCCGACAGCTTTCTGTCCCTCTATTGAAAATGTATGTACGGTATACTGTCCTTGTCCAGAAAGGAAATAAAGACATCATCAAAGTAGTCCATGTGACACCAGTGGGTTAGTTAGAATGTTTTGAACCATTGAAAATACATTTTGGTCCAAAAATAACAAAAACTACGACTTTATTCAGCATTGTATTCTCTTCCGGTTCTGTTGTCGAGCCGCGTTCAGTGACGCTGATGACGTAAGACGCTGCTGACGTGTTATCAGTGCGCCGAGCTTCGTTTACAGTCTGAGGGAGACGCACGCTGTAAACAAAACAATCTTAGCAAACATGTCTAAGGATTTCGACACAGAGGAAGACTTGCATTTTTTTGCCCAGCCATATTTATTTGAACCCGAATACACGGGTGCACCAGATACACGTCAGCAGCGTCTTACGTCATCAGCGTCACTGAACGCGTATTGACAACAGAACCGGAAGAGAATACAATGCTGAATTATCAGGATAGCGCATTTCGCTCCTAACTGCTTGCTGCTCGCTCTCTGCAACCCACCTACTCCCCAGCTCCTCCTTGTCGTGTATAACGTGGCATTTGCTTTTCTGTCATCGCTGCTGCTCTGTTCATAGGGGGGAATAGTTCTTTCTGCTCTCCCAGTACTAAACTGTGAGCGTTCCCTAATGCTGCTGCTGTCCCTGAACAGAGCCATACCGCCAAATTTTAATTATCAACTTGAATTGCAATTTATTCAATGCAATTTCTTAATCATTTTTATTGTCATGTGTGTTCTTGACTTAATGGACCTGACAGAACTCAATTTCAGTGGTTATTTTGCGATATTGACCAACTGACTTGGTGTCCAAACTCGGTCCTGGAGGGCCACTGTCCTGCAGAGTTTAGTTCCAGCTTGCCTCAACACACATTCCTGGAAGTTTCTAGTATGCCTATAAGTATGCCTTGATTAGCTGGTTCAGGTGTTTAATTGGGGTTGGAGCTGAACGCTGCAGGACAGTGGCCCTCCAGGATTGGACAGCCCTGACATTATCCCTTATTTCTTAAATGGTGAATTTACTAAAGGATGGAAAGAAATCCATTCCAAGGTGGACAAGGTGGACATGAGGACACACACACACACAAACCATGGAATAAAGGCATATTTGATGCTTCCAGCTGGACGAACTATATGGTAATTTGAATAACTACATAATTGTAGCTGAGCACACACACAGTTGATTAGATGTGGACACTGAGACTGAGATCCGTCACAGGACAGAAGAGGAGCGTCCCAACAAGAGAAGTCAATCTGACATCATTCTCATTTTTACTGGAAACCAACACTAAATGACCCCAAGGATCCTTTCCAAATTATTACTAGCAGCTGAATCTAAATGAGCACTCAATTTTTCCACTCTCTTTTTCTTAGTGTATGAGTATTACTTAGTAGGGAAAATGACCGCATCAGTTAGAACAAATATCCATGATTTAGTTTAACGTAATCAAGGTGCTTGAACTCATTTAGCTTTTTGGGTGGTTGGTACTACCTGGGCCATAACAATTCTGCCAGTGAGGAGAAACATTTATATGAAATTGATCCAAAGTTATGAGGGAGATGTGGATTGGTCAGATGGTGCTCTCATATGAATTGACTTTAGGTGCAGTTTGTTAGAATGTTGGTGTGGTATTTATACAACTTCACAAAGTACAATTAGACAGCTCATTTAAGAGTTCAGATGCAAATATTTCCACTTGTAAAATTAAAGTACGGAGACCCTGCAGAAAGCAGCTACAGATACCATACAGAACTGCTAAAATTAAAGACGTTATTAAAAATAAAGTGATACATTTACTTCTTTTTTTATTTATGAATTTGAATGTAATAAAATATATTTTTTGAAAGCACTACATTGGTAAGAGAGGAGGTTCGAGGAAGTGTTCAATCCAGATTAAGAGCCCGAGTTCTGAGCTATCCAGAGTGCTGAACCACTTAACATTAAAGGGTTAGTTCACCCAAAAATGAAAATTAAGTCATTAATTACTCACCCCCATGCTGTACCAACCCCGTAAGACCTTCGTTCGTCTTCGGAACACAACTGAAGATATTTATGATTAAATTTGAGAGGTGGATCACTCCTCCATAGGCTCCCTAAGGGAATGAATCCTGACGGCCCAGAAAGTCAATGAAGAAAATGTTTAAATATACACGCGCGTGCGTCGTGGAAATCTCTTAAAAGTCTCGTTTCAGGCCTACAAGGAAGAAAAGGAATAGTCGAATAAAGTCGTTATTTTTGTTTGTTTTTTCGCACAAAAAGTATTCTCGTCGCTTGATAAACTTATAGTTGAGCCACTGTTGCGACATGGAATATTTAAACATTTTCTTCATTGACTTTCTGGGCCGTCAGGTTTCATTCCCTTAGGGAGCCTATGGAGGAGTGATCCAGCTGTCACATTTAATCAAAAATATCTTCATTTGTGTTCCGAAGACGAACGAAGGTCTTACGGGGTTGGTACAGCATGGGGGTGAGTAATTAATGACTTAATTTTCATTTTTGGGTGAACTAACCCTTTAACATTAATACTAAAGAACAGAGACTTACAGTACAGTAATCAAACATGTAAATGTCTTGTACTAGTTTTAAACGTTTTAAAGTAAGCAGTTGCTAGACTGTAGGTTATTAAGCACGTATTTATGAATGTGTCATATATTTATGACAAAGCAGAATATAGTTTCACATTATTTTTCAGATATTTTCTAAGCATATAAACCATATACTCTTCTGTGTGTGTCAAATACTTCATATGAAAAAAATATTAGGGTTTGAATAAATTCTTAGTCTGAACAAATGTATGGCTGCTAATTGTAAAATCAAATGACCATCGGTAATAAAAGTGGTTTTGCACAATATATAAGGCATAGTAAACACTGCTAGAATACATGAACTCTCACTATTTTAGATGTTATACCTTTCTACAGTCTACTGCAACTGTATATTCAGTTGTTTTGGAGTAGTAGGGAGTGTTTTCTTCACATGCAAGTGTCTTCATAGCTATTAGTTTAACAACACTTCCCATTCAGACAGTGAATTCACAAAATGTAACTAGGCCCGTAGGATATAATGAAATACACCAAGGCCTGGTTTCACAGACAGGACTTGAATTAAGCCAGGATTAGTCCTAAGTTTAGCTTTTATAAACGTGCCTCAGAAAAAAAAACATTACTGGTGTGCATCTTGAGACAAAACAATGACACTGTCATATTTAGTGATATCAGAGCAAGTTGCTTTCAGTTAAAATAGCTCAAACATGAATTTTAGTCTGGGACTAGACTTAAGCCTTGTCTGTGAAAACGGGCGCAAATGTTATACTGCAGGATCGTCACAATTTAAGCCATTAAAGTGTCATTTTTGGTGGTGGTTTCCCTTGATTTTCATGTCTGTAATCCATTTATCTTCAAAATAAAATAGAATAAGTGTCTCTGAGTAAATCATCAATGTAAACTGTGCTGAGTGTGCGCTTTCCCTTGCGTTTCTGTATCCTCTCACATGCAAAAACACCAGACAATTATATATCATCAATCAATCTGAACTCCAGATTTATGAGCTGTCTCAGGCCTACAAAGAGAAAGAAAGATCCAGAGAAATAACGACATTAGGGTGACGGAGAATGACATTGACAAATTAAGAAGAATAGGCGGGGTTTTATTAGTGAGTTTGGTCCCACATCCTCTGAATTCTCAGACAGTGAAGTGACAGAGGCAAGAGACCCCAGGCGCCACAGTTAGCACATGAAGATTGTATTATAAAGTGAGTTTGGTCAAGTCAAATCGGTCTCATATTAAATTATGTTATTGCTAAATGCTTAATTCAGGGATTGAAATATAGCCTACACTCGATAAGTAAAAATATGATAACCATTATCCGATACGGTTATCCAATGTACCGTGTTAATATGAGGGATTTTTTGTATTGATTTTCCACATGTGATTTACCTGTATTTTGAATTACGCATTGCATTGTGTTGAAGGAAATGCCCATAAACTTAACTGAAAAGATACTTTTCTGCCATGACATTATCCGTTTTTTTTACAGATTTAAGTTCTGAAAAAGTGCTTCTGACCATTTGACCTCTGTCTCTCTCTTTCATACATGCATAAACACAGTCATACATTCAATAATGTGGGGTGAAGATCCATGTGTGATGAACTCAAACTGTGTTTGACAGACAGAGGGTGTTTTTGATCTGGAGGCTGTATTGTGACGAGCAGTAGGCGCTGTTTTGATTTACAAAGATGTGAAACGAAAGGACAGAGAAGGAGAAAAACATTTAACTCTTCAAACTGAACTCAACCACTAGACCTATAGAGAGATGGAAGGAGAGATTGAGAAAGCGAGCGCTGAGGTAAGGACAAAAGATTGTGACCAGGGCAGGAGAACTCTGCTCAATCTAACACATATGTTGTGGGCTAACGGTGTAGTGGCCCAGGGGCACAGACAGCAGCAGCAGCAACATGTGAAAAAGGTTTTCCACCCAGACCTCACTTCAAATTTAAGAGAGAGAAAGAGAGAGAGGTTGAACTGAGATGACTAAGAGGTTGTGTGTTTGAAGCAAGGTAGAGAAACCAAGAAGAAAGAGATGGAAAGATATGATTAACATCAGAGCCTGTGGATTAACACAATTAACACCTGAGTAAAACCTCTTCTGCTTTCAAAGAGCCTGGCCCTAAAAACTCTCTCTGCAAAGCCAAAATAAAAACGCGCACTCACAGAAATACTGTGTGTCAATATTGTAATTTGATTTAAATTATGTAAGTGGAATAAAGAGGTAATGAAATAGAGGGAGAATCTGATTTTAGTTTTAGCACATGCATGGCATGAATGGCGTTAAGTGGAGTTTTGTTTCGTTCATGGTGAGTTCAGACACTGATACTTTCCTCTAACATGGGGACTTTCAACCTTTATAGTCTCTATATAAAGCTTTCTTTGTAATACATTGTATTCAATCATTTACAGAAAATAATACTTGTATTCACCACGGATGCATTAAATTTATCAAAAGTGACAGTGAAGTCTGTTGAAAAAAGATTTCTATTTCAAATAAATGCTGTTCTTTTAAACTTTATATCCATCAAAGAATCCTTAAAAACTTACTATCACTGTTTCTACAAAAATAGAAAGCAGCACAACTGTTTTTAACATTGATAATTATAAGAAATTATTCTTGAGCAGCAAATCAGCATATTATAATGATTTCTGAAGGATCATGTGACACCGAAGACTGGAGTAATTATGCTGAAAATACAGCTTTGACATCTCAGCAATACATTGCATTTTATAGACCCCAAACATTTTAACACTAGTGTATCTTCTCCATTATTATTTAATTATTAAATAAATGTATCTATTATTTGTATCTTTCTTTTTTCTCTCTCTTTTTTGAAAAAAAGTCACTAAATAAAGTGGTGGCATGAAATCCTCATTGTTGTAAAACTGTACTCACACAATAACTAAAATAGTATATTGTCCAAAATATTTACATGTTTTATCCAAAGTGACTTACAAATGAGGAAAGCAATTCGTCACAGAGCCAACAATATAGTATTTAATCGGCTAGATTCAGAAAAATATTCAGAAAGAAAGTCAGAACACACAAAAGCACATTGATGAAATGCCAGTGACCCTCAGTCACTCCAAGCATACAATTGAAACAAAAAGTTGTTTCTGGTCCCTTTTTCACCCCCTGTACAATACGAGGACTGGGCTAGTGCTGACTATAGGGCTTAGTGACTGTTAGTGTGTGTGTGTGTGTGTGTACGTGCGTGCGTGCGTGAGTGTGTGGGCAGCAGCCCTGAGGCAGAGTGTTGAGCCACTGTTGTCCTACATGAACACATGAGGCAGGGAAACACTGTACAAATCTCAGGAGCAAATCAAGAGCTTCAGTGACAAGGTAAGATACAGCAACTACACACCCACACAGGAAGGGTACAAATGACTTCACACACTCTTAAAAAAGGTTCCAAAGGGGGATTTTTGCAGCAATACCACAGAAGAACCATTTTTGATTCCCTAAAGGACCTTTCAGTGAACATTTCTAAAACTAAGGACATTTTAAAAACCTAAAGAATCTTTTACTACTATAAAGAACCTTTGGTGAAATGAAGGATTCTGTGAATGTTAAAGGTTCATCATGGAATCTAGATGGCAATTTTTTAGAGTGTATAGCAAAAAGTAATTAACTTGGATATGAAAAAAAAAAAATTGTACGATTTGGTTTAAGTAAAGCAAAAAATAAATAAAAGTCATATAAAACAAGCTTTTAAAATAATATAGGCTATTTTCTATTTTAAATCCTGTCTTAGATGTGGATTCCTCCAGTAAGATACATTTGGTAAATAATATAAGATCTCAAAAACAAAGAAATGCTTTAAAACATGAGTGACAGCAGCTAAATTGTGTGAGATAAGAGCTGTCACATGAATAAAAGCCAATCACTACAGTCGATCTTAGGCAACTTTTACTGCAATAGGCCTACTAATACTTTTCATTTATCTCATCTAAACTTTTTCCTGAACATTGCTTTTATGAGGTTATCATCATAGAGGAAAAATTGTTATTAAGATTTGACCAGACTTTGTTTGGAGCTTGTAGTCCCCTGCAGAAACGTTGATGAGTAGGGTTATGTGCATCAAGATTTTGTTTCTGTGCTCAAAATCTTTCTAAAAATGTCTTTATTTGCTTACTATCGCCACCTAGTGCTCATTGTTCTGTTTCAGCGGCCTGTGTGTTGTCTGGCATATGACAACATATGGATCAGAAGATGAAGGTTCATAAAAGAAAAATAATTAGACAAAATAATTAATCTTGTGTTGTTAAATGCTTTTTCCTTGACTGTGAACGTCATACACATGCAGAACTGGAGTGTCATAACAATATGAACATATTGAGCTCTAGTGGGTAAGACCCCCCCCCCCTGCTATCTTTTGAACTCTTGGCATGAAAACAAACTGAGGTTTCTACCATTCTTTCATGATTTTTAATGTTCATCACTATTTCAAAATAAAGGTCTAAACACGCCTTATGAGTATGAAAATATTCTTGTTGCAAATTGATAAAATTACGTCTCCTCTGTAATTTATTTTGAAAATAAAACACCAAATATGGAAACTAGAGACTGTAAGCTTTCGAATGATATATAGTTTGTCAAGATTAGTTTAGGTTTATTATAGGACAAAGGCGTAGATTACGCGGGGGACTTTTTATACAATGTAAATTCGTCCCCCGCACTTTTTCATAGGGCAAGTGTGTCGAGGTTTTCGCGGGTGTGTACTGTATACCCTACATCGAGATTTAAAATCCAAAGAGTCAAGGATAGTCTATCTACATACGTGACTTTCACGTTTCCATGGTAATCAGTCACTCGTGCATTAGCCTACGACACGCCCATGCGCGCACCCGTAACGAATCTATCAGTTTCAGAGAGTTCAAAATGGCAAAAAACTCTTCACTCCTTTTTCACGAAAAAGTCAAGCACTGTAAGTTGTCATGTAGTATCCAAATTGTGTTGCACAATGATGAATAACTCCGCCTATTTCTCTTGTTGAATAATTAACAGATTTTGTTGTAGATTCACTACCCGAACAACAAACATGCAATATTTTCAATCTATTTTACTCGTAATGCATTTTATTTTCACAGATATGTTATCAAAGCCCTTCAAATTAGAATACACATGCTAAATGTTAATGCTTAATTTGTATTTGCATGCATTAACAGCCACGATCTGCTTGAATCAGGCAGCGTGGTAGCGTGTACATGATGCTTATCATAATTTGGTAACACTTTACAATTAGATAAAAAAGTTTGAAGACAAACTTTAAGTTCTCTTGAAAAAGCCTAACTAGAAAGTTTGAAGGTTTTCAGTTGGAAAGTTTTAGTTTAGTAAGACAGACTTTGTTTAGGCTAGTAAGAAAATGTAATTTTCAAAAAATTAACTTTAATTTTAAGTAAATGTTATTTTTAAATCAGCTTCAGTGTGATATTTAACCATATGGTCATGCTTATAACTATTTGTGTTTTCTGAAGGAATATCTATATATCTATCTATCTATCTATCCATCTATCTTTTGATATAGGCTAGGAACTAAAACAATGACATTCATTCATAACCTTTTTGGGGACCCTTGTGTACACTTATTTTATATAGCCTATACATTAAAGCAAATACAATGCACATAAAAAAGCAGTTTCTCATTTCTTTGAACAAGTTGCATGTGCTTTGGTACATCCATGCAAATGATTACGTACAAGTCTCTGCTGTTTCCTACATTATCAATTGCTTATGTCATGTTGATCAAAATGTATTATAATGGGTCTCTGTTGAATAATCTCACCCCCCACAACATTTAGGCATTAGTTCATAGCATACAGTAAGTCAAAATAGTCAAAATACAGCATTGTACAACCATTGCCTTCAGCCATAAATTGTAGAAAATAGAAATCATATATGTTGTTACAATGTTGTCCTTTGGCTTAGTGTGCAGCTTCTTTTTAACATTTAATCGGCTCAGAGACAGAAGATGAAAATTATCTATTTTGGCTTAAAGTGCACCTTTATATAACATTAGTGTTAATGTGTGTTGTCCTGGATATATAAACAAAAATAGAGTTTACTTTTTATTATGCATTCAAATCAAATGTGCCAACACAATATAACATATATATCAAATATTAAAAACGTTACAAAAATGTTTGAATATGCTGTAAATGGCACATTTTCTTTAAGCTGCCTGGTTCCAACTGCTGGTCCTTGGCTTTGATTGCCAAGCGCTGCTTTTTTGTGGAGGTGACTGGTCCACACCTGCATTGTCCTGTTGAAGGAACAGACATATGTCATGCTCATGCTCATGTCATGCTGACCAGATTTAATGAGTGATTCTTAGAGAATATCTTAATACATGTTCCTTCTACAATTTCAATATGAGGGTTCTATAAACTAAAAATAATATGATACTAGTCATTAAATTATTAAAGTGTTTACATTATTAAATCTGAAAAAAAGGAGGAAACTTACCAATGCTCTCTTCCGGTTCAGCTGGGACCTGGGCTGACGGCTGCTCTGGTCCAGGTGTGAAGTGCATATCTGATTCTGGCTTCTCAGTTTAGGATTCAGCTGCACCTTCTCGTCAATTTCCACACATATTTTATTTTGGGGAGGTGGCTGAAACACACCTACATTGACCTGTTGAAGAGACAAACATAATCATGGCGAGTGCTTGTTAGACTAAATCTAAACACATATCTTTCTATAGTTTTGAAATACTAAAAGGATTTTAATAGAGGACCTAGAAAACATAAAAGCATATTTGAAGTCAATGTTTTTTTTTTTTTTTTAAATACATCTGAAAATAAGTAAAAACAAGAGATGGAAGGGACTTACAGTGTCAGGCACGGGTGCTTCCTGAATAGAAGACGCTTGAGGCCTCTGCTGCAGCAGCTCCCGTCTCAAAGGCTCAGGAATCTTTAGCCTTTGCCTATTTGAGATATTGTCAGGCGGTGTTCCCTGAAGAGAAGCTTCAGGCTTCTGCTGCAGTAGCTCTCGTCTCAGTGGCTCAGGGACCTCTAGTTTTTCCCTCTTTGAAGTCTTGTCAGGAATGGATGCTCCTTGAGGAGAAGAAGCTTGAGGCCTCTGCTGCAGCAGTTCCCCTCTCAGAGGCTCAGGGATCTCTAGCCTTGGCCTCTTTGATATGTTGTCAGGCAGTGTTCCCTGAAGAGAAGGACTTTGAGGCTTCTGCTGCTGCAGCCGCTCCTGCTTAAGAGGCTCCGAGAAATTTAGCTTTCGCCAATCTTGAGACTTGGGCACAGGTGGTCCCTGTGGAAACCCAGTGGCCACAGGTGCTTTCTGTGGGGACTCGGCAGCCACTGGTGCTTCCTGTGGCTTTTTCGGCCTCCAATTTCTCTGCTGTTCCGTGGTTTTTAGTGTTGCATCTGAGTTCAGGTCTTTCTCAGATGCATCAGTGAAGAACAAGGCTGAAGCAAGGCCCCCCTTCTTAGACCTGGCAGGCACGGGTGCTCTCTAAGGAGGAGAAGCTTGAGGCCTCTGCTGCAGCAGCTTCCCTCTCAGAGGCTCAGGGATCTTTAGCCTTGGCCTCTTTGATATTTTGTCAGGCAGTGTTCCCTGAAGAGAAGGACTTTGAGGCTTCTGCTGCTGCAGTCGCTCCTGCTTAAGAGGCTCAGAGAAATCTAGCTTCCGCCAATCTTGAGACTTGGGCACAGGTGCTTTCTGTGGGGACTCGGCAGGCAGTGTTCCCTGAAGAGAAGGACTTTGAGGCTTCTGCTGCTGCAGTCACTCCTGCTTAAGAGGCTCAGGGAAATTTAGCTTTCGCCAATCTTGAGACTTGGGCACAGGTGGTCCCTGTGGAAACCCAGTGGGCACAGGTGCTTTCTGTGGGGACTCGGCAGCCACTGGTGCTTCCTGTGGCTTTTTCTGCCTCCACTTTCTCTGCTGTTTTGTGGTTTTTAGTGTTGCATCTGAGTTCAGGTCTTTCTCAGATGCATCAGTGAAGAACAAGACTGAAGCGTGGCCCCCCTTCTTAGAACTGGCATGCACAGGTGCTCCCTGTTGGGACTTTGTGGGCACAGGTGCTCCCTGTATAGACCTGGCAGGCACGGGTGCTCCCTGAGGAGGAGAAGCTTTAGGCCTCTGCTGCAGCAGCTTCCCTCTCAGAGGCTCAGGGTTCTTTAGCCTTGGCCTCTTTGATATGTTGTCAGGCAGTGTTCCCTGAAGAGAAGGACTTTGAGGCTTCTGCTGCTGCAGCCGCTCCTGCTTAAGAGGCTCCGAGAAATTTAGGTTTCGCCAATCTTGAGACTTGGGCACAGGTGGTCCCTGTGGAAACCCAGTGGGCACAGGTGCTTTCTGTGGGGACTCGGCAGGCAGTGTTCCCTGAAGAGAAGGACTTTGAGGCTTCTGCTGCTGCAGCCGCTCCTGCTTAAGAGGCTCAGAGAAATTTAGCTTTCGCCAATCTTGAGACTTGGGCACAGGTGGTCCCTGTGGAAACCCAGTGGGCACAGGTGCTTTCTCTGGGGACTCTGCAGCCACTGGTGCTCCCTGTGTCTTGTTCTGCCTCCACTGCTTCGTGGACTTCAAGGATGTGGGGCATGGAGTTTCTACTGCCTCAACTGTTCCCCACCACAGTCCTGAGGTGAGGTACCTATACTCAGGCTCCTCAGAGATGGGACTTGAAACCTCCATGATTGCCCACCACTCCCCTGCTGCAAGGGCCATGGCGAGCTCATCTGAGAGTTCAGGACATAAGGACTGCTCTGCACTCTCAGGAAAACCGATGGGAAAGGTTGACATACTCATTTTGATTTTGGATTTGATAATGATCTAAAGAACTGAACAACACTGCTTTGTGTATCTGTAGGCTATCTACCGTATATATATATCTGTAAAAAGAAAGACAGAGAAATTGAATAGATGAGTTGAGTAAACACATACGAACCTGGAAGCTGATT
Source organism: Tiaroga cobitis (assembly GCA_030578255.1). NCBI lineage: Eukaryota > Metazoa > Chordata > Actinopteri > Cypriniformes > Leuciscidae > Tiaroga > Tiaroga cobitis. The sequence continues at coordinate 27,395,680 of CM060599.1, forward strand.
GTCTTAGTTATCAAAATACTCGAAAAAAATGTATTTTCTACAGTGTATGCCCATGGGCCATGGCTGTCTATCAGAAGAGGCAAGAGTCCAGTCCAAGAGCCTCCTTAAAATCTATTCAAAATGAACAATTAAGCTGAAAAGTTAAGTTATATTTTTTATCAATTTAACTATGTTTAATGTGGACAACTAAGATGCATATAATGTAAAAATATATATCTTTTTCTATCATTCCTGGTAATCAAGGCAAATTTTATTTACTGCACAAATAGAATACGATGACAGCAATAAAGGCTAAATTAAACAAACCAATGAGAATAAATATTCAAATGGACATTTGTCTGTCCAAATTTGCCATTAAAGGCATAAGGAGGCTAAATGAAAATTACCTCCTTTTGCATGTAATCAGTTACAGTCAGAGATACAGAGATATAACCATAACGTTAAGGCCAATACGCTTTCATTGTCTGTTCAATGTGTCATCAGATCTGCTATTGGTTGGTCAAAGAATATAACGGATCTCAAAGCAAGAGAGATTGAAAAACAGGTTCATATACGATTTTATCATATTAAACGAGTGGTGGAGTTCCTCGCAAAGACAAGATAACGTCTATGGAGCTCTCCATTTATGAATACATTTTTAAAATGGTCAGTCTGTATTTGTTGATTTAATGTGTTGTGTTGATTGAGAGAATAATGTATCATTAAATATCAAGAATATAGGAGGATATCATCTGTGTATGGAAGCATATCAACAAATAGCTAACGTCACATATTAAAAACATCAAATCCAATTTACATATTAGCCTCCCCTCAATAGAGGGTATGCGCGTGACGTCACTGCTACAGATTAAAACTGGACATGCAATATAAATACAAAGAATGACTAAGCATATTTAATCCATGATTGTTCATAAACATAATTTACCGTTACTGAAGTTTATGACAATTTTTATCTTAGGTGGAATATGCTGAATAATTCTCAAAATGAGCAGCTTCTTATTTGTTTCTTTATTTATATGTATATACTGTTTTCATCTAAATACTTGTTGCAAATATTTTGGGTTGTATAATACGCGTTGCTTCAAATGAATACAATATATTATTGTAGCTGGAGAAGGATATGTGTGTGCTTGGTTATACGTGCATGTTCGCGTCATTGCGTAGGCCTATATATATATATATATATATATATATATATATATATATATATATATGGGGGGTATGTAGGTTTAGTCTTGCAATATACACTTTATACAAAATATACAATATATTTGATCATAATATGCATAAATATATCTTATTTATTAAAAACGCTTGATAAAGAATTATATAGGCTATATATATATATATATATATATATATATATATATATATATATATATATAATTATTCTTTTAAATTACTTACTAAAGTAAAACTGGATTTAGAGGGCAGCAGACCCAAAACAGCAACTATGGCAAATATACCAGGGCACTACATATTAGGCTCTTGAAGACCGGTAAAAGCAAGTAACTTCAAAATACATTGAAATGTCTCAAAAACAGTAGAAAATAATCAGGTGGCTTCCAGACTCACTGGATGGTATCACTGTCAGATTCAACAGTGGCACAGGAATAATTATTTCATAATGTCTCCGAAATCAGTGATAAAAGAGCAGTGAGTAACTTCAAAAGAATATCTATCTTCACAACTTTTTTATTACTTAAACATTAGCAAGAGAATGGAAAAATACAAATCAGGCTGTAATGATGTAGATAGGTATGAACCCAGGTGCGGGAACTTTATAGGATACAGTCTTTGGAATGGTTTATAAGTTTAATATAGGCATGTACAGGAGATTCTCAAAAGTCAACTCAGGATTCATCCATAACAAACATCAAAGTAATTTCAGGAACCAGTGGATGAAGACATAAACCAAAACTCAGGACCGGTAAGTATTTACAGGTAAGCATCCAATTTCTTCAGAAGCAGGGATAACAAAAATCAACATAATGAAATGAAATATACACTACCATTCAGAAGTTGAGATCGATACAATTTTTTAAAAAAATTTAAAAGTCTCTTCTGCTCAAAGCTGCATTTATTTGATAAAAAAAAAAAAAAGTAATATTGTGAAATATTGTTTTCTATGTGAATATATAGTAAAATGCATGATCAACGCTGAATTTTCAGCATCATTACTCCAGTCTTCAGGGTCACATGATCCGTCAGAAACCACTCTATTATGATGTTCTGATGATCAACAAACATTTATATAATAAACATTTATTTTATTTTTCAGGATTTTTTGATCAATAGAAAGTTCAAAAGAACAGTTTCTATTTGAAATAGAATCTTTTGTTACATTATAAATGTCTTTACGGTCTCTTTTGATCAATTTAATGCAACCATACTGAATAAAAGTATTAATTTCTTTCCCAACATTTTTTATAAATACATTCTTACTGACCACAAGCTTTTAAATGGTAGTGTATAATGCTACAAAAGTTTATATTTCAGATCTGAAGGATCATGTGATGAAGACTGGAGAAACGATGGTGAAAATTCAGCTTTGATCACAGAAATAAATGATATTTTATTGTATTATTATTTTAAATTTTAATAATATTTCATAAAATTACTGTTTTTACTGTATTTTGCATCAAATCAATGCAGGCTTGGTGAGCAGAAGAGACTCTTGAACTTTTGAACAGTAGTGTACATCCAACAGAATGATTCTAGCTTTTTTACAATGTAGTTTTTACCCTAAAAACAACTGGATGATTAATGTGGATTATGTGACACTGTGATGATAATGTTTGTTCCAAAAGACTTGATTAAATGGATGAAACTTGTTTCTTAGATATTAAACATATAGATTGTGACAAAACAGGCTATCAGTCTGTGTGTTGGTGGGGATTTTTCAACTATTTCAGCACATGCGATTTTTACATAGTTACGTCCAGTAGGTGGCGGGAAAGCACTGTTATGAGTGAGTAAGTCAGCAACTATTCAACGACCATTTCAGTGAAAAAGGCTGCTTTATTCAGAAACAAACAATGCCATGGCAATTTCAAGAGTGAATCCCGCATAAATGCGTATGTAATTCCCGAAACTTTGTGTTTACGTGGCCATTGGTCCTGGCTGGCAGCATGAAAAACAAGTTTTATCCAAATTCTGAATAGAAATTAGAAAGCATAGAAAGCACACAACGATCGCTCCCTTTACTAAAAAGCTGTTAACTTATCCATCTCCGTCGAGATCTCTAGCACTCCCGTAGAACCAGGACTATTAATAATGAAAAAATAGTAACTTAAGCCTAAATGTTTCCAATTTACGCAAGGAATACAAAAGCCCCGATATGGTGTGGGTAGATATAAAGTAGAAAGATATATAGAGAGAGACAATTACCCCTCAAAAAAGTCGGTAAGAAGCTTTCTCTTCCCGACCTCGAGTGGAGGTTTATTTTTCTCCATTTTTTAAAAGTTAAAATTACCTTCAACGGAGCGGCGCCAATCAAACAGTCCTGTCAGTCAACGATGTCATGCGCACAGCACTCTTTAGATGTGGGACGGGGCGTTTACATTTTAAAGAGACATGGCAACTAGCCAACTTTAAAAAAAAATTGTAAATAATCAATTCACGAAATTTACCGTATCCATTGCATGCATTTAATCAGATTTGTTATTATTATTTTTTACTAAAATAAAAATATCTGAGGAACCCAACCTCAGATAAATTGGGGGATAAATTTATATAAAATAAATATAATTAAGCAGATAAAAATAATTAAGCAGAGGCAGGGATACTTTGACCAGAAAGGGGGAAATCGCATCCCCCCCCCCCCCCCCCCCCATGATCACGATTTTACCACCTCCGCCCCATTTTAAGCCAGGAAAAACCCTGCATTTGCAATATAAAGAACTGGACAACTTTCTTTCGGTTTTATTGCTTTAAATATATAGCATATTAAGCTAATTAAGCAAAAACCTCAACAAAAGTCTGAAGAAAAAAAAACTGGTTTTACACTTGACATTCTGTCCCCCTGACTTTTGAAATGGTGGCTACGCCCATGGTATAGGATATTACTGTTTTAAAAATGCAATGGATTTGGGCCGACCGGTGGGCCCGTGACACTTAACAGGTTAAGATGCTGATGCCAAAATGAAAGGCTTTATGTAGAACAACCCAACTATAGGAAGATGGTTAGATAAGAGAGTTCAAAAGGGGAAAATAGGCCATGTGTCAGAAAACCATGTGGTATGTGAGTGTAGTTTGATTGAAACAGGATCAGTGAGACGCAGGGGCGGTTTCTTCATTAGGGCGATTGGGCGACGCACCAGGCACCACCAAAGTGTGAAAGTGATTTTTTTTCAATCACATTCACAATATCATTCAACAACAGAGTTACGCTAGCCGTCACTATAGTCCAATCAGCGTCATGTCACGTTCTGTGGAGTACCGCCTCTTTTTGGGCGATTTCACTCTGGCTGAGAATCGCCCCGAGTGTTCCCATAGACTTCCATTCAAAGATGTTTTTTTTCGAACTGGAGGCACTGCAATCTGCAATGCATTCTCTATGGGTTCCGGGAGGGCTCGCACTAACGTGCTTACGTGATCATACGTATCCTTAACTTGTGCAGCGATTGGTGGGAACAAACATACACTATTAAATATCTTTAAGATTAAGTGACAAATAATATTTAAAAACAATTTGAATTTGAATAACAAGAAAAAATGAAACACTACAATAATATCTTTATCAAATGTGATTAAAAAAAAATAAAAATAAAAAAGAATGAGAGCGAGAGCTTGAGAAACTGTTGGGATAGGGATCTCGCGACTCGCGCGTTGAGGCCAGCTGAACTTGAACAACGTCATGGCAAACGCAGTCATAACGCAGTCATTTATCGTGTCATTAAAATAAATACCAGTTAGCCCGTCGTAGTAATCAGCATACATTGAGCAGGAGCAAGTAGCAACAGGAACAACAAAATCTAGGCGGGCCTTGGGAGAAGAAGACAAGCGGAGGCTGTCTAAAGAGGTATTGCTGAACATTTTAATACTCGAGTGTTAAAAAATCTCACTTTGTTTTTACAATCAGTTGAGGAAAGGATGGTAGCAGTCTTTTTTACTCCTAGCATTTTACTTTGAAATTTGTACATTTCCATTCGAACACCAACACAATCTTGTATGTCCAAAACTGTTACTTTTCAGGAAACGAAAGAAAACCTTTTTTTTCCCCAAAATAATTTCCAAGCTCTTTTAATGCTTTCCATTGGTAAAATATTTGTAAAACACATTGACAGATGTAAAGGGTGACCAATAGCATTAATTTTTGAAAAAATAGGGAGATAATACAATATGGATTCTGCTACATTGTTGCTGTCGGGATGGAAACCTTGTATCTCTATATTTATATTATAATAAATAAATTATTTTATAACTAAAATAAATGTATTTATTTTGTCAGGTCTGCGACACAATCTTAAAGTAGTGAAGTTGCCTTTACATGCTTAAGCTGTTAATTTATCCATTGCATGGGTGGACCTTATCCTTATCAATCATCCAAACATTTGCCCCCCCTGAGAGATTTTGCAGGAGCCGCCACTGGTGAGACGAGTTATTGCTGCTGTATTATTTGATGCTGTACAATGGCATAATTCTTTCTAATGACAGACTCTGCCAACAAAAGACAAATAAATACAGCATTTTATTTGAAATAATAATGTCCAAAGGCTAAATCTTTCTGGATGTAGGCCTACACAGCAAAGTTGCATTAGCATGTTGTTGCAAATGGAATCTGATGTTTGTTTGAATAGTATGTTTGTTATTCATTACTCAGTATAGTGGCTACTATGAAGGTAAAAGAGTAGCAATACTCGAGAGCACGTAGATGTGAATTTGAGAACTTGTACAATAAATATTCGTACTTGTCTGTGAACATTTACACTCACACCTCCAATGTGAAAACCTGTAAAATAAAAATATGAACTTGAACGCTGAGATTTGCACTCGCAGACAATAGTCACAAACCTGTATTCTGAATCTGAAGCTGCAGACAAGTAGTCACAAATTAGTAAAACGCCCTTCACAAAGATAAAATGACAGTCACATGTAAAATATTTTTGCACTTCTTCTAACATTCAAATTCGCAATACACCCTCAATTTGGCATTTGCAACTTCTCAAATCTGTCACTGCAAGTTCAAATTTCACGCCTTGACTTTTGCTAGTCTTTTCGCGATATATGAGGTGCACTTGTAACCTGCTTGTAACTCAGTAGTGGCAAGAGAGAAAGGGGGGCGGGAGCGGGGGTGTTCAAAGGAGCCGTTTTATTGGTTGGCGCCAAGCCAATGAAATAGGACTTCGATTTTACGCGATGATGTCACGAAACCCGGCTCCTCGTGGATGTTTATTTTAAAAATCTTACTCACCCCATACTTTTGTATGGTAGCATTACAATTTAATCATTTTGAATGTGTTTATGTCTAAAAAAAACTTGGGAAAAAACTTGATATGCCTTGTCTATCTGAAGAAATAATGTAACATGGTATAAATGTATATACAAATATATCAGTTTTGGCCACCTGTCCGAATTTTATTTGACATGTTCTCCCTCAGACTTTGCTATCTCACTGGTTAGTTGGACAGAGCAGGTGGTTGCATCACATGTATACAGAACTGTGAGGGAGGCTACACTTGTGCACGTGCACCAGAGTTTATTCTATGGTCAGCACATTTCCAGCCACTGTAAACACAATAAACACCATGGGTCAGTCCCAGGCCCCATTTGCTAGCAAAACTACATTGCACACAGACTGGTTGCATAGTATCTCACGAAAGTGAGTTCCCCCCCTTACATATATTTGGATATATTTTAGAGTAGTCAATGTGCTGCTTGTATAGTAGTATTTACTGTCCTCTGAAAATAACTCAACATACAGTCATTATTGTCAAAATAGCTGGCAACAAAAGTGAGTACACCCTTAGTGATAATAGCTGTACGTCGTTTGCAAAGCCACATGTCCTATTCATCATGTTCATGTTTTTGTCTGCTTGACAGGACCATACAAATTTGTGTATCTTGTATCAAAGCAGTTAAAATTTGTGCTTTGAGTACAATTCTCTCATACTGACCACTGGATGTTCAACATGGCACCTCATGGCAAAGAACTCTTCTCAAAGGATTTGAGAATTAGAATGGTTGCTCTCCACAAAGATGGCCTAGGCTATAAGAAGATTGGTAACACCCTGAAACTGAGTTACAGTACAGGCCAGGGTCATACAGAGGTTTTCCAAGACGGGTTCCACTTGGAACAGGCCTCGCAAGGGTCAATCAAAGAAGTTGAGTCCTTGTGCTGTGCGTCAGGTGCAGAAGCTGAATTCAAAAAACCGACGCATGAGTGCAGCCAGCATTGCTTTAGATGTTGCAGAAGCGTAAGGTCAGCTTGTCAGTGCTCAGACCATACGCCACACACTGCAACAAGTCGGTTTGCATGACTGTCGTCTCAGAAGAAAGCCTCTTCTGAAGCTGGCTCACAAGAAAGCCCGCAATTTTTCAGAGGACAGTAACTACAAGCAGCACATTGACTACTCTAAAATCTATCCAAGTTTCATTTCTATAGTATTGTCCCTTGAGAAGATATACTAACATGTTTGATGAAATGGGGTGTACTCACTTTTGTGAGATACTGTAAGTCCAATATAACCAGAGATTTGGGTTGGAGTTACAATGCTGATGATTTCTTCCAGTATTTGTAGGTTGCTTTGGGCTCTGTCAGAGTTAAATGAACTGATAGATGAGTAAACATCAGGTTGCTTCAGTCCTTTAAAAGCAGTACTTGATTAAGTCCATAGGTCAGGACTTTCTGAGGACTACAAGAACAGATCTGGTGTCCTGCTTTAATTATTAACTTTCAGTGGTAGTGCATAAAAATTAGTGCATAAGTTTATTGACCAATTGAAACACTGATTTTTCTAACAAATATTAGTGTGAAAATACCTTCCAGTTCACTATGTAATCATAAAGTCTCAGTACGGGAATGCAGGGTCTTGTAAAAGCCAAACTCTGGCTCATAGCTAGAGTTCCAAAGTTAATCCCAACCCACTTGTGTTTCCACCCTGGTTCAGTCTTTAATGTTAATCAGTGTTTTGACTGCCAAAGGTAGTTGGCTAAAAGCACCGGAGCAGTCCACTGTGCTGTGACCTAAATTTGTCTAAACCACCATAAAAAGGTAAAACAAACCTCTTGTTTGTGTTTTCAAGGTAGAGTTGTTGCATATGATACTATTTAACTGTAATATTCAACCTGAAATTGAAGAAAAAAATGCATAAACCTTTAGATATTCTGATTATTTGTTTGAATGCAGGTAATTTGTTCAGTGGTTTTGAGTACTAATATGTTACACCATGCGAATTTTTAAATGTGTTTAAATCATTCACTAGTGTAAAATTGGCCTTGGAAAAGTATCACGTGAAAAATATGAAACTCATTTTGTTGATATATCTATTCATTGACCTTGGAAAAGTAAATAGTCGAAATGGTAATCTAATATTGATGTTCATACTTCTCTTTATATATTGATTCAAGAATGTAAACTCTGCATCAGTGATAATGTGATATTAATGCTGAAATTATATCAGTTGTGTACATACTGATGATGTCATGACGATGTGTTTTTTTTTTTTTTTTTAAGCGAGGAAGGCGTTTGTGCAGAAATGACTATGGTCTGTTTGACTGATTTTGAGGAATATGCCAAGCAGCACCTCTCAAAGTTAGCATGGGACTATTATGAAGCCGGAGCTGATGAATGTACAACCAGAGATGACAACCTGCAGGCTTATAAACGGTACCATTCTGCTTTTAAATGCACATATACTCTATTAGGCAACTCTATGCCCCAAACTTGTAACTAATCTCATACAATTTGAAAATATCATCTCTTTCAGGATCCGCCTCAGGCCACGGATCTTACGGGATGTGTCGATCAATGACACTCAGACCACTGTGCTGGGAACGGAAATAAGCTTTCCTGTGGGAATTGCGCCCACAGCCTTCCACTGCCTTGCATGGCATGAGGGAGAACTAGCCACTGCTAGAGGTGAGAGGAGGACTGAGTGTGATGAAGTGATTTAGTTGCACTAATTCCTGTGTTATGCAACACTTTAGCCAAGATGGACACTGAAGCTGAATCTGAAGCTATAGCTTTACTCTTTTCCATCTTATCTCTCCGTTCGGCTCTTCTTTCAATTCCCAGCCACTGAGGCAGTGAACACCTGTTACATAACCAGCACATACTCCACATGTTCAGTGGAGGAGATCGCAGAAGCAGCACCTAACGGGTACCGTTGGTTCCAGCTGTACTTGTACCGGGACCGTAAGCTCTCGGAGCAGATTATACGCAGAGTGGAGGCACTTGGCTACAAAGCTCTGGTGCTTACAGTGGACGTGCCCTACACCGGCAAACGCCGCAATGACATTCGCAACCAGTTTAAGCTCCCACCTCACCTGAAGGTCAAGAACTTTGATGGGATGTTTCAGGTAGGGGAACTAATTATTTATTTTAGTGCTGTCAAACGATTAAAAAAAATTAACTAGAACCCTAACTCACAATTGTTTTTTGATTAACGATTAAAAACACTTACGTTTTTGTACATTTTATAATTTAATAATTTCACAGTTAATCTCCAAATGAATGTAGAATCAACATAAAGACCGTATATTTTAAATATTTGTTTAATGGCATCTTTTTTTGAAGGCAGGCCAGTATCACAAATACTAATACAGCTAATGATGTCTCGATGAAATTGATTTTTTATATATATATACATTAATTATAGCCATTCAAGATTACAGTGCAATTGAAAGTTATCTTTTTTCCATAATAAATGTCATATTTACCTGTGCCCTTCCTACCTGTCTAACAGTTAGGAAATATACAAACAGTCTGCACTTAAAGTATTATAAATTAAATATAGATTAATATTTATTCAAGCTACAAAAGTTTTTTAGTCAATAGCAGTTATTAATTTTCTCTGTTCCATTTGTTCTTTGATTAACATTAATGACAGACAGCATTAGTGGCTAATGTCCAGTTTAAAGGAGTAGTTCACTTTCAAATAAAAATGTCCTGATAATTTACTCACCCCCATGTCATACAAGATGTCTTTCTTTATTCAGTTGAAAAGAAATTAAGGATTTTGAAAACATTCCAGGATTTTTCTCCATATAATGGACTTCAATGGCAACCAACGGTTTGAAGGTCCAAATGTCAGTCTCAATGCAGCTTCAAAGGCTCGACATGATCCCAGTCGAGAAAAAAGGCTCTTATCTAGTGAAACGATCTGTCATTTTCTAAAAAAAAATGTTTAATTATATACTTTTTAACCACAAATGCCCGTCTTGTACTATCTCTGAGATGCGCCACACATTACGTCATCGCGTTGGAAAGGTCACGCATGACGTAGTCGGAAGTAACGACCCAGTGTTTACAAGTTTGGAGTAGGAGGACCATTCAAAGTAATTGTATGTTGAATGACACAAAAATAAATTTGTGTCAGTTTATTGTTAAAATGGTCCTTACGTGTGCATATCCTGGATGTTAACGATGTCACGACACATCCTGACCTTTCCAACGTGATGACGTAATGGGTGGCACTCATTTTCACAACTCTTATGTTCATTTAAGACTTTATTTAACTCATATACGACTTCTCTTATGAGGACACTCGACAAAATGGGCATTTTGGCATAATTGTTGTTATAAATGTTATTGTTCGTTCAAGCGCGAAAGAGAACTCTATTCTTGCGCACGATACTGCGCTGATAAATATTTTATACTAAATATTTTTAACACGTTAAATTGGAAAAAATGTATCGCATGTTAACATGGACAGCACTCATTTATTTGTTTGTTTGTTTATTGTTTAATTTTTGGACTTTTCTAATTTATAATACAGTAGAGCAAGGGTTCTTCCTTGCTGTAGAGGAAGGCAGTGAAAATAATGGGGGGAAGTAATGGGAAATATTGCGAGCTGGATTCAAATGTGCGCTCCCTGTATGAACACTGTGTTGTTGAGCATGTCTTGTTATGCACTGTCTGTTTGTATGAATCCCTCTGGATCTCTGTACAGGACCAGGCAGAATCCCAGGAGAAGTACGGGACCCCAGCTAATACCCTGGACCCGTCAATCAGCTGGAAGGATGTGGGCTGGCTCCAGTCTATAACACGGCTGCCTATAATCATCAAGGGCATCCTTACTAAAGAGGATGCAGAGCTGGCTGTAGAGCATGGCGTACAGGGAATAATTGTGTCTAATCATGGGGGCCGACAACTGGATGGAGGTCCCGCAACAGTAAGGGACTCTATTAATGTGTCTGTAGTTTAAATATGATTCCCATCATACAGACACTTACATCTTGACCTTACATGTCACATAGATAGATTGTCTGCCTGAGATTGTGGATACAGTGCAGGGCCGGGTCGAGGTCTACATGGATGGAGGGATCCGCACTGGCAATGACGTGCTGAAGGCCATAGCCTTGGGAGCCAAATGTGTGTTTATTGGCAGACCAGCAATCTGGGGTCTCGCTTACAAGGTAACTGTGTGGAAATGAGTGGGTTTTTTTTAGTGTTTCTGATGCTTGAAAATTTGCACCAGTCGGCTTAAGCCTGTTCTAAAGTTACCTTTAGCAAATTGTGGGATCCTTTGGTGTGTAATTGGTGCAGATAAGATGTTCATATAAGGTACTGTATGTTTTGAACAGGGGGAGGAAGGATTGAGAGAGATCTTGCAGATACTACAGGATGAGCTTCGTTTATCAATGGCGCTGTCAGGTCAGTCTACTGTGTAAAATGCAATGTGCCACGCACATTTGTCTCATAACAAAAAATGGGTCACGTTTTGCTGTCTGACATTTCTCTTCACCTCAAATCGCCTCTTATTCTTCTAGGTTGCAGAAATGTTGCTGAGATCAACAGGAACCTCATTCAGTTCTCCAGACTTTGAACAGCAAAAGGGACTCTAGTAATTTCTACTTAACCCTTTAAGCACAGAGAGCAGAGCACTGCAAAAGGTTCACTTTATCCACTATTAATACTAAATGTATTCAGGAAACTATTGTTGCTTTAAGTCACAAGAATGACATTAAAGCAAATGTTTACTGTGTCTGCATTGTTTTAATACAGTTTTTGTTTATTATGAACTGCACTACATAAATTCCACACTATTCTGACTGAGAGTGAATTATTTTAGTACCTGATGAATCTCCACTCAGTAATTAAGTAAAAGTCTCATTTATTTATGTAGCACTTTTTAAAATACAGAAGACAAAACATCATCTGTATCAGTATTGAATCTTTTCAGTTATAATTACAACTTTTATTTCAACTATAAAGCAGCTCTACAGAAGATAATAGTCTGGTAGATGAGCTTTTTTTGCACTCTACGTTCTCCACTGTATGTATTTGACTAAGGAAGGAATTATTCACTTGACTAAGTCAGTAATGCACAAAGATAACAAATGTGTCTTTATATGATTGTGGTTTTCAAGATGTCTTCTGTAGCTGGCAACAAACTAATGTGCACTGGGGAAAGTTTCGGATTTTGTAACAAAGTGAGACTATGATCAATATTGAATGGATATTGAACATTAAGTTACTATTTGGTTAAAATATCCAGTGTGGTAAAACTAAACAATTTGAGATTCTCGAAAGTAATAATGGTGTGTGTTGATTCAATTTCTTCAGTCATAATATTTATCTGACAATAAATACTATACTCTTTCTGCTGTCTTCCTATACTTTTTGTATGAGGTAAACTAGATGTTTCACTCTTTTAACGGGCCACCATGCATTTTTCTGTAGTTTTATTGGTAATTGGTTCTTTCCTTGGGTCTTTAACATTAAGTTTTTTTGTTTACCATTTTTACAGTCACTATACAGTAAACAAACTGCTAAAGCAGCACATAAAAGAAATGCAAATCTTCTATCAGGCTTCCTCTTATAACACCAGCTATGGGTTCAACTCATGAGTATCAAACACAACGTAACTGTGCAGATTCAGCCGAAGGAAGAGCTAAGGCATGAACTGAAGCCTATAATAAGTAACATGTCAAAAGGAGGAAGAGAGAACGTTTTGAAACAACATGTAAGGGTGTGTGTGTTAAAAAGAGAGAGAGAAGTGACACAGGAAGTCAATGAGGTTGTGGTAAACAGACTCTACATACCCAGTTGTGTCGACTGAATGTGATCACAGCATGTTTTGTGTTATAATGAGAAGACACTTTTGAAACCCCCAGAGAAAGTACCACGTCTCGGTAAGCTCCTTTCATTTCACGTAGTCCATCTTTCCTGAATTTACCCCCTCTTATGAACTTTACATTTGTGTGTCAGTGCTTTGAAGAGGATGGGTAAGAGTAATACTGTTACTTAGAAGTAAGTATTTAGCTTAAGTTTATCTGCCAATTATCTTTGTGATCTTAACTAAAGAAACTCCCTCATTCCACACACACACATATAGAGATGAGGCCGTGTCTGTCTAATCTGCATCTTTTTTGTGTTTGTTGCACATAGATGGCAGCGCTAACTTCCCCTTTCTGCTTTCTGAACTTGCTGTTGAAACGTAGACACTTTATTTTTCCTGCAGATTTGGTGAAACACTTAACCATTTGTTCTAATTTTTCTACTAGAAAGCAGACACAAAAAAAACATGGGGTAAGTTCTGATTGTCTTAAGATATTACATCATGGGCCTTTCATTAAAGGACAGGTGGATTCATGTTATATTTATTAACTTTGTACTTTCATAAATAATTTCTTCATTGTTGTATTGTATCCCTTAAAATAGATTTTAAGTTTAGTTTAGTTTTTTGTTTGTTTTTGTGTTTTTGAAAAACGTTTTCTTGTTGAGACCGCGCCTCCCAGGATACAGAAATCAGAAAAGGGTTCAAATAAAGTATAAAATAATGCAGTTGGTTAGTGAACTGTATGAATTGAATAAAAATGGTCAACTAAATTTTATATTAATTATTATTATAAAATAATATACAATAAGATGAAACGAGGAATGTGGGTCTTTCATGTGATCTAACAATCGCATATAGGACCTCTCACAACTTTGCGAGCCCTCTGACTGTAGAAGTTTTAAAAAAGATTTTATTTCAGAAACAGTGGGGAGGAAGGAAAACTGCATCGCAGACTTTCACGAATAGGAAGCAGATCGCAGAGGGAGCCGCCACGACCCCCTCCTCAAACAGACAAGCCCCCAGCGGTGGTTCCTCCAAGACCACCTGAGACCACTCCAAAACCCCCAGAACCTGCACCAAAACCAGTTGTAATCCCCTCAAAACCAGTGTCTCAAAAGCCCAGTGCCCCTCCGAGGCCACAAATACAAGTGTTCAACAGCACAGAGCATGGCACTGCCATGCTCAAGGTAAGACAAAGGACATCTATGAAAACAGTCTGTTACTGGGGTAGTTGACTTCCTTAAACAGAGGAATACACTGTACTTCCAAAGACTGGTGTATTTCAGTGCAAAAAGTATATATTAATGGCAGGTTTTGCCGTGTCGCAGGGGTTGGATCATTTTCGTGGTGATGATACACTTTGCGATGTGACTCTGGTACCTGGTGACAGCAGTGAAACTTTCCCAGTTCACAGGGTCATCATGGCTTCAGCCAGTGACTACTTCAAAGCCATGTTCACGGGTGAGTCACGCCAAACAAGAGGAGAATATTCTCTTATCAAAGCTTATTACAGTTGTTGTTTTGTTTTTATATGTTGTTTGATATAACTGCTGTTTATCAGTTTGTATGATTCTGGCTAAATCTGGCTCTATTTTTACCTCCCCCAAAATAATGATCCACTATATTGGTACCATATTGGTTATCAGTCAAGATGTTTTATTTAATTTATCGATACTGATTGATATTGGATAGTTCCTTGGTCATGCTCATTTCCCCTATTTTAGTTTTACATTACCTTTGCCGTCATCTAACACTCACTTATTAAAAATAATCTTTAAAAACACTAATAATTTAAACACTGTTAAACTACATTTTTAGTAAATATATGTATACTCCCTCCTCATGCTGTACATTATAACATTGTGATGCATAAATTAATAATTTTCATTTTTTATTTATTTACACTGTAAATAAAAATTGCTGCCTTTAAATGTTTAAGTTCAATCAACTTGGATGTTTAAGTAATTTCGGCTTAGGAGTTGTTCGCTTTAAAATGAAAATTAGCCTATGATTTACTCACCCTCAAGCCATCCTACATGACTTTCTTTCAGACGAATACAGTCGGAGTTATATTAATAAACACCCTGATGCTTCCGAGCTTTATAATGGCAGTGGATTGCAACCATTGCAACCATCAGATCGAAGCTCAAAAAAGTGCATCCATCCATTATAAAAGAATAAAAAAAAATAAGAAAGAAAAAAATTTCATATGAATTTATTCATATTTAACACGCTACAAAGTAAACATCTAGCTTCCGGGCAAAGGCCCATGCAGTCTACTTGCATATAAAGCGCAACTTACCCAACTTATGAAGTAGCGTAGTATGTCATGGCACAGCGTAAATATCAGCAGTGCGTCGCATTACTCGCATAAGTTGCGCTTTACACTTGAGTCGAATCCATATGTTCGTTTGGCCGGAAGCTAGTTATTTACTTTATAAAGTTTTAAATATGGATATTTTTCTTACACAAACTCATGGCTTTGCTTCAGAAGGTCTTTATTAACCCCCCGGAGCCATGTGGAGTTCTTTTATAATGGATGGATGCACTCTTTTTAGCTTCAATCTGATGGTTCTAATGGTTGCAATGGTTGCAATCCACTGCCATTATAAAGCCCAAGCGTCAGGGTGTTTATTAATATAACTACAATTGTATTCATCTGAAAGAAGAAAGTTATATACACCTAGGATGCCTTGAGGGTGAGTAAATCATGGGCCAATTTTCATTTTAAAGTGAACTACTCCTTTAAATTACATTAAACTTATGTAAAAATTAGTTGAATCTTGTTTAACTTATAAGAAAAGTAGAAAATTGCTTAACTTATTTTGATGAGTTAAAGCAATGTAAAAACATATGTTGTCACCACTTATTGATCATATATTTTTTTACAGTGTATAGACAAAAATAGTATATTGGTGATCAGCCATAACATCAAAATAATTATTACACTGTAAAAACTCTATTTTATCTGTAAAAAATTAAAAATGCTACTAAAAATGTGAATTGGTTAACTTAACAGTAACCATGCATACATGGCAAAAAACTGTATTAGATCTAACATGATGTTATTTAACAGTAAAATATTGCTGAATGTACCATTTTGGGAAGTAAAAAAATAACAAATCATCTTATGATTTACAGTGAAAAGCCATAAACTGACGTTCACAGAATTCACTGTGTATTTGTAACTTATCAAGTATCCACCAAAATGTTAATATTTGTAGTATTTTGTCCAAACATGTCTATTTATTTTTCCTGCATTGTAGTTTATAATTCGGTTACCAAGGAAAAGCATTTTCTCTTTGCACTGTACTTCACACTGATCAAATCAATTCCCTCTCTCTTTTGGTGTGTCAGGAGGCATGAGAGAGCAGGAGCTGAAGGAGATTAAGCTCCATGGCGTGAGCACGACCGGCCTGAAGAACATCATCGAGTTCATCTACACATCTCGTCTGAGCCTGAGTCTCGGCACCCTTCAGGACACACTAGAGGCGGCGAGCTTCCTCCAGGTGCTTCCTGTTCTCAGCTTCTGCAACCAGCTTCTTAGCAGTGAGGTACAAACACTTAAGATGTGGTGTTCATTTTTCCTTTGCATTAATTAGTCATCCGCGCATGGCGCGAGTTTTCAAATAAGCCCCGTTTTTTACATGGCAGATCACTATTGAAAACTGTGTGGAAGTGGAGCGCATTGCCAGAGATCTTCTTCTGGAAGATGTCCAAAGGCACGTCCACATGTTTGTGTGCGAGAACTTCTCTGCGTTGATGCAGAGCGGCCGCCTCCTGCAGTTGTCCGAGGCGAGCATGACGTACGCCCTCTCCAGCGACTCTCTGAGGGGGTTCTCTGAGATGGAGCTGTACCGCATCGCCCGTGCCTGGCTGTCCCATAAACAAAGTGAGCGTCATTCTGCTGCTTACTCCCTGATGCGCCACATCCGCTTCCCTCTGATGTCCCCAGCTGAGCTCCTCCAGATCTCTCAGGAGGACCAGATGGAGGAAGAAGGAGCAGCAAGCGTGGCAAAGGAGGAAGTGGTGCCGTTCATGCGCTCGGACACGGCCTGTGTCAACCTCCTCCTGGAGGCCAGCAACTATCAGATGCTTCCCTTCCTCCAGCCGGCGCTGCAGACGGAACGGACCCGGATTCGATCCGACTGCACTCACCTGGTGGTTCTGGGAGGTGTAATGAGGCAGCAACTCGTGGTCAGCAAAGAGCTCAAGCTGTACAATGAGGAAGACGGAGGCACCTGGAGGGCCCTCCAACCTATGGAGGTCCCACGTTACCAGCACGGTGTGGCTCTTCTAGGGGGGTTTCTTTACATTGTAGGAGGTCAGAGCACTTATGACACCAAGGGTAAGACAGCTGTTGACAGCGCATACAGGTATGATCCTCGCTTTGACCGCTGGTTGCAGGTGGCCTCTCTGAATGAGAAGAGGACATTCTTCCATCTGAGTGCTCTGAAGGGGAAGCTCTATGCTGTTGGAGGGAGAAATGCCACTGGGGAGATTGGTAAGGACATGTTTTAGCAATTACACTGTACAAAATGTTCTGTTTTGGCTTAAAATACTGTGGAAAAACAGAAAACTGTCTGTCATTTAGATTCGGTGGAGTGCTACAACTTGAACAAGAACGAGTGGACTTTTGTTGCACCGATGCATGAACCTCATTATGGACACGCTGGCACGGTACATGGAGGTCTGATGTATGTGTCAGGTGAGTATCCACACTGGGAGCTCAAAAATGTGAGATCAATGTGAAAATGACAACTATATTGTGCATTAATGTGGTAACATCTGCCCTATTTAATTAGGGGAGATTTTGTAAACTAATTAAATCTGGCTCACAAAACATGTGGCCTTAATTCACCACAGTCCTCGGCGTGAGTCTAATGAATGCACTGCACAAGAATTCTTTTATTACGCTTTTTAAAAAAAGAAAGAATACTGTTTAGAGGTCTCTTAGCAACTTTGCAATCTTCACCTAATGGCAAAGTTCCCAGAAAAAGAATCAAAAGCAACATGAAAGAGATAACCAGAAAACAGAGCTGCGTCAAGCTGAATTGGGTCACTCATCTGAGGTTAGCCCACGGTCTAAAAAGGGCATAGCAGGCTTGTTGTGAAACCATGAGCATGTTCCTGCTTGAAGAATTGCACACCATCCAAACATTATAAAAAATAATTTATTTCAATAAAAATTTGAAGAGAAAAAAGTAATTGAGTTGTGGAACGATAAAAAGAATAATATAGAGGCACTTTTTATGTCATTTCCATCAGCACACAAAATTTTTCAAAAGTTTGTGTACTTATTTAACAAAGTAAAAATCCAGCTTGAGCTGAAATAAGATTTGTGAAATTAAAATTATATTAATTAAAAAGTATAAATAATTTGTAAATAAAATAAATAAAAACTATATTTAATTTAATTTAATTATTCATTTAAATTTATTATTTTTACATTAAATACTAACTATAAAATTACACCTATCAAGACTGCTGAGAGTCAGTCATTTTCTCCAAAAAGTAAAAAATAAATAAAAAATCTTGCCATATGCACAAAACATCATTTGAGTTGTAGTAGAAATGACACTGGTGTGACATTTTATTACTTTTTCAGAATTTTTCTATGTTGTATATATATATATATATACAGTATATATACAGTCTGGTCTCAGTATAAGACTTGAGGTTAAATGTCCTATTCTTCAGCCTCTTAACCACATCCTTTCTGCTGATTTGTGTTTCTGCACAAATAAATAAGCTTCCTCTATAAAGTCAAACATCCATTTGTTCCTCAATAAGTTAATTAAGTTGCATTCATCTTTTATACCATCAGGTGGGATCACAAGAGATGCTTTCCAGAAAGAACTGCTGTGTTATGAGCCCGATAGAAACTTGTGGAGCAGACGAGCAGACATGATGGAGCTTCGTGGTCTGCACTGCATGTGCACCGTGGGCGACCGTCTCTACGTCATGGGTGGAAACCACTTCCGGGGGACTAATGACTACGATGATGTGCTAAGCTGTGAGTTCTACAGCCCTGCATCTGACCAGTGGACAGTGGTGGCTCCGATGCCCAGGGGTCAGAGCGATGTTGGGGTGGCCGTCTTTAAGGAGCGTATCTACGTGGTGGGTGGTTACTCCTGGAACAGCAGGTGTATGGTGGATATCGTGCAGTGTTATGACCCTGAGAAGGATGAGTGGGAGAAGGTCTTCAATGTCCTCGAGCCTCTCGGAGGAATACGGGCCTGCACTATGACAGTTCATTGTCCAAAAGGTTCAACGGATGAGGCTGAAATACAAGAGTGTCCTCTTTCAACATCCAAAGGCTGAACAGATGTTTTGATATCACTATTGGCCTTTACAAGTGAGATACTGAAATTAGCTTCACATTGGTAGTAATGTGTTTTTTAAAAACAGATTTAATGGTTTGATTATTGTACATGCCACTTTGGGGCAAGGGAAAATAATTTGCTTGTAAAAAAAGCTGTTAGTGTACCATACTGTACTGTGTTTTTGAATGTGCTTGACGGTGCTTAAATGCTGCTCTCTTTCAGTGACTGATGACACATATGACGGCCACAGTGCTTAATGTTGCATCTCTAAATTATTGTTTTATTTTTGCTTCAAATACTTTTATATGCTTTGCAAAATTAAACTTTTTTTCAATCAATTAATTTGTGTTAGGTGCCTTTTTGTATACATTTATCTTAACAGAACAATATTTCTGATGTTTACACTCAAGCAAAATTTTTTTTTAAAAATCCTACATTATAATGTTTAATTATATGCTGTTTGGGGTATTTTTGACCCCAAATGATGTTTGCTGACATTTTAAAAACAAAAATATTCCCTCCATCTAAAAGGCATGAGACTTGTTGTCGTGGTTGACACTTGCTAGCTCTAAAATAAAATTAGAATGATATCTGGTTGTATGTAAGCATTAAATTTATATATTTTATATATATATATATATATATAGAGCTATATATATATATAGAGATATATATAGATAGATAGATAAAAAAAAAAAATATATATATATATATATATATATATATATATACATTTTTTAAAAATACCTTAATTCCTCCAACACTGCACAAATGTAGAAAAAACATTAATAAAGTAAGTAAGTGATATTACATTTTTTTTTTTTTTTTAATTACATTATGTTACAAAATCAAATTTTATTGACTGGGGTCTCTGAGCCGGAGTGTGCATTCAAATTGAATAGTGCATAAGGGTTAATTACATTTTTAGTAATGGCTAGAGAATATACACTGTATAGTAAAGTTTACACTTCTGTCACGTACTGCTCCGAGACACGATGGTTGAGGATCCAAATGCAGTTTTATTGAAAGGGTTATCCACAATCGTAGTTGAAAACAGGCAAAGGTCATAAACACCGGGTAATCAGTCCAAACTATAACAAACACAACAAGGCAGGGAACACGGGCAAAAGAGTAATAAACGGAATAGGCAAGAAATCCAAAAACCAAGAGACATGAAACCAGGGAGAATGCTTGGAATTGCAATGTAACACTAAACAAGACTTTGCAGATAATGAATGAGAAAACCAGGCTTATATGGGGTGAATAAACAAGATAATGAGACACAGGTGAAAGTGATAATGGATGAAGAGTCCGGGCAGTGAGTTATGGGAGATGTAGTTTGTGAAGGAATGACAATAGTCTGATGTGGAGTGCCCTCTGGTGGCTCTCAAGGGCACTCCAGCTGGTGACCATTACAACTACCGTATTTTCCGGACTAAAGTTATAAGTCGCACTCTTTTTCATACCTTGGCTGGTCCTGCGACTTATAGTCAGGTGCGACTTATGTATCAAAATTACCAAGATTTACTCGTCACAGGATCGCTGACGGCCCCAGATTATTATTTGCGAGTTTTTGATGTATTTGTGGTATGACGTGAATGCATCATTTGCCGAAATTGGGGGTGACATTACCGTCTACAGGCACGAGAGAGCGCTCTATGCGCTCTAGACTACAGCTAGTTTTACCGCTGAAAAAATTACCTCCGGAAATAGCGGAGTTGTTCAGAAGCGACCGGAAGCGACACGGCGGATGAAGAATTCAACGGGTTCAGTGATGTGGAATAAGATCGCGGGAGCTTGGTGAAATTGCTTTACCGATAACTGTTGGATTGGCTGGCTGTCTTATGTTATTTTATTTTATCCTATTCAGCCTCTCAGGTATGTTCTTTATGCTATTGTGTAGCTAACTGTTGATGTGTTACGTTAACAACATACCGGACACATATTCAGCCTGTTGTTCTTTGTGCTATTGTGTGTAGCTGAATAACTTAAATGCCTTCTGTTTTAATGAATTAAAGTCTGTTTAAATAACTTTTTCTTGGTCTGTTAAATAAATTTCTAAATAAATGCGACTTATAGTCCAGTGCGACTTATATATGTTTTTTTCCTCGTCATGACGCATTTTTGGGCTGATGCGATTTATACTCCGGAGCGATTTATAGTCCGGAAAATACGGTATATATATATAGTTTGGGGTCAGTAAGGGTTTTTTATTTATTTATTTATTTTATTTTATTAATACTTTTATTCAGAAAGGATCCATTAAATTGATCAAATGTGGCAGTAAAGACATTTATAAGGTTACAAAAGATTTTTGTTTCAAATAAATGCTGTTCTGTTTCTATTCTTCGAAGAATCCTGAAAAACACATTTTCCACAAAAATATTGAGCAACACAACTGTTTTCAACATTGTATAATGATTTTGAAAAAGTCTTTAGACAGAGCGCCTGAAGCCAAAGAATAATTATCCCAAAGTCATACCTTGAGTAAATGTGATAATTGTAATTGAAAGATTACAGTCTTACAAAATGATTGAATGACTACAGTCGAAACTGAATGTTCCCTCTCTCATATCCGCATAAAGGCAGTAAATATATATATATATATATATATATATATATATATATATATATATATATATACATATATATTATGATAGAAATATTTTATGTAATGGGTATTTACAACATTAAATGTACAGAGAAATGCAGACTAAGGATGCTCAGGTCAAAGGCCATTTATACTTAACCAAAAAGTGCTTAACACAGTCATATGATTAGCTTAGATCATTACAAACCAATCACCAGAAGAAATCACAGTGAAGAAGACTTGAGTGACATTGATTTTTACTTAACTTTATGATTTAAATGTACATGCATCTTTCTATTCAGGAGACTCACTTGGTTGTTGTGGTGGCGATCTCCCGGCCTTGAATAAAACTTCATTTCTACAAAGAGCAACCTGGGAGTCGTGCCAGGTACTGTATATGCTGTGCAGCTGAGAAACAGATTACACGCTCAAAAGACAACAACAACAGAACATCTATGTGTGATTGAGGTAAGTACTAAAGATTCTACGCTCAAAAGACAACAAAAGAAACAGCTCACGTGTGATTGAGGTAGTGATAGTAGCTTCTTGACAGGACGCCGTCACCTTACTTCAGGGAAGTATTGTAAGTATTCAGGGAATTCAGGGAATTACCTTGAGATACTGTAGTTCTTATTTTTAACAACTGGAAGTTGTTTAAATTGTCCGTGGTGAAGAAGTCAGATTAAGTAGGTTGTATTCGTATTAAATATTTCCACGACAATATATTAGTAAAATAGACGTTTCCTAAAGGTTTTGTGTCTAAATTTTATTTTTATTTTGCACAAAACTAAGACAATACAAATATGCTAAGAATACAATTAAGAAAAATTAGTGAAAATGAAACTTGTAAAATTGTTATCCCCTTATGTATCTCTCATTTGACAACATGTAAAGCCGTGCATAAAAAAAAACCTATTCAGTTGATTCATTGTTAAAAGTTGCTGTCTTTGTAAAAACAGGAATCTTAAAAATAAGCAGACTGCTGACTTGCACCTTCACATTGTTTCTCAAATCCTCTGCCCAGCCTGTGGCATTGAGGCTGTCCTTGGCAGATAGTACGGCTTAAAAACACACCACCCTCCCAGTCTGCTCCACCATCTCCGAGGTCTCATCGCGTCACAGTGGTTTTCAGTCCTGCTCTCTAGTACGGTTCTATAGTGGCATATATAGCGGCATAACAAAGAGCGAAGTTGTGCTGGTGGAAGTTGCCATGGCTCTGTCAGGAGAAGTGTGTGTGGTGACAGGAGCCTGCGGGTTTCTGGGAGAAACACTGATCAGACTGTTGCTGGAAGAGAAGCTTGCTGAGATCCGACTGCTGGATAGAAACATCCGATCTGAGCTAATACAGTCTCTTGATGGTAAGTGGATACTTCCATTACAGTGTATTCTCATCTAAAATAGAAAATCCCTCTTGTATTTCTCCTTTTTTGTGGAATCTGTTGGTCTTTATTTATATTCATTGGTTTTGTGGTGTCTCTTAAGTTGACATTTTTCTTCCTGTTTTGCACTTTGCTTGATAATATTAAGAAAACAGATATTATACACATATATAATGTAAACCGTTCACATGACATTTCTGTCTTTTTTACTTTCTGGTCTCTTTATAAGTAACAAATGATGGAAAATAGAGAAATACATAAAATCAACACTCAGGCTTTGATTTGTTTCTCTGTCTGTGTCCTCAGATTGCAGGGGGGAGACTAAAGTAAGTGTTTTTGAGGGGGATATCAGGGACCGTGATCTACTGAGAAGAGCCTGTAAAGGAGCAGGACTTGTTTTTCACGCTGCATCTCTCATCGATGTCATTGGAGCAGTTGAATACAGTGAATTATATGGAGTCAATGTTAAAGGTGAGGGATCTGTATAGGCTACTGGTCTTTGGCACATGGTAATAAGTCTGAATGAATTTGAGCTAAGAGGAAAAAACTTTCAGGTTGAATAGAGTTTGGTCACAATTTATTTTTTCACAGTAAAATTAGATTGAAACAAAAAGTGAGCATTTGTATCAATGGTTCTTAAACTGGGGGGCCGGAGCCCACTAGGGGGCCACCGGAAATTTAGAAACAAGCTTTAAAATGAGCTGAACTAAAAACCAAGATATTTCTTGTTTTAATAAATCTTCTCAACAATTGTGCTTTGTCTTTGAAGAACCAGGATTACCATGGTCTTGGAAAGACTGGATATAATCAAATAATCACAACAGCATCATTTTTTTTTATAAGGAATTCACATTTTTGTAGGTATGCCAAGCTCTAAAATAATTTATCCTTGTAAAATAAAATATCCTTATCCTCAATGTCCTTATCCTTAAACCTTATCCTTTAAATCACAACGACTGGAAAATTCATGTGAATTCATTGTTTAAAAGAGAGGGACACCTGAAAAATATTCAGTTCTTAAAACTTCTGGAATCCTGAAATGTAATTATTCTAATTTTAGTAATTTATCTTAATCTATGAACACTGTAAAATAAGAAAAGTTTTGAAAACTGTCTTACCAAAGGAATCATATTAGCCGCATGGGCCTTCGGTTATTGTTGTGGACAATGGGGGACCATGGAGTCAAAAAGGTTGAGAACTACTGATATAAAAGATACTTGCTTTAGCAAAACAAATAAAACCAGAAAAGATCCACTCTGACTAATCAAAATATGATAACACAACACAATATAGTAATAATGAGGTTCAAAGGCAATGAAAATGTTTTTTGTTTTTTTCATGGCAGGAACACAACTGCTGCTGGAGACCTGCATCCAAGAAAACATAGCCTCCTTCATTTATACTAGCAGCATTGAGGTGACTGGTCCCAATGCCCGCGGTGATCCAATCATTAACGGCGATGAGGACACCCCCTACTCCGCCTGTCTTAAGTTTAGCTACAGCAAAACCAAGCAGGAGGCTGAACAGATTTGCCTTCAGGCCAATGGAGAGCTGCTCCGCAATGGAGGTCAGCTGGCTACTTGTGCATTGCGGCCCATGTTCATCTATGGACCAGGCTGTCGATTTACTTTAGGCCACATGAGGGATGGAATCCGCAATGGAAACGTGCTGCTGAGAACATCAAGACGTGAGGCAAAAGTGAATCCTGTATACGTGGGAAACGCAGCCCTGGCACATCTACAAGCAGGTCGGGCACTCAGAGATTCTCAGAAAAGGGCCGTGATAGGTGGAAACTTCTATTACATCTCAGACAACACACCACCTGTCAGCTACTCTGACTTCAACTATGCTGTTCTTTCACCATTAGGCTTTGGGATACAAGAAAGGCCCATTTTGCCCTTTCCACTTCTATATCTTCTGTCATTCCTCATGGAATTACTGCATGTTGTGCTCCGACCCTTCCTAAGGTTCACTCCACCCCTAAATAGGCAGTTACTGACCATGTTAAACACACCATTTAGCTTCTCATATCAAAAAGCTCTCAGGGATTTCGGGTATTGCCCTCGTTATGACTGGGAAGAGGCACGCAAGCGCACTACCGATTGGCTAGCGTCTGTCTTACCCACAGAGAGACAGCAAATTAACTTGAAATAAACTGACATCATGTTTATGAATACTGTGCTACCTGTTTTTTTCAGCAGCCATGTTCTGCCTGTTCATTTATAATAATATTTCCTACTAATTAGAGAAGAAAACATTAGATGTCTAGTAAAATAAACTAGACTTGGATAATGCATGTTTTACATCATTTAAAAAAACTTGGAAATGACTGTATATTATGTTTACACGTGTCAAAAAATTGAAATAAATATCCATATAAAGAAAAAATGATAAGCTATTACTCATTCCAACAGAGGATTGCTTTATTGAATGAATGAATGAATGAATGAATTTTAAAATGAAAAAAATCATTTCAGAAATAAAGAGAAAAAAAGTATCAATGCTAGTCAGGCACTAAATAATCTGTGAATTTTGATTGCAAATAATGGCTTATAAGCAAATGACTGTATAATTTGGTAATTCATAGGCTTACCCAGGGCCTAAAACTAACTTTGTGCCAAACCTGCCAATGGCTGGTGACTTAAGAAACATTACCGGCTTTAAATAATTTACCAACTAAAAGCATCTAGATTAATCCTTATTAAAGTTACAAAATGTATCCAGTCAAGAGCATTGAGTGTTTTTTTCTTTGTCTTTTGTGGTTTGATTCAAATTAAAAACACAGACAGCAGCAGGGATATTAGGCTGCTGTCACTTTAAGAGCTAATGCACGGATACAGTTTACACATGCATTTTCTTTCTTAAATATTGGCGTTCACTTAAGACAAAACTGGGGGGGGGCAGTCGTCCGTTAGGGGCTGCCGCTTTACTTTCATCTTGTTTGATTATTTTATAATTAAAGTGTGTTACAGCATCGCGGAGGAGTTCGCTCAGCTGGTGGAGGACCAGATGGCAGTGCGTTTTGGGAACCGGACCAAGATTATCATTATTTTTCTCTCTCTCCCCTCTCTTGTCTCTGTCTCCGTTCTCACTGCTCCCGGGCCTGCCTTGCTTGCCACATATCCCCATGGCCCCTCGCACGCCGTGGCGACCCTCGAGACTGCGCTCAGCCAGTCAGCCTTGTGTATCTCACAGAGGATCTCCGTATGGATTAAAGGAGGAGTGATGGCAATGAAGGACGAGAGAGGACCAGGCCTGGAGCATTTATGTTGTGTTTTGTTTATGTGTGTGTGGCAGTCGTCCGCGAGGGGCTGCTGGTTTACTTTCATTTTGTGTTGTGTATTATTGTTTTATAAATTATTTTATAATTATAGTGTGTTAAATGTTCGCCGGTTCCGCCTCCTTTCCCCTTATTAAGTAACCTTATTACAGCTAGTGTTAATTTTAGACCCTGTGCCCACCTATTTGAGTCTGTCTGTTGTTGTAATTGTTACACCTGTAAGTGGCGACACGTGACTGAATCTATTCATTTACTCAACCGATTCGTTCAAAAACACCTCTGTGTTGTTCAGGAACTATTTTCGTTGGCGGAGTAAAAATTGACAAAGTAAATGGCAATATTGTGTAAGAAACGTAAGAGGCACAGATTGTTTGTGCGTTTAAAAACGTGAGATGCAGTGTTTAGGAATGTAAACAATCGCAAAGGTCGACTATTTTGAAACTGAACAAAATGTGAACTTCGAATTTGATGAGGCTTCCTAAAATCTCAGGCGCAAAACTCTGACAGAAGTAGATGCAGCGCAACAGTCAAAGACGTGCGTCCAGACCATATTTATTTAAGGCTGGAGTCTGGACTACACTACACAATTTTTGCCTTGTTTTACAATCTGGAGGAGTTGATGGCTCGAATATGTTTGATCTTTGAGTGGATTTTAGAATTGAAAAGTTCTCGATTTTAAAAGTCGTCTAGTGGATGCTTGCCTTTAGAAAACACGTAAAGCAATCGCAATTGTAATATTCTAAGGAACTACACTTTTACAGAAGACAGCTTTTTGGGGGAGTCTGAGCAAACAAACAGCTGTTGATAATAATGTCTTTCAAGTGATGCCAACTGATTGTGTTAATTTCACTTCAATTAATCTAAAACCCTTCTGAGAATTTTGCCTCGACATTGTGCTAAAGAGGCCAGAGTCCAGCCACTGGATAAACAATCAAACATTTCATCTGTGACTGTGAGGTCATGGGTTCTCAACCAGCTGCATACCAGTGGACTGACTGATCATTTGTTTTTCATTGTTGTAGTCCAATACAAAGTCACCACCACTAGCTAAGCTATCACAGGATGGATCCATGGAGTTAATTTCTCTCAGGTTTACATGCTGGCATGGTTTAAAACAGCACACCAGGAACGGAAGGAAAAGCCCTTCATCTCACTTAATCGGATATTGTAGCATTTTTCTCAGAAACAGTCATTAACAGATTGAGGCTGGCTATTAAGTGGATTCCAGGCTTCTTAAGGCAACTAGTTGAAGAAAAGGAACAAAATACATTGAAAGGATGCAGAAAGACAAAGAACGATTTTGCACTTGAACAGGAATCTAACCAGCAGAAACTTCTCACTCAGCTGATTTAGCACTGTTGATCAATAAAGCCATGGCTTGGAAATGGATGGCTTGCAAAGCTTTTGTTTATTTGTCAGTGTGTGTCTCCTCTGCTGTGGGTAAGATAGTTTTTGCTCAATATCACATAGAATACATTTTTTAATTATGCCAGTTATGTGAACGCACCACACCCAAATGTTATTAAATTATAGAGTAGCCTACAGCTGTTTTATTTGGAGTTGCTTGAAGTTATAGTGTTTCAATAAGTGGTTCACAGATCAACAATTGTGAATGTAAGTGCGTACAGAATTTGATAAGTGATTTTGAATGTTTAATAATCTATTGACCTCTTTAAAATATCTAAAGGTGCAGACTGAGAATTACAGTGGGACAAAATTATTGGTATTAAAAAAAATGTTGAATTGCACTAATCAAAATAAAAAAATATATTTTCTTTAATAGGGCTTGCACTTTTGTTGGCTGCAATTTAATATAGGCTATTTGTATTTAAATTCAATAAAAATTATTAAACTTTCAAAGTTCATTTCCAAAATATCTTCTGCTTTTCTTCCTTATTTTTCTGTACACAATCTATAATATTTCACTTTACAAATTCGCCTCTATATGTCAAACTTGCATATCTGGGAATTGCAGGGAAAGCAGTGTCTACCAATTATAGGTTATTAAAATCTCAAAACTGTGTTTTACTTTTTGGGATACTCATGAGCTCTCACATGCGTACAACTTAACAGGTGATGAGGAACCATCCCGAACCAAGTGTGCTGACTTCAACAACACCACCTGGCTGGAATACAGACAGGCCACCAAGCTCCAGGTTCAGTACCTTCTCCTTACACGAAAGAATGCAGACTGTGCCAGCCTATTCACGCAGGATTGCCTCAACCATACCCAGAAACACACGGCTTACTTCAACTCATCACTCCCCACTAAAGTCATTGTTCATGGATACAGGTGAAGCATTTAATCAGCAGCATGTTGTAACCGGAAAGAAGTCCATGTGAATGATCTCTTACACAGATGATTCCTTGATTTACTGCGTTTCAGAGCCATGGGCAGTAAACCTTCCTGGGTGAGTGGCTTAGCCCAGGCTCTACTGCGGGAAGAGGACGTGAACGTTCTGGTGGTGGACTGGGTCTATGGAGCCTCCTTTGCTTATAACCTGGTAGTAGAGAACTACAAGGAGGTGGCAGTGCAGATATCAGTGCTTATCAATCAGCTGACGGTATTTTTTTTTATTATGTCAAAGTAGAATCCATTGTCGTTATAGAACACTTGACCACTACAAATGGCTGCACAGCTGTAGAGTACTCTGTAAGCAGTGTTCATCTGGCAGAAGTAATAACATAATAAACTTGTTCACAATGATCAATAGTAACAGTCAACGCACAGAAAGTTCTTTGTAAAGAGTAGTATATGACATTTAAAAGTACACTGATGTTCTTTTGTAGAAGTATGGAAGCACACTGGAATCTTTCCATTTCATCGGTGTGAGTCTTGGAGCACATGTGTGTGGATTTGTGGGAACCCTATTTGAAGGCAAGCTGGGTCGAATCACAGGTAATATTTTAATTCAATGCTTAAATAAAAGTAAATTGATATATAAGTTGATCAAATCAGAGACAATATTGAAAATATATCAGAATCATTTCAAAATGTCATTAAATCAAATGTTATTAATAGATATGTTCACAATTTATCAAATAAAATATAAAATTTAAATGTACAACAAAATAATGCATAATTCAATTCTAATATTCATGTTAAAGGAGCCGTATGTAGGATTGTGGCCAAAACTGGTACTGCAATCACTTTAAAAATACCATAGAGCGCTGTATCCCCTCCCCCTACCCCCTGACTCGAGGTTGCCAGATTAGCTGCAGGATTCAGCAGAAACGTAGGCTGCTTCCAATGGCAAGTGACGACGAGAGGTACACAGTAAGTTTTTGGTGTGTTGAGGGGTGTTGAGGTCACTGATCTATATAGAATGACTGGATAGCTCATGACGTCATAAACAGTGAAGCCACCGCGCCGCCATATTGTGATTCCCTAGTGAGCTCACGCGTTCTATTGAATCAATAGGAAATTGTATGATTTGACTAAGAAAACATTGCATAACGAGACACCGTCTTTAAATCTAAAGTCTCCCTGAACAGTCTTACAACGCAAACATCCTAAGCATTTAAATGGGTATTTGTTTAAAGTCGGAAATTATTCCTGCTTACTAAAAATTAAGTGAATTGTGAACTTAAAATTTAGCTCTTTCTGATTGTGTTTTACAGATAGATCAGTAGTCTGTTCAAGTATTTGATTAGTTAGCAAGAATATGTCCAGGAAATGCATAATACAAATTGTATGGGTTATTGTATTCCTGTTTCACCTCTTATTTACCCCTTATTTACACTGCACACGTCTGCGGCGCCACACGGCTACCGGAGCTGATCGCGCCCACAAATCGGCAAATCACGTGGAAATGCTCCTGGTGTGAGTTGACACCGCGTGAAGGTAGGAATAAAACATTGTCGGAGACGTAATGCGCCGCAGATGTGTGCAGTGTAAATAAGGGGTTTACACATAGCGTAGGCCTACTCTGTTTGCAGTGCATTTTTTTTTTTACCATACCCATGTCAACAGGTTGGAGCTTTCACTGCACGCGGATGCCCGTCCAAGTGCGGTGCGTGCAGAGATCGTTTATGCTGCAGGCGCTGAATTAAAGTGACAGCGCATGATTCGTGGTCAAACTGAACACGGATTGACATGAAAATATGAAATAAATGCATTTAATAAAATTTGTAAGAAGTAATGCATTGAATAATACGTTTATTGGGTTTAAACTTGAATACGTCTATGAAAGAATGTAGGAAAGAACATAGCAGGCTATACATTTTTTTAAACAACACGGAAATAGCGACAATTGTCCATATAAATTACTATATATGGGCTTAAAGTACAACCTGTGAGCAGTTTTTCAAGATCCTTTTGTGATCTTCGTTTTACACTTGTTGATGCACAGCGAGTCATCTTAAAAGTGCCGTCGGAGCTACCGATCTCTGCATAACGGCTGTTGGAGCCCTCTGCTGGTAGGGAATCGTAAGATGGCCGCTCGAACACTTCCGGTGGCTTCACTGCCTGGTGGCAGTTTAGAACGTCGTGAGCTATCCAGTCATTATATAGATCAGTGGTTGAGGTGCTGGGGCCATAATAGCTGAAGAGATAAGCGTTTTTGATTTGATATTTAATTTGATTTTATTTCGTTATTTTGAACATATAATTTCAATTACAATTTAAAAAAAAGTCTGTGGAAAAATAAATCTATAATAGTAAAACAAAACAAAAAAACATATAACCACAAAATAAAACTTACTTATTTTTAAAGACGAAAAAAAAAATCGATTTACAAGTGCTAAAGTTTCTGTCATAAGCGGGCTAACAAATAACCAAAACATTTACCACAGCAATTATAACGCCGGACAAATTCAATATCACCAATGGCTATCACAGGGTTGTTTTCAGTTTCATCATAAAATATTGTTAGAGTAACTAAACTTGATTAGCAATGTTCATACAGGTCAACTTGCAGCATGTGTAACTTAGTCCACGATATACGCGAAGAACGAATGACGAATCATTTTTTCTGAGGTAAAGTTAGGCTTCTGTCTCAATTACGCTTCAAATTGCCATAATGGGAGTGCTAATGTTGTTTTCCTCTGCGTCTCAGCATAAGGACAGAGAAACTGGCTCCTATAATACATTGCTAATGTTAGCATACGTCCATGTGAGCTTACGTTACGTTACTTTGCACGAACATGCATAACTTTGTTCGACTGTCATGAATATATGAAATGTCCATTGACATCAAGTACAAGTTAGCCAAGCATAGATGAATCTTACCTGTCCAGGAGAAAATTAGCAACGTTGGCGTCTGTGTTCAAATTCTTCTCCGTTTTCAGCCGTCTCCATCTTTCAAAAGCATCTCCAATGCAAATTCTGGTTTTATTTCTGACTTTGTCACGACGAATTTCTGAATCATAACGATGTCTTTTTGATTTAGTAACGTTAGACATCTTTATCCGACTACAGTTATGGTAGATTACAGCAAAGCTGGCAACCCGGATCCCGAAACACTGCTGATTTCTTGATTGGTGGATAGGTGGAGGGTGGCGCATCAGACCAAAACACAACATGACAACATCAACATCAGTTGAGGGCTGCAAGTCCACTTTTTAAATGACAATATCCTAGCCATACTACTGTTGTCAGTGATATAAGTATTTGAAATGAACATGATTTCTTAATGTCTATAGTGACATATCAGGGCCTTTTTATGATTAGTTGAAATAAATTTCTTACATACAGCTCCTTTAAATTTTCAATTCAGATTGTCCCTCAAATTCTTATGCTGACAATATCATTTGTAAAAAAAAAAAAAGATATTAAATTATTAAACTATTTAAAAAATTAAAAACAGGTTTTCATTTGTGCGCTAAATACGTAATCTCTTTTGATTTGCGTAATGCAATTGCATAATGTAATAATAAAGCCTGCCATAGGACCATATAGGCTGTTAATTTTTTCCTGAAAAAAGATGCTAGACTTATGAGTGGAACAAAGACCAACACTGCACCACACTGAAAGAGTCTTTCAGACAAAAGCAGAGGCCACGAGTGCACTCCAAATAAACAATGACATATTGTTACACCACACAACCTTGGTGAGAAAACAAGATGTTGTTTGAAACTTTGAACTAAAGTTTGTAATGTGTTTCTGCAGAATCCAAAAAGTGCCTATATGTGAATAATTTTGTATCATACAGAACATACTGTATGTGAGTTTTGTGTGCACAGGTCTGGACCCAGCAGGACCCATGTTTAAGAGTGCTGATCCATTTGACCGTCTGGATTCATCTGATGCCTTGTTTGTTGAGGCCATCCACACTGACTCAGATTGTAAATCTATTTTCATTTATTTTGGAACGCCGTCTAATATTGAACAGGACATTTTCTTGATTTATAATTAAACTACAAGAGTTCATATAAGTATCCTATTTTTTAATACAGAAGTAGCCTATAACACAACTGAACTGAACATTTTTACATTTGCTAGACTTTGGAATATCCATTCCTGTCGGACATGTGGACTTCTTCTTAAATGGTGGAATGGACCAAGCCGGTTGCGCACGCTCAAGGTTTACTTCAAGTAAGTAGACAGCAAAAGCTGACCAAAAACTAACAGAGGCATTAAGCTTAAAAATGTACCATAGCTTCATGCTACCTGAGAATCTGTCTATGTTTGTCAGTTTTTATCTACTTTCCAGTGTATGGCTATGTCATTTGTGACCACATGAGGGCACTGCATGTCTACATGAGCGCCCTGAACGGCTCCTGTCTGCTTGTTGGTTTCCCCTGCTCCAGTTATGAAGAATTCCTGGCAGGAAAATGCATCACCTGTGAGGGACCCTTCAATGGCACATGCCCACAAATAGGTAATATTTTAAAATATTTAAGTCTGTTTGTGAACACAAATATACATTTCAAAATTTGTTTCTTAAAAGTGAAAAAAAATCTGTAGCCTTTGAATTTGATTAAATCAACATTGTACATTTTCTTACTATAATAACCTTGATGCGCAAACATTTTTGTAGTTCAAAGACTCTGTGCTGAATGGTGAGATGTCTTCATAAGGAGGATGGCCATGGTTCACACGCATGTCCTCAATTAGTGAAAATGTGAATAATAATTCTGAGGGGGGTTGCATGCTAATCTAATTTTGGATGGTAATGACCTTGATGTTCTAGTTCATTTAGGTGTTTAATCAGGCTTGACTTTTTCTTTGTGTGCATGAGTGAAAATGTTTCACTTGAGGCTGATTATGTAACAAAAGGATCAAATTGTTTCATGTAATGTATGACACATGCCTTTGCACAATTGCTCTCTGAGTGTAACTGTTTCTATATGTGTCTGTATTTTAGGCTTGTTAAAGAACAGTGGGATAACAGCTACTCCACTGCCAGATCAAGAGAAGGTCTATCTCCTGACCACCGCTACGGCGCCGTATTGTGGTATGTCTCTCAGATACTGCATGTATTAACACCTTGATTTATGTTTTAATTATGCTTAAACAGTATCTCATATTAACTCATCTTGTTGTCTACTTTTTAAACACCTACACTACCTACACCAAAGTTTGGGGTCCGTAATTAATACTTTTCAGTATGGATACATTAAATACAAAAAAGTGACAGTAAAGACTTCAAATAAATGCAGTTCTTTTGAACTTTCTATTCTACAAATCTCTATTCAAAAAAAAAAAATAGATCATGGTTTTCACAAAACTATGAAGCAGCACAACTATTTTCAACATTGATCATAAGAAGATTTCATGAGCAGAAAACCAGCATGTCAGAATGATTTCTGAAGGATCATGTGACACTGAAGACTGAAGTAATGAGGCTGAAAATTCAGCTTTGCCATCACAGGAATAAAATACATTATTACATTTGAAAATATAGATTTAAATTTATTTTTGATCAAATAAAACAAGCCTTGGTTAGCATTTCTTTCAAAAACATTAGAAAATCATTCTGAACCCAAACTTTTGAATGGTAGAATATAGTGAAAATCAATAGAAACTATACTGCCATTTGTAACAGTAAATAAATAAAGTGTTATGTCAATGACACGTTATAAATACAGCCTAATAATGCCACTCATGCCCATAATCTTTTTCAGCGCATCACATCCTTGTGGATTTGAAGGTTTCCCCATTAGACAAGACTGCTGAGGTTCAGCTCACCCTGATCTCTACAGGACACCCTGAGACAGAGCTAAAACTCAAACTGTGTGTATTCCATTTCGAGTTTTACCAGCAAGTCATGACCAATGACCCATAGCCTGTGTTCATTTATAACAGGTTCAGCCCTTTAAATGTTTAAAACATGTGTGTGAATATGTTTGTACACTATTTTTCAGAAATACAGATGAAACTGCGTATAAAAAGGTGGCTGCACACCCAGAGCGACTGTGTAAAATTGACTCAGTGCAGCTGAAAAACACAGGAGCACGATTCTACAGACAAGGAGACATTCATTTTGAGTATATATGCATCTCTGAAGTCCCTCACACCAGGTAAATGCAGCCTTAATATTTGCCTTTAAACTTGCTTTACTCTTTCTGCACACTCATTTCAGGAATTACAAAATATATTGATTTAGACATCAAATGTGCACATCCAATGTAAAACTGTATTTAATAATATTGTGTTTGTGCTCTGTGTGCAGAGGGTTGGATCCATTATGTGTGAAGAACATTAATATTGGACGGGGAGTAACATGGTCACACGACTTTGTACAAGTGTGCTAAATTAATAAAACAACACAACATACTTAAAAGAGCGTATACATTAACCAGCTTTCAAGTGAAGGTCACACACTAAAACTTTTTTAGCATGTTTAGGTTAGGAGACATTAAAGCTTGGCGACAAAGACATAAATAGGATACAAGGGGACTGAAATGCTTTGTTAGATATATTTATTGTTTGCACAAAATGATTGTTTTCACAAAAAATTTTTATGATTTCAGATACTTTTGTTTTTATGTTCACTGTTCCAGAGAGTGTTATAATGAAATTTCAATCGAGAGGAATTTAACGTACCTGAATTTCTGTGTTTAGTTTTGTTAGACAACAATCAACAACAAAAATATTGTGAATTATGAAAGTCGGTCATTCAACATACATCAGTTATTTTATGTGTTAATATATGTGCTGAACGTACTGGTTCATTTTCAATTATTAAAATGTATATTCAAGGTACAAAAATTCAATATTTTGGCACTCTGATTAGTGTTTATAACTGCACACTGCATACTTGATATTACAAATTAGTATCTGTCCATTCACAATTAGTAATAAGGCTAATCTCTGCTTTGAAATGGCATCTTAAGAGGAATATCAAATCACGTTTTTAACCCAGCACTTAACAGTTGGCCCCATGAAAATACATTTTCATAACATGGTCAGTATACAGTCTCAGTACATGATGATGAAGCGTTTACTAAATTCCTATTATGATAAAGCACTCACTTTTGTAATAAATCTCATTATCTACCTATTATCAATAAAATCTGAGGTGTTCAAATTAAATAAAAATTGATTTTTTGTGTTGAAAAGACTAATTTGTTGCTTTTAACTTACAAATCCTGTACAGTATTCTAAACAGATTTAACCAACAAGCACATGCCATTTCTAATAAATATAAAACAGCCATGTTGAAATCACAGCGATGTGGAATCATATATAACACAGTATCTGTCTGAAAAAAAGGTTTGTGTGTGATTCTGTTTTGTCCTAAACAAAAGTACATTTGATGGATCTTTTACTGTTCTGTGCTAATGTTGTCTTAAATCATATAAAAGTAAACCGCTATGATGGTGATTTAATGGAGAATTCGTTCAGATGTTATGGCCTTTATACTGCTGAAACCATTCCTATAGCTTTGGGGTGTCAGTAGGGGCCAGTGGGGCACGTCCTCTTTGGAAACGAAGTGGAAGACTTCCTGGAGTATCATCCTCTGTTAGATTTATGGAAAAAGATTGCATATCAAAATGTCATTGAGAACACTGAAATAAATTCCATAATTCAGCACAACATAATCACATTTAAAGACATGTTTTTATCCATCGGTGTAGTTCTCACATTGGTTTCGGTAGGACAGGCTGTATTTCTGGACATGATCCATATACCTCATTCCTTTGGAAACTAGCATGTGAAGGTCATGTCTCAAATGACAGCGGAACTCTCCTCCTCCCACACCTGTCCCACTATCCAGGACCCTACAAAGTGCAATCTGCCCCTTGCAGGCAAAGCTACGTATTTGAAGAGGGAGGAGTGCTGGATTGCTGGATGAACAGACTTGGCATGTTTGGATCCCTGGATATCCCAAACCCCTTCCAGTCTTTCATCCAGCCTCTGGCACAAGTGTATGTCAAATAAAGCCAGCCTCACTCTAGGCATAGAAACATCTAACACAAAATATTCTAAGAAGGAAACACTGAATATAACTCCACTACCATGTCCTAAATAAAACTCATCTCTCAGCAAAGGGAGCCTTTCCTCTGCCAGAAAGGACACACATGTTAAATTAGGACATACCATATACTTTCTTTGTGGTAAAACAATTAAAAGTTAAACACACTGTAATTATTAAAGAGTAACCCAAAGCCTACACTGCAAAATTTATGTAAAAATAATCAAATATGGTTAATTTGAATTAACTCATAAATTAATAGTATTAATATAATAATCAGAGGTGGACTTAAGTACACCTTTTGAATATATTTTTTTCTGGAAGTCTTTTACTTTACCTTCACTACATTTGAAAGACAAATATCGTAATTTTTACTCCACTGCATTTCTGTCAACGTCCTTGAGTAGAAAGTAGTAACGTCAGTTTGGTTGCAGGGGTTGCATTTTGGTTGGAAATGAAAGTCGAGTTGACGTCAGAACCCGACTGATGTTGATTTCTGACGACAACCCGATTTTCATTTTCAACCAAAATACAACGTCTGTCCAACGTTGGAGATTGACATCAATCTGGCGTTGGATTCTGACATCAACCTGATTTTCATTTTCAATGTTTGGTTTGGTCTTCTAAATGCGACATTGTTTTGAAGCACACTAGCTTACAGATAACAGTAAGGCTAACATATTCATGCTAAAAGCCAAACAACTTTAAATAGGGCACTATTTGAGGGAACAGCTACTTGGGTGTCCGAAACCATTGTGGACGTTATTGAGTGCACATTCAATCTCACATTCAATCCCACTGCTGGAACTGTGTTTTAGAAATAAATTTGATATTGATATGGGGGTATAGGGGCGATTTTGGACACAACAAATATCTGATTAACGTGAATATTATTACTAGTCTTCTCGACTAGATGTCATTTTTGAGTGTTTTTTATTATAATTAAATTTTAAATTAATAGTATTATCAATATAATAATAAGAGAAATTAATTTGAAAGGAAAAAAACATGAACTTTTTAACCTTTGAAGACATCTTTCAATTATATATGAATGAACTATTGGCCTTCCTTCCATATGAATTCAGCAGATGACACTAAAGACATAAATATAATCCAGGTCTAAAAAGAGCACAAAATATAACAATTCATCATGCACATTCATCACTCTGCATTCTCTTAATCACTCAGTGTTTGTGCAGCTCAAATGTCCAGTTAGTGCAGTTGTGCCTCTTCATGCAAACCAGCCCCGTCTATACCGACCCACCCGTCAATCCTTACTTGTGTACTTACATTGTGATTTAAGAAGTGTTCCAGTGTGTTATGCTTCAAAACCCCAATCTTTACTTCAAATATTCCCTCTCACTCCCGTAATCCATTAGAGAGCCTGTCATATCAGCAAAGTCGTCCAGAACCAAGCTGGTTGAGTCCTCACCAGAGGGCATCTCTGTGTCTGAGGGCCAGAGCTGGTGTGGAGGTTTGGGCACGGGGGTCTTTCCCTGGTCCGGTTGGAAGTTTCTTACATCTGAGCGCTGGTTAGACGGTGCTGGATCAACCTTCACGACTGTTGGATCTCCTTGGCTTCCCCTGGGCGGTGAGCTAGTGCTGCCACCCTCACTGCCCTGTGACGAGGGGGCGAGGACGTGGTAGAGACTGGGCAGACGAATATCAAGGCGCACACCGCTCTTGGCAAACAGCTTATCATTGAGAGAATACAGTTTGTCAGCAATATCACTTCCGAGCATGACAGAGAAAAGTCGAGCAATGTAACGATCCTTAGACAGCAGAAGGTAAAGCCGACGTCTGCGCCAAGAGATGTAACGGCAGTCAGTCTCTGCAGTTAGTGTCACCTGAGGTAAAAAAGGGTCATGGGATGTTTAAGGGCAAGCAATGTTTCATGGTTGCATGAACTGAATAATTTTGCAAAATGACACTGACTAAAAGATGTTGCCATGATGTACCCAAGCAACCAGTATGTTTTCATACCTGGAAGTTGCCCTCCTCTGTTGGTCTTAGAGACTCCCATTCAGGAGAGTCAAGAAATTGGTGAGGAAAGATGTAATGGAGAAACTGACCTTCTAAGGACACTCTAATCCTGTAAAGGCAGAAACACGTATATCACGTTCTTAGAAGTGTCATTTTTGTATTAATGTTGGTTTCATATGGTTTTGAATAAGCTTAAAGTCAGCATGAAATGAAAATTTGCCTATTTTATAAATGCATGTTATTGATCTTATTGTGGAAGGTTCATCCATGTGTATGTTTCATTTAAAAAAATGTTTTGACCCTTTAATGTTTAATCAAAATGGCATAACTGAACTGAAGGATTTCAACGGAAGGTTGAAATGACAGACTTCTCTCTGGTGACGTGTGCCAGATTTTCTCCAATCATAGAGTGGTGCAGGGATGACGTATGTTTTGTAGGCTAAAACCCAGAAACAAGTTCACATTTTACCACTTCCGGTTCCATAGTCTTGAAGTCAATGGGTTTTTTTAATGGGTTTTTGGTTAAATGCCTGAAATAAGGTCTGTGATGAACACACGCTCAACATATTTTCACATTTTATTCTACGACATAAAATACATCAGTAGCCTAATACCCTCTGGTGCTTTTTTTTAAAAGCTTTTTTTAAGAAAAGTTGTATTTATTTGCGAAGATTATCACAATGAACAAAACGTGTGAGAATCATAAGCTTTTTTTCTGTCACACACCTTATTTTCTGCAATAATCCAAAAGTCAATGAAAAAATACTTTGGGGTTTTTGTTGAGGGAACCAGTGTGATGCTAACTTCTGGGTTGTCCTACAAAAATACGCCACCCCTGCACCCCTCCACAACTGACTGCAAGCTCACATTTATTTTTGAGAGGAATTCCCACATCTCAAAATCCAATCAACTACTGATGGATAGAACCAAGTCCTAGTTTATATATACAGTATATATAATCCATTACACTCAGATAAACATCACAATATGGATTTAAAGATGTCACTTCTTCTGTTTCATTGTGACTTTAAATTGAATGAATCTAAAAATGTCATGTGGTTTAACCATGAGGTAAAAAGTAAAAACATTTATTTGAACTTTACATGCGAGTACACACATCATTATTTTTGACAAAGCTTTTCAACATAATTTTCAAGATAAATATCACACATGTGAATTAATAATTCATAAATATTACATTTTGGGGGAGTTTCACCATGTCATTTTACAACCTAAACTAATCTTGCTTTGTTATTAAATGTCAAATTATCTGAGATTTTAAGAGACTAAAGGCCTGTTCACACCAATAACTATAACTATAACCATAAAGATATGGTTATACAAATCATTCTACATTTAAAAGAAAAGCAGAGTCCAAACCTCAACTATAATGATAATGGCACAGAGGAAAGTAACTGGTGAATCACTTTCAAGACGTTTTTTTCCCCAGCTGATGAATGATAAAAACATTTGACAGCCAGGAATCCATCCTGCTTTACAGAACTAGCGGATTTATGCAGATGACATAACTGCACCACTCACTTATAACAAACAGAATGCTATAATATTGTTGGTTATAGTTATCTTTATAGTTATTGTTCTTGGTGTGAATGGTGTCTGCAGGGGTCCTCTCTGATATCATTTCCTGTTTATTTTTTTCAGCACATGACTTGGCAGACAAAAAGGGTTTCATAAGCAGTGAAGTAGTTTTATTAAAATATTTTATATTATAAAAGTTTACACCGAAATACTACTAATGACACCTTTTCTTCATTATTTATTAGGAAGGACAAAAAACATCAGGTCATTGACCCCAAAAAAGATTTTTTGTGCTATTTATTACACTGAGCTTGTATTGCGAGCTAAAACAAACATTGATGTTGGTACACTTTTAGGTAAACAAGCAGATATTTACAGTGTTTAGACCAGTTCAAGATCAACCACTAATAGAGAGAGAACCATATGTCTACAAATCTTTGATATATTCTGTTTCTCACCTGCCAGAAATGAGAAAAGACAGCTGATCAATGGGCGTCTTCCCCTCCACAGCATACGTCTCCTCAGTCGCTAGAGAAAGCACTTTGTTCTCGCTGGCAGCCGTGATCTCCTTGAACACCTGCACAGGTACATCCAGCGGCAGATAGACCGCCGTGTAAAGCGCAGAAAGCTCCTCGTTGGCTAAACCTTCCTGCATCAGCCGAAAAATCAGATGACACACCTGGGCCAAACACTGCAGCATCAGCAGCAGGTTCCAGATGAAGACATCAAGGCCGCACACTGTCAGCCAGCCCCACATAGCCAAACAGAGGAAAGCGGGAGCCAAAAAACTGAAGATGTACAGAGCCCCATATGCTGTACTACCACCCATATAGCCCAAAAAAAGAATGGTGTTACCCAGATGGTAGATAGCACCTTCAGTGCTGTTGGTCCATCCATTGCAGAGTGTGTGATTGTAAATTATGGTGTCAATAAAGTCGCCACTATTCATGTTTGTGCCTCTGCTGTCTCCAATTCAATGGAATACTGAATATAAAATAAAATAAAAAGTGTCATCAAATACGATACAAGATTCAAAAAGATTGTTCCCCGCAGCCTCTAACAGTCAATGCACCACTTACTGCCAAAAACAGTTGGAATGAAGGAAGCTTCATAATTCCGTTCCATTCAGTTCCACTGACACCCACTTTTCCTTTAAAAATTCAGCCCTATAACGTCTCTGCTTCTGTTCCCTGACCCACACTGGACTGAAGACTGTTGGAAACATGGAGCAGGAGAGGCGGGGGTAGAGACCATGAGAAGGATAACCATGTTTGGAATTGAAACCCAAGGAGGAAAGAGCCACGGACAGAAAGCAGACTCGCTACTTAACATAACACAATGATGGCCGGGCAGAGTGGTTATGATAACAAGTGACATGGAGAGAAGCTTTCACTGACATGTGGGAAGATCTTTGAAAGCTCTGCCAGATCTCACCAATACTCATTTTCTCACAATCAAACAGTAAACTTGTATTCCATCTCTTCTGGTGTTTGAGGGAAGGAGGGTCCTAGGCTATGGGGGGCAGCATATTTAAAGAATCTGAGACAGATCAAATAACAGAGATCATGTAACACTGTTTACCTCCCCCTCCCTGGCCATTCCTGTGTGTAGTTTCACATAACTTGGCACAGTGATTGTTGGTAGATAATTTAATACACTATTCTGCTGCTTAGCAATGGAGTGCAGAAGTGAGTGGATTTTTTTCTTTTATATTATTACTTAAATAATAAGATACGTGAAGCTGTGCTATACTGTCAAAATCGAAAAGAGTGACATGCAATATAATTTATATGTAAAGTAAACATGCACTCTGTGTTTATAGCACACACAAAAAATCTGAATGTCAAACTGCAAACTAACTTTACTGTGGTAATTGCTGTTGTAAGGCATGACACAGAACTTATCTATATTGACAATACAGCATGGGCTATTTGTTTATTGAATTGTACCGAATATTGCTTTTTTATAAAACTATAGAAGCCATGGAATAAAAAATAAAGTAATTGCGACCTTTTCTAACAGTTTCTATCTCAAAAATTCGGACTTTATACACAACTCGGAATTGCGAGGAAAAAAAATCAAAATTGTGAGATATAATCTCAGAATTGTGAAATGAGATCAGACCTACGAAAAAAAATTGTGAGATACAAACTTAAGAATGAACAAAAAAGAGAGACCTAAACTCAGAATTGCCAGAAACTCTGAATTGTGAGATATAAGCTCAGAATTACAAATTAAATTGTGAAGAATTGTGATATAAACTCAGAATTGCAAGAAAAAGTCAGAATTGCGAGTTATAAACGTCCAAATTGTGAGAAAAAAAAGTCGCAGATGTGTTGTTTATTTATTCCATGGCAAAAACAAGCTTCCATATGTTTCTGCCAAAAAAAGGTAGATTTTTAAAACATAACTAAAATACACAATGAAAGTCAATATATATAGGTTGTCTTGTGCAGCTTAACTAGCTGATACGGTTGATAAGAGAGTGTCAAAACTACTATTTAGAGCTGTCAATTTGACATGCACCCTGCAAGAGAAGCATGCAGATACATTCTCATTGTAGTCAAGCACCATTAAAAGCTATTTGAATGACTGAAATAAACCAATTTACACATTTCACATCTGAGAAATATCAATTATGCATTTGCACATACTGTGCCTATGCTGGGATTTAATGAATTGAACATCAAAATGACCATGATTTATATAATTATAAGCAGGACGAATAGTGAAATAAGCAAGCTGTTCTTGTGTTTGTGTCAGTAACTATCTATGCTCATGAACTTTGTGAAATCTTTAGGAGAAAACGCAAATTATGAATTGCATTTGCTGTGTTCACACCAGGTGTGCACACAGAATAAAAGCACTTCTGCGGGTAGACCTCAGATTAGAGTGTGCTGGGAGCAGCAGCTCTATTTTAAGCCTGCGTGCATAGTTAAGTGCAGCTGTCACCAGCCAAACCCTGGTACAGGGAATTCAAAGGCCAACCGAGTAGGAAGCCTGAAGGAAGAGTCTGTTTGTGTGAAACTGCTTGGCCTGAATGGTGTCAAGACAATACAACAGACAACAGACAATGGTGACAACAGACAATATTTCATCATCAATAATTGAATATGATAAAATAAGCAAATCAGGCATCTGACACATATTAATTAGACTGAATCATTTAAAATGGGCTTGAAAAGGAAAGAGTCAGCCCTGTTATAAGAATGTATGCATATTTCATACAAATAAAAGGACAAAGTAAAGATACAAGAGAATGGCTTAACGTCTTGCATAGGATCTTTATTGACCATAAACGTATGTAAAGCACAAATGAAAGAAAGAGAAAGAAAAGACGGACAACATTTCCCTCAGAGGAACAAATTCACCCCGTATAATCTTCCCTCCAGTGTAAAAATATAAATAAATGAGCACACCAGGTCCCAATTCACACAGGCTGACACTACAAAGGGAAAGAAAAGACAATTAGGAAACATATTGTAACTCATTCTTCAAATAAACAAAATTGTCCTCGAGAACATAAAATACAGAAAATTAAGATTTTTTTTTTTTATAATATTTGAGGGATATTTAAGCGCACCAAAATGGAAATTCTGTCATTATTTACTCCCTTCAATGGAAGACCAAAGGATAAGTTTAGCAGAATATCAGAGCTGCTGTCAAACAAAGACATGAGGACCAGGCTGTCGAGTTCCAAAAAAGCCATATATATATATATATAAAAAAAAATTGTATTATGAGTTTTGCACTATATTCAGAG
Source organism: Tiaroga cobitis (assembly GCA_030578255.1). Classification (NCBI taxonomy): domain Eukaryota; kingdom Metazoa; phylum Chordata; class Actinopteri; order Cypriniformes; family Leuciscidae; genus Tiaroga; species Tiaroga cobitis. Next base: position 27,440,127 of record CM060599.1, read on the forward strand.
TCTTCTGAAGCCATAAAATAGCTTTGTGCATTTCCTAAGTCTATCTTGACAGCTCTGGTCACCATTCACTTTCATTGCATGGAAGAGATCAGCTTTGACAATGTGCTATAAATAATTCCACGGAAGAAAGTGATGTAGAAGACATTCTACACAAAGATAATTTGGGGGTGAACAAACCCTTTTTAATTTGCAGAGCACAGATATATCTGAAAATTGCATTAACAAGATTTAAGGTTGTGGTGGCCAAAATGTGGAAAAAAATGTATGTAAGAAATATCACTTCTACGCAGAGATGGGGGACTCGAGTCACATGACTTGACTCGAGTCAGACTCGAGTCGCAAATTTAAGGACTTGAGACTTGCTTGACTAAATTAAGAAAATGACTCGACTTGAGATCCAATGACTTGAGACTTGACTTGACTTGAACTGTATGACTCGAGAATGACTTGATATACATTTTTATATAAATCATCGCAACATCCATTGATAAACAAAATGAAAGCAACGGAACCATTGACGTCAGTCATCTGATTCTGCGCGATTGCGTGACGCGTGACAAGCCCAGAAATAGCCTACATCGCGGTGCGCGCTAAATACAAAAACATCTCCCTGCATCGTATCTTTTTGGATATAAACACTAGAAAATGACCATATTGATGCAAGAAGATTTGTTGTAAGCTATGGCTTGTTTAACCTGTTTGTTATAGTTAATTTGACTATCTTTAAATCTAGAGAGAATAATATTGGTCAAAACAGCATGCCTCTAATATGTTTTCAAATGTAGCTTAATGTTGTCAATATTCAAATGATAATTAATGATGGTATATGTTTTGTATAACATTTGCCACATTTCTTTTTAAATCATGCTTTAAAGCCAAAAATTTAGTTCTTTCCAATGACGAAAAACAATATAGAAAACTGTTAGTTTTGTCGTTTATGTTTCTCTTAATGTTATCAGCTGGTGGCAAAAAATGCCAGCAGAATTAATATGCACCCAAAATTCAAAATGTGGTGGAAAAATGGCCCTAGTATGAGTTATTTTCATAATTATAACATATATAAAAAAATATTTCCAGATTATTGGCACGATTGCAAATGTGATGATTTTAGAAAACAGTTCAGTAAACAAAGAGTGAATATTGTGATGTGACATTTTAGACATAATATTCCAAATATTTTCGGTTTTTGCTCTATTTCTCCAATGACAATAGTTCCAAACAAGCCACAGAAAGAGTAATGCGTATTTGTGATTCAGTGACCTAGTTGCTTAGTTCCAGAACGAATCTGTCATTTTGAACAAATCAGTTGACTGCTTCTGTGACTCGTACATTAAGACGGTGATTTGGCGCCACCTATTGGCGGTTTTAACTTCATAATAGGCTAAATGCCAACGGCTGTTATATAACTTATATAAAGGGGATGCCAGTTTGAAGAATGCCATTTGGTGGCATAGGAACCATTATACTTGAATTGTGAATTGTTTAATACCTTTTAATGGTCTTCTGCAATGTTTGAGGCATATTTATTTTTTTATGCTTTAATGTTGGCCTAATTTCAGTTACATTTTAGGCTATGTAGTTTGAAATTGTATTTATTTTTTATTTTTTAGATTTTTATTGTAGTAACCACTCAGCTGTATGTGGAAATGCATATTTAAAAAAAAATATGTTGCAAATAAAACCATAGTCCACAACGGCCACAACTTATGTAGTTTTAACTTATTTTAATATATAAATTCAGTGAAATCATCAAACGTTTGTATGACTTGCCAGTGACTTGTGACCCAAGCTACGACTTGACTTGCTTGACATAAGGCAGTGACTTGACTTGACTTGCTTGCTTTTATAAAAAATTTACTTGGACTTGCTTGAGACTCGAAGGTTAAGACTTGAGACTTGCTTGTGACTTGCACATGTGTGACTTACTCCCATATCTGCTTCTACGTAAGAGACTGGCCATTGTCATAACAGTGAAAATAAACTTACCATTCACTCAATTTGAACATGATGGTGGTATTATATCTTAAAACCAAGCGCCCTCATGCACTCCTTGTGTGCTTCGATGAGACCTGTGCAGCATTCTTCTCCCTTTTCAATTATGCTGCAGTGAAGACAATAAAATATCATAGCTGCACAGTATCTTGCTTAAATGCACAGGATTAGCCTAAAATATAAATTCGGTCATTATTTACCAACCCTCATGTTGCACTAAACCGGTTTGATGTTCACGCACAAGGAGAAATTAAGAATTGCATCTGCCACAATACAAGGTACTAGTTCATCAGTACTCAAAGTAGTGTACAAGCAATATCGACTACTTTTATGGTGATTTGCATCCTTTTCTAAATTTGAAAACCTATTTTCTGTAATGTATTTACTGAGCAGCACAAACCTATTTCTCTCAATTTGTGCTTCACAAAAAAGGTCGTGCAGGTTTGGGACAACATGAGAAAAATGATGACAACAGCATTTCATTTGTATTGTGCAATATCCCAGTTTAAAGCGTGAACTAAATAGACAAAAGTTTCCTCACCAGGCATCTCGTGCTTTCTTGGTCTCAGGACACGCACAGCATGGTTTCAGAGGTTTCTTTTGCTCTGTTCCCTCCATTGCTGGTGAAGCCTCCACACTGGCTGCTGACAGGCTAGACATTTCCACTTGTCTGAGCAGGGGACACAATGATTTAGTCCAGCTCTAAACTTCAGTTTCAACACTACGTATTGTAAAAAACCAGCAGCGGGCAGCAAACTAGCCACCATGTTACAAGTTACATCATGTCCTCTGCTGTTTACCGACTAACTTCGTTGAAATACAGCTGTTATACCTCGGTGTCAAAGATGCTGTGCCTAATCGGAGGTAACGTTAACAGATATTCAAATCGTGCTGTCAGGTAAGATCAAATAAAAAAACATTTAACTGAAAAACGTTAACTTACTTAATGTATATGATGAAGAGACTGATGAGTTCACGTGCGTCCTTTCTTACACAACCTGCTGTTGCTGTCAAAAATTAATAACAGCACAACCCCGTGAACGCGGAAGTGTCTTCCGTAGCTTCCGGGTTATCATTCAAACAAACAATATTACTAATTTAACAACTAAGCTATAGCCATTTATTACCTAAATATGATTTACAGTTATACATAGTAATGGCTAGAGCTAAAATGAAACGCGGTTTTAAAAACAGGGAATAAAAACATGCCGATTGCAGAAAAAAACAAAATAAAGGTCTTGTGCAGAATAAAAGCCATTTAAAGCTAGGTCTAAAGAGAGCACAAAATATAACAATTTTATTATTTATTTTATCATAATATTATTTCATAATTTGCTAAAATTTCAGTATTATAATTTTTAATATAAAGGAATAAAATATTTAATGGTTTAATAATGACATTATCTCATATATAATTTATGTCAGATGGGTATTATAAAAAATATTTTAAAGTCCCCGTGAACCGGAAGTTGCAAACGACTTTTCTCCAGTGTTGTGACGTATTTCCGAGAAAAACGGAATACTAAATGAGGCAAAAATAGTGGGCGTGGCTTTTTTTCCAACTAGCACCTGATTGGATCTAGAAAAGTAGGTGTTTTCATTCAGTCTGTCTACTGTCAGTTGGAGGGGCGTGGTTACGGATGTTAAGCAGACACCCAAACCGTCAAACCTACGTCATCAGGGAAGGTCCTCCAATGCAGAGGGGAGAAGAAATTTCAGATTTTGATGAAAGATTACGAAGCCGAAATTTTTTTTTGTGTGGATTGACTTGCATGGATGAATTGTTTACCACAAAACGATCAATTTAGGCAAACAAAGTATGGTCAATTTTGAATTCATGGGGACTTTAACAAACAACGAGTCAATATTTGCAGGCAAATCTTCAGCTTGACATTTTTACAACTTAGTTACAAAGCAAATATGTTCATACTGATGCAGCTTCACGGATGGCTTCTGATATTGATGGGATTTTTTTTCCTGAGAATTCTGTCAGGTTTGTTGTAAGGGATAAGGCGCTTTATTTACATAGCAAAAATAAGCAAAAATACAAGAAAACACTCAACCCGTGTGCTCAACAAAAGACAAAACCTGTAGCATGTCCATTCACTGAAACGAAACACAATGCATTTAGCAGTAGAGAGTAATTGAAGCTGCACGCTCACACACGGACAGGAAAATACAGGAGTGACAGAACCCTGACAAACTCTGTGTCAAGGCTTGTGATTCTGCTATGAAAGTGCAAGTGCAAATTTATTCTCAACTTCATGTTTATTTAGCACAACAGCATTATATTGGCTTGTGCTGTTTTTTAGAACTGCTCAGAAGTTACTTGACTCTAGACCTGTTTCACACTTTAGGCTACACATATTCAGCAAACGAGCGGAACTACAAATTTAATGCAACAGGAACACATAGAGCTTGTTTCTAAAGTGTAAAAGAGATAAATCTCTATACAGATAGCAGGTTTACTACACTGAGTAGGCTATTTCCTTTGATTTTCACCTTAAATAAAAAAATGGTTATCTGGAGTGCGCTTTTGATGACAGACTTATTGTCTAAAAATGTATTTTACATGAGGAGGAAATTAAAAATACGTGATTTGATTACAGAACCCAATTCTGCCTAATTCTGAAACAGAACTTCAAAGTGTAGCAAAACCAGTGATGTTTTAAATGTGTCACTAAGTCTGCAACTTGCGTCAAGTCTGACAGATGTACTTTTTAGATGTACACTGTAACAGCTTATATAGCAAAATATTGTGTTTATAACACAAAATAAAATGTCTGCATTGCATTTTCTCTGCATTTTCTGCTAAGTTCAGCATGATATGAGCAGCAGAAATAGAACTTTTCAATCATGACGTGAATTTGTAGGCCAACAGAGAACGCTAGCGCAGCATGGGTTCCCTCAGGAATTTCTGCTGGGTGTTTAGTATATTTTTGTTTGTATGTCGTACTCAATTTATGAGTAGGCTATAAAATGTGCCTTTTTTTTTTTTGCAAAGCTATAGCCTACCTCAAACGTGACATTTGAAAGTGTTGTTGGATTAATTACACAATTTGTCAAGCTTAGGCTATAATCAGATGTGTAATTAATCAGACAGCATTGTGCTTTTGTAGCAATTTACATTTTTAAACAACATAACAGTTTTAAAACTGTTGAGGTATGACCATGTATAATTTAGTTGTAATGTATGTAGTTACTTTTCAGACATGTTTCCAGGTCTATTTATATTTGTACATTATATATAATTTTATGTTTTAAAGTCATTTGGCAAATTGGTTATTAATGATAATAATAATTATATATATATATATATATATATATATATATATATATATATATAGATAAAATTGTTGAATGGATGTATCGTTTAGTATTTGAAATAGACAGAAGCTTCACAGATGAACTTGTTAATAAAACCAGTTAGTGATTGATATGATGAATTTATTGGCCCACTATAACTGAATGCAATGTGAGTACAACAAATGAATGTAGTTTAGGTGTTTGTTTCCTTCTGAGAATGTAAGATCAGTTACCAGTTACATTACTTGAATACCACTTTGAAATTCAACACTGTATTGTGACTCTCATAAACATAGCCTGCCAGTGCAATACAATACTGTATTCAGTTTAACGGAGATCTAGTGAGCTCCACCATTGCTATGTGGAAAGCTAAAGCTAAAAGCTGAAGTTACTGTTTTTGATGTAAACACATCCTCAACAAAAACACAGACCAGTTTTCCCAGATGTAGGCTACCCATGTTAACCCTTAAAGGGTTAGTTCACCCAAAAATGAAAATTAAGTCATTAATTACTCACCCCCATGCTGTACCAACCCCATAAGACCTTCGTTCGTCTTCGGAACACAAATGATGATATTTTTGATTAAATGTGACAGCTGGATCACTCCTCCATAGGCTGCCTAAGGGAATGAATCCTGACGGCCCAGAAAGTCAATGAAGAAAATGTTTAAATATTCCATGTCACAACAGTGGCTCAACTATAAGTTTATCAAGCGACGAGAATACTTTTTGTGCGAAAAAACAAACAAAAATAACGACTTTATTCGACTATTCATTTTCTTCCTTGTAGGCCTGAAACGAGACTTCAATAGATTTCCACGACGCACGCGCGAGAATTGCGATCTCCTTCGACTACTTCATTTAAGTTCTCGCGCGTGCGCGTCGTGGAAATCTCTTGAAGTCTCGTTTCAGGCCTACAAGGAAGAAAAGGAATAGTCGAATAAAGTCGTTATTTTTGTTTGTTTTTTCGCACAAAAAGTATTCTCGTCGCTTGATAAACTTATAGTTGAGCCACTGTTGTGACATGGAATATTTAAAGATTTTCTTCATTGACTTTCTGGGCCGTCAGGTTTCAATCCCTTAGGGAGCCTATGTAGCAGTCATGAACCTCTCAGATTTAATCATAAATATCTTCATTTGTGTTCCGAAGACGAACGAAGGCCTTACGGGGTTGGTACAGCATGAGGGTGAGTAATTAATGACTTAATTTTCATTTTTGGGTGAACTAACCCTTTAAATGCATACCTTGTGACCCGGGACGTCATTCACTACCCTCCTCCTCATTAATTTTTTTTTAAGTTAGACAGCAACCTTCTTAGTATTCCTCAATCAATTTATTATAAACAATATAACAAGAAAAAAACTATACAATAAAAGAATGCCTGTTTTCCCATTCAATTAAGGAAGTGCAATTCACCTTTATTCCACAAGGTGTTTGGTGCACAAGGATCGGTTCACATGGTTCACTCATACGCAGACAAAAAACAAAAGAATAGGAAGGATCATCAGCTAAACTTGAAATGTCTCAGCGATTTACTGCAGAGCAGTATGGGTCTACTGAACGCAATCAAATATTAGTGTCACTGTCACTTGCTGGCTGATCTGGTGAAGAAGCTGTCAGCGATCAAAATATTGATTTTGAAGATGTTGAAAATGATAGTTTTTAGAATATGTTTGAGGTCGCGAATAGGAGCCAGATGGGAAATGAGCTCTGTGATGGTATAAAACATAGGCTACTCAAACGGAATCCTGCCATGCCATGCTCCAAAAGGTATCAAAATATGTTTTAGTTTATTCTTCTGTAGGTTAATTGTTACTTATCAGGAGAGTTGGTAGAGATCCATCTGTGTTAGACATATCCGGGTCGCTAATTGGCAAAACATTCATGAATTCAAGGGTTAATCTCTGATTTCTTATAAAGCATAAATGTCTGCAAAAAAAAAAAAAAAAAAAAAAAAAAAAAGATAAACCTGTATTCTGTCTCTTTTTGGAATAGAAAAATTCTCTGCACTTTCATGTGCTCATTAGAAAGAATCTCTTTGTGATATCAGTACAGTCATTTACACACAAAAGAGAGTGTAATTCTATCTCCTCCCATTGTCCGGATCTATCAGAACCATCTGTCTGGTTCAGATGACAATAGCCTACTTGTGATATTCAAAACCACCTTGTGTCAAAGAACCGCCCCACAGTCCAGATGAGCTGAGCTGATGTGAGCACGAGGCAGAGATACTGAATAGTTGATGAGACAATAGTTAGTTTGACAGGGGGGGAAGAATGGAAAGTCTGGAACTTATCTCCTTCTACATTCTGGATCGAGCCAGAAAAACTGTGATGGAAAATTACTCTGTGACTGTGCATGTGCGTGCGTGAGAGAGAAAGAAAGGGAGCGAGCTTGAAGGCGAAGAAGAAAAGTGGGTAATATGGTCAGCATAAAGGAAAGTCCAGAAATAAAGTTGTCACAGAGGCTCGGTGAGAGATGTTAGAGGAGCTTCGGTGATTACGGTGCTTAGTCAGGGTCTGAAAATGCAGCGTTTCACACCTGAGAATCACAGGCGCTTCAGATGGAACGGGTGGAAAAACCTATTGCTGCCTCAGTTGAACAGACGCTCGCTGTATGTCTACGGCAGTGAGGTGGCCGTGGAGAAGGAGCGCAATAGACAGAAAGAGGGAGACGTGATCGTCATCCATCCCTTCAGTCGTATAAGGTAATGTGCACGTACCATTTTTGGTTCCCCAGAGAACCTTTCAGTGAACACTTCACGAAGGAACCATTTTTCTTAGTGTGAAGAACATTTTAGTGATTTAAATAACCTTTATGAACAACATTTTGTGGCATGAAAAGATTACATGTTTGTTAATTACATATGTTAACCACCGATGCCAATAAAAAAACCTTTAATACACTGTCTTTAATGGGCTAATAAATATTTAATAAAATAAAATATACTGAGTTTTGAAAAGGTAAAACCACATGAAATGCCATGCAAAAAAAAAAAAAAAAAAGATATGCAGCTCTTAAAAAAAAATTTTAATCTCTTTTTTTCTTATTTATACAGGAGTTACTACATCATGTGTATGGTGGCCATAACATTTCTGAATCTAATTGGGATTCCAATGGAGATTGCCTTTCTAGATGGGAACAGTGGAGTAGGTTGGGAGGGTTTTAATGTGTTCTCGGACACTCTATTCCTGATTGACGTTGGTCTTAACTTTCGCATGGGGATCATTAATGAGGACAGCGATGTAAGGATTAGCCCTAGACTTTACAAATATCACATTGCTTAAACATATCCAATGAATCATTCTGTATGTTACACAGGGAGCCATTCTGGATTTGAAAAGCATTCGACAACGGTATCTAAAGAGCTGGTTTATACCTGATATGGTGGCAGCATTTCCAGTTGGTTATATCCTACTTATTGCGGTAACCTGCTTTTTCTACAATCCTTTGACTGTACTGAAATTACATCACTTCAATTGGAAAACTTGTGTCTTGTGCCCTTTTCATGACAGGATCTACAATACCATGGGGACTCTCCCTCATCCAGAGCAAGCAAGATGATGCGCATCTTGATGTTTGTGAGAATCCTCAGTCTTGTCCGCCTGCTGCGTGTGTCAAGGCTAGTTAGGTTTTTCAATGAGGTGGAGAGAGTAAGTAATGAATAGCTTGAACATGTGAAACTGATCTCATCTGAACAAAACTGAATTGTTTATAGTGTACATGCAAATAGGAAGTCATCATTCAGAAAGTGCTTTTATTTCTTTAAATAATGCCTTTGATTTTTATATTGAATCTCTGCCTCATAGGTTTCAAATGCCAACTTGGAGGTGATGAGGGTGTTCCTAAGAATCTTGTCATTATTTATGATGATATTCCTGCTGTGCCACTGGAATGGCTGTATTCAGTATTTCGTACCTATGCTTGAGGAATTTCCCTCAGACTGCTGGGTTAGAAGAGAGAATCTAATGGTATGTATCTATAGCCCCTTTCACACAGAGATTCCGGAATATACACGGATAATGTGTCCTGGGATTTATCCCTGGATCGTTTGATTTTGGTTCATTCACACTGCAGTGATTTTCCGGAATCTGTGAGTGCGTTCACACACATCCCGTAAAGATCCGGTAAAGACATGTGACATCAGGATATGATAACTCCTGTCAGATGTCAGTTCTGCCGATAACTCCTCTTCTACATGAAGACGAGTCCATGCTCCCCAGTAGTGCCACTGGGTTTGCCGAGTGGCTCGTTCCACATATGCTGTAGCATAGGTTGCAGTAAGGCCTGTGCGATGGCACGTGCGTCATCACTATGACACACCCCTTACGGCATTGGTCCTGGCTTTTGTTCACACAGGGCGCGTTCCGGGACTGATCCTGGCAATGTTACTAGGTCCCCATCCCGGCATCGATCCCGGTATCAATCCCGAGACTTGTTTGCGTTCACACAGAATGGCGCTCCCACAGTTATGAAAATATAATTGAATTTGAAAATTGAACTTACAAGCCCTGGAAAAGTCATGGAAATTAATAATATTTTATAGTCATGCAAATTTTAATTGTGAAATGTATAAAAAAAATTCTAGATATGTTCTAGAAAGTTTTTCAACGTTTCCAGATATGATTTAGATAAATTTCTTTAAATGGTTTTTAAACATTATTGGTAACATTGCAGCAATTACTTAAATATCCAACTTAACTAAACTAAACTAAAGTTAAATAAACTTACATTTTTAAAGGGTTAGTTCACCCAAAAATGAAAATTGTGTCAGTAATTACTCACCCTCATGTTGTTCCAACCCCGTAAGACTTTCGTTCATCTTCAGAACACAAATTAAGATATTTTTGATGAAATCTGAGAGCTGGCTCACTCCTTCATAGGCTTCTAGGCAATTTCATTCTGCCGGTCCAGAAAAGTTAGTAAAGACATCGTTAAAATAGTCCAAGTGACTACAGTGGCTCAACCTTAAGTTTATCAAGCGACTAGAAAAAAAAACAGAAATAACTGTGTGGGCCTCTGACGTGAGTTCACAAGAGAGCAGGACGCATGCGCGAGAACTGAGAAGAGGGCGCTCACGATCATTTGATGGGAAAGTGTGAAAGGTAAGCCATTCATTTTGCGGGATTGGTAAGGCACTTTTACGTTTTCTCGTTGCTTTCTCACGATTCAGACATCCAGGAAATGCACACTTTAGAACCATTTTAAACACCACATCGAGACCCATCTGCATCATCTTCTCAGTTCTCGCGCATGCGTCCTGCGCTCTCGTGAACTCACGTCAGAGGCCCACACAGAAGAAAATTAATAGTTGAATAAAGTCGTTATTTTTTTGCACAAAAAGTATTCTCGTTGCTTGATAAACTTAAGGTTGAGCCACTGTAGTCACTTGGACTATTTTAACGATGTCTTTACTAACTTTTCTGGGCTGGCAGAATGAAATGACCTTGCAGCCTATGAAGGAGTGAGCCAGCTCTCAGATTTAATCAAAAAATATCTTAATTTGTGTTCCGAAGATGAACGAAAGAACGAAACATGAGAGTGAGTAATTACTGACAAAAATGTCATTTTTGGTTGAACTAACCCTTTAAGTCAAGCACAAACACATACTTTTTTATGTTGAGAAACAATATTTGAAGAATATGTTGAAAATGTTTAATAATCACAGCAATTATTTTTTATAGTGTACATTATCCTGCGATTTATATGGCTATTTCATACCAAATGCATACCTGTTGCATAAATGAGGTATTGATTTGTGTTGAAATTATACTCCAACACTACTACAGTAATATTAATACTGAGGTCATTGATAAGGGAATTTTTGCTTTGATACACTAAAAAAGAACATTTTCAAAGGGGGGGGGGTACACATAGAAGATCCATTTTTGGTTCCCCAACAAACCTTTCAGTGAACAGTTCTTAAAGCTACACTGTGTGATTTTTACCCCCATCTAGCTGTGAAAAGGTATATGACCATCCAGTAAATATATTAGTTTCTGTTCCTCTCAATTCCGATTTCGTTTTAACTCCTACGGTGGCCAATGTAGTCCAAGATTAACATGGCTTCCAGTTCGACCTCGTTAATGAGTGTTCCTTCAAGTCATGAGGTTATTTTAGAAAACTATTATAATTTGCAGTAATTTAATTTGTCAGGTAACATATAGGTTATGACATCTATGTAAAATGAATAATAGTTTTATGTTTTCGTAATTTTTTTACCATTTCATTGCTAACATCAGTTATCAGGTTCCCAGACGAATGCAAGCTAATCTTAGTAAAGTAACTTTTATTTTTAACTTTGAACTCTTTTTCGCTTCCTTGGCGACTCTGATACGTATCCTTGAGAATAAGAGTGATCCTCCATCAGCAACAGACTTTCAAAAAGGCTTTCAGGTTTTTATATATCAGTCTCAAGCAATCCCCCTCTTCACATTCGACACGGTGCCATCGAGTGTTAAAACGCGAAAGGCGAAGCTTGAATTAACGGGTATGTCCCTCTTTGGCTAATGTACTTTCAAGATGGAGGGGCAACATGGCGACCGGCATTAGAACCCCTTACCCGTATGTATTTTCAATGGCATATTATACACTCACGAGAATACTTTATTATTTGAACGAAGTAAATATACATTAATGAGCAGAAATATTTTTGAAAGAACTAAGTGTTTTTAGCTAAGAATAAACTAAAAAAGTTACACAGTGTAGCTTTAAAAGAACCTTTTTTTTCGTATAATGTGAAGAACATTTAAAAAAATCTAAACAACCCTTTACCAATATAAAGAAACTTTTGTGGGATAGAAGGATTCCATGCATTTTAAAGGCTCTCCTGGAACCAAAAGCATATACTGTGATTGACCGATAAGAACAAGGTATTACAGAGAGCCATACAGTGAATGTGATATTATTTTAGAGCTGTTTTGTGGTTTTAGTGGATAGATTGAATGCATTAATGTCTATTTTTTGTTTTGTTTTTCATTTGTCAGAATGCCACAGTAGGAGAGAAGTACTCCTTTGGAGTCTTTCGGGCCCTCTCTCATATGACTGCAATATCATATGGTTCCTCTGATACACCCACAAGCAAGGAGTATACTTTTGATCAGCCGATTTAGCAATATGCTCATTTTATCATTCACCAATCACAAATGCACAATTGATACTTCTTTTAATGCCTGAAGTTTTGTTTTGTTTTTAGATGAGGTTGAGCTGTGGATTGTCATGACTAGCATTGTGTCTGGAGCCATCATGTACACAGTGATGGTTGCCAACACTGCTGCTATGATGTCTGATGTGGACATAACAGCAAGAGCGTACAAGAACAAGGTGCAAGAAAAACAAATACCTTGATAAAGCAACATATTAGATGGTCATCGTGTATACCATTTTCTTATTTGCTTGTTTTTACATAGATAAACCATCTGGAAGATTATATGACTTTCATGAAGCTTCCCAAAGCCCTTCGTATGCGCATCAACAACTACTATCAGGCTCGCTATGGAGGGAAATGGTATGATGAGAAGGATGTCCTGAAGTGGGTGTCCTCATCTCTCAGAGAGGTGCTGATTACTGTTGGAATTCATACTCGTAGAAGTGATTACTTAAAATAAGCTTGCTTGTGTTATTAATAGTAAAACAGTGTCTTTATAATTTAATGATGATTTAAATGGTTTTATTAGGAAATTCTGCTGACCATGTGCTCGGACCATGTGAGAAAAGTTCCCATTTTCCGGAACCGTGACATAAACTTCATCAATGCCATTCTTCTGGAACTGCTGTATGAGGTCTTCCAGGCGGGTGACATCATCATCCAGCAGAATGCTCCTGGTGACCGCATGTTCTTCATCGAGCACGGGCAGGTCCTTGTGGAGAATGAGTTTTTCCAGAGGGAACTGTGTGATGGAGACTACTTTGGAGGTTTGACTCGATATATATATAAATCTTTGCTTTGTCAATGCAATATCTGTTTATATTTTGTACTCTATTCTGTGTTGTAATATAGTCAATGTCTTGAAACAGACTCATTGGTAAGATGTTAATTTTAATGTTAAACAAGGGGGCGCTGTCGAGCCCCCCTGCCACGCCCGGGTACCAGCTTCAGCCCGGCCCTGATGGCTGCGGGTTCTGACCCGTGTGCAAAGTTTCAAGAGTTTTTGAGCACGTTAAGGCCCCCAAAAGTGCCGAATTTGATAAAAAATAATAATAAATAATCCTTAGAAGAACAATAGGGCTCTGCGCCCTTTCAGGGCTTGGGCCCTAATCATTTCTGTCCTTGCCTTTGCAGACTCATGTCTCCTAACAAGAGGAAGGCGTTTGGACACAGTACAAGCTCTGACTATCTGTCAGCTCTTTTCCTTGTCAGTGGACACCTTTCAATGTGTTCTGGAGGACTATCCAGACATCAAGAGAGACCTCGAGACATCTCAACAGGATAAAGACATTTTGTTATGTTGAGAAAGTAAGTTAGTCCTGTTAATGACACACTTAAGAGCACAAGTAACTTGTAGCTGATTTAACATATGCTGGTAACATGGGATAAGATTACCCCCCCCCCCCCCCCCCCCATGAATATGCTATTTATAATTTTGTCATTTTATCTACATATCAATATTTGTGAGATTTAGTCAGCCAAAACAGTTTTGAGGTTCATAGATCTAATTTTGTGTCTCTGGAAAATAGTGATGTATGACATTTTATTATGTTGAATATCAAAGTTTTTTGTGTCTATTTGTTAATGAGGGGTTTGTGGACACATACATTTTTTTTAATTTGTGGGGTAAAGGTTATAGATTTTATTTTGAAGTAAAAAGATACAATTAGAGGTATGATGAAATAATAGATGATTCAATTAAAATATGGGCAATTAAAATTGTAAATATTTATATGCCTGTACATAAGTCATAGAATAATTTTACCTTTCCGATAAATCTATTTTACTGGGATTCTGCTTGGTCTGTCATTGGTTATTTAATTATTATCAACTAATTTGTCAAAGAAAATCTATATAGAGTTAGTATTTTACAATAATGATACTTTAGATATGTAAATATATCAGCTCTATACAAATAAATATGAATGAAATTGAATTAAAAAGTAATTTATTCATTTATCATTAATATAAGTAATGGTTCTTACTCCAGTAACATTTCATCTCTCGATTTTGACCATCTTACCCCCTCTTTTAATATTTTACATTTTGTGCTATAACAACTAAATTAGGAAATGTTTATATGTATTTCCTATAATAATATAATCCTATAATACTGTTTAAAAGCAAATCCACATTGTTCTTAAAAGGGGGCATCTTCCCACATATATACATGTACTAAGTTTGGGGTCGGGAAGATTTGTTAGTGTTTATGTAATGCTCCAGTCCTCAATGTTACATTATACTTGATACATGATACCTGGAGCTTCCTCTGCAAATTTGCCAGATTAACCTTTGCTTTACTTATTGGACCCTCTCTCTGTATCGGCGTAGATTTCTGGGTGTGGTTTGTGAATATTCTATTCCGGACAAGCGGTTTGGAAAATAGGCTTTGTCCAGCGAATAAGGTGTAACTCAGCATCACACTGGAATGCAGTTCTTCTGAGAATACTGATAGGATGATATTCGACTGTTTGTAGGCCTCCTTCTCCAGCTCAGCTCCTCCCTCCTGGCTTCTGCTGCCATAGACTACCACTTTCCAAGTGCCCACAGCAGGATGCACCATCACAGCTCAGCATAACTAGTCACAATTTCACTCTAATGTTTCTTTGTGGGTCTCTGCAAGTGGATCTTTGCTACTTGTTTTTCTAGTAGGCTTCTGCTTCTCCCCACCGCCAGGATCTGCCTCTTTAAGTCTTCCTTAGCCTGTTCTCTGAGGTATCCAGAACAGCGCCCACCGGTGAGCTTCATTTCAGTCAGATTAGTTTTCAGCGACTAATGTAGTACACTCAGCTAATTTTTACGTTTAAATGTCCCACAAAAGTCAGCAGATTTTTCCCAAAAATCAGCGTAGATAATGCACAAATTTGGTCAGGGCCTAGAAATAATCCACCATACATTATATTTTTATACATTTCATAAAATTATCCTAAAAGGAGAAAATAACCTTAAAAAAATTTTTTTTAAAAGGTCAGATGTTTATAAAAGTTTTATTTTAAAAAGATGTAGGCTAAACAGAGAACTCTGTCATTACATGTTTTTTTTCTTATTTTTTTTTTTAAAGATCACGTTATATTTTTACTTTTCTCAACACACAAAAAATTCACTTTTTATTTTTAAGGGTAGTATGCTACCATGTTTAAATCAGGCTCATAAATCAACAAAGACAGCAGTTTGATAACACTCTGGCTGTCCATGAGTTAATATGTGCATTCAGAAATCTCTGTGGGCATTCAAAGAGAAAGTTTCATTAGTCACATGTATTAAAGTTACTCGGACAGATTTAGAGGAACAAGTATTTAAGTTTAGAAGTCTCTCTTCTGTCAAGGAAATATAAAACATGAACTAATAAAGAACATAAAGACTTTTTAAAACATGAATTAGTTGTCCCTGAGTTTTTTTCCACATCGAAATGATTTAAAATGCAATCAATACATTTTACATAGTGTGTAGATTTTCAATTATTTAATTTGACCTCTATTTAATAGAAGTGCTTTTTAAATAAATGGAACGACTCAGTTCATTTAGTAATTATAATCCAGATGAACAGTAAATGTAATTTAAAAGAATGAGGTGTCCAGAAATTAAACGAAGCATACAGAACACGGAGGAGATATCCTGACATGACGATTGTGTTAATGTAGGGTGGAATAAAGGCGCTGAAGCTCTTGTATTTGAAGTCTGGGGCACATTAAAAGGATGAATGAATCTAAACGGTTTGTGCGTCCAATGTTAACCGAGGATTAGGTCATTGGTTACACAACAATATATCAAAAATAATAAATCTGTAGACAAAAAGCGGTTATTGCAGTTACACAATTAGTAGCCTAAATTAAAACTATGAATTTGTTTGTTTTTTGGGAACAATATTTTTAATTAAGTTTATAGAAACATAAAGGCATGTGGATCAACATTGATCTGTTAACCGCACTGGCAAAAATGGTAAATGGGCTTTCACAGACCCAATGGCCACCAAAGCGCTTTACATTTTGCCTCACATTCACCCATTCACTCACTCTTTCATACACCGACGATACACTTGACACTGGCAAAAATAAATATGCTGACAGTGACCAGACAGTTGAAGGTACCCATTTGACTTCCATAGTAGGAAAAAAAATACTGAAGTCAATGGGTGCCTTCAACTATCTGATTACACACATTCTTCAAAATATCTTCTTTTGTTTTCAACAGAACAAAGATCTTTGTTTCGAAACTCATGCAGATTTGGAACAACTTGAGGGTGAGAGTGAGACAAAAGTAATGACAAAATTTAAATTTTTGGGTGAACTATCTTTTTAACATAATCCGCGTAGAATGACTGCAAACCATCACTGGGTGGCAGTAATGAGTCTCATTGTGTTTGGATGTGCGTCAAGTCCAACGAGTCAGTCAAAACGAACCCGGATGTGCCGCGAAATTTGAAACAACAGTTCAGAGGTATTTTTTTAATATGTTGCTTTCTGGATCTAGTTCATAAAACCACAGTACTTCTGTTCATGTATTATTCGTTGTTGGTTACCATGTGTTTCTTAAATGAATGTGCTCAAGACAGTAGCTTCCTTGTGTTTTGTTATTGTAATTAACTTTACTTGTTATTGTACACTTTCCACATTAGCCGTACAATCCTAAACAGTTAACGTTACAATTTATTGTTTATGCAGAAAAGAACTACCGGTATTTCTATTTTAATATTTTTAATATAAAACTATTTGATTTTTTTTTTTATATATATTTGATTTTCTTATTTCTAGTTATTAATTTGTCATTTCAGTTTGACATTAAGCATGAATCCTTCAGAGCGTTTCTTTGCAAAGCTTCGGAAACTGACTGTTTATCTGGAGACTGAAAGCAACAATCTCCTGCATACGAGTCAGAACCTCAAAGACGACGATGGTAAATTGGCAGTAAATGTTTTTAGGGGAAAAAAAATACTTTTAGTTAGTAATAAAATGATCAGGTCATAATTGTGCATCCATTGACTGTTGTCTGTGGTTGTTCAGAGGATGAAGAGAATGGGGCTCAAGCACTGTATCAGCTGCACTCGGAAGTCAGGACACTGAAGGTATGTGTATGCTCACTTATGGTCCATGATTTCAGTGTATTTTTAAATATGGGCTACATTTGTCACAAAATCATATGCAGCGGCAAGTTCAAGATCAGGTTGCTACACATGATACAACAAGTACTGAGCTGAGGAGCTTCATCAGAAGATGCTTGGTGCTGAAGCAGAGGACCACAGAAGACATAGACATGCTGAAGAAACACTATGAGAAGTATGGCTACAGACCACGAATAGCAAGACAGGGGTGTATAGGTAAATGTTTATCACATCTGAGAATGTTAACATCCCAGTGCTGCCTCTGCTTGGATTTTATAGCAATTATATTATTTAATGATTAAAATAGTTGTTTTGTTTTGTTTTCAGTTAAGGCTTTGCTACAATTCATGTATGTCAATGTAAATGTTGCTCACTTTTTTAGAGATTAACGGTACAAAAGAGCAAGCAGAGAAAGATGCAGCACAGGAAGATGAAGGAATGAGACAAGGGGTTTGTGAAGATGCTGAGCAGTCAGAGACGCCTGAAAAGATGCCACCACCCGTTGACCAGCTGCGGACCCCAAAGCTCTCTGATTTTGGTCTGTCTGCACTTCAATTCCAAAGAGTGCTTGGTGAAGCAGAGCAGTCTCTCAGTGCCGCTCCTGTCCCAGCTGTGGCTCTGTCACCTCCACCGTTTGTCATGAACATGCATCCACCGCAGCCAAAGACACCCAAGTGCTCTCTGCGTATGGAGGAAGATGCTCTGACCCCAAGACTAGAGGACTTTGGCATCTCTGAGTATACCATGTGCTGGAACAATGATTTTACCATGGATTTGTTCAACAAGAAACCACCAAAGACCTGCAGGTATGCTGCTTACTGTGTCTAGTTGTGAATGCAAAATCACAAGCATTTTTGTCTTCTGAAAAGACTAAATATGCCACTTTGAAAATGTGCTTCAAATTTTAAAGTCACAAAATTCAGCTTCATGGGTGGATTTAATGCTGTCTAAGTTCAATTTACATCTTTAGGAGTAATAAAGTTGCTAGGATCTTTACAACCTTATGACATTTTGCACAAAATTTTGAAAGTAAAAAATGATAAAGATTCAAGTGAAGTAATCATTACAGTGATTGTGTGTGACATAATCGAACAGATCTCTGCGTATTTCTGTGCCAGCTGTTACACATACATTGTATATACAATATACACTATTTTTTATTATTTT
Organism: Tiaroga cobitis; assembly: GCA_030578255.1. NCBI lineage: Eukaryota > Metazoa > Chordata > Actinopteri > Cypriniformes > Leuciscidae > Tiaroga > Tiaroga cobitis. The sequence continues at coordinate 27,458,837 of CM060599.1, forward strand.
TAAAGAAGTCTCGGTAACTATTTTAAGGTGTCCCTGTTACTTTAATTATACATGTAAGTAGTGAGTAATATTAATTAACTACTAAAAGGTTAGGATTAGGGGTTTGGTTTAGGGTTAGTTGCATGTAATTATGTATAATTTATAGTTATATTACTATAGTAACTACATGTAACATGTTTAACAAAGACACTTTAAAATAAAGTGTTACTGAATGTTAACCGAGGTTGCATTTTATTAAAAATACAGTAACAAATTTGTTTTATTATATTGTTTAAAATAACTGTTTTCTATTTCAATATATTTTAAAATGTAATTTATTCCTGTGATCAAAGCTGAATTTGCAGCATCATCACCTCAGTCTTTAGTGTCGCATGATCATCATTCTAATATGCTGATTGTGTGCTCAAGAAACATTTATTATGCCTTATATTTTTTGTGGATTTCTTCAGGATTCTTTGATGAATAGAAGGTTAAAAAAACATCTTTTTTATAGAAATGTTTTGTAACATAATAAATGTTTATTGTAACTTTTGGTCAATTTAATGTGCCTTTGTTGGAAAAGTAAAAAAAAAAGTTTTTTTTTTTAATCTTACTGCTGTCAAATTTGAACGGTAGTGCACTGAAGTGCAGTAATATGTGTGTGTTTTGTGTCTTATACAGTGAAAGAACTCTCTCTTCTGTGCCTAACAAAGGTGTCACCAGTGGTAAATCATTTAGACTTTTGTTTATTTGAATATTAAGATTAGTAGTTAACCTATATGGTTGTTTGAATAATTGATTCTTTAACTATTAAATTTGTGCCCGGTTTTACAGACAGGGTTTAGATTAAGCCAGGATTAAGCCTTAATTCAATTAGGACATTTAAGTTAAGCTTTTATAAGCGTGCCTTAGAAAAGAAAAACATTACTGGTGTGCATCTTGAGATAAAACAATGGCACTGACATATTTTAAGATATGTCAGTGCAAGTTCATTTCATTTTAGACGGCTCAAACATGAAGACTAGGCTTCAGCCTTGTCTGTGAAACTGGGCATTGGTCTCTGAAATCCTGAATATGTGGTTACTTTTACTAACTGTTTACAAAAGAAGTTGGCTCCTTATATTCGCTATAAAGTTTCTTATTGATTTGCATGTTTGTGTTTAACTATTTCAGAGAGTCTGGAATCCCCAGAGCCTCCTGTGTTTTGCACCCCGGGATTTAAGATTGAGAAGCACCGGATCCCGTCCTCTCATCCATTGAAAGAAAAAAATTATCTCGATTCTCCTCCTCGCCCTAATAACTGTCCTTCTACCCCAGAGCTCCCTGCATTTGAGACGCCTTTTGTCAGCAAGCTAATAAAAAAGGTGTGATGTTCCCCTTAACTCAATACCTTTGTTACGGATGTGTAAATCTGCCTCAAGAGACATTTATTACATTAAACCCTGATCACATACAATACCTGTCAAAATGTGCAATGGTTTCACTAATTCACTGCAATTATGGTTTCACAGGACGATAACGATAAGCAAGAAGAAAGCGAGAGGCACAGGGGATCACAGAAGGACAGCTTTCACCTACCAGAGCTCTCAAACAGAGCTCCTACCAGAGCTCCTACGTTTGACGCTCCAGAGATGCCAAAAGTGCTACGTTACGAGGATGAGGCGATGCCAGAGATGCCATCCCTGCAGTCACTTTTTGGGAGTTCTCTTGCTTTTGTAAGCAATCATGTTTTAAATATATTTGAATCATTAAACCCTAGATTTCATGCTTAACCTTATAAATGTATTGGTTTATAGTTTCATTTATTGAGATGCAGATAATGCTTTCCATTCCATCAACTCTGAACAGAAAAATGCATCTGGTGAAAGTCTCTCTGGGATGAAGATGGGGGCAGGCAATGTGTTAGAGCTGAAGCAAACCCCTGTCCCAAGGCCTGAAGATGGCTTCAGTCAGGATTGGTGCCTTGCAACTCCAAAAGTCAGAGTGAAGTTTCCCACAGAGCCATGTACACCAGAGATGCCAGATATAAGTTCAGTCACTCAGGATATCTTAAAAGTGAGTCACTACAACCTTGTAATGCTGAAATGGCTATTGCAAATTGGACTTTTGTCAAAGAAAACATTTCAAATATGGTTAATTTTTATTTTCCTCCCCCTTTTAGCTTGTGGCTCAGTGCAAATCTTAAGCGCTCACTACTGGATCTGTGCTGCAGACCTTTAGGTCTAGCTTTCAAAAAGTGGCACCAAGAGGAAAACAGCAGATTGCCTTCATAACACCATGACTCTATTGACTTATTTTTTGATAAGTGCAAAACACTTTTAAGGAGGTTTTTAAATAATACTTAATAAAGAGAATTCAAAATGATGGCATTGATGGTTATTCAAAAGGAAATAACTACATTGGAATGAGTTAGCAATTATTATCAGAGAATTATATAAATAAGTACAATTATCTGGTCCTTATGTGCATTTCTGGTAAATGTGCAGAGTAATGTAGTAAGTAACCCTTTTAGTAATGTGGGGAAACAGCTATAGCACAAATGCCACATTGTTATCGGTTTAATTCACTATTTCCAGACTAGTTTGCAAATGAGGCAAGATGGACAAAATGCAGAAAAGCCAAACATTTGGCTCCATAATTAAAAAATATTATGTAGGTCATTTTGTTAAAGTTTAGCTTCATGTCTATGAAAACCTAAAACTAACTGGTTAATTCTGAAGTATTTTGTTCACACAATTAGTTTCTTTTAATTAAAGTCAGCTTATAAATGTTTAGACCAGAGACAAGATACTGGAAAAAAAATTTATTCAACATTTTATGGGAATCATGGTAACAGGGCTAAAACTTAAAAGGCAGACCTTGTATAAAACCCCATGAAAAACGTAAAATATGAAAAAAATATCTATATAACTTCCAACCCCCAATATCTACCCAATCCTGCTGCTGGAGATGGACCTTCCTGCAGAGTTTAGTTCTGACTTCACAAACAGATGATCAGAGTCTGGAGATTCACCTGAAAAGCACAGGCAGGGATTGAACTAAACTCTGCAGGAAGGCAGATTTCCAGAAAATATCCCTCTATTTAAATGCAAGCAAGTCTGGTTTCAGGAGGATCAGTAGGGTCTCATGCGTCCTTGGAGAGGTGGTGCACGGTTCGGCGGAGTGATCGCGATGTCAAGGTAATCTCCAATCTGAAAGCGCTGAGACTGAAGCGTCATGGAGTCATCTGCACCTTTGCGTCCCGAAACAGTATTGCCAATCTCTTTAACCCTACAACAAAAGCCAGCCAGGTTACTCAATTCACAATTACAAATCTATATAAACTGACCAAGCTACATATAATGCCCCTGTATACATTACCTGTAGATTTGTCGTTTAGGGTCTGGGTAAACAATGGCAAACCCAAAATGTGTTCCTTTCTTTCTAGCTTCTGGATAGACTTCCTTCACCAGGCTTGTCAGTTCTTTCAAAGTAGCATCCATCCTGCAACCAATGCAGATACAATTCAGAATCATATGGTTTATTTAATTTTTTAATAATCAAGTTGTATAATAAGACCTACCAGGTGTAAATCTGAAGCTCACTAGATGGTACATTCCCCCGGGCAAACTCGTCCATGCGATGGTGCCTTCCATTGTTGGTGGTGAACACTCTCAGGAGAAGTGGGCATGTCTGTGGGACAACAGACACATGCAGAAATGAATAACAAACAATCTCCCCCGAAACTCAATCAACAGACGAGTATGTGCATTTATTCAATATTGATAACAATATATATGCTTGAAATTCCTTGATTGTAGTACAGATGGAGTAAAATGCGTTTGTGTCACATCTTTAATAATTATGTTCTAACGTTAGATACTTGATATTTTAATGTTATTTTTATTGAATGCTATATACTTATATTATTAAGGTACGATTTGTAGTATACTATGGTGCAACTAGACATTTCAGTATCATATAATTTTAGTATAAGAAGCTATATACGTAAAGTTTTACTAGTTAAATTTACAAATTAGCTTAGCATGCAATTCGCGTCGTTTGTACACGAATTTTTGCGCAACTGGCGAACATAAGCAACGAACAACTAACCTTTTCTCTGTCCACTGGCTTTTCTGGCTCTTTTTTGATTTCCTCTTGTGTAACCCTCGATTCTACTGCCATTTTAATCCAATTTCTTTGGAAAATCGCCGATGAATCGCTGTTCACAACGGCTGTTAGTAATGAGCGATAGCGGCGCAGTGAGATGATATCACCACAGCAGTGACTGGGAACACCAATCACAGCCAACCGATGACAACCAGCGAAATGACGACACACTCGCGTCGTCTACGCAACCCCCACCGCCATTTTGGGAGTCAGATTGTAAATATTACTAGTGACGAAAAGCAAATACGTCCACAAATTCGGTGCCCTTAAAATGGTTCACACGTGCGTAGTGGCCGGGTGTCGGAACAGGAGGACTCCTGGGACCACATTATCCTTCTACAGGTTTCCACGGGACCCGGAGCGGAAGCAGCGCTGGATCGCTGCTGTGAATCGTGAAGGGTGGGTGCCAAACGAGGGCAGTAGACTCTGCAGCACTCACTTCATTTCAGGTATGTTAAATAGGATGTGATGGATATTGTATTGTTTTGTTTTTGCAGGGATAATGCACATCGCTGGGGTGAATGTAGATATTTCTGGTAGTGGGGGAGTATGTTTTTATGTTTGTAACGCCCATGTCTGATGTAGATAACGGGGCATCATATTAACTTTACCTTTTTGATACACTTTGGGGTTTGGGTTAAATGAAAAATTTGCACTCTGTTTCATAGGCTTTAACCCTCTGCCATTCCTCACTTAGGAATCAGAACAGAAATGCTCTGTTCTAGGTTTATAGCACTGTTTGCACTATGATTAAAACAATTATTATAGAAAATAAATGTATTGTTGTTCCATTTACAGGAAAACAAGTGAAAAATCCTCGATCCCCAGACTATATTCCTTCAGTTTTCACTTCAGCGCCACTGTCGCCAAATACAAAAGAAGCAAGTGCCTGTGAGATGTATGATAAACAAGAGGCACAAGTGGAGGCAGCCAATGCTTTGCTCTTCCTGCAAGGACAAGGGCGTTTCTTGGAGGATCATGGCCAGATCAGAAGTCAAGAAGAGCCAGAGAGTATGTCCTCTTCACTAAGTAGTTGTGATGAAGAGGATGATAAGACTGAAGATGGCATAGAAGAAGGAATCTCACTGACAAGTGTAAACCAAAGAGGAAGTCCAGTGCAAAGCATTCCTTCTGAATATGAGTCCAGGTTTGAGGCTCTTAAGAAAGAGAATATGGAGCTGAGGGAATCGATAGAAAAGATGTCTCTCACTGAGGCGTCCTTCAAACATGATCCAGAAAAGGTTCGGTTTTATACAGGATTGCCAAACTACTTCGTGTTCGAGACGGTGATGTTGCTTCTCGTGCCACACATGAAAGGGGACAAAAATGCGAAACTCTCAAAATTCCAACAACTGCTCTTGACTCTCATGCGACTCAGGCTTGATCTTAGAAATCAAGACTTGGCCTATCGTTTTGGGGTCAAGGTTGCCACAGTGACCAAGACTGTCCATCGGATTATTAATATAATGTTCACCACCCTCGTGCCCACTGCTGTTTTTTGGCCATCTAGAGTAGAGCTCAGAAAAAACCTACCTGCAGCTTTGCGCTGCACATACCCAGACTGTGCAGTGATCATTGACTGCTTTAGGGTTTCTCTGGAAAAAGCTATCTGTGTGGATGTAAACCAAGAGGTTGCATCTACAGCATTGGCTGTCCCAGCTCAGTCCATGGTGAATGAGCTTAAATATGTGATAGGTGTTGCTCCTCAGGGTGTGGTCACGTTTGTCTCGAGGGGATCGCCGGGTCACATCAGCGACAAGCATTTAGTCGAGGGTTCTGGCCTTCTCTGTAAGCTCCTGCCCGGTGATGTTGTTCTGGCCGAGCATGACTTTGACATTGGGGGCTTGGTAGGGGCTTGCAAAGCCGAACTCAAAATCACTAGTTGCAGTTACACTGAAAATAGTCAGAGTGGAGAAGATTTTTCACTGGTGGGTGCTCTTTCAGATAAAATGAATGTTCATAGGCATGTTGGGAATGTAATAGACATGGTCAAAAGAAGATATTGTATGTTGACCGGACCTGTGGAGAGTCCCTTTACAGTCATAGAACGCACTTCCAATGTGAGCACTTTTGATAAGATAGTGCAGGTTGCTTGTGCCTTGAATAATCTGTGCATTTCTGCTGCACCCCTGGAATGATTGCTCATGTTCGCCACGCTTTTTGCAAGAGCGACTTTTACCTGTACAATGGCTGAATGCACCTTTATTGTTTCCCCATTTTTACAGAAGAGAATAGATTTTCTGCTGTTAAAAGAGGGATGAGAACATTTATGCGACCTAAGGACCAGTTTATACCAAACATATTCATCAGGCACAGTTCACTGGACAATTTTCTCTCTAGTCTTTTTTACATGAGGATCTTCCTCAGTCTGTGAGCTAACTTTTGTTCATGCTTTGGTTTGATAGAGACATTCCATCCATAGCTTAACTTTAAGTTGCTATTGTTGTGGGTGGAGCTTGTATGCTGAGAATGTAAAATATTCAAGGCACCGAAGAAGGCGTCTCAGTCGGAGACAGTTATAGTCATGTGTATTGTGACATCAGCTGCCCTTAGTTCCAGTGCCTTTGTCCATGTGAGGCCTATACCATTTTTTTTTGCTTCTGTACAGATATACACTATATTTTTGCATTAATCCAGCAGTACTTTGTTCTTTCCTTCTGATGATGCCTTGTCATTCTACCATGTAATGTGATTATGTAGCTAAGTACCACAAAATTACAGTTTAGTTGTTAGCATTGCTATATGATCATTGTTGTTTTAAATCAACTCCAATAACATTTAGAATTATATTTTCACTCTGAATACCATTGCACATGTTTCAGTACTGTATCCTCCTGGTTATCTCTTAACTGTGTGCGCGTGTGTGCGCGCGTGTGTGTGTGTGTCTGTTCCATTTCTCTATGTTATGGTTTGTGAAGACAATACTTGTGTTGAATGTTCCATTTTACTTATACGTTCTATGTGTAAAGTTCACCCACACAACTGTAATCATCAAAATGTAGCATCCTGTTGTATAACATATATGAAAATGTCTCCATAAAGTTGAGTATTTGTAATTGGAACTGGTATTTTGTCACTCTTCAAGGCATAGTTCACCCAAAAATGAAAATTCTGTCATCATTTACTCAAAGAAATTATTCCCTCTGCTGAACACAAAACAATATATTTAGAAAAATGTTGTTAACCAAACAGTTGATGGGCCCCATAGTATTTTTTTTTCTCCATACTATTTTTGGGTGAACTATCCTTTTCCATTTCTTTATTCTCATGAATTTCTAATTTATTACACAAAAACAACAAATAGGCTACAGATTTTTTTAACTGCAGTACTTTTTAAGTAGTTGACATGAAATTGTCCTGCGTTGAAGTGACATTCTGATCATTCTGATCATGTGATCATTCATCAGAACATGTCAAAAACATGGTCAAAACTTATGTTGTGTTTTGTCTGTCTTTTTGTTTGTTGTGCTTGGTTTAATTATGTGTGATATTTGTGTGATTTCCTTTAGGATTTGAGATTAGACTAATTAAAGGACAATTCAGGAGCCAGTAAAGAACATGAGAACAATAATAATATTTCATAATAACATCATTAATAATTACCAGCATGAGTCAATGTCTATGCGAGCAACGCATGTCTAGCACATATATCGGCCAATATTTTCCCATTCCAATGATTTTATCTGCTAGTGTACATCAGATCAGAATCTCAACGTTGTAAATGTAGGAAGCCCCGCCCAGGGTATGTGCAGTGCTGACGTCCATGGCCGCCTCACGTGACTCCTCTGGAATGTTAACAATGCAGTAAGTGTCCAACTTTGTGCTGCATTCTAATTCTGCCGTGAGTGGCGAGAAAATGGAGGACAATTCCATGATTTTCCCTGTGTGCTTTTTATGAGAGAACATCGAAAGACGAGCCTTGGGAAACAAAACACCAGACCGATAATCTACAACTTTACTGAAGCTTAAATCAGTTCCTTGGATTAAGGTACCACTTATCACATGGTGAGTAGCTCAAAACTTTATTATTTTTTCAAAACGTTACTATTAGTAGTTTTCAGGAATCTCTATATTCGATATGCGGCCGCAAATCCTTTGTAAATTTAGGAAGGGAGTTGTATTGCTCATTTAAAGTGAGATAGGAGTGAACACATTCTCCCTGTGTTGGAATGCGGACTTGCTCCAGCGGATCTGCGTTCCCCTCTCTCGCAGTCCCTCAAAGCGCTGGAACCTCTAGGCCCCGTAACTCCATAAGTTACTTTGTACCCATGAAAGCATTTTGAATAGTTGCTGTTTGATAATCCAATGAGAAAAATGTGAGATTATGTAGTTTACGTAAAAACATTTTTATGGCAGACAAATGATAAAACCGAATCTTTATACTGAAACTAAACGTAAATATATCTTTGCTTTCACTGATAAAACAGCGCAATACATTATAGTTATGTTAAAATCTCACGAAATTGACCGTTGTCTGCAGTTAATATTGTATTTTTACTCGTGCGTAACAAACCATACCTACTTATCGTTTTTTTATGTATCGCGCGCAGTCAGATGTTTACCCAAAGTCAGATGTTTTCGCTATACCAAGATGATGTCCTACAACGGTCCGATTGCATTACACATTGATTGTTTTGAAATTTTATAATTCACCCCACCCACAAATTGATTCTCTTTTTTGCGCATAAGTTGTGCGATGATGACATGTGCTGGGATCTACGCTTGTTGTGTTGTATGCTTTGTTTAAAAATTACTACATTTAAGCAACAACTGTGGCAAATAGGCTATAAGGCTTTTTTAGCGAGGGCCACAGAGGGGCCAAAATGTACAGAGAAGAGCCAAATTAATATAATATGTCAGTATCATTCTTAATGAGACTTATACTTTCTAATGTGTTGGGAAGACAAATCTCAAATAGCCTCCTATACAATAATCTTTTTTTTTTATTGAATTCTACTACAATAAATAAATAAAAGGCCCATTATCATAACATTTTTTGTGTTTGAAACAGTTTTGTATTGGGCAGTTACCGTGGATATGTATGATATGCTCTCAGAATTTGTTTACATTGCTTAAAAATGTGTGAATTGATTGCTTATGTTACTTAAATTTATAGGCAATATAGCACATGATACAGCATTGTGTGGTTAACATGATCTTTTTTGCAAATACTTTAGTTAAAATGCATAAGCTAAATTTTAATAAAGTAAGAACATAAACCTCCATGATTTAAGGATCAAGCTATAAAAACGGAATGGCCTCCAGTTCCCATTATTAATCTTCTTCTTTTTTTTTTCTTTTCTCAGAACAGGGGAATTGAAAAGGCCAATCAGATTTTACCTGGGACCCTGAGGCCCCATCACTAGCTATAATAATTAAGCAAAAGTATAAAATTGTAATGATTTGAAGAATATAATGCTAGACAGACAATGGTAAAGAATCTATATAAATTGTTGGGCATCGTTTATGTCCCATGCATGGAGTTATTGGTAACTAAATTGTGTAAGGTTGAAACCACTAGTGTCTTACAATGAAAGAAAATATGAAATATTCTTTAACTCTCGTTGAGGAACATTGCTGGAGAACTGTGCATGCATGTTTGTGCTAGTTGTACGTGGATTGTGGATTATTGCTGCAGTGTATTTATGGTCAATTGCCAGCTATGGACATTGTTTCCCATTAATGAGCTGCATCAATCCAACTGCAGATGTAGTATAATGAATATGAGTCTGTGAATGTTTTTTTTTTTTTTATTGATTATCGCTGAAGTGTGCTTGTATTAGTATTTGAATGCAGGGGTACACATTTTGCTGTTGTTACTTGTGGAGTGGAAGGCATAGAAAATATTGTGTTGGACGCCTTGACAATAATGGGAATTAAACTATTGTTCTAGACTGGGAGATGCATTTTCAGTATTGAGCACCAGCATTCCCGAAATATGTTTGTCCTAAAAGTCCTTTCTTTTTTATGGTCATATCCTTCTTTCACCAGAAGACAAAAAAAATTCAGACAATGGTAAATGATGTAAAACGTTTGGAATTTGAACACCCCATAAAATATCTTGACAAGATCCATTTTCTCTCCTGTTGTGAATATGAGGTATTTCCTATAGAAAAATTAAGTTTTGAGCAGGATATCGAAGGGATTGATTATGAACAGTCACAGTTACGAACCATGATTAGTCATTTTTTGATCTGTTTCCCCAGAATAGATTAATATTTTTGTGAAAACTGTGGGAAACATTTTTTTCAGGATACTTTGAATAGAAAGTTCAAAAGAACAACATTTGAAATATTTTTTTTGTACTGTCATACATCCTGAAGTATGAAATTTTTTTTTGTAAAAATCTTATAAAAAAGACTTTTCTGACCCAAACTTTTCAACGGTAGTGTATGTTCCACAAAATATGTTGTTAGTGTTTGTGTTGTGTGGTAGGCTAGTTGTTAGTTGATTTTATATCTAAAATAAGCGTTTGCCCTTTGACTTTAGATAGATTGCTTTTCATGTGAGCAAAGGAACATGCTGCTCTTTCTCTGACTGCATATTCTGCTATAAGAGAGTAACAGCACAATTATATCAAGTTGATCTACATGTGTTTAAACCTACAACAGAGGTGCTAATGTCCGATCAGACCGGTATTTGTCATAGAGTAGTGATACAGGGCTTTGGACTTGCCTGGACCGCACCCTGACCCTTCTGTCTAACACTGTCTCCACAGGCAAAGATGCATTCCAGACTGGGATGGAACAAGCACGCAGATGGAATAACCCCTCACATGTCTTGGGAGGAGGGGGAGTGTGAGCCCTGAAAGGGGTGCTGGGATGTGAGTAGGCCAGCATCCAGCACGAGCCAGAGCCAAAGCGGCAGCATCAACAAAGACGAGCGACAACAGGAATCCTAATCTTCACTTGCATCTTTCCCACTGCAGTCTGTTATCTATTCAGGTCAGACTGAGCCTGGGTGTGTACAGTTGTGTCTTATTGTATGATTGTACTACTGTTGTGAGTGAATAACTGACTGAATCTTTCTGCCTTCTCCAAGTGTGAAGAGTTTGTGTGAGAGTGCAGGCCACGTTCACTCATGAGGCCTAAGACCTTCCCTGCCACCCCATATGTGGGCAACACGCGCCAGCGGCTGCAGGAGATCAAGGAGGGACTGAAACAACCAGCAAAGCTGGTGAGCCAGGCGCTTCATGGAGGGAGCGCTCGAGGGGAGGGGGGCAGAGGTGGCGACTCTAAGGGCAAAGACCAAGCTGGTAGGCAACAACAGCTCCGGCAGCCCCAGAAGTTCAACAACTACCAAAACGCCCTGCGAGAGATCCGCAAGTCTCTGATGCCCTTTGCCAATGAGTCGGGTCCAGGATCCAGCTCAGGCCACCCTGGTGAAGTCAACAGACAGATGCTACAGGATCTTGTCAACGCTGGTTGTGATCAGGTAAGGAATGTCTTTGTTGGATATACGTGTGTGTGTGTTCAATAATTAAAATAACAATAATAATAAAATATAAATATTTATTTTATATTAATAGTCATTATTTGTATAGTCTGTATGCTACTAAATAAAAATAAAAACCATAAAAATATATACACCACCCTTCAAATGTTTGGTGTTGCAAAGTTTTTGAATATTACAACTTTTTTTTTTAATGGAGAGATAAAAAAGAACAGCATTTATTTGAAATAGTGTAACAATGTAAAAGTTTTCATTTCTTTAAAAATGTGTGTGTGTGTGTGTGTTTTGTGTATATATATATATATATATATATATATATATATATATATATATATATATATATATACCACAAATATTGTATCGTGGTCAGCAAATCTTGTTTGATTTGTAATGGTGGTGATGGCGACCAGGGGATAAAAAATATGAATATTTTACTGAGCATAAACTTCATGCATTCAGAAATGTTTCTGAAAATCCTTTTAGCTTGAGCAATTATCATTGTTGAAGCAAATATAGGGCTTTAAGTTTGAACATTGTACAGTGGAGATTCAGTGGAGTCTATCCAGTCTTTGCTAAGTATGAATTTGTTACATAATATTGAGTGTTATGTTGAAATGGCAGTTTTCACAACTTATTTGGTATTTTAGTTTTTCTTTTTCTTAAAGAGCTCAGTGGAGCATCTCTGCCCCAACGAAAGTGGCAGAACCCAAGTCAGCTATTCCTCACCTTTAACACTCAAAAATACAAACATTTATTATATTACATATATTTTATTTACGTATTAGCCATTATCATTGTTAGTTGATCATAGTCCAGTTAATCCATACCTACTATACTAGAATATACTTGTAGTATTTTTTTAACATGTTGTTTCAGTGTATTTGTGTTGCTGTGCAATAGTGGTTGTTGTGCAATCAGTACTTGGTTAAATGTGTTACATGTGTTCTGGTCCTTGTATTGAAATTTATTGGCTGAATATTAAAGGGACAGTAAAATGCGAAATGCTAAGAAGGTATTTTGAAGAATGTGGGGACCATTGAACGCCATTATATGACAAATAAAAATCACTGAGATATTTAATCTTCTTTATGTTCTACAGAGCAGTGTTGTTATTTTGTATTATACTAAAAATATTAAAAACTGTATTTGGCATTTAAAAATAAAGCTGAAAATAAAACTAAATTAGAAATTAAAAAATAAAAAAACTTAATAAATTGGGAATGTCAACTAACTGAAAATTACTTTAACTAAAATAAAAATAAATTAAAAAGCTATATAGAAATATAAAAAAACAAAGCTGATAAAAATGTCAAAAGCACATAGCAATGTTAGTAAAACAAAAATGAAAATATGAAAATAAAAGCCAATTCAAAATATGAAAAAAAAATATGATAATAGTATATATTATTAAAACAATTAAAGAAATAAAGTCATAGGTTTAGAACGACATGAGGGGGAGTAAATTATGACTGAATTTTCATTTTTTGATAGTTATTTGGGTTGTCCAAAATAAATTATGACCCCCTTATAGGTATTCTATTACAAAACTTTCTTATGCAACATTTTCATAATTTACAGATATATGAGAGGTTTAGTGGCCTTTTTTGATAGGAGCTTGTTCATGTTCATTTGTGTCAGGCTTGTAGAAGACCAACGGTCCTGAAGTGTAAAACTAAATATGTTTAGTGTGCTTTAATTTAGGCTCTCTAACCCCTTATACAAACCCCTTGTCAGATCATTAATGAAGATGTGTTGGGGCTTTGCTACTAATGTTCAAACACAGGTCTGAGAGCGAGCGACCCTGTGATTGCATTAGGCATTTGAGGAATGCTGTGCTCAAGCCCGTGCACAACACCACGGAGAAATCCACCACGGCCCAGTGGAATTACGAGGCCTAGCTGAAGGGAGCTGAGCTGCCTTTATGACATGGCTAAATAGAGACTGGAATGGGGCTTTTTTAGGTCTCTGGAAGCTGAAACATGCTATCAGATGAAGTATAGTATGTAGTCAGACTCTATTTGGATCACGTTATCTGGATATATTCGTAACGGTTTTATCTTTTGCCCTGATGATTTCTGATGATTACATTTTTTGCATACACACACACATACGTATGGATGGATCTCATCAGAATAGCCATTTTTGGGTTACAACACTCCAGTTGAAGACCACTGCTTTAAAAAAAATTGGTCTCTCACAAGATAGAGAGGCTAATATTTCATTACAGGCTTTTGGGAATTTCACAATCAGTAGGTTGATTGTCTTTGCCCTGCATTTATGGGACAGTATGTATAACAGTAGGACACTCAGAGGAAGTGCTCAGTTCAGTTGTAGATGGGTGGTACAGTTTCCCCAGCAGAAATAACAGACAGTATGCTGGGATGGACAGACACTCTGACTACGTCCTTTGCATGTTTTTGTCTTGACGTGTGGGTTTTCTTTTTTAGTTGATACAAAAACATGAAATTTGTGTTTTGTGGCTCAGTCTGTCTGACTTTGTCTCCTCCTGTATTCAGATTTAGCATAGCCAAAAGTCCATTGGAGTTTGCGCCTTGTTCCTGAGTCGTACACCACATGCAGCTAGACCTTCCATAAGACCTGGGCATACATTTAATTTTTTTAGTAATAGTCATTATTGTGAAATGACTCAGCCGTGGTGTGTGACATGGTATTTTTAGTTCTCCTTCATCCTCTGACTGGGGCCTGTGTTTCTCTTCTGACCCTTCGTACATTCCAGGAAAGTAAATGGCCGCCGCTGGCCCTTCCTTGGGTTTCTTTAGTTTGATCATTATCATTGGTTTTCACCTCACAAATTACACAGCAATGCGGCTGGTGGTTACATAACCAACTCTGAAGGAGGAAATGTTTTGGTTGGGGAATGAAAGGAGGTGGGAGGGTATAGGAAGAAGATGAGTATGACATGTGTTGTGGATTAGTGGTTTCGAGCTTAGGATATGAAAAGCTGCCAGCATACATCATGCATGTGATGTTTGTGTACTTGTGGAATATACACTATGTTAAATTTGTAGTGCTGTGTTGGCATATCATGTTTGCACATGATCTAAATGTTTATATTAGCCTTCCCTCACGACCTAGTATTTCCAGGGTCTCAAACCACAACTGGTCAGCATTTTTGCATTATTCAAACTCCATTCGACTTGCGTTATGTGAAATTTCTGAGTGGAACAGGATATTTAACAAGGGAAGAGCTATGTTTTATTCTTCAAGACTTGATTGGATCATTAAAGTTGGTGTTATCAAAAAATTACCCAAGTGTTTGGTAGTATGGCAATGAAAAGTAAGAGGGATTGGGGAATTGTTGCATTTTTATAAAAGATTACAAAGGCCATTTTCATTTTATTTTTTAAAATCATTATTTATTATTTTTAAATATAATGCGTCAATGAATTGTTCTCAATAAGACCAATAAAAATGTGCATTAAGAAAGTTAATAGGGGCAATATTTTTTATTTCATGTTGATCTTTTAAGTTCTCTCACGAGAGGTTCTCTCATACTGCGTAACATCTTACGCTAGGGGAAAATCTCTTTTCCACGAGATGTTGAATGTGCCCGCTGTCCCGCGCCCACATTCACTCACAGACATGTTAAGCCCCACAGGGTTTGCCCCGCTCGCTCGCTCTCAGAAAACTGCCATAAGGGAGCCGAGCACGGCCAGGCTGCCCGCAGTGATCGGCGCGCCCACCGCCTCAAACGCTGCAAGCACAGCGTTTACGTTACAGCACACCGAAGCTCTCCGGTCGCCACTATGTTGCGGCCAGAGCCCAGATCTCATTCTACCCCTAGCTATTCATGCAAATGTGTGGGCAAAGCTTCCCGGGGTATCAGAATGGGTGCTGAACATTATAAAAAGAGGCTATTCCCTGCAGTTCGCTCGACGTCCCTGCCGCTACACGGCGCGAGTCGAAACTACGGTAAAAACCGAAGTAGCGAAACTATTGAGCAAAGGGGCCATAGAGCCTTTATCTCAAGCTCAGAGCGAAGGGGGTCTATACAGCAGATATTTTCTGGTACCGAAAATGTCAATATGTCAATAGATCTGAAGGACGCATATTTCCAAATACAAATAGCGTCACGTCACAGGCGATTCTTGATTCGCCTTCGAGGGCCAGGCATATCAATACACAGTCCTACCGTTCGGCCTGTCCCTAGCACCCTGTACATTTACAATGCGCATGTACACGGCTCTCGCACCCCTGAAACTTCGGGGCATGCGAGTTTTGAACTACTTGGACGATTGGCTGATTCTAGCTCGATCACACTCAGAGCTCATAGAACACAGGACCATATTACTCGAACATCTCGAGAATCTAGGTCTCAAAGTCAATCGGGCGAAATGTTCGCTGTCTCCCAGTCAGAGAATATCTTTTCTGGGCACAGAACTGGACTCGCTGTCTATAACAGAGCGCAGACTGAACATTCAGCGCATAACAAAATCCTTCCGCTGCGGCACTATAGTCCCGCTCAAAAGGTTTCAGAAAATGCTGGGTCTCATGGCGTCAGCATCATCAGTACTCCAGTTGGGGCTGCTTCGCATTGGGGCTGCTGGTCACCTGAATTTTTGTACCAGACAGAGGGCCCTATCTTGCACCCAGCGCAATTGACTTTGTACACCGACGCATGTATCACTTGTATTTTGCACCCATGTAAAGTGGACTTTTCCCTCCACAGCAAACTAGGGAATGAACTTGCGCTCCCTAGGCGGTTCAGCGCAAAAAAGGAGGCGTGTTCCGGTGCAAACAATCCCAGGTGCTATTTTGCAGTTCCAGAAAACAATTGCGCCACTGACCAGAAAAAAACCTAGTCTAAAGTAAGTGGCGCGTTGCGCGTACATTCAGATGCTATTTTAAGCGCGCATGCTTGGCCATAATACAGAGTGTGAACAACGCGCATACAATGTAGATGATTCTCTCATCTACACAGATTAATTTTCCTTTTTGCAAATGATACATTATTATAAGGAAAAATATTAAAACACGAGGGAAATCATTGTTGTGTCCATGACGATGGTAAAAATATGCATAAAGCTTACACATTTACCCAAATTATTATATGCATGTTTAACCAAAGCTAATTTGGGTGGGTTTGTCCCATCCCCAATGTCACTTCTCTTTCTTTTACGGCCCTGACGAGAACATCAATCTCCTCGGCTGTGAACCGATTCTGTAGCGCGCCTGGTAAATGTGCCGTTATAATAGTATTGCGCCATGGAACAAGCGCACCTCGTTCATCGTGCTCTTAAAGAGAATGTGATAGAACGCTCTTATTGTTTTTTTTCCCGTTACGCCCAAACCACACCTATGAATAATGAAGCTACTTCAGACCAACCCCTTTTAGATTTGCGTCGAGCGCAAGAGTCATTTATCCCTCTGGTTAAATAGCAACTGCGCCGAGATCCGCCCACAAAGTTACTTGCGCTTTGCGCTTGACACTTGCATTTTAAATCGTTAAAATAGGCCCCAGACTGTCCAGAAACCATGTTCCAGCAGGAGAATGGTCTCTGCACCCTCAGACGGTCGTACTGCTGTGGGAGACATTCGGCAGAGTGCAGGTAGACGCTGTTTGCGTCCCAAGAAAACGCTCACTGTCCGAAGTTTTTCTCCTAGAGCAGGGATGCGCTGGCCCACGTCTGCCCCCGCTGGCCACTCTATGCCTTTCCCCCCGTCTCGCTCCTGCCTCAGGTATTGGAACGAATCAGGGAAAACGGATGCTCAGTGCTACTTGTGGCTCCGCTCTGGAAAAACCAGGCTTGGTTCCCAGTTCTGATGCAGCTGACAAGCACTGCCCCATGGCCAATACCGATGAGGAAAGACCTCCTCTCTCAAGCCAAGGGCTCGATTTGGCATCCTCGCCCGTAGCTGTGGTCCCTACATGCATGGGCCATCAACGGGTACCTGCTAACCTCCCGGAGGGAGTGTTAAACACGATCACGCAGGCTAGAGCCCCGTCTACTAGACGACTCTATTCCTCAAAATGGTCTGTGTTTTCTTGCTGGTGCAAAGCTCAGGGCTTTTCACCCCTAGACTGTGGGGTTATGGAAGTTCTCTCCTTTCTTCAAGAGCTACTGGATAAGGGCAGAACCCCATCCCCGCTCAAGGTTTATGTGGTGGCCATAGCAGCGTTTACTAAACCAGTGACTGGCCAGTCACTGGGGAAGAACGATCTGGTCATCCGCTTTCTTAAGGGAGCTAAGAGGCTGAATCCTCCCAGACCCCCTTCAGTCCCCATGTGGGACCTTTCTACGGTTTTGAAAGCCATGAAAGGTGCCCCATTCAAGCCAATCCATTTATCAGACATGAAACATTTGTCGTTCAAGACAGTGTTTCTTATGGCTCTTGCTTCAGTGAAGCGCATAGGGGATTTACAAGCGCTCTCAGTAAGCGCGACGTGTATGGAATTTGGGCCAAATGACTCAAGTCATACTCAAACCAAGACATGGGTACGTGCCTAGATCCCTCAACACAACATTCAGGGCTCAGGTTATTTCCCTGTCTGCCCTGCCGGTTTACAACGAGGAAAAGGTCCTTTGCCCAGTCAGGGCATTAAGAGCTTATGTGTCTCGCTCATCTGTTCTCAGACTGAGCAGCTCTTCGTTTCGTTCAGCGGACATTCTAAGGGACTAGCCGCATCGAAACAGAGCCTATCCAGATGGATAGTTGATGCTATAGCGCTGGCCTACACTTCTAAAGGCTTGCAGTGTCCTTTGGGTGTCAGAGCGCACTCCACAAGAGGCATGGCCTCGTTGTGGACTTGGTCTAGCGGGATTACCTTACAGGATATCTGTATGGCGGCAGGCTGGGCCTCCCTGTCTACATTTATAAGGTTTTATAACCTAGAGGTTCCCGCCTTACAAGCTAAACTACTTTCGGTCTAAAGATCAGTACTGTCTGCCCCGTTGCTTCGGCTCAGAATACTGAAACCGCTTGAGCGCTGCTCGCTGATCGATAAAATAACTCCATGGGCAATGAATAAGACCCATACTGTTACCCAGTTTAGGCCGAACATTTTCACCCTGACTGTGTGGAACACTGTTGATGTGATTAGCTCCCTTAGGATGCTACTTATTGGGAATGGTGCTTCTAGCCTCTATTCTCAGGCTCTCTGTGAGTCCCTGGTGTTTATGCACTATATGAGCCCCGGGCACCTGCCCTTGGGACTTTGGTGTTGGATCCCAGCACGGACGGCGTTTTACACTGTGTTCCCCTAGCGTAAGATATTACGCAGTAATACTAACCGAACCTCGGTTCTCTCTAGAAGAGGGGACGAGTACGGCGTATCTTTGCCGTGCATTCAACACGCTCTGGTTCGCTTCGGCGATGAAAAACCAGATTATATCAGCCCATCGAGCTTTATTTATAGGCCCAGGCCACGCCCGTCTCGGCGGGACGTGACGCAGTGGGCTTAAAGCGCCCCCATTGGATCTGACGTCACCAAGGGCCTCTCTCGATAGGCTGCTGCAGTTGCCGCAGGACAGCCAATAGGCACGCAAGCCGTCTTGCCTAGGTCTGCATGCTGCCGCAACGTGTTTTACATTAATTCAAAATTAAGAATAATTTTTGGCTTCAATATCTCGTGGAAAAGAGGTTTTCCCCTAGCGTAAGATATTACGCAGTACTCGTTCCCTCTTCTAGAGAGAACCGAGGTTACGTTAGTAACCGAGTACGTTTACTTACTTTTAAGTACAGTTTAAGGCAGTTTCCTTTTGTATACAAGGTGTACTACCGTTCAAAATATTAGAGTCAGTAAGATTTGTAAAATAAATTATTTTATCGAGGAGGCGTTAAATTGATCAAAAGTGAAAATAAAAACCTACATTCTTACAAAAGATTTCTATTTTAAATAAATGCTTTTTAAATCATTTGATCAAAGAATTGTGGAAAAACTGATCAAATATTGAGCAGCACAACTATTTTCAACATTAATAAATATAAGAAATGTTTCTTTATTTCTTTCAAAAACATAACTTTCCAACCCCAAATTTTTTAGCATTACTGTATATACACTCACCTAAAGGGTTATTAGGAACATCATACTAATACTGTGTTTGACCCCCTTTCACCTTCAGAACTGCCTTAATTCTACGTGGCATTGATTCAACAAGGTGCTGAAAGCATTCTTTAGAAATGTTGGCCCATATTGATATGATAGCATCTTGCAGTTGATGGAGATTTGTGGGATGCACATCCAGGGCATGAAGCTCCCGTTCCACCACATCCCAAAGATGCTCTATTGGGTTGAGATCTGGTGACTGTGGGGGCCAGTACAGTGTACAGTGAACTCATTGTAATGTTCAAGAAACCAATTTGAAATGATTCGAGCTTTCAGACATGGTGCATCATCCTGCTGGAAGTAGCCATCAGAGGATGGGGTACATGGTGGCCTTAAAGGGATGGACATGGTCAGAAACAATGCTCAGGTAGGCCGTGGCATTTAAACGATGCCCAATTGGCACTAAGGGGCCTAAAGTGTGCCAAGAAAACATCCCCCACACCATTACACCACCACCACCACCACCACCACCACCACCAGCCTGCACAGTGGTAACAAGGCATGATGGATCCATGTTCTCATTCTGTTTACGCCAAATTTTGACTCTACCATCTGAATGTCTCAACAGAAATCGAGACTCATCAGACCAGGCAACATTTTTCCAGTCTTCAACTGTCCAATTTCGGTGAGCTCTTGCAAATTGTAGCCTCTTTTTCCTATTTGTAGTGGAGATGAGTGGTACCCGGTGGGGTCTTCTGCTGTTGTAGCCCATCCGCCACAAGGTTGTGCGTGTTGTGGCTTCACAAATGCTTTGCTGCATACCTCGGTTGTAACGAGTGGTTATTTCAGTCAAAGTTGCTCTTATATCAGCTTGAATCAGTCGGCCCATCCTCCACTGACCTCTAGCATCAACAAGGCATTTTCGCCCACAGGACTGCCGCATACTGGATGTTTTTCCCTTTTCACACCATTCTTTGTAAACCCTAGAAATGGGTGTGTGTGAAAATCCCAGTAACTGAGCAGATTGTGAAATACTCAGACCGGCCCGTCTGGCACCAACAACCATGCCACGCTCAAAATTGGTTAAATCACCTTTCTTTCCCATTCTGACATTCAGTTTGGAGTTCAGGAGATTGTCTTGACCAGGACCACACCCCTAAATGCATTGAAGCAACTGCCATGTGATTGGTTGATTAGATAAGTACATTAATGAGAAATTGAACAGGTGTTCCTAATAATCCTTTAGGTGAGTGTATTTTATCAGGTCATGCATACACTAGAAATTGAACCCATGGTCTTGCCGTTGCTAGCACCATGCTCTTCTGTTTTAGCTGCTGTTTGAGCTATTTTATTACAGAATTGATAATGTTCCACCTCTCCATCTGCTGATGATGATATCCATCCGGTCCTATATCTCAGAGTCCTCCATATGGCTTTAATTTTCATGTTCATTGGTGGAATGTGTTTCAGAATTTGGGTCAAAGTGGAAGCTCTTAAAAATGAACAGTGAACAGCATTGGAATATAGTTATGTCACTTTAGTCAAGAAGAATATACTTGGTACTTACCAACACCGCAGTCAGAAATTGAATTGTCTAGTATAGCATTGAGGCTTGTGGTCATGACAGGGGTGTAAATATATTTTGGATCCAACCAAATGAATGCTAAAGGCACACTGGAACAGAATGATCTCAAAAATAAAGAGGGGAAGAGAAGGGACAATTTAAAGAAAGACTGAAGCATAGATTTCCACATAGCTGGAATTCTTGCTTCCTGGCTCGTGGAATGTCCTGAACATCTGTCGCCATGACAGTGGAGGTCAGGCCTGACCTAAGGCCAAACCAGACCCAGCCCTTCCTGAAACAAGACTGAAGTTCATGTTAGATTGTTGTGTTTGTGTGTGTATTTTAAAAAGAGAGAGTGGCGCCTTTTAAATCACTAAGGGGGACGAGAAGGCACACCCTTAGAGCGGACAGAGATGGAATGCAACAGAAAGCCCTGCCACTTCTGAGAGCAGCAATCACAGACAGACAGCGTGTGTTTGGAGTATTGTTTGTGTTTTGTACAGTACTGACCATAGTGCAGGACATTTGTGAATAAGCATTTAGACAAACTGATGGCAATACACATTACAAATAAACTCTAAATTACTCTGAGAATGTGTGTGGATGTGTCACTGCATAATGAGTTTGCCCTCTGTTTGTATGGCTGCTGCACTTATTCCTTCTTTTTCTTTTTTCCATGGCATGCTTTGTGCAGTATCATGTTTGAACACCAGAGGCAGTATAACATGGCTTGCTGTGGTGCTGTAGAATTTGGTTTGGGCAGAATGTCTTCTGAATGAGGTCATATGCCATTCAAGGGGATTTCCTCATATAGGTGTGGGTCTCTGCTCACAGAAGACTGTACATGTCTGAGTTGTTTAATTTTGGATCGCTGCGGCTTTGCAAAATGTGACAAGAAAATCTGAAGGTCTCTACAGATTAATAGAGTTGTTGTTATTATATATTGTATATTATTATATTGTTATTATATATTATATAATGTTGTTGTCAACATTATACATAGTAGTTTAATGTAGCACTGACACTAAAACTCTGTAAACTTGATTTTCATTTTGGGTGAACAAATACGCAATGCAGATTGTTACTATCCACGATACATATTGTTGCATTTTTGTATTACGTTTATATTGAGACATGATACATTGGTTCATGGTTTATGTTTACATGCAGGTTCATGTGTACATGTACACAAATATGTGTTTATCTAAATAACTGAGGTGCATGGAGGTCATTTTCCATAACCAGTACAAATTCTAAAACTGTAGGAGCTACCAAAATGTACACTACTCAACAGAAAGGATGCTAACGTGACTCCAAGAATGTAAACTAAATTAAACAATGCCTTTACACAATGAAAGTTTGACTTAGACTAAAAAATGTTTTTTTTTTTTATTATATTATTTTGCCTCTGATACAAAAGTCACAAATTTCTCTAGTTCACACTGGTGCAGCAAACAAACATTTTTAAGTAGCGGATGTTAAAGAAGGAAATCAGGCCCTTCTGCTTGCTCTACATCTGACCTGGAAATATTTGGCTCAACAAATGACAGTCATGGCTTTAGCAGCTTTTCACTTCTTTTTGAAGATATCTTATTTTGCTGATATATGCTGTAATTCACAGAATTAATCCAAATTAAGATCTTTGTTTACAACAGAGAGTGCTATGTCTACAGGTAGTAAACTCATATAAAAAATCCATCTTCCAAGTAGTATTGGATCATCTCAAGTATCTATTTAAAAACCTTACATAAATGTAGAAGTTGTCCCTCACTGGTGCATAATCAGAGGAAATGCATTGTGAAAAAAATGCATGTGTTGCCTGTGTTCTGATAGTTCTCTGCTTGAATTTCTGAAACAGGAAATGGCTGTACGTGCCCTAAAACAGACTGGCAGTCGTAATATTGAGGCAGCGTTGGAATACATTAGCAAAATGGGTTACCTGGACCCTCACAATGAACAGATTGTACGTGTCATCAAACAGACTTCCCCAGGTATGTGCACTGCACACTTTTAAAAACTATATATATATCTGTATATATATATATGAATGATTCACTGTCTTTAAGTGCAAAGTGAACCTTTTGTAATTCCCTTCAGGAAAAAGTGGCATGCCAAATATGATGGATCACAGGACAGCAATGGAAGGCACTGGGGATGGTGTAATGCCCCCTTATCACCAAATGGGAGCACCTCTGTATGAGGGAGCTAGTTATGGGGCTGAGGGTGAGATAGCTCGTGCATACATGGGTGGACCACCTGTCATGAACTACATGGCACCGCCTGCCAACACTTCACAGGGTCCTACCATGGGAAACCCAATGGGTCGTCCTGCAAGTATGGGTGCCTACTCTACAAGCTTGGCTCCCCAAACTAACACTGGAAACCCTATGTACACCCCTGGTCCAGCCCAGCAAAAAGGATACCCTGGTGGAATAGACCAGGCCATGATGGGCTACAGTGTGCCTGGACCACCCATGCAAATTCAGCCTCAGCCCTCAGGAGGCCCTGGCCCTCATTATGACTTCAGGCCTCATATGATGGAGGCCTCCAGCTATGGGGTCAAACGAAGTGCTTCCTTCCAGAATAAGATGCCCCCACTTACACCTGAAAACTATGTTAATATGCCAAGCAAAGGAGCAATGGGCCAAAACTCTGGTGGCTACGCCCCCAACTTATATCTGCCATCACATTCACACCCACGCCAAGCCAGCCCCACCTCACACCAGGTTCACTTGATGCAACGCCCCCCTGGTGTTGCCCCCGGAGCTATGGGTGGC
Source organism: Tiaroga cobitis (assembly GCA_030578255.1). Lineage (NCBI taxonomy): Eukaryota > Metazoa > Chordata > Actinopteri > Cypriniformes > Leuciscidae > Tiaroga > Tiaroga cobitis. Next base: position 27,482,766 of record CM060599.1, read on the forward strand.
GAGTTCTCTGATGTTCCTCAAGGCCTCCTCACCCCTTCTAGGGCCAGTCTGAACCTTGACCTGTATGAGCATCACTGGCCAGGAACCCAAGGTCCTGAGGGGACTCCTCCAGCCAGGCAGCCACAGGGGCCTTTTAGAGGGGAGGTACGTGTCCCCAGTAGGACCAATTCTTTCAACAACCACCAAAAGGTGACTGTGAGGCAGGCATTGCCTCCTACAGCTAGTGTTGCCGGAAAGCCGGAGGCATCATTGGGACCACCTAACACAATAACGGCAGTGACCTCTCCACCAATCCAGCCACCTGTTAAGAGTATACGGGTCATGAGGCCTGAGCCGAAGACAGCTGTGGGACCATGCCACCCGGGCTGGCTGAGTGCACAAGCCCAGGATGCTCAAGAGTCTCATGGATACATGCCAGATGAGACTTTTACCCTGGAGCCCAATCAAGAACATCGCTGCCCGCCTCCACCTTACCCCAAAACACTGCTCCTGCCTGGATCTGGACCTGGAGCTGAGCCTGCATCCCTGGAGACTGGAGCCATGGGTGGACTTCAAGATGTCAGTGCTACAAGTAGGACTGTCCAGAGTGCCTCAGTTGGAAAGAAGGAGGAACCTGTCTCCAAAGACAAAGTGAAGACTAGCAAAGGAGAGAAGGCTGTGAAGGATAAGAAGCAGATCCAAACCTCACCTGTGCCTGTGAGAAAGAATGCCCGTGATGAAGAGAAGAGAGAGTCGCGCATTAAGAGTTATTCTCCCTTTGCCTTCAAGTTCTATATGGAACAGCATGTGGAGAACGTGATGAAGACCTACCAGCAGAAACTCAACCGCAGAATGCAGCTAGAGCAAGAGATGTCCAAGGTGAGCAGTGCTGGAACTTCATTAACCACACAAAGCACACTGTTCGATGATTTGCACTTCAAACAATTGTGTTATTAATTCTTTGAGTGTTCACTATTGAGTGTAAATGTTATTGTTGTCAAATCAAATCAGCCTCTTCTATATCTTCCTCTCCTCCAGGCTGGCCTTTCAGAGGCAGAGCAGGAACAGATGAGAAAGATGCTTTACCAGAAGGAATCCAATTACAACCGACTACGACGTGCCAAGATGGACAAATCAATGTTTGTCAAAATCAAGACACTTGGCATTGGGGCCTTTGGTGAGGTGTGTCTTACACGTAAAGTGGACACTGGGGCACTGTATGCCATGAAGACTCTAAGAAAGAAAGATGTTCTAAACCGAAACCAAGTAGCCCATGTGAAAGCAGAAAGGGATATCTTGGCAGAGGCAGACAATGAGTGGGTTGTCAGGTTGTACTACTCATTTCAGGACAGAGACAGCCTGTACTTTGTCATGGATTACATTCCTGGAGGAGATATGATGAGCTTGCTGATTCGTATGGGGGTTTTTCCAGAGCCCTTGGCCAGGTTTTATGTTGCAGAATTGACATTGGCCATCGAAAGTGTGCATAAGATGGGCTTCATCCACAGAGATATCAAGCCGGACAACATCCTCATTGACCTGGATGGACACATCAAACTGACTGATTTTGGTCTGTGTACTGGGTTCCGTTGGACACACAACTCAAAGTATTACCAAAAAGGTAAGGGACATGAAGACAAAGTAATGCTTATAAGTTTAAAAACGTGGCCTAAATTCTTGTGCAGTGTTTTATCAAATCTTATTAATTGGTTGTTTTCTCTCTGCACTGCTTGAATAGGGAACCATATCCGGCAGGATAGTATGGAGCCAAGTGACTTTTGGGATGATGTGTCTAACTGCCGTTGTGGTGACCGGCTGATGACTTTGGAACAGCGGGCAACTCGACAACACCAGCGTTGTCTAGCACATTCTCTGGTCGGCACTCCTAACTACATTGCCCCTGAGGTACTTCTGCGCAAAGGTAAGACCTTGCACATGATCAACCGTAAGTACAAGCAAGTTAACAGGAAGTGCTTGTGTTTATAGATATCTTCACCTGTTGTGATACTTTTTTTCGTGTGCAGGATACACACAGCTGTGTGACTGGTGGAGTGTGGGAGTAATCTTGTTTGAGATGCTGGTTGGCCAGCCACCCTTCCTTGCTCCAACCCCAACGGAGACACAACTTAAGGTGAGAGCTCTATATGCATCTTCTTAGGTTCCTTAGGGTTGATGTAAACCATGGATGTCCAATCCTGCTCCTAGAAGGGCCAATGTTCTACAGGGTTTAGTCCTGCCCCAACTCACTTGCCTCGTGTTTAATTGAAGTTGGAGCTGAACTCTGCAAGATAGTGGCCCTGGAGAAGGATTGGTCACCCTTGATATAAACAGAATAGACATGTTGGTTGCGTCTGAAATTGCATACTCTCTTGAGTAGATTTTACTTCACGGCCGCTAAAAAAGTATGTTCTATATAGAATGAATGTGTGTAGTATGAATGTAATCCGGATGTACTACATTCTCCATGTTGTCAATATCATGTAACTTACCAGAATCAGTTACATCACTTCACTGCCATTCACAAATCCTCTCCGGTGGCCTCATGGGATAGTAAAGTGTCCATCGTATGCACACTTCAGAATCTCACTGGAAGAAGTAGGTCACCGTGTACTTTTCTCCTACTCTTTCATGAGTGCTGTGAATTCGGACATAATTCTTTTGACACATACTGTTTTTAGCCTACTATATAGTAGGGAAGTATGCGGTTCCAAATGCAGCCAAGGTCTTTGGTGAAGTTATAAATGTTTGAGATTTATGGAATGGTGACATTTGGGAAGAAGTGTTGCTAATGTTTATGTCATCACTTCCACAGGTGATAAACTGGGAGAACACTTTGCAGGTGCCCCCACAAGTAAAGCTGAGCCCAGAGGCAGTTGACATCATTGGTCGGCTCTGCTGCTCAGCTGAAGAGCGTCTAGGAGGTAATGGAGCTGGAGAGATAAAGGCTCACCCATTCTTTTCCGAGATGGATTTCTCCAGCAATCTTCGCACACAACCTGCTCCATATCGACCGAAGATTGCCCACCCCATGGATACATCCAACTTTGATCCTGTGGAAGAGGAGGGGGGTCCAGGGGCCTGGAGTGACAGTGGAGACAGCACCCGCACATGGGACACCCTCTGTTCTCCTCACGGCAAACACCCTGAGCATGCCTTCTACGAGTTTACTTTTCGCAGGTTTTTTGATGATAATGGTTGTCCATTCCGTTATCCCAAGCCCCCAGAGGCGACACAAGACCTGTCCAGCAGTAGTGTGCCTGGTAGCCTGAAGCCTGAGTTGGAGGAGGAAGAAATTCATGAAGAGGAAGAGCAAGGGGAAGGGTGTGAGCCGGTTTATGTGTGAGAATGTCAGATTGGGTGTTCATGCTGCTCTGCCTTTACCCATTGAGGACCTTGTCAGTTAACACGCTGAATCTTCCACACTTCCTTTCAACCCTAATTTTTCTTCAGGGGGGTTTGTACATGTTAAGTGCATGGAAGAACATCAGAAATGGAGTGCAGAAAGTTCCATGTGAAATGCGTTTATTCCTCTCAAACCATTATGCAGTATCCTTTGCCTGTTACAAAAGACTGAAGCTCTGACCAGGGACCAAGGAAATACACAAGCTATGCAGCTTAATTCATGGGGACTTTGGTTGGACTGATAAATTTGGCTACTCCCCTATGAGAGCACAAAAACAGAGATGTGTAGCTGCTGCTTTGTGGTTTTTACTCTCATGGTTAGTGTGGTCTGTCTCAACTGTGCCCCATTCCTTAATTCCACTGGGGGAAAATTCCCCAGTCTTACATCATATGTTAACACTTCCTTCACCTCTCTCAGCCTGGTGATGCTAACGTAGCCATTCCGAACACCAGAGAGGTCATGGTGAGGGATCAGGAGAGAGCTGGGCCTGGGATGGTAGCTTTGTGGTTAGTCTGCGATAAGGAGATGTGCCGAGAGCAGACAGAAATATTACAATTCCCCTCCATAGCGCAATCCCACAAAAATTTAAATGCAACATGAAAATGGTCTGTCACAACTATTGGTTTTTACTCATAACACCAAACTGACTTCAAATTCAGAAATATTTTCTGAAGTATGGAAGCCAGATTTTCATATGTGGGATCTTGTAATCTCAGTCATTTTCACATAATTTGTCTAAAACAAAAATAATTAAGTTTTATAAGATTTTGTGGCGCCACCAAGTGGTTCAAAGTGACACTGTAAACAATCATGCATATTCTTCTGAAGATCTAAGTCCTAGATTATAGACTGACAGTATTAGGTCACTTCTTCATGCAAAGCAAGAGATCATGCAGTATTTTGCAGTTAATACACTTATCACAGCTTTTTTTGTAAATATTATACAGTTATCTTTTTTTGTTTCATGCCTTATCAGGAGAATCTGTGCTCTCAGACGTGATGCAATATTGAGACAAAATGTTATGTACAGCCAGCACTTCAAGGACATGCAATCTTAACACTGCCATTATTGTTGAAAATTTTATAGAAACATCTTTTAAATGTTTAAACAACCTATTACTTTAAATCTGAATCCCGATGTCATACATAATGTGTGGTAATAACATCAAATATGCCATAAAAGTTGCAATATTGAAAATTAAGAGTTAAATTCACTATTGACTCTTAAACTAAGAAAGAAAATTAAATCCTAAAACCCTGCTTTTTACATGCTTCCCAGTAATACGCATAGTAACATTTATTCATTCAAAATAAATGCCGCACAAAACGTTGCGGTATTCACAAATTTTAATTTTGCTTAAGTGTGTTAGTTTAGTTGCCAAAGTATTGTTTTATTTAATTGATATTTAAATTCAACAAACATTTATCTTGCCCGGCTTGATTTAATTTGCTGAAAAGCTTACTTATCCTGTTCCCAATTGTTGCTTTACATTCATTTGTATCTAACACATTGTTTTTAGAGGTGTGTTTTCTCAGCAGCTGGCTATCCAGAACAAATTCTTAGCATAATGGTTTTTACCTAAAACTTAAAAGAACAAAAGTACAAGGGATTCCAGCTGTTTCCTTTTCTTGTTATGCTTTTCATCATATAACTCTGTCTGCTTTATCCTCTTCCTGTTTCCCAGAACATCTTAATTGCATTTAGTTTCATAAGAAGATCTTAAAAGTCAGACGGGTGTTTTTTGTTTGTTCATGCTCATCCAGATCCACTGGAAATGATCTTGTCTGTCACCATCAGTGAACTTTTTAACAGATTTAATGGAACAAGTGCAAAAATGTTTTGTCATCGAGGCTGCTGCACCATTTCAACGTGATCACACAGCACAGTATTATAACAAGACAGTCTCTGACTGAAATGTAAAGAATACTTTGAGGCAGAAAATGGTGAAGAAGTGGCAAAAGAAAAATGTATCTGATGGTATGACTGTGCAATACAGAAAATACAATATAGTTTTCTAAATACAACAAATAGCCTTTATTACTTTAAAACTGAATTATGCTATCTAAAAGTATATATTATATTGATTTATATATTTTCAGTATAGTTTCATGACCCAATGCTGCTTATTATTATTATTATTATTATTATTATTAATAATATTACACTATAAAGTACATTATCATCGTACTTTCATTTATAATTTCTCTCTTTGTGTAAGTGTGGTTTTTATTGTCAGTGTGATTGATCTGGTGTAAGATGAACTATGTGCCTTCTAATGAATGTGTGGGTGTGTGTACCATGTGCTGATCAGTATTTCAGGAGAAGATGGAAACGCAGTCACTTCTTGCTCTCAGGCAGGTCCTGACTGTAAGAGCGGCGGTGTTTTTTTTTTTGTGGGATAGCTTGAGGAAGACAAAAAAGAAACCAAGAATGAATGATTGTCTTTTTTGAAAGACAAAAAAGAAGCAAGAATGATTGTCATTGAGACTCTGAAGGAGATGTATATGGATGTCATGGCTGGGTGGATATGGAAACGCATTGTATGCATTTGGTCAATGATAAGGATTGTTTTGAATTTCTGTGATAAGTCAATTTAATTGTGATCTAATTTGTAGAAATGATTGCTCACTGCATGAATTATCTCTCAAGCTGGCTGACAATCATGTGGTTACGTGCTTGCAGTCAATATTGTCAAACTATCCCGTATGACCGCTGACTGGAAGAGCTTTAAAATAAGTCGATGATGATCCATTCACATTTGCTTTATATATTGTGTCAGTACGATCACTCCTAAAAGTTAAGTGAAACCTTAACAAATATATTTCCGAGACATTGTATATGCCAACTCAAATTGGTATCATGCCTTTGGTCCAGTCAAACCAGTGAGCTCAATGGGAATGTGACGGCAAGTGTTGCAGATGTTTTGCTACCCCGTATTCGTCAGAATGGACCACTCCGCATGAGCTTTCTACATATCTCTCACAGAGTCAGGTTTAGGGTTTGAATGTAATTAGTGTGTTGTGGTTATGATGGATTCTGTGTTTTACTTTTGAAAATGTTGACTGACAATCTTTGACTGTATTTAGAACTGTGTGATGACGGGACTTTTTCCTCTAATGTATGTTTTTGTATTTTAATGGATGAATGGGTTGGGACTTTTTGACGTTTGTAATCTTTTACCTGTATTATACAATTCTGTTACTATTGAACATATATTTATACAGATATACATATTTTTTGTATCATTTTCTTTATTTTTCTCTTTTCTGAACTAACTTTTGAACCCCCATGTCTACAGTATTACAGACAGTATGCATTTGGATTTATATCTCTTTTTTTTTTTTACATGTATGAATTGAGAATGTTTAAGAAATGCTTTTGCTGTCCTCATGTGTAAATGTATGTCTAAATTAAATTAAACCAATCGTCCTCTTGTTTTGAGTATTGTTAAATGAGTGGTGGTGGGTGTGTGTGTGTGCATCTGTAGAGATGTATGGGCCAAGATACGTTTAGCTAGTGTAAAACATCAGTGTGTGAATGTCTTCCATTTATTCCCACCAATAACTAAATTTACTTTAAAGTTGAAGGGGTGTATTTTACACAGTTTATATCAAGTGCAGTCTTGATTATGTATGAACATTTTGACATGCTATAATGTAAACAGCCACATGGCCAGAGCACCTTAATCCCAGTTTGCTCATCTCAAAAACCTGTCATCATACAAATACAACTTGGTGCATACATTTAAATGATCTATTATTAAGGTATTGTTAAGATTGAGATCATGATTTATATGAGAGAGAGAGCAATAATTACAAAAATCTGAATATATCTGTGGTCACATTTGTGATTAGTATGAAAAATCCCCTTTTCATAAATTTTATATTTCAAGACATTGTTACATTAAATAAAAGTACAAATGCATGAATTATTGCCTCATAGTGTGTGTATATACACACACATTATGTATGCCTATATATTATACATTATGTATTCTGTGTCTGTGTGTGTATGTATACATATATATATATAGAGAGAGAGAATTTTCCACCAGTAACAGTTCTGACCAAAACTGAACTTTTTAAAATCTCCTAGAAGCCATGTAGTGGTAGCCATCCAAATGATAGAATAGCCTACACCTGCACACTTAATTTGAATTTTTTTTTAGTAAATACATATGTTAAATCAGTATAAAATCTGTTTTATACATACATGGCCTATTAAGATCAACACAAAAAAGCAATTACTATTGATAGTGAAATTGATAGTGCTTGTACAAGTGTGTACAGATCAAAAGCAAATCGACAAGAAAACCTTGAATTAATAATAAATAAATAAAAAGTCAAATAATAATACATTAGTTACAATAGAATGAGCAAAAGGTATAACATCCAGTGAGTGTCATATCATGTATTACATAACCTGTAAGGGGGCATCAGAGCTGTCTGCCAAAAAGTGCCCGTTAACTCACTGGCCCGAAGTGCTGCTTAATCCCACAATGCAGTGCATGGCGCGTCACTGAAGAACGACCATGATGGCGGCGGTCGGTGCACCAGAAGTGATTTCACAGCTGGAAAGCGCTGCCAAAGTTTTAATGGTGAGCATTTCGCCGCTGTTTTCACGTCTCTGTCAGTATGCTGTTAGCTATGTGTGTGGGTTCACTCTGAGGGGCTCTTCCTGGTCGTCAGTTAGCGGGGAAAGCCTCGATAAACGCGGAGCGGTGCGTGGCGCAGTGCTAGATTCACTCCATCCCGCAGAAGCCCAGCGCAGCCACCATCACCTTCATCATCACCATCTTCTTCTTCATCATTATAATAGCACCACTATGATGACACAGTCAGTGTATATAATGATCGCTGTGAGCTCAGGTGATGTGTCTCAGAGGCCTAGTTTGATCCTCCAGCCTTGTTAAAGCGCGCTGGATGAGTTGAAGTGTGTCTGCTGGAGTTTCTCCATCAGCTGCTGTAGTTTCACACGCTGTTGATTCAGCCGCATGTTTGCTCAAGCACATGTTTAGCAAAGCTTCAGGGACCAGATAAACTTTTAGCTTATTATTTATTTCATAGTAACACCATAGCCTTTATTCTCTGCCGTTAAAAGAGTTGATTAGTTACACTGCTGGAAGTTGAGAGCAGGACATGTGTAACTTAGTTAGATGATGGCCTGTGCAGTTCACAACCTGGGGGTTACCCGACTAGGCGGCATTCCTGGGCATCATGCGGACAGAATAACACGAGCATTGAGCAGTGTGTGCGGTTGTTACTGCATTGTTAAAATCTCATGGCAGTCTCATTCATGTACTTATGAAATAAGACTGAAAATTCGTTTTTGATTTCCAATGCAGTGTTTTAAGTTGGTGAATCAGTTTGGCTGTAATACTCTGTGAAGCTGTTAGTCCAGTGTTTTGATTTTAATTTCACAAAACATTTTAGTGGTATTGCAGACTTCTGTTATTAGTTTTTAATAGCTGATATTGATATTTAGATAGAGTAGAGATCATGTATGGCATCAAATCGTTTGTATTAAATGAGCGGTTTACTTTACACTAAACTTACTTAATTAAATGTGTGAATAAATGCAATTATTATAAAGCGAGTGCATAAATTGACAAATCTGTGGGTAAATTTTGGTAATAACATCAGGAACAGCTTTCACTTCTGTTGAACAAGTAGGGTTAGTTAGCGACCTATGGCGATCATCTCAAACTGCTGTCGTCTTGAAAATATTTTTCATACTGTTTTAGTAACAATGTAAATACTCTGAGTTTTCTGTAGAAAATAATGTATTTAAACTAATGTTCAAAACCTTTTTGGCAAGGTTGGCAAGATTTTTTTCTTTTTTGATAAAAAATACAGTAAAAGCGGTAATATTGTGCAATTATTATAATTTAAAATAACTTGTTTTCTATGTGTATATATTGTAAAATGTAATTTATTCCTGTGATCAAAGCAGAATTTTCAGCATCATTACTCCAGTGTCACATGATCCTTCAGAAACCATTCTAATATGCTGATTTGATGCTCATTTCATATTATCATATTAACGTTAACTGTTTAAAACATTTTCTGTTTAATATTTTTTGTGGAAAACTGATGCATATTTTCAGAATTCATTGTTGAACAAAGTTTTGTGTGAAATAGAAACTAGAGAAATAGAAACTTTACTGTCACGTTTGATAAATTTAATGCATCATTTTTGTTTACAAACATTTTTTTATTTTTTTTAATGACACTGACCCCAAGCTTTTGAACTGTATTGTGCTTATATATGAATAATTATTTCTTGTAACTGGAAATATCCAGTTTTAAATTGATTGGATGCCCTCTGTATTTCATATATATATATATATAAAAAAAAATTTTTTTTGAGATTATGAGCAGCCAGTTTGTTATCTTTTTTTTGGTTTACTGCCTTCCTTTTTCCTGATTTTTCATAAAATTACTAAAATACTTTAAACATATTTTGGCTGCCATCAGGTTTAATCTTAAGGCTGCAATTCATTTACAGACCTTTGTAGTAGAAGTGATCCTGACAATGTATCTTAATTATTCATAGTTTTTTTAATCTCTTGATAATTCTCTCCATTCATCTAGCCTGAAGCCTGAGTAGATTAGTGGCTATGAAGTCAGGAGACTCTAGATTTTGGCATGGTTATTTTTTAGTTAGCTGAAAGGTCAGTCATTAAAAGTGGAGATCAGGTATTATTTTTGTTGTTAAACAGCCCTGATCATCATTCAGACCCACTGATATTACTGCAGTCATACTTATGCACACTAATAATCACTAAAGGGTGCTAGATAGTAGGTGTATCATTAAAGTGTAGCATCACTACACTTTCATCACAGTATTAAATCAATACATTGATGAATTAATTTCAATTACACTGCTAATGTGTGAGAATTTTAATTGAGACAGTCAAGATGGCTAGAGAACTTAGAATTTTAAGCATGTGTGGGTAAAAAACATTCATATAAACATGCTATTTGCAAAAATAAATCCTGATATATAGCTTATGCTATGATAATTTTGAATTGAGCAATTGCTGACATGTCATATACGTTCGTATCAGCCTATCCAAAGAACAACTGTCCTGCTGTGTTGAATAATTCTCCATATTCTTGACATCCATATTCCTGATCCTTTTGCTGCTTGTTTTCAAGGGTTCCATCAATTGCTCTTCGTGATCATACTGAACAGCACTGTGTGATTAAAGGACATTGTTTTGATGACATTAAATTAGAGGCTTTTGAATGAGCCACACATATGCCTGTCAGTGCTGTTGGTTTTTGTCTAATAGGGGTCAAACCACCTTTAAAGAAGTTCCTTCAATATCTGTATGAAGTTGAATGTGTTAAAACCCTAAATTAAATGCATAAGAGAATTTTATTTAAAACAAACACCCATTGACCCATCGTCACCGCATCTGACTGTGACTTGTGCGTCAGCTTGGTTAAAAGTGAATGTCATACTGAAAAAGCAAGTAGATTAGCTTGTTATAGCCTTAATTGTACAACTAGGCATTTACCTACAGTTAATATTGACATGCATGGATTCAGCCTGGTTCTGATGCTGCTGAAACCATCATCAAGAGCTAAGCAATCAATATACACAGTAGGCAGATAGGCTGGTGAGGAGAAACATTTAAATAGTGTTGTGGCAAAAATTCTCAAACAAACATCACTGCGTAAGAGACACTCAGAGTCAAATTATATAAAATAGAAGTATTTATTCTTGCAAGAATAGGAGCAGTCTAATACACAGTTGTTACCCTGTGCAGAAGAGTGACACCCCCCCAGACAGACTGAACTAGCTTTTATCTTAGTTTCAAGGCCTTCTTCCCCCCAGAGCCTTCCTCCCAGTAGTTTTCCATAGACGTCACTAGTTGGCCCACTAAGCTCCCCTGCACCAAATGGCCTTCTGACATCTAGGTCAGAGGTCCTTGTTCGTCTGTTCTCTGGAGTGTCTCCCTCTTCTGCCTCCCCAGGTACATAAACAGAATCCTCTCACTACAAGTGAGAGACACACATGTGACATTCTTTGAATCATCTATATTTTACTAAAGATCAATGAATATCATTAAAATTGCCACTACAACTCCTCACTTTTTATCATTCTGATTACCCATAATCACAATAATAAACAATAAGACAAATTTTAAGTCATATCATCACACTTATACTTTCATCTCTGATTTTTGCATAAATGATCACTCTCCTTGAACCTGTGAAGAAAAGTTTAGAATGAAGAAGCATAAGGCTGTTTTTGTGGGGGAAAGGCCCCGTAATATTTTAGCAAGCAAGTAAACATAGTAAGGAAACAAAAAAAAAAAAATATAAAGTATAATAAAAATCACTCAGTTTCATACCCTATCTTTGTACGCCATCTCGTAACACGGATGACTGCTGCTTTTAACCCTCTTTAAATCTTTTGCCCTTAATCTTTCTCAGAAAATAAACAAATAGAAGAAAAACAAACAGAACATACATTTAACACATATCTCACTGTAGCTCCCACTACCTGTGTCGTCACAATTTTGTTCATCCTTGGGATAGACTGTCATTTTCACCAATTGAACAGACAGCATGTTTCACCTGTCACTGTAATCATATTCACCCATGAATAACAAAATTATTAGAATAACAATCCTAACTCCTATCATTAAGCCTTTTCCATTAATCTACGCCCATCTCCATATTTCATCTCGGTTTACCTAACCATATTGTTCACTTCTAATTCAATTTAGTAAGCTCTATTTAATGCCATATTTAACAAAATCTAACCAGAGAAGTCGTATAATTTTATCCATTCTTCTAACCAATGCAGTTGTTCAATATTAACTCTAATATTTCCATTACGGACACAATCAATATATTTTCATTTACAATCAAATCAATACTTTTAATTCAAACATGCTGTGGTTCTACTTAATAAGCTTCAACAATTATCCCTATAATTTACATTAATTAATAGATCTCTTCCCAAAAACATTTTCCTTAAATATTTCCTAATGAATAAGTAACCAATCAAATCTTTTGATCTACTGTATATCAATACTAAGCCCTATTTTGATTTAATCAAATCAAATCCTCAAAATAATCACAAAACCCCATTCTTCTGTTAAACTTAAACCATCAGTTGGCAGTTGGTTCCTCCTCCAGGCGTGTTGATAATCTTGTTCGCCCCATGGACTATGGGATGGTTGTGGCCTGTTGGTGTTGTCTAAGGTGAGAGGCTTGGACCCAGGTGTCACATTCTCCAACCATTTTCTGATCCTTATAAGATTTTCCCTTAAATCACGACCGCACCCCCACTGGAGTGAACCATTTCTTGCCTGCTTTCACCTGTGAATGGAGACCTTAAGTATTTTGTTAGTGACCGCTTGTCTAGCCGCTCGTCCCCTTTGGTGTGACCTGTGGAATCAACCTGAAACATTATCACCGGATAATTTCTCGCTCACTTAATAGCACTCAGGATCCTTTTCCCCTGAAAAACAATATTTATACATTTGGAACAGAATCAGTTCTGTTTTCTGGAACCCATCCTGACATTCTGTAAAAGGAAAATTTAAGTTATGCGCTGCGCAGGTGTGGCACCTTTCTGCTACAATAATAACCCAGGCCAGGATAGTTAGTCAAATTCATCCATAGCCATCATTTTATAGGGGACATTCTCCCCTGTATCCAAAAGTCTGCATGCTCTGTAAAGAAAAACAAATGTCGAGGTTATTTTCAGATAGTAAAATACGTAGTTTCTTTTGTCTGCTGTGCTGCCACGGCCTTCGCTGCTGCATCTGCCCTAGCGTTTCCTGTTGAAACAGTCCTGCAAATACATGTACAGACAGCAAATTTTGTTTGGGACCCAAGTAAACCATATTTGGCAATTGTTATACCATCTCCCTCTTGATGCACGACACAACTCGAGCATCAATTTAACATAACATTTAACATAGTGTTTTTTATAAAGTTTGCCATCAACACTAACCCAAACGGCGTCCTTCAGCCAAATTTTTCCCAGACATCCTTCTCTGCCTCTGAAACAAAAATATTACATTCTTCACTTAAAGCCCAATCTCATCTTCTTATCGAAGTATTTGACGGGCAACGTCCCTGAGTCTCACAGCGAATCTTGCTTTTCAGGCCTGTTGTTTGGTCTCTCAAGTCAGTCATCTACAAACATTTCTAAAGTCATCAATTTTCAGGTCAGGTCGTGCTGTACAGACTTGGTCAATGTCAGTCAATCATTTCTCCCCCTTTGTTCACAATTATCATAAATGTTAAGGGCTCTCTTGATACTTCGAAATTGACTTAGCCAATATGTCCTTTTGTTGTTGCCATCAAATCTACAACATTTTCATTTATCTCAGCCCATGCCAGATGGTGATCTACAACTACACAATTCCAATTTACACAAATACTTAAACTGATCCAGAACATAATTCAAATCGACATCCTGCATGACAAAAGTATTACTACCAGACAGAGCTTGATGTCCAATCAACTTAAAGCTCGTCCCATGTTCTGTATTGTCTTTTCAACCGATCCCCTCAGAATTATCGGCTTCTTTAAAATTTGTCATTTGCCTTAACCCATCTGTAATGATAAAACTGTTCTGTTCTAATTTCAATACTGTTCTAATATTAGTACCCCAAACTAATACATACAAGACACAAAGTGCTGTCACCATCACACACACTCTCATACTAGACACACATATGTTAACTGCTCATTCTCAATGTTTGCCCTTTCCTTATATCATCGTTAAAAGGATTTAAATTTTAAATAAGATTTTAAAGTTCACATTTTCCTGTAGCCTTTCCCTAATTTTACATGGTCTCTTAACCACTTTCAAAGCATGTCTTGTTCATTATTCATTAGATTTTTAGACAAGTCAGCTGGGTTGTTTTGGATTCATTATCATTATTTTTCTTCAGCTTGCTCTAGCAGGCCGATAACAGAAAGACAGACACAGTTACCATTCCTTCCTCCAGCTCAAGCAGTCTCTCTCACTATAAATCCATTTCTTATACAAAATGTAATATTAAATTCATTACAATAACCTTTGACCATCCACCTTTGTTATCCAGACTTAAATCTACAAAGCTGTCTTCATCTTTAGTCACCACCATGTCTAATGACCTTCAGGAGTTAGAACTATGTTATAGACTAGTTCTAAATCAACTTCTATACATTTTCCTTGCCCATAAGGCAACCGACATCAAAAAGTTTTATTACTGTCTCCACAACAATTAATAATGGCAATCCCCCTTACGGTCTCAGCTGGCTCTTGAAAGCCCATTGCCATTAGCTCTTTGTCTATAATTTTCTTCTCAGGGTGCTTGTCCCCCTGGTATAGTTGCAGACACTTGTCACAATGAAAAACAAGCCATACAACTAATGCGGTTTCTTCTGGTGAGTGGTATAGAGGAGCTTTGCATCATGGGGAAGACTGGCGTGACTCGTCATAGCTTCATCTCCCCCTAACGGTATAAGGACGCTGCTGGCCTCACAGCTCCTGCTCAACTCTCCTACCTGTCTCACATAAAACATCTCCATTCAGGAAATGCCCAGTGACTTTACGTGAGCCCTCTGGCTTGGGTTGCCCCCTGTCTGGCCAAAGAAGGTCTTACCCGTCATGGAGGTGGTCACTCGTGCCCACTGGTGACCGCTTTTTTCCCATCACACAATCGGTTTTCTTCAACAGAACTCAGCTGCTTTCTGGAGCTTAGGAAAGGCACGTTCAAGAGTCACCAGAGCCATTCTCATTGCCTAATAGTGTTCACACAGGGAGACAGGTCAATAACAACAGTATTTAATCACTTAAATCCATTATTTTATCTTAAAAGCAGAAACCCTAGCTGCTTAGCCTATACTCAGCGAATTTGGATCATCCGTACGTTCAGTGAACTTTACCTGTAGACGGAGCCATCAGTCCTGAATGGTGGAGACTAAATGAGACAAAGAAGTTACTGGTCCTAAAATAAAATAAAATGTCTTCAAGTTCTGCATTATTATTTTAAAGACTTCTTTAAAGTCATTCAGTTTTACATTTACAAATACAAATTGCCCTTTATGGCAATTGTTTCTTTAAACATCTCTGTGTCTATGATTCTTCAACTGAAACTGTGCTTTACTACAAATAGCTTATCACAGATAACAGCTTTGAGCTGACATTGAATGAGAGAGACTCTGAGGCATTCAGGACTGGCACACTGCACTCTCATAAACTTCTAACATCAAACTTTTATCTACCATCCTATAGCTCTATCCCAGCTTAAGGCATATTTGCCAGAAATTACATGTGTTTCCAAATAAACATAATTTTTATAGTTGTCTTTATTTAGACATTACAAATTTCCACTCAGATTGAGTCTCTGTTGCACTGGCAGTTTCAGCCACAGTACACATCAGATCCAGATAAGCAAACTGTTTCATTACAGCCAATAATAAACTTATCTTTTGAAAGCAAAACATCAGCTTCTAGTTCTTTCATGGTCAACTTTTCAAGCTGTTTGTTTAATCAGCATTCAGCAACTGTTAATCCAGTATTGCTTCTGCTTACTTGATCTTAAATAAAAATAATTATTCCAGTTCTCAATAACGTTTCACATTTCTCAATCAGCATTTTAGTTGTCAAGTTCTCAATTACGTTAACTTTGACAAGGCTAGCACTCTCTGCTTGATACATCTTTTGCAATTATTATAAATCATTCGTGAGATTAGTCTCTCTCCTTAATCTAAACCCTTTCTAAAATGTTTAATTAAAACACAATCATCCTGTTAGTTACTTTGATATATTTTGCAACTCACATTTGTTGGAGTCATTAATTTTACATCAACCTGTATTCATCAGTTCACTTTTATAGATCTTTTCTTTCTTATAGGATTCACTTTAAGACTTCAATCTTTTCGACCTTGTTTTTATCTCTTATTTCTCAGACGAAAAATGTTACTGTCGTCATTTAAACACTGATCTACTTTCAAACCCCACATTATTATCAGAAATGTGTCACTATCACATTTTCAAACACCTTGGTGGGCATTTAGTTACCTATTAAATTGTCCTGATGACCACCATTAAAACACTCTCTGTCATCTAGTGAATTTGTTTCAGCCTCAACTTCAGCATCAGACACCTGTCCTTGACTATAGTTTGATCACTGTGAGCTTGCAAACGGCTCCAACTTACTGCACACTCTTGAAGCAGTGTGTGTCCCATTTCAGGAATGTAAACAGAGCCACTGATAAGCAGTCCTCTGTATTCTTTTACAGTCCACCAGTCGCGGATTTAATCACAATAGCCAAATCATAATCTTCATCATTTTATTGCCGGAACATAATTTCATGAGCAGCACAGAAAATGCTCAAAATATTCGAATTAGTTTTCTGTCTTTACACATTTCTCCCAGCTTATCTTTTACAAAACATCATCTGCAAATCTCTTCAAAGTGAGATCTTCTGAGCAGAGCTGTTTACAGCATTTGCTCTCTTCTGTCTCACTATTTATTTATTTATTTTCCCGGACTGTTCCGTTACTCTTCATAAAGTGTAACAATTTGTACATCATTATTTTCATTACAACTGGTTTGAAGCCTTTTCCCTTCCATCACATGGTTAGTCTGCAGATTCAACTTAATATTATCATTATTGTCTCAGTCTTATCTCTACTGTTTCTCCAAAGCAGATTATATTACTCAGTCCGTAAATTACACAGACAACCATTATAGCTACTTGCTTCAATACCCTTATTTTCTTAACATTAATAAAATAAAGCAGATATATCATCATTTCAATCATTTTTTTATCAAAATCTAGAATTGTTCCCCATTCTGCTTAAAACATTCTTCATAGCATGTTAATCCCTGTCAATCATACAATGCCTTATTTTATTCTAAAACTGACTTTCCATTTCAACATTTAAACAGTTAATTTGACTTCCATAAATTCTGTCAGACCATGTCTATTTTCATCACATATAGTTTTCTACTATATTTCTCCTTTCTTTTCCCTACATGCCAGTTCCCTCATTATCCTCTCCTTTCTTTTCTCAAACATGCCAGTTCCTTCATTATCTAACCAGTACATGATTGTTTGAACAATCCCCACACACACATATCTCACACACCAACCTTTTTGTTTTTTTTTTCACTTCCCTCTTTCACCAAGTCTCACTTACAGTTCCCCCTATTTCACACAGACAGCCTCATTGCTTCTTGCTACAATCCTTGTCATATAAATTTAAGTTCTATAGACATCTAATGTCATGCATCCATTTACTGGATGAAGAAGTAAAAAAAACATTATTTCTCCTGGCAGTTCGACATTTTATCTTCAAGCCAACAATCCATTATCTGTTCACATTTTTTTTTACACACATGTTGAACACAGACACAACTTTTGTTTCTCACTGCTCTGTTCAACTGATTCCCGCACCATCTTTAATGTTGTGGCGCTCAATACCTCATTTGACAAAACACCGGTGTACCAAATTTCGCAAGCTTGCTTTTGAGACATCCCCATACCGGCTGTTTTCTGTTCTCTGTGGATTTTCTCTTCAACGCGCGTTTTCTTTAATCTGTTAGGCGTCCCTAACAAATCCGACTCTTTTCTTTTAACCCAAATCGGTCGGGTTGCACTTGTTAGTGCCCTCCTAATTATGGTTTACCAAAAAAAATCTTTTCTGGCTCCCCCTAATTAGCCTCAGCACCTAAAAAACAATTTGCTCCGTGGTGGAACAACTGATTTTCAGGTTACCTATCTGTTTGAAACCTCTTGATCCGTTACAGATCTCAGTTAATCTCAGATAATTTTCGTATCTGTTTGAAACCTCTTGATCCGCTACAGATCTCAGTTAATCTCAGATAATTTTCTCTCGTATCTGTTTGAAACCTCTTGATCTATATATAGATCTCAATTAATCTCAGATTACGCACCACAGAAACAGCCCTCAGCCAATATGGTTCAATTTCACTCTTCCCCCAATTAAACCGAATTTAAATGACCCTTACCAGAGACGTTGTTTCGTGCCACTTGCGGGTTCTTTAGATTCCAGTGGTCGATTCTCCCGGCCCTGATATCGGTCGGCCCCTCTCTCTCAAGTTTACGAGGTAGAGCTGGAACTTACTTAGTCCAGGTGGCCAAACACCGTCCGATCTCAGGTCCAGGGAACACGTTCAAGGAATATCCCACTTCTGACACCAAAACTGTTGTGGCAAAAATTCTCAAACAAACATCACTGCGTAAGAGACACTCAGAGTCAAATTATATAAAATAGAAGTATTTATTCTTGCAAGAATAGGAGCAGTCTAATACACAGTTGTTACCCTGTGCAGAAGAGTGACACCCCCCCAGACAGACTGAACTAGCTTTTATCTTAGTTTCAAGGCCTTCTTCCCCCCAGAGCCTTCCTCCCAGTAGTTTTCCATAGACGTCACTAGTTGGCCCACTAAGCTCCCCTGCACCAAATGGCCTTCTGACATCTAGGTCAGAGGTCCTTGTTCGTCTGTTCTCTGGAGTGTCTCCCTCTTCTGCCTCCCCAGGTACATAAACAGAATCCTCTCACTACAAGTGAGAGACACACATGTGACATTCTTTGAATCATCTATATTTTACTAAAGATCAATGAATATCATTAAAATTGCCACTACAATAGAGCACAAATATAGGTTCAGGACCTGCTATTTCTGCCATGTTGAGCCGCTTCAAAAGAACAGTATATCATGACATTAAAGCTTTTCATGATTGATTTGGACTAAATCAGGGGATTCAGTGTTTTTCAGGCCAAGGACACCTTGACGTATATTGTTTTATTTATATTTATTGAGTGTTACATTTTTATCCTGACCTGTAATAACAAGAGCATACTACAGACTTTTAATTATTAAAATAATGAAACAATTAAAAACAGTTTTGTTATTTGAAATAAAATACAAATATAACTGAAATAAGTTTAAGTTGAAGCATTAAAAATTACTAACTGGAAATAACTAAAACTTTAAAAAAAATAGTAATATTTTTAAAAAATTAAAGCTAAAAAATCAAAAAAAGCATGACAAAATTGCAAAAAATGACTGAATATATATATATATATATATATATATATATAATAATGAATTTCTACATTTGAATTTTTCCACACAAGTGGAACCTGCAGTACAGCTGTAGACCACCTGTTGTGGACCACTGGACTTTATTCTTGTTCATCTTGATGTTTCCATGGCATCAGACCAGATTGAAACCGTCGAGCTAATGAAGCAGAAGTTTGCAGGATTCACAAGAGTTGATTGGGTGTAATCACTGTTGTTCTTGTAGCCTAGGCTAATAGGCTTCAACTGGCAGATGGGATTTGATATTTGTGTTGGAGAAGTGGCAGATTTTTCTAATGCCTCCTGGTGGTACTCAAGAATAGAGGTCTGCAGTTGTTGTACAGTCTGACATCATGACCTGTGGCTCTCTCATGCTGCGAAGGGTGAGGAAAATGTTTCTGTTCTGCAGCTTGTGTTCGTTTTATGTGCCTGGTGACGCGCGTCAGGTGATGTGTGTGTGCGCATGTATGAAATGATGCCCTCTTCTCTCTAGTCTGGTTACTATGAGGTGGATGACTGCTGTGCTGTAATTAGGAATAGAATGTGATGTTTAATGTTATGACTCAAGTGTGTGATGTGTTCACAGAGCAGACCGAACTGGGTGTGTTCATATGTGTGTTGTGTGTTGCTTCAATGGGAACAGAAATGCTTGATTTTTGTCATCACTGTTGGAGGCTCTTTTACCATTTTGTCAGTGACCTGTTATGAATTTGAAATGCTTGTCATTTAGCCTGGTGTAGTATTTCTCATTTGGTTGAGACTAAAAGACACTAAAGAACTATTGAAAAACTAAATAAATACAATATGGACTATCGTTCAAATGTTTGGGCTCAGATTTATTTTTGTATTTTTTATTTAATACCCTTTTCAGCAAAGATGCATTAAATTGATCAAAGACGACAGTAAAGACATTTAAGATGTTACAAAAGATTTCTATAAATAATTGCTGTTCTTTTGAAAAAAAAAAAAAAATTAAGCAGCGTAACTGTTTGAAACATTGATACCGGTAGTAAAAAATGTGAATCAGCATATAAGAATGATTTCTGAAGGATCATGTGACTTAAGACTGGAGTATTATTTCAATATGTCACAGTATTACTGTTTTTACTGTATTTTTGATCAAGTAAATGCAGTCTTGGTGAGCAGAAGTGGCTATAATAATTGAAATAAAGAGAAATTGTAATAACATTTATTTATTTATTTAAATACTTAGAGATGGATATGACCAAAATCTACCTAAAATGACTTGAGCTCATTGTTTTGGTGTACATGTGTGATATTTGACCAGTGTAACATGTTCTAGCACACAAACGTTTAACCCCTCCTATGAATGTGTTCACAGGCACCGCCGTCCATGGTCAGCACAGAACAGAGGCAGCATGCAGAGCACATATTCCTGTCCTTCAGGAAGTCGAAATCCCCCTTTGCTGTCTGCAAACACATCCTCGGTGAGTCTCAGCTCTCAGATCTGACAGACACTGCAACTAGTACTGACTCTACTGTGTTGTTGGTGGCGGATGAATACAGTCATATGCGCACACAGTACAAAGTACCCATGTGAACTGTGAGGTCAGTGCTGACAATAAATCCAGAATAAATGCAAAGAAACAGTTTGTGATAGTGGTTATTTTATTTATTTCATGAATAAATAGGATAAGTTATTGTCAAGACAAATCATACAAAAGTGCTTAACTCTTTTACATTTTAAAATCTGTACATTTATATGTAAAACCTCACTGAGTGACATTTGAAAAGTTAGTAATACAAATAACAACAATGTTGACACACATTACATAGAAGAGGTGGCAGGTCTATTATATTGCATTTACACTTCAAGACTTTATGAATAGATAACTTGACGTAACGAAAGGATTCGCAATCATGCAGAACTCGCACTGAACAAAACTGCCGTTTTGAGTGGTGTCGAGCAGATTCTAAATTAAACGCATCTGATTGGCCATTCTTGCATCCATGCGCTCAACAAATATGTCTGTGATTGGCTGCAAAATTCAATGCTGCATAAACATGTTGTAAATAGAAACCTTTGACGCTCTTCGCTCACACAAACACTCAAGGGAGTGTTTTAAAGCAGTCGGCTATCAGCGGGTACTGGTGCTGCAGACCGGCCGGTATCGTCACATTAAATGATCAAATAATTCTTTGGCGGGACAAAGATTTATTTTGGTGACTGACTGCCAAAACATTTTCAATGCGGGAAAAACCCTGTTTTGGGTCATACATCTTAGAGGTCACCAGTGACTTGCCAGTCTCCTTGTAAAACAAACTATACATTTTAAATTTTTATAACTTTTAGACGTATGCCAGAATATGAATGTTGTCAAAGTTAAAACAAATTGATTAAAAGCTACAAAACTCCAGTTTTGATCACATAAATTGTAAGTACATTCTCTGAAACTCAATTTTTTGTAAAGCTGCTTTAAAACAGTTAGTATTTTGAAAAGCTACACAAATAAAACTGACTTGACTTCTCATTGAGAATTCTGGTAGAATCTTAATGCTATAAAGTCTGCTGTGTCATATTTGATTCATACATTTTGAAAGCCTTTAAATTATCAACATGACCAATTTTGCTGAAGAGCCTGTTGTACACAATCTACTGCATACCTTTTGCTGTCGGATTAATAGTTCATACATTTTTAGCATGTAAAAGGCCCTTTAATATAATTTTAAAAACGTCCTTCAGATCTCATTGCACACGTTAATTTGTTGTGAGATTTGATATAATAAATGTATGAAGTAAATGTAAATATTTACTTTTTTCTTAATGTTAATGATATTTAATAAAATGAACATTTACTGGACTGCAGTAATGTTTATTTGTACATCTCTCAATCTCTCTCTTACAAGCTATTATGTTAAGGCCATACAAACATCAGCAACTGCCTCTGAATAGACTTTCCCCCCCCCCCCCCCCTCGAGAATATGAGCATCATTTTCCCCTATATCATACTATATGAGCCACAAAAGCATGATGTATCAAATATGATACTCAACAAAAATCACTTGCAGTTTAGTGAACTGTTTATTAAAAAAAAGATTTTATGACTTTCTATGATTTTCTAAGAATTTGATGATATTATCTTGTATGTCACGCTAAGCATTTTTAACACAAACTCAATCTCTGGTGTGAATTTCAGGAGCATCTTAAACTTTGTTTAGAGTGTACAATAATGTTGTGAGAGCAAAAAATGAATGAATAAAGAATAATAATAAATGAATGTTGTCTTTCTTTCTCCTCAGAGACTAGTAAAGTGGACTATGTGTTGTTCCAGGCAGCCACAGCCATCATGGAGGCTGTGGTTAGAGAATGGATCCTTCTGGAGAAGAACAGCATTGAGTCCCTCAGAACATTCCTCCTCACATACGTCTTACAGAGACCAAAGTAAGTGTGTGAATGAACATGAAAGTGTGACAACATACGATTGTACCTCTGGAAAACTTCTGAAACCCATCTCTGGCATAGCCTATATTCAGCTTGGCTCAGCAAAAGCGTTTTGTGTAACTGTATTGTAGTGTAACTGAATTGTGTAAATCTCTTTCTGCTTCACTGCAGTCTGCAGAAGTACGTTCGAGAGCAGATCCTGTTAGCAGTTGCGGTAATAGTGAAGAGAGGCTCTCTCGACAAATCCATCAACTGTAAGAGCATCTTCCATGAGGTCAGCCAGCTCATCAGCAGCGGCAACCCCACAGTGGTAAGACTTGCGTATCACATGGATGAAAGCCGTGAGAGTTTACTGCGATATCAAACTATAATTCTTCAGCAAAGGCTCATTAAATGTTGTATGCAAATGATTCCTTTAGTTAATAACATTAATGGTAGTTTTCTACTTGAAAATGCTTGAATGCTTAGCCAGGTCTAGGCAAACATCGCATAACATCAATTATATTTATGACCACAGCTTTCACTCTAGTAGGGCTTGTATATATGAGGGCAGTATTTTTTTTTTATCAACTGCTTTATAGCAATTTGAATGAATAACATTTACAAACATGAATAATGATCAACAAATCCGAGTAGTTTTATTAATAGAATTTCATATATAAATTCATATTTGAAAGTTCATAAACATATTTCATTACAGATACGCATAACAGATTCTAGTCAGGTTTTGGAAATTAGTGAATACATTGTCTTCAAAATTTCTCTGTAGTCTATATATATATATATATATATATATATATATGTAGACTACAGAGAACATTTTAAATATATATCTTTTTTTTTTTTTTTTTTTTTTTTTTTTTTACTTTGACTGTTTAAAAAATCAATATGGCAATAACAAAAAAAACCTTTATTGGTCAGAACATGTGGAGGACCTAATGTGTTGTATGTGACACTATGACCAGTGTGCCCCTAAAAATGTATTTGTTTGAGTGCTCCTAAACAAAAATGTTTTACATACAAAAAATAGAGTACACACTGTTTCCTGCAGAGGGCGCTCCAGTTTCATGTTTTAAATTTGTCCAATTTCAGGTAATAGATTCAATATGTGGTGAATCAAATGCCTAGTCATGACTCATGATTGTACTTTATACAGCAAAAATGAAGCCATTGGAAAACGTTTGGCCTTGTTTAATATAATTAGTGGCAATATTCAGAAACATAAAATATTTATTTCAATCAATAAGTGTGTAGGATATGTTTCCTAAGATATTTAACCCATTTTGGCTTGATGGGAAATAAGGTTGTGTCACTGTGCATGTCTGTATCTGTCCTGCTAGCAAACACTGGCCTGCTCCATCCTGACGGCTCTGTTGAGTGAGTTCTCCAGCTCCAGTAAGACCAGTAACATCGGCCTCAGTATGGAGTTCCACGGAAGCTGCAAACGCATCTTTCAGGTCTGTCCTTTTGTTCCTATTATTTTCCTTGTTTCTTTTTGATATCAGGTGTATTGACCCAGGGCTAGCTGTTACATTAACCTGTAATACTAGGCAAAAATATAATGTGTAAGTGAACCTGAAGCAGTGTTATATTAGTATCATTGATGTACTATTGTAGTTTTTGTTAATATTTTGAATTGGATTTTATTTTTACATTTTCTGTTTTCTTTCATTTTAAAGTTTTAGTAATATTGTGTATTTTTGGGGTTTTCATTATTTATTTTTAAATGTATATAGTTTTAATTAATTTGAATTTATTAGTTGTAGTTTATTTAGCTTTAGTTATTTTTTGTATTTCAAGTATACATATACACACAAAATTTTGGAAATATTACCTTTTTTTTAAGTCTATTATGCTCATCAAGTAATATTACAAATAAATAACAGTAATATTGTGAAATATTATTACAATTTAAAATGATGATTTTCTATTTTAATATACTTTCAAATATAAGGAGGACGACCTCATGCAGATATTCATGCTCACCATGGAGGTCCTGCAGGAGTTTAGTCGGAGGGAGAACCTCAACGCTCAGATGTCCTGTGTGTTCCAACGCTACCTTGCACTGGCCAATCAAGTGCTCAGCTGGAACTTTCTTCCACCCAATCATATCCTTTCATAAAGTGACTTTTTTATATTTTTGTGCTTATGTTTGTAGCCATGACTTTTTCACTTTTAAATTTAGAGGAGAATTGACAGAGGTGATGCAGGCTAGATTTGTGTCCCTGGGAGCACAAGGGAACGCTAGACCTGGGCTGAGGCTGCAACTGTTTTAGAGGCACAAGGGTTAAGAAAGAAAATTAACTGTGAGTTATTTTTGGATTAATAATAGACAAGTTATAATGTGATAATCATTCTCTCAACCTTCTTAACAGTTCTAGCAAAATAATCGCGCACACCGAACCGGATCCAGGCACAGTTCTTTTTGTTCATTAAAAAATTAACTTATTCCAAGCATAAAAAAGTTCACCTGCTTGAAGCCACAAATTTAGAGGAATTAGCAAGTATTTCCCAGAGTTTCAGTCTTTTAATATATTCACATCAATTTTAAAGGTTTGGTTTTCTTGGCTCACCGTAATTTTACTGCCTTCGTGTGTCATTTTCTTTTGCTGTTAGCATGTGCTAGTGTTAGTCCTAAATCATGAGCTGTGATTGATGGTGCGCGTGCGTCTGTGTGTTTTAGCTCTGTGAGGTGTTAATCCCACTCAGGCTGACTTTGTGTCTCTGTGTCTCTTTAAAGAGATCTGAGCTGGCGTCTATGCCAACCAGGGTCACGTATCACTTACAAAGGAGGCCTGTGCCAAGCCCTTATCGTGCTCAATAAGTGTGCCTTTAAACACACAGCTCATTGAGTGCTGGGGTGGAATGTCGGGCGGCCATTTGTGCATTGATGTGTTTGCATAGTTTCAAGCCATATTAATTGCCCACTGGGTGCTGGAGGGGGAGATAGTTCTTTGATACCAAGAGCACATTTGTTAAGGACACAGAATGTGTGAGTTTATTAGTGGATATTTATAAAATTGACTAGTCTGAGTTGTGTGAATGACTAGTCAACTAATGTTCTTTAATGTCTGTTTATTGCATTCACAGAAGTCTAATTAAAGCACCATTTTAAATGTAAAAGAATAAAGAATTGGATATATAAGTAAAAAAAAAAATTTAAATAACTGTTTTCTATTTTAATATATTGCAAAATGTTATTTATTCCTGTGATGGCAAAGCTGAATTTTCAGCATCATTACTCTAGTCTTCAGTGTCACATGATCCTTCAAAAATCAATCTAATATGCTGAATACATTTTTTTTATCATGTTATTATAATATCGTTGAAAACAGTTGTGCTGCTTGTGATTTTTGTGGAAATAGGGGTACTTTTTTCCCTCTTCAGGATATTCTTTTCTGATTAGAAAGTTCAAAATAACAACATTTATTTTAAACTGAAATCTTTTGTAACATTATAGATGTCTTTACTGTCTCTTTTGATTAATTTAATGTATTCTTGCTAAAAAATAAGCCAAAAGCCAAAAACATTTGAACGGTATTGTATCTAAAATATTTTATATGCAATTATCTTATTATATATTTGATATTTATATATTTGATATACTGTAACTTTACATGTAATTTATATTTTGCATATTCAAAACCATCTTGACCCATCCTGTGTGTGTGTGTGTGTGTGTGTGTGTTTTAGTGTTTGTTCCTGACAGCCGCTTACTAGACTCTGCTTTCCTCAAAGTGCCGCCATCTCTCAGTAGTCAAGGCCATGGCATGCGTGTCATTTGTCCATGACACACTCCTACTTGACGCATGTACATTTTTCATGTACACGTTTGCGTGATTCCCCTCAGTGTCTGAAGTACTGTGTGTCTGTCCATGGCCGTAGTGACCCTGGGCCAGGTTGTGGCCAGGTTTTGAGTTGGTCAGGTGCTTTGAATGGAAGAGAGAGATGACAGATGGCTGTGTGCCAGCCCTCATCTCTGACACACATGCACGAGTGAGGAGAGCTTTGTAAGGCCACTGTCCCGTGCCCGATGACGGGGAGAAGGGCATTCATGGGGCTGTGAGGGGAATCTTAAGAGGGTGGATGTGATACTCAGGCTTCATAATATCCTTGGATCCCACCTCTGCTCTCTGGCACTGGGCAGCTCCCAGCACTCTCATAATCATTATGTTCGCTGAATGCCTCCTGACTGATGCAGTCTGCAGTCCTGAGCTAAACGCACAACATTTTCAGCTCTCATTCAGCTGCAACTTCACAACACCATCACACTTCAGTGTCCACGTTTGTTTAATTGACCTGGCCAATATTAGCCAGGCTATCATTAATAGATACAGAGCTGCAAATATACATGTATTCCGTGATTTTGTGATAAGGAGTATCTTGCCGATACAGACCAGTTCCTACTAAATTACGCCTATGGTTGCCACAATTGCCAGCTCATTGCAGTGGCCACCACTGAAAAGTATTTTCATTGTGTGGAAACTTCACTTGATATTTCTTTTCTGTCGCCTTTATTTCCATATGTTCTTGAGGTAATCGAAAAATCAAAACAAAAAAAAGTTAATTACAAAACTTTTATGTAGTGACTGTTTCCCACAGGGTTTTGCGACGTCACACAGGTGTTTTTGGAAGCCAAACAATTTGAACATAAAAATAATAATAATTTCTTCTTCCTTTTTCTTCTTATCAAATCTAAGGCAGAAATGTATTATTATTGTAACACAACTGCACTGTAAAATAGTAAATATTTCAAACTTTGCTTTTTTTTTAACCGTAGTAAAATTACAATTTCTTCACTTGGAAGAGTTTTATTCAATCAATAAAACTCAATAAAACTCAATACTCAAGCTTTTATTATGGTGGAAAATAACAGGTTTACAAACGCTTCTCAATCCAAATCTAGTGATATGCTGTAATCAGTTAAATTTACTCTGATTACTGTGAACTAAGCCACTTTGAGATGCTGAAAACCAGATTATTAGCTGCACAATTGTTTATGAACACAGTGCCGCATTGAGCAGTAGATTATAATCATTACATATTTCATTAAATTGCATGATCACTATTTGATCTATTTGATCACAATACCAATTTTAGTTTAATTTACAGATGCTTTGCCTAAGTAGTAGCGCAAAACACATCTTTTGTTATTATAAGAAGTGTAAAAATATTTTTTTAGTTCGTAATGAAACTTTGGTGGGATAGCTTAGACTGGTGGGTAATTAACACCACAGTCTAGGTAATTAATGAGAAACACAGTGTCGATTGGATTACTTTTAAAAGGTTACTAAATCAAAACTGATCAGTGTATCAAACCAAATGGAATCTTTATGAATGTACAGAAATTGCTTTTAAATCAATAATTGTTTAATGGAAGTGATTTGCTGTCAACTCAAACATTCACACCCCTGCTTGTTAATATCCTGTTCAATTCTTTTAAAACTAGAAAGTACAGTTTTCTCTCGAAGTATCACATCTCTAAAGAAACTATGCCTTGTAAAATGTAATACTGCTCTATGTATGTTTATGGCTCTGTATATTCACCCCTTGAACTCATTTGTGACCCTCTATCCTCTCTCTGTCTCCACACTACAGCATGAGTCAGATTTTGTCATCATGTCCTGTTCTGGTTTCTCTCATGTGACACCATAAGTGCAGAACAAATAAATGTTTAATCTTTCCATCTGAAAGGCCATGTATATAGCTCTATGTGAATATAGTGTGTGCGTATGAAAATGAAGGAATTGTATATTAATGTTGGTACAAATTATAATTAAGGACAGTCCGAACCCCACCTCTTTTTTCCAGGAGTTATTACTGTCAGACTTCAAATTGTCTAGTGATAGATATCACAATTTCCACAAAATATTAAACTGTTTTCAACATTGATATTAGAAATGTTTCTTGAGCAGCAAATCAGCATATTAGAATGATTTCTGAAGGATCATGTGACACTGAAGACTGGAGTAATTATGCTGAAAACTCAGCTTTGCCATCACAGGACTGAGTTAAAAAAAATAAAAATAAAAGGACAATAGTTATTTTCAATTATAATAATATTTCACAATATTACTATTTTACAGGGTTTTTTTTATCAAATAAATGCAGCATTTGTTAGCATAATAGACTTCTTACTGACCTCAAACTTGAACAGTAGAGGATATTCAACAGATATGTAGGATAAACATTTACCATATTGAAAACTCTACTTTATATATATATAAAGTTTCTGGATATGCACATGCAAAAATGCATCTTTGGCTGTTGCATCACATCTCATGCTGTTATCTTGCTCATGCTCATCTTACACCATGAGTGTTTTTCATTCATTGTGTCAAGTTTACAATAGTTCAACTTTTAAAAACACATCTTGAGACTGCTGCTTTTTGTGGTATTTTCTTCAGCTAAGTCTAGCTGTGGTTGAACACTATAACGTGTCCTATGTGAATGCCCCCTGAGAGACTCATCTTGTGGTCATGTCTAGCTATTTGATTCCTGACATGTAGTTTTGCACATTTCTTGTTGAGGTAGTCATGTGTTTCGTGTCTTCAGCAGCTGGGACGAGGACTGGTGGAAACGAGTCATGTGCGTTTATGAGTAAGCCCGGCTTGGGTTTCAGGAGGTCATATCTTTAGTCACCCTCCCTGTTTTTCATACACTCGTACACTTTTCCAGCAATAGCTCCAAGTGACATTAAATGACCGGCTGGTTTATCCCCCGTCAGTGCTCGTTGGCGTCCCTCCGTCAGTCAGTCTCTCCCTCCTGCGCTCATGTGGCAGGCTGCTATCAGCCTGCTGGTGGTCAGCACACAAACTCCAGCCGCTCTCCCTTGAGGCCCATTCTCTCCTCAGCACGGGTCACACAGAGTTCTCCTTTTTCTATTTTTAAGAGGCCATAAAGTCAGGTCTGCTTAGGACGGACTCAGGCAGAGGGGATGTAACGCACTCCAGCATGCTAGTCAAACACCTGGCACTTCCTTGTGTTTGCATAGTGAATTCATAGGTGAGTTGCCATGTATTTGTGTGGTGTAAGATAATTTGCTTTGATTTTTGCAGTGGTATATTCAATTCACATTTATTTGTATAGCGCTTTTCACAATACATATAGTTTCAAAGCAGCTTTACAGAAAATGCATGTCTTCATAACAATTTAGAATGATCTGTTGTCAGAGGTGACTGTCCGAGTTATGGATTTCAGAAATGTACATATACAAATCATGCAGTTAGCTAACAATGCTTTAATTTAAGGCAGAAACAATGAGCTCATTGAAGTAATGAATACATGTTGTTAACAACATGATTGGGATATATGAAAAATTTAGCATAGGTGCATGTTGATTTAGAGTTAGCTATGTATATGGCGGGCATGAGCAGGAACTATAATGTGCGTGTGAGCGAGAGAGCTCTTGCATTTGTCTGCTGGGAGTGACTGTGGGTCCGGCCCAGAGGAATGCGTGGCCTTTGCCGGTAACTGGCTTTGATCAGACATTCCTGTGGGAGCCTTTTCTCTCTCTCGATTTCTCCTCCTCTCATTTTGTCGTTGCGCCCCCCCCCCCATCACTTTTCCCAGTGGGCTACATATGGAAAGGGGGAGATTTTGAGGTAAACATTTAGTGGGAGGGGACAGCACGATTGAACAGTAGGAACGGTGCCGCTGTAGAAGAGCGATAGAGAAAGAGCTGTAGAAAACAGACTCTGGGAAATTCACTGCATCAGTTTTCCATACTCACTCCTCTTAGTGTAGACCAGGAGGAACAGCCAGAGAGAAGTGACAGAAATACAAGGGTCTTTGAAAGGTCTGTTCTGTCCTTAACTGAGGTGTCACTGGGGAGGCACTACATTGCCATGTTTGAAGCGACTCAGAATGTCATGCTCAAGCCAACTGATTCCTGGAGGGAAACTCTTCTAGACCACAGAGTAATGGACCTTTTCTTCACTGTGAGTACCACCTGCTTTTTTTTACTCCTTTTTCCTCTTTCCTTATGACATTGCTCATTCATTACCTGCGTTCACTCAGCGTTTATTCCTCATGTTCTCTCTTCCTGCTTTTTTCTTTCAAATAATTGTCTCTAACCGCTGATTTTGTGACCATATGACACGGCATCAGACAGTATTAAATGGTCGATATTGAGCAGATGCAAAAAAAAAAAAAATATATATATATCTAAGGCATTTATATAATATCTAAGGCACATTTTGATTTAAATGAGCTGCAGTTTTTGTGGTGAGTAAACGCTCATTATCATGTGTTGCCTTAGAAACGGGTCAAAGACACAGTCCAGTCTGGTCTGTGTAAAGATTTGAGGGGGAAAAAATGTAAATTAAAAATATGCACACAAAAAATCTAAAAATCTGTCTGTCACAATAAAAGTTTTGGCTCAGTAAGATCTTTTAATGTTTTTGAAGTCTGCTATGCTCACAATTTTTTTTTGATATATTACAATTGAAAACTATATGTGTGGAAACCATGATAAAATGTTTTTTTCAGGATTCTTTGATTAGAAAGTCCAAAAGAACAGCATTTATTTGAAATATACATTTTTTGTAACATTAGCATATTTTCTGTCACTTTTGATCAATTTAATGCATCCTTGCTAAATAAGTGTTCATTTCTTTAAAATAAAAACCTTTATTGACCCCTAACCTTTCAATGGTAGGGTGTATGGTACAGTATATATAATGACTTTCTGCACTTGTGTATACATGTGAATTTGCGCTCTTCGTCTGAAACCGAATCTCTGGGTGACACAACTGTCCCAGGGCAAACCATTTTCCAACTATTATGTTTGTGTGAGTTGCTCACGGCAATAATGACACCATTACAAGGAAAAATGTGACGTAATAAGGTAATAAATAATTGTATTTCTCCACTCAAAATGTTATTTAGATATGCAAGAATACTGATCCAGTGCTGTTAGAATTGTACTAAGTAGCAAATCTGTTATGACCTATACCGGTATTTATCTTATACCATCATTATCCATAGTTACTTTTTGATGTTACTGTTCAGTTTTAGATGGCTGATTAACGTTACCAGTCAAGAGCAGTGAATGTTTTTTTTCTTGTTAATATTGTTTGATTAGTATTCCCCAATTAGCCATTTTATTTGCATATTTGATCTGCTGAATAAAATAATTCCTTTCTTTGTGCTCTATATTAAAGCAGCATAGACTATTATCTCCAGAAGATCATGTGTTATGCATGCATTCTGCACGGTACACCTTCAAGTCATTATAAATTCAGTCTAATGGGTCATTACATCTCACAGAACTAATGCCTGTGAGACTCCGGTCATGATGTGTGGAACAATTCCGTCAGGTTACCCTCGGCATCAGTGATGCACATGCCAAATAGCGTTCCGCTCTTACTCCATTACCATTGCACGGTTTCCCTGAGGCATCTGCTGCCAAATAATGCTCTACTTTCCACCATCAGTCTTAGGTGGTTTCTACAGCTCTATTAGATGTTACTTTCCTTCACTCTGCTGCTCAGGAATGAGTCTACAAGGTGCCAATATGCTGCTTCATTATTCATGCCTTTTCTGAGAGGAGGCTGCAATCTGTAAACTGGCGACAAACTGCACCGTCTTAACAAGGGTCAGTCTGTTGACCTGGAGGTCAAGGGCTGTTCAAACATAAGTGTCTCATTTGTCTTTTATGGGATATGCTGTTATGGGTTTGAAGCGTACTGAAATACCAGATATATATGTATGTTGGATTTTAAAGTGTATTACATTTATTTGCGTATTACATTTATTTTTATTTCCTTTTTAAATGTTAGTGTACTTGATAGTCATCTAAAATATAAAAAATTTAAATTTAAAATCCAACGTTTTTTACATGATTAAGAATTTAACTGGTTTAATATAACAAACAT
This sequence comes from Tiaroga cobitis, assembly GCA_030578255.1. Classification (NCBI taxonomy): domain Eukaryota; kingdom Metazoa; phylum Chordata; class Actinopteri; order Cypriniformes; family Leuciscidae; genus Tiaroga; species Tiaroga cobitis. The sequence goes on from CM060599.1 coordinate 27,515,511, forward strand.
CAAACCATGTGTGGTTTCATTTGATGTATAAATATACTGTTATCAAGAACTAAGGAAAGTGAATCAGTATTCTGCCCATTTAGATTTAACTTTGACATTAAAGTATGTTACTGTTGTCAAAAAGCCATTTTAAATTGTCTATGGTTCAGTGTTGTAAAATATGAAAACATCCAATATAGTAAATACTTATATGTACTGTTAAAAAATGAATGATGCATTAAATTGATCAGAAGTAAAAGTAAAGAAAGACATTTATAATGGTACAAAAGATTTCTATGTTAAAAAGAATGCTGTTCTTTTGAACTTTCAACGAATCCTGAAAATTAAGGTTTTTTTCAATAATATTAAGCAGCAGAACTGTTTTCAACACTGATGATAAGATAAGTTTCTTGAGCAACAAATCTTAGACTGATTTCTGAAGGATCATGTGACACTAATGATGCTGAAAATTCAGCTGTGCCATCACAGGAATAAATTACATTTCAAAATATTAAAATAGAAAATAGGTATTTTAAATTGTAATAATATTTTACAATATTACTGTTTGAACTGTATTTTTTACCAAATAAATGCAGCCTTGGTGAGCATAAGAGACTTCTTTCAAAAACACTACAAATGTTAACGATGCCAAACGTTTGAATGCTAGTGTAAATATTGGCTTCTTGACACTTTTATTGACAGTACAATATAGAATAGGTGAAGATGGAGAGGTGAACAAGACCTGGAAAAATTGCAAACCAGATTCGAACAGATTCAGAACACTTGCATTAGTGTTTAGACCATGACTCTTATAGAATGCAAAATAAATTTGGTATTGAATGAAAGTTCATTGAAGTCTATTTGGCACTGAGCATGATGTTCAGTGGTTTTGTGCTGGTCTCTCGGGTGTTTGGGCCATGTGATATTTAGTGGTATTTACAGTGAGTGGGGGGAATGTTTTTGTTAGAGTGGTCAGCTGTCACACCCTCTGTGTGTCTTTACGAGTCTCCTTGTAGGTGTGTGTGGTGCGCTTGTTGTTTTTCTATGCCCATGCAGGGGGATCTGTGTGCGTAAGGGTGAATTATTGAAGGGGAGGGTAAGTGTGCGTGTGTCGGCCTGTCAGCGGTGTCTGTGTGTGTATGCTGGCCCGTCAGCTGTTGGTCCTCACTTCTCAGCTGTGCCCTGAACAGACGAGGGGGCGTCCAGACACGCGCTGCTGGGGTCAGAGGTGACCAGAGATGAGCTGCAGGATTAGACTCTAAACCCTGGATTCAAAGCCCCTGTTAACAGCCTCAAATCCTCCCTCAGGTGGTCCGAGGAGAGGTCTCTCTTTCTGCCTCTTTGATTGCGTCTCAGAAGTTTGAAAACTTGCAGAGGAGAGAAAATGAAGCATAACTTAAAATAAATCTAATTTTCTCTTTGCACCTAATAAAGCCATTGCTGCGCTAACATTTTCCTACCAGCCAAACCGACTGAAGGGTGTTTTTGTTTGTGGTTTTAGTTTAGGTTTGTTCTTACACCCTCTGTCTTCACATGCACTCACTAATTTAGTAACAAACAGTCACATTTTTATGCATCCATAAAATGGGTGAAACTAAGAAACACATGTCTGTCACATTTTTGAAAGAAGAAAAAAATATATTGTATTACCAAAAAATGAAGCATAATGTAGGACCCTTAAGATTTCTGTGTTGTGACATTTATTTTCATGACAGTTATGCACATTTCCCCAAAATTCTCATTACAGTGCAGACATTTGACTTTTTTGTAATTTTTTTTAAGAATAATTCCCATTATTCTCAGTTTTTATTCACATTACAGCATTTAAAAAAAATTACATTTAAATAATTATTTATATCTTATATTTATATTTTATATTTTATTTTAAAATATATTTCATATTTTTTATAATAGTTTTATAAATTCTTTTTTTGAGATGGAATATTTTTATTTTTTATTTTTATTGTAAATACTGTATTTCAAAAATGATTTCATATAAAGATTTTTTTTTTATTTAACTAATTTTATTTTTTACTAATTTGCATTTCAGCAATGAGAATGAGACCATTTATTCATTTGAGAATCTCAATTAAAACAAATATATATCAGTTTCTTTGTATTTATTGTATTTTGATTTATGTACATTTATTTATTTATTTATTTATTTATTTAGTATACAGTACATTCTTTTATAGTTTATTTTGGGCCGCACATTTTTTTCTTGACAAGTTTCATGAGATTCACCCACATGTTTAGCGCTAGGCAAAGAGTTTTAGAAGCTGAGATCAGATTCTGACTCAGACCATGTGCGTGGTTTGTTTATGGTATAAACACAATCAGGGCTTGTTATGGCACTTTGAGTATAACGCTGTCGTAAGGTGATTGATTGTAGCCTCTGATTTTGTAACAGGATCTGAACACGCTGAATGCAGCTGGAGAAATGAGCGGTGAGAATAGAAAGCAGGAGAGGGTCTAATCCTCCCCGTGGACAGACACAAGGCTTTGTCTTTTCTCTATTAATAGGTCTCCCTGCCTCTTTTCTCTCTCGCATTCATTTCGGAGAGCTACCTTGTCTTGTTTTGATTTAGACGCCCCCTGCCAGACTCTAACTATAGTCTGACTCGAGGCGATTGGCATAGTTTACATGGCGTGGATGTTCTTTAGCGCAGCTGTTTTTACAGAGCATGCTGCTCGCAAAGCGTTGGCCTTGTACTCTTTTCTTTCTTCTCTCATTCCCTCTTTCCCTATTCAGTTCTCTCTGTCATCTGCCCCCCACACCCCTCCTCTCTCTCTCTCTCTCTCTCTCTCTCTCTCTCTCTCTCTCTCTCTCTCTCTCTCCCCCTCCCTTCTTCAGCTCAGAGGATGATTTCACACCGCTCTAGCAGACAGACTATGGTGTGTTAGCGTTAGCACTTTGCCCAGTGGCTGATGTTCATCCGTGTATCTGTAGTAGGTGGTATGTGTTGAGGAAATGCCACTTTAGGTTCATCCACATTCTTCTAGATCATTCAGAGGGCTCCATCCGACTCTGTGCACCTCTTCGCACAGCATCTCCACCAGAACGTCTGGCGAACAGACGAGCGAGAGTAAGATTCCAGGGATTTAGGAAAGAAAATGAGCAAAGGAGTGTGCCAAACAACCATATGTGCTGGAGACTTGAGTCAGTCCGCTCAGAAACGTTAGCCGTCTCTTTGACCATGTAGCTCTCGCTTTATGCCGCTCGTCCTCGTGAACCCAACGGACTGGATTGGTGTTTGAGAAGCCGACCTGATTGATTGGCTTGGGTTGAGGCGGCCAGGTGTTTTTGTCCGTGGCAAGAAGCTATAGTTTTGCCGTTGGCGAAGGTGAGGGCTATTCCACAATTTTCCTCCGTTCATTATTCCACTGAGCAGAAGGTTTCAGAGACTTGCGTGAGATGAGAAACCAAAGACAGACCTGCGAATCTGTGCGTAAGAGAAAGCAGAAGAAAAAGGAGAGAGAGCGAGAGACAAAGTATGTTTTTATATGTCAATGAGAGAGGCTTTTCTCTGTGATTCAGAGAGACTGTGTGAGCTCCCCAGCTTGTGTGTTTTGTCAGCTGCCCATGGGCCGGTCTGCAGTTCCTCCTGGACTCTTTGAGGGGGCCTGTCTGGTTTTAACACTAGAATATACCTACAGTCACTTATGCATTCTCTCCAACCTCCACTGCTTCTATTCTCTCTTTTATACGCTCATTATGATATGATATATGATGTCTCCTGAGGAGAAGCATTTCAGTCTGTTGGTGAGCTGCAAGGATGTTCGGATTTGAGAGTTTATCGTTTGGTCCTTTGTAGGATGTCTTGATCTTTGTGTGGTCTCTATCAGTTAGTCAATGAAGACATTGCAATCTACTCTGAGTTCATAGGAAAATCCGTTTTAAAAAGATGAAGAGATGATCTGATACCAGACATGCTCCTTTTACGGCGTTTTTGAAAATAGGATTGGTTTACGTCAGAGTGATGAGTCAGGAAATGGCACGTGTTTCAGCCCGTCTCTCTCTTGTTTTCTCTGTCTTGTAGGTGCACAGGAAGATCAGAGAGGACTCGGACATGGCGCAGGATTCCCTTCAGTGCCTGGCCCAGCTGGCCTCCATGCATGGCCCCATCTTCCCTGATGAGAACGCTCAGGTGACCTACCTGGCCCACCTGGTGGAGGGATTGCTCAACATGATCAATGGGTGCGTTTCTCTAAGACCTTCAGTCATGTGCTGCACTGTGTGCTTGATGTGCTTGCTATTCACAAATATATTCTTTTTAATTGTAAGATCACTGCATAGTAGTTGTCTAATGTACATATGAAAACATGCTTAGGTCACATTTCATCCCACAATCATTTTAATCCATAAAATAATTTATATTGTGCGTTATTATTTTAAGCCATTGATTAAAAAAATGTACAGCAATGCAAAACATCTTAATGATCTTAAAAATATAGGATTAATTATTTTTAAGTAAGATGTAATTAATTTCATTCTTTTGATTTTTGAGGTAAATATGACCCAGGCGTGTTCTTGACAGGGAGATTCTACCAAAGAGCAGCGTTAGAAAATTACCAGGGCAAGTTGCAAAACTACTAACCCATATAATTAGAGTCTGGGGGCAAAAATGCCCCTGAAGTGCATGGTTAAATAAATAAAAATACTACAGGGTTCCCGCGGGGTCTTAAAAAGCATTAAAAGCATTGAATTTGGAAATTATACCTTAAAAGTCTTTAAAGTCTTGAATTTTGATGTCTGGGTCTTAAAAATTGTGTTGTATGTCAGTGTTCATTTCATTGACTAAAATAATAACTTTTCTTCAACGACATTTTTCACTGACGAAAACGAGACGCTACCTAAATAAAACCTAGTTTTGAATGACAAAAACTATGACGAAAATCTATTGACATTTTCGTCAACGAATAAAAACTAGATGAAAATGTTAGATGGTGTCGATCGCTTAGTCAGAACTGATGTCCTGCGTGTGTGGTAGATGCACACATTTGTACTGTAACGTGCTGATCTACCCCGCGGTCTCATAAAAGGTTAAAAATGTAAACCAACCACGCACCAACCCGAAGCGTGGAGCCATGCACACATACACCGATACAGCGCGCGGGTACTGCACTGAGCTCTCTTTCGTGTCCGAATGGACAAATACACACAACATTATGTCTAAATGTCCGGTTTGGAGAGTATTCATGTAAACTATGTCGGTTATGTCTTAAACAGTTGTATCGGGTGTGCATCAGTGCAATCGTATCCGCATGTCATTGGACATGAGCCGATGTCTTAAAGTGACAGTGACAATAAGCATAATGCGGTCTGTGTCATTCATTTTGATCAAGCAACAAAAGAAAAAGAGAAAAGCATTTACTGTTTGTTAATAGCTTTAATAAGGATTAATTATATTTAATTCATACAAATAATTGTCTTCTTGAAAGAATAAAGAATTATGTATGTAAGTTGATATAAAGAATGCATAAATCATTCATTGAAAAGAAGACTGTGTTTTACTTTAGGAAAAGTGGTTTTATTTAATTTTAAGATATTTTTTTTTAAGTCACAGTAGTTAAATCTCTATCTGTATTGCTTGTTGAAACTTAAAAATCATTCATATTGATAGGTTAATATATGTTTTCTCCGGGAGTATATGGGTTTGGAAATTTTAGAGAAATTCTAAATTAACACATTACAATTTACATAAACCCATTATATTTCAGTCGACTGAATCTACTGTAGATTTAGTTTACAGTAGATTTCGAAAATCTAAAAAAACTAAAATCTAAAATCACTAAAATCTTATTGTATTTCGTCAACTAAAACTAGACTAAAACTAAAACAATTCAGATGACTAAAATATGACTAAAATTAGTTTGTCATATTTTTAGTCAAAAGACGGAGACTAAAACTAAATCAAAATTTGCTGTCAAAATTAACACTGCTGTATGTAACTTCTCCGTTTTGTATTTTTCCTCAAAAGTTTCATTTGTCAACCACGATTATTATTATTGTTTTCGATGTTTATTGTTCTCAGTTTATTCTCTCAGTTCCCCATATTCCCAGCATAGAATAAGTAGCTAGCTAATGTTAAAACACAACTTAACATTGTTCGGCAAACTTTCTTGTGTTTCCTACTGAAATGTTTTTATTTTTTACACCTGCTTGGCTTATCATCTTTTACCCATTCCACATTTGAAAAATAAATGAACACAAGTTGAAGGATTTTGTTTTTCTTTGCCGGTAGGGACGTGAAATAGGTATTACTTTTTTTATATAAATGGTCTTAAAAAGGTCTTAAAAAGACTTGAATTTAACTTGAAGAAACCTGTAGGAACCCTGTACTACTACTACTACTCTTCTCCATTTATGTTCATAGAATAAAATTAATTCTTTATTTATTTATTTACTTGGGTAGTTTATGCAAGAAACATAAATGGAGAAAATTTGCACTCATAATGCAAGTCCTTTCTGGGGCTCAAAATGATAAATTAGTTAAGTTTTGACACTGTTGGCATAGTTCTGTGTAAGTACCCACATTGTAAATTCTCTGTAATGTCTATAAAGATGGATTGATGTCTCCGCAGCTTTAAATAACACACACATTCTCTCATACACTGCTGTTTGGAATTTGAGAACAAGTAGGCGTAGTGAGTCGGGGTCTCTCTCTCCCCACACCTCCCTCTCTCTGTCTCTGCCATTCTGTAATCACCTATTCCTGGAGCATTTTTCCAGTTGCATCATCGGAAAACCATGCGGCAGGTCCGCCAATCTGCCGTGATTGAACTCTTCTGCTTACAATTTAAATCCATCTGATATGTGTTAGAGCCGCAGTTTGGAGCGTAAAGAAAGGCAGACCTCGGCTGCTCTTTCTGAGGGAAAAAACCCTTGTGTTCCCAGAATCCATGTAGTGTGCCAGCACAACGGCAGGTCGATGTTGTGGTTGAAATCACAAGTCTCCCTTTATAGCTGCTGAGGTATTTGTGCTTATAGACAAAGATTTTAAATCTGCAGATTACACTGGACCACTGCAGGCTCATGCTCTATCTCACACTTCCAGATAAGAGAACATTGATTGAGGTTGGTTGTGGGATGACCCTTAAAAGGACAGGCTTGCCACTGTAAGTACATTATTGTTCTGTCTTTTTCACCCTCTGACAGGATTGAGATTGAAGATTCAGAGGCTGTGGGTATCTCCAGCATCATCAGTAACCTCATCAGCACATTTCCCCGAAGCGTTCTGACATCGCTCCCGAACGAACTCTTCGCCTCTTTCATTAACTGTCTCACTCTGCTCACATGTTCCTTTGGTCGCAGCGCCGCCCTGGAGGAGGTGGTGAGTACTGCATTTGTGCCACAACAGACTGCAACCACACTGAGAGTAGCCGAGGTCTGTGAATGTCAAACTCATTATTCTTTTTTTATATAGAGAACTGCTCTGTCGCAGCAGACTTTTTATTGTATATAAAGGAAAAATAAAACCATTTAACCAGAGTGTACTTTTTCACACCCATATTTTAGGGCTGGACACTTTAGTTTCACATGTTTTTATTAGTTTGGGGTTGGTTTGGGTTTGGATGATTTGTTTTTTATTATTATTAATATTAAATCTCTTAAGGCCATTGCACACCGAGTCCGAAATTTTCGTATGCGTTTTTTTCGTGTTCGCCAGCCTAAAAATTTGTCGCGCACAGAAACCTTGCACACTGAGTCCGATGCGTATTTATTAAACCTTTGCGGGAAAAAAAAACGCAAAAAAAATACAAAATGGATTCGTCAAGCAGTGAGGATGATTTTGTTGCCCTCTCTCTTATTAAAAAGAGAAAAAGAAAGAGAAAATATTGGGTCCATCCAATCCTGAAATTGCGCCGATAGGAAGGAGAGTTCCACCTCCTTATCAAGGAGTTGCAAAATTATCCCAAGCGATTCAAAATTGACTTCAGAATGTCAGTGGAACAGTTTGATGCTTTGCTATCGATTCTGGAGCCACATATAAAAAAAAAAGACCACCAATTTCCGTGAACCAATCGATCCTGAACAAAGACTGGCAGTATGTCTTATTATGGACACACACACACGCGCGCGGCCGGCGGTAGCGCTGGGCAGACAAAACAGCTGTATAGGCTACAGGTTATATATTGTACCCAAATAATACATTAGTTATCGAATTGGCTGCTCATTCACACCTTAATCGATCCGAAATTTCGATCTGATTGAAAGGGGAGGTTTATTCCTTTTCTAATCTGATCGAGAGAACATGTAAACACTTGATCGAATTGAAAACCGAAACTGAAAGGACTTGGTAATCCGCATTTTGCAGTACAATACAGTACTTTGTGCTGCGAGACGAAGTGTATCAACTTGTCAGACGCCATTCTGGATTTTGTCGTTCGCTTGTACGGTGGGCGGCTCTGAATTGTCAAAAAAACTCTCAAAATGCTGGCTGTGGATACAAAAAAAGCAGAAAATCGAACCCGATCCGAATTTTTTTATGACGGATGAAAGTTTCGGAGGCGGTGTGCAAGCGTGATTGACATAACGTGAGGTCGAATTTGTTTTTTAACGTGCGAAAATTTCGGATGGGAATTTCGGACTCGGTGTGCAATGGCCTTTATGCTCCTCAAGGCTGCATTTGTTTGATTTACAAATACAGTAATATTGTGAAATATTACAATTTAAAATAACTGTTTTCTTTTTTAACATATTCTAAAATGTAATTCATTCCTGGGATGGCAAAGTTGAGTTTTCATTCACCCCAGTCTTCAGTGTCACATGATCCTTCAGAAATCAAGAAGCCAGGAAACATTTCTTATTATTATCAGTTGAAAACAGTTGTGCTGCTTAATATTTTTGTTGAAACTGATACATTTTTTAGGACTCTTAGATACATAGAAAGTACCCAAAAAAACAACAGCATTTATTTGATATAGAAGTCTTTTAAAACATAAATGTCTTAACTGTTTCTTTTGATCAATTTAAGGCATCCTCTCTGAATAATAGTGTTAAAAAAAAGCTTACTGACCCCAACCTTTTAAACAGTAGCATATATTAGTATTTAAAAAAAAATAATTTAAAATAAATGTTCAGTATATGGTTATGAATCACACAAAAACGTATGTAATTATTATAATGTATATAGTAGGTACTATTAAAAATAATATTGAACATATTCAAGCTTTTTAACATCAGGGTAACAATAATATATACACATTCAAAATTTGGATTCAATATTTTGAATTTTTCTATGAGAGGGGCGTACTGTCTTGGAATATAGAAAAGGGATGTGTCATGTGACATGATTAAAATCACATCCGTTTCTTTGTCTCAAGCTGGATAAGGATGACATGGTGTACATGGAGGCATATGATAAGCTGCTGGAGTCCTGGCTGACGTTAGTGCAGGAGGACGAGCACTTCCCCCGGGGATGCTTCGTCCAGCCCGCTGTGCAGGTCTTCAACTCCTACATCCAGTGTCACCTCGCAGCTCCCGACGGCACGAGAAACCTGGTCAGAACAACTGCCTTTATTCACCTTCACTTACAAACACTGCTTTCTCACCATGTTAAATCTCATCTGTTAACATTGCCAAAATGTGTTTGGCTTTCCAATTTGTTGGTAATTTGTTGCTTTTCTTAGAATTTTTTTGTTGTTGTTGTTGACTTTGTGGCTTTCTTTTCATCTTAATTCAAATGGAAAAGCATGAAACACAACAAATGTCTAAAACTGTTTTCCTTCAAAGAATCCTCTGCCAAAGTAACACAGCCGCTCCCGCACATGGTTTTAGTCATACGCTTTGTCTTTTTAGACTGCAAATGGTGTCGCTTCTCATGAAGAGGAAGAAATAAACGAGCTACAGGAGGATGACAGAGAGCTGTTCTCAGATCAGCTGGCCAGTATTGGCATGTTGGGCCGCATCGCTGCAGACCACTGTATACCTCTTCTCACAGGGTACAGAAACACACACTCCTCTTCAGAGAAACTGTTGTAATAAACGACCACTGTGAGCCTTACATTTCCCATCTGTCTTCAGTTTGTTGGAGGACAGAGTCACACGGCTTCACGGGCAGCTCCATAGACACCAGCAGCACCTCATGGCAACTGCAGACCCAGGCACAGTGGACCGGAAAGTTCTAGATGACCTTTACGAAGACATTCATTGGCTCATATTAGTGTCAGGTCCGTGTCATCCTCAAAGGGAATAAGTTTACCCATTGTCTTAATTTTTCTCTCCCTCGTTTTCACTCACAAATGTGAGTAGCATGTATAACCTCATATGTCTTTAAAGGTTTCCATTCAACAGGTAATTTTATTGTGTCAGGTTGAACCTCAGTGTTCATTCATACACAACTGGACATTATTTTTGCTTTTTGTAGTTGTTCTGAAGTCTTATGGTGTTTTAACAGGTTACCTCTTGGCTGATGACCCTCAGGGTGAGACACCATTGATACCTTCAGAAGTGATGGAGTACTCTATCAAACACTCGACTGAGGTTGATATCAACACTACACTGCAGCTCCTCGGCTCTCCTGGAGAGAAGGCCACCTCCATCCCAGGATGCAACAGGACAGACTCCGTTATCAGGTAAAGAGTCCTCACAGTAAACATGTGCCAGTGTGTCATTACTCTGTCAAGAAGATTCAGGTTTGTTGGTAATCATGCTATGATTTCCTTTCATTCCAAATTTTCAGGCAATATTAATCAGAAGGTTTCCTTTTTGTTCTTATTTTTAACACTTTCAAGCTGATTCTGTGCACTGCATTGTACTAAGATACACCCTCACTTGTATGGCATCCTCATGTCAAATGTAAATTATATGCAAGTGGTTTGATCAAAAAGCTTTTAGTTGACTTTTTACAACCATGAAGATGATATTTGGCAAATTTAGGGTAAATCCAATGAAGGCTGTATTTTTTCGCAAATCTAGTTGGGTAGGAAATCACTGATCACCGCATGTTAAACTTGAATCAACTTTCTACATTAAGTTCAAAAGTTATTAGCGAAAATGGATGTGAAATATTATAGTGGCTCTAGAGGGACTGACCCCATATTTGATCAAATGACTTTTCATAATGTACCCTATAAGTGTGCCAAATTTCATATTTATTAGGAAGATGCCATGGTAAAAATGAACAGTAGGTGTGTAGAGTGCTTTGCCTCTAAATATAGATGCTTGTCATAATTGTATCTAGTAGATGAGGTATAATAATACTACACTGTCAGTTTTTTCCTCCTCTTTGCTACACCCATCTATTTTGCACAACATGCTCTTCTTTTATACATTTGCCACAGAGATTCATAATAGACTAGGGGCCAGATTTACTAACAGCTTGTGCCAGCAATTTGCGCTCAAAAGGCATAGGCAAGGTTATTTTTGCGGCTGACATTATTGCATATGTATTTGTAGGAGTTTCCCATTCGGATGCAAAATTTACGGGAGGAGAGTATTTGAATGAAGCATGCAAGGTGATTTACTAAGGTTTGCGCTTATTTATTTACTGTTATTTGTGCCATTATTTACCGCCCATTATTTATTTTTGATCAAATAATTACAGCCTTGGTGAGAATAAGAAACGAGCATAAAACAAGGAAGCATATTAACCAGCCAGCTGTTGGCTGATTTTGCTGTCTACAGGAACAATGACTTGGTGATTTAAGCCTCCTCATATTTAAATTTTATTACTCAGAAATGCTGCTGGAGGGAGCAGGCGTGGTGTAGCACAGGCCGTTTGATCTGCAGTTCGTTTGCCCAGCGGGGAATGCCCTGGCACGTGCCCAGAGATGCCTGCCACGCGAACAGCAGCCCTCTAGTGGCACCGGCGCCAGCCAATCCTGCGACACCACTCCCCACACATTATTCAATTAGAGCCAGGCGAGGTGCCACTCAGAGCACAGGGTCATAGGGGAGCGCTAGGGGGCCGGTGTCGTGCGTGTGTTCAGAAGCTATTTCCTAGATGATTGATTTTTTTTTTTTTTTTTCAAGGTCTATGTGCACCGTTGTTGAATTAAAGGCTGGTTTTATGTATAATTGTGTATTATTATTGTTGTTATTTAATCATAATAATAATAATAATAATAAAATATGATACAATTATATTTTTTATTGATTTTAATAGTTATTATTATTAAGTATAGAAATAGAAAATGTAAATAATAAAACAAATTAAATTGTCTATATATATATATATATATATATATATATATATATATATATATATATATATAAACTTTATATTTACATATAACTTAATAATAGTAATAATAATAATAATGAACAAGTTTTTTTTTTTTTTATTAAAAAAAATTGGAATGGGGAAGGATCAAGAGGCATGTTATGCTTAAACACACACAGGGTTTTTTCCCCTGGCATTTCCAAGTAGATATTTGATCTGATTCTAATCTGATTGGAATGGGGTACAGACTGTGAATTTAATGAATAGTGTAATTTTAATGATGTAGAAGCTGTTTATGTGGTTACTGGTAGGGTCTCATAGAGACCTAGTGGCATTGTCAGTAAAAATCTGCCTGTAATCTGATTTGGTCTTAATGGATGGAGTTATTCCAAAATTGTGGAATGGGATAGAGGTGACGATTGAAAGATTGAAAGGGCGCAGAGTTGATGGGTAGGGGAGGGATGGAGAATTTGAATGGGGGGCGATGTGGAGGTCAAAGGATTTGGAGAGACCGTAGGCTGGTGATGGGTGGGTGAAAGCGAGCAGACTGTAGAGGATTTGGAAAGACAGTGGGCCAAGGGATTGTGTTTCCCAATAACAGGCACCAACCCTGCAGCTCTGAAATGTCAGTGGGGTTTTATCTTCACAAACAATGTGAAACATTTAATGGTGCTGCACTTCACGGGAGCGTGGGATATCTGTCTTCCAGGATAGTAAGCTGCTATAATCCCTTTCTTGTGTCCTCTTTCTTTACCAGTGGAGGTGTGAAGGAATGATACCGTTTGTTATTGTGGGCCTTTGTTGAGTCTCGAAGCATCTAGACAGAACCGCCATGAACTCCTTTCCCCAACCCCTCTGCCATTTCTCACACTTGTTTTTCTTCTCCCTTCATTTTCCTGCAAAGAACAGATTGTCATTCTATTTCAGGTTGTTCTGCTGGCAGAAAATTGCCTCATATATTTAGCTACATTTACATTTCTCGGTCTCTCTGTCACAGGTTGTTATCGGCGGTGCTAAGAACGTCAGAGGTGGAATCTCGGGCTACGCGAGCGAGTCTGACTGGGCTCCTGAGTCCTCAGATGGGCAAAGACATTGTCTGGTTTCTTCGGCGCTGGGCCAAGACATACCTGCTGGTGGACGAGAAACTCTACGGCCAAGTGAGTTGCCAAAATGAAGGTTGATCGATGTGTGGAAACAGCAGGCACGATGTCTGAATAAAGCCTTTTGGGATCTCTGTTTGGATCTGTTTAGAAATCACAGACAGATTCCTGGAACACAACCTAGACATTTTTATGTGACATTTTATCTCTTCTGACTCTTCTTCTGTGTTTGTCTTTTGTCTTCTCTTTTCTTTAGATCAGTATGCCCCTCAGCACAGCGTTTGGAGCAGACACTGAGGGGGCGCAGTGGATTGTGGGATATCTGTTGGAGAAAGTGATCAATAATCTGTCAGTGTGGAGCTCTGAGCCTGAGCTGGCTAATGACACTGTGGAGCTGCTAGTGACTCTGGTGGAGAAGAGAGAGAGGTTTGTGTCTGCCTGCTGGAGTAATGTGTATGAGGGCTAAATATGTGTCTAATTAGCTAAACGCCCTGCAGGACAGCTGCTCGCTGACAGGCTCAAGGGAGCCAGTGGTTTGTGCTGATGTCTTCATATACCTTCAGTTGAGACAAGACCAAATGTTTTTAATGAGCCCCACCTGCTGGTGGAATTATGGCATTGCCTCTGAAAGTCAATAATACATGAATAAATGTAAATTAACTATAAATTGCACTGCGTATCAATGCAAATCTTTTTAAAGTAATTCCTTTGAAGGAATAGTTTCACACTCAAGTCATTCTAAACCCATTTACAAAAGAGACTAAAGGGATAGTTCACCCAAAAATTCTGTCATTAATTACTCACCCTCTTGTCGTTCCAAACCCGTAATTCCTCGGTTCAACTTCGGAACACAAAATAATATATTTTTGATGTAATCCGAGAGCTTTCTGATCCTTTTTTTTTTTTTAAGCCCAAAAAGGTGAATTCCTTCATAAAATTAAGGTTGAACCACTTTAGTCACATGGACTATTTTAGCGTTGTCTTAACTACCTTTCTGGGCCTTGAAAGTGGTAACAACATTGCAGTTGGTGGGAGGGGGGTGGGGAGGTCAGAAGCTCTCTGATTTCATCAAAAATATCTTAATTTGTGTCCTGAAGGTGAACGAAGGTCTTATGGATTTGGAACGATATGAGGGTGAGTAATTAATGACAGAATTTTCATTTTTGGGTGAACTAACCCTTTTAGAATGCAGCTCTTTTCCATTAAATGAAAGCATATAGTAACTAGTTATTGTCAAGCACAAACAAACACCATGAGTGTAGTACATATGAGTCGTTCAAAGGTTTGGGTTTGCAAGATTTTATGTTTTTGAAAAGTTTTTCTAAGGCTGCATTTATTTGATCAAAAATACAGTAAAACCGTAATATTGTTAAATACTATTACAAATTAAATTGTTTTCTGTTTTAATACATTTACTCCAAGATTCCAGTCTTCAGTGTCACATGATCCTAAAGAAATCATTCTAATATGCTAATTTGCTGCTCAAGAAACATTTCCTATTATAAATGTTGAAAACAGTTGTGCTGCTTAATATTTTTGTGGAAACTGATACATTTATTACAGGATTTTTTGATAGAAATAAAATTCTTGTAAAGTTGTACGTTTACTGTCAATTTTGATCAATTTAATGCATTCCTGCTGCAAAGTATTTTACTGAGCCCAAACTTTTGAACGCTAGTGTATGAGCATATTCAAACTTGGCATGTCTAACATCTCATCAATAATATCGATGCAACACATTTGAATGTCATACAGGTCTGTAGTTCATGATTTCTGGGTGAACTATTCCTTAAGCTGTTCAGTAAAATCTGCTCACACGTTATATAAGTTTGTCTCGTATATCTGTGTTTTTTATCTTAACTTTGCTCTCTAACGTTTCAGGGCGAACATTGTTGTGCAGTGTGAGAACTGGTGGAACTTGGCTAAGCAGTTTGCCAGTCGCAGTCCTCCCTTACATATGCTGTCCAGCTCAGTCCAGCGGACTCTGATGAAGGCTCTGGTCCTGGGCGGCTTTGCTCACATGGATTCTGATACCAAACAGCAATACTGGGCTGAGGTCAGAAAAATTTTTTTCTAGAGAAATGTTTTGAAGGAAGCCCAAGCATTATTGCTGATGACAACACAAGATAAAGCAGGAGTTTATGAAATGTTGCCTCATTACTCTTTCTCTGCACTGCAGGTACTGCATCCACTTCAGCAGCGCTTCCTAAACCTCATTAACCAGGAGAACTTCGCTCAGATCTGTCAAGAGGAGGCCGTGAAGCAGGAGATTGTGGCCACTCTGGAAGCTCTGTGCGGCATAGCTGAAGCAACGCAGATCGACAACGTCGCATCTCTCTTCAGCTTCCTCATGGACTTCCTGTCCAGCTGCATCGGCCTCATGGAGGTCTACAGAAACTCACCAGAAACGGTCAACCTCATCATAGAGGTGTTTGTGGAAGTGGCTCACAAACAAATCTGCTACTTGGGGGAGGTAAGACATTCACGCTTGCATTGAATCTGATGTGACCACACATTTCACATTTTGGATATATTCTTCCACATGCACTATTTGCCTTACATTATGTATGTACAATGTATATACATCCTAAATATGTTTTTTTATGATTTTGAACGCACCCCATCTCTTTCTCCACAGACTAAGTCTATGAAACTGTACGAGGTGTGCTTGACGCTGCTCCAGGTTTACTCTAAGAACAATCTGGGGCGCAAGAGACTAGATGTGGCCGGAGAGGAGGATCAGTACCAGGACCTTCTGCTCATCATGGAGCTCCTCACCAACCTGCTGTCCAAAGAGTTCATTGACTTTAGCGACACCGGTACGAGCGCTCATTCACGATTTACATTATTCACGTTGTAACTCGTGAGCCTCTTTGTGTGAGATGAAGAGTAACTGTGTTATGTGTGCAGATGAGGTGTTTCGCGGGCAGGAGCAGAGTTCCGGTGCTGGACGGGTCGTATCTGCTGCTGATGTGGTGCTGTATGGGGTGAATATTGTGCTGCCCCTCATGTCTCAGGACTTGCTTAAGGTAAAAATCAAATATTTGGAAAAATATTCAGATGTTCATTACAAACTCAGATGTTTGAAGTAAAAGGTACACTGCTGTTCTGAAATACTCTCTCCGTCTGTCTCTTGTACCCAGTTCCCCTCTCTGTGTAACCAGTATTATAAGCTCATCACCTTCATCTGTGAGATTTTCCCAGAGAAGATTCCTCAGCTGCCTGAGGAACTCTTCAAAAGTCTCATGTGCTCCCTGGAGCTGGGCATGACCTCGTATCCTTGCTGTTTTTATGTATGCATAAAAAAAGTCTGTTTACACTTATGTTTTCATGTTATTTAATTAGGGTTGGGTACCGAAACGCGGTGCCAATAGGGAACCGGTTCCGACGTAAACGGTAGTAACCAGACCGAATAAGAACGAAAATTTCGGTGCCTGATATCGGTGCTTGAGTCTCTGTGTCATGAGGCGTACATGCGCAAAGTCTCTCGCTCTCTCCCTCATGCGCGCACTATACGGTTTGGAGCACAGTCTGTTCTGTCTCGCATGCGCGCTCCTGCTCGCTCGCTCTAGATTCCGGGAGATTTTAACTAATTTGCAGGCATCAGGGAGTCGTTATCAATATGCGGGAGACTCCCGGAACGTCTGCTGATAGCGAGGGGATTAATGAAGATGCCGAAGACAAAACGCTCCAAGGTTTGGCTGCATTTCACGTGTAAAATTACGCGTCAGAACACCCTCTAGGTGATGGTGCGGGCGCCGCCTTGACGCTCTTACGTCGTCATATTATATTAGCGCGCGCATCATCTGCTCCTCAGATTTCTCTGCCGAAAAAGGAAGCTTGTCGGCAGCGCGAGGAGTTTGGCAGCGAACGCAGCGCCTCGTTCCCTATTCAGAGAACATGGGTTACACCAGTAACCAGAGACGTTCTCTTTCATTGGTTTACTCAACGCTGCGTAGCTAAGACGCAGTGGGAACGAAATAACAAACTCGCCAAGCTAAGCCCTGCGTTACTAGTACAATGACCAGATAACTTACATGACTGGTTCAAGCAGACAAAACATGGGAACCTGTAGCCATGTCGATATTAGATTACCCTGGTTGTAATCTCTATTAATCTCCAGTATTATTACATTTTTTGATACAATATTGTTTTATTTGAAATTATGTAAATGTGAATTTTTATTTTATATTGGTTTATTTATTATTACCATACGTTACTTGTATTTATATTGTTTAAAGATTTAAGTTACTATTGTGTCCAGTTTGGCCCTGTAAATAAAAGGGTATTATTTTTTGACAAAGTGTGAGCGGTTTCGTTTTCTTAAGTACCGTGTCAGGCACCGTTTAAGCACCGGAACCGTTTAAAAAATACCCAGTAGGTACTGGTATCGGATAAAACCCAACCGATACCCAACCCTATATTTAATGAAGTATGTGCTTGCTAAGCATATTGTGTTGGATTTCACTGACTTCATTGAGAGTTTTTGTTGAATTATGGTGTCTATGGTCTAGTGTTTTTCCTTAACACACACTGCAGGATGAGCTCAGAGATTAGTCAGCTGTGTCTTGAGGCTCTGTCCCCATTGGCTGAGCAGTGTGCCAAGACACAGGAAAAGGACACACCCCTATTTATTGCCACACGACATTTCCTTAAAGTGAGTCAACTGGTTCATAACAGTTGTGACATGTATAAAACGTATAAAAAAAAAAACTGTGGCTAATTTAATGCAGATATACACTATTGTTCAAAAGTTTGGAGTGTGTAAGATTTTTTTTTGTCTCTGCTCACCAACACTTCATTTATTTGATTGAAAACATGCAGTAAAAAAAAAAAAAGTGAAATATTATTAAAATGTTTTAAACTTATAACATAGTCTAGGTTAAAATATATTTTAAAATGTAATTTATTCCTGTGATGTTAAAACAGAATTTTTAGCATCATTTAGCACAACTTTGTCCTGACTTGCTTACACCAGCTTTTGCACAGAAAGACGGCATGCTAGACACCGTTAAGATCGGCGCTTGCGCTGTAAAAGGCCTTGATGATACTCCAGTCTTCAGTGTCACATGATGCTTCCGAAATGTGCTGATTTTGCTGCTCAAGAAACATTTGTTATTATCAATTTGGCAAACCGTTGTACTTGATATTTTTCTAGAAAGTGTGATAATATATATTTTTTAATTAAACATTTTTTTTAAACATTTATTAATATCTTTATCACGTCTGATCAATTTAATGCATTCTTGCTGAATAAAAGTATTAATTTCTTTTTCTTTTCTTTTTTATCTTACTTACCTCAAACATTTAAACTGTAGAATACATAATACAACAGCAAACGAGAACATTTAAATGAAGTGAACACATTTTACGCAATATTTTCTCAGAATGTGCAAAAAAAGTTCATGTTAATTGAGAGTTATTATTGGCTGATGTCAACAATCTCAAAATGCTCAAACAAGATCCAATAGGTCACTAACCTTCATTGTAATATGTAATTGTCTGAGATTAATACACATGTATAAAATATGTGAATTAATAATGTGCGCTCATTCTCTCTTCCCCCCATAGCTGGTGTTTGACATGCTTGTGCTCCAGAAGCACAACACTGAGATGACAGTAGCAGCTGGAGAAGCACTATATACACTAGTGTGCCTTCACCAGGTACACAGCACTGTTTAACTCAATAACATCAGCTGCAAAACATACATCTTACCTGGAAGTACATTTTATAAAGTTTTGAGTGAGTTTTAACAAAGAAACGCTTGATCTTGTGACATACTGGTGTGATGGTGTTTGTCTTAGGCGGAGTACTCGGAGCTGGTGGAGACGCTGCTCTCCAATCAGAGGGATGCTGTGATCTACCAGCGGCTGGCGGACGCGTTCAACAACCTCACTGCCAGCAGCACGCCTCCAACCATGGACCGCAAACAGAAGGTGGCCTTCCTCAAGAGCCTGGAGGAGTTTGTTGCCAATGTGGGGGGGCTTCTGTGTGTCAAATAAACCACTTCCTCCTGCAACTGTCCAGAGCAGCTTCCCCTCTCCACCCCCTCTACCACTCAGAGAAGCCTTTCACCATGCCAAACCATGGAGATGCTCAGCGCAGCACAGGCTGAGACGCCTATGGGCCTTCAGATGCCTCCAGAGAGAGGAGAGAGGCAGGCGAAGGCCGAGAGGGGGCGGCCAGTGGGCCATGATCATCTCAGTCTGATCTGATCGTTGTTTACTTTGCCACTGAGAGGTCCTCAGATGAACATGTATGAAGTGCAGCGGGGTAATCTTTCTGAAAACTGATCCCTTCATCCCCTTTACACACACACACACACACACACACACACACACGCTGTCTTTTGCAGACGCTTCTCCTTGAGTGCCTTCGTATTTGGTTTCTCACAGCTCAGATCCAGCTGTGTCTACAGTGACAATAGAGCCGTGTGGTACTGCACTCACGGTACCTAGGATTGTGAGTGGTGTTTGCCATGACAACGAAAAAGCCTTTCCCAATGAAACTTTGAATGCAGGAAGGCCCTTTTGGAAAGCCAAATCACTTTTGTGTTTAAGGGTGTATATATATTTTTGAAAAAGACAAAAAATGAAAGTGTTTAAAAGGACTGAAAAGTTTTTATAAGATTATAGTTGACAGAACTTTGACTTTTTTATTACAACTTCAGCTGAATGAAAAGGGGGCTAGTTTGGATTTACTCTTTGGATTTTTCTTTTTGATTGATTGATTGATTTGATTGATTGTAGTTTTACTCTTTGCCTTTATTTCGCCCTGATCACAGCAGTATCACAGAAAGTGTTTTTCAACAAAACTTATGTCTGATCAATTATGGACATTTTTCACATGCTCACCTGACGTTCCCATCAAGGTTTTGATTTTCGACAATAAACTTCAACAGTGTTCCACTTACACTAGCAGATACACATACTCAGAATTGTGGAACAGTCAATGTTGCTGTAGCAATAAAATACCAAAAATGATGATGAGGGATGTCAGCTGTTTTATTCAGGGTGTTTGATGAACCTTATTTCCATTGTTCAAAGCACTAATTGTTATTTCGGAATGCCTGAAATGATCTGTAAAGTGTATATAAACTTGCTATAAAAAGTGAGTCTGCTTGATTTGTTTACATTTTCAATGTTGTCTGTGAATGTGTAGTCTGTTCTGGGAATACGGGCATGTGTACATGCTTCGCTGTAGCGCGATTATACTCGCTCGGCCACCGTAGTTCAAACACGTGTGATGCTGTTTTCCGTTCCGTGTGTGAGTTACTGCTTCAAATACATTATAACGGCGTCGTTCATTAGAAAGGTAAGTTTAAAGTCTGGTTAAAACCAAAGTTACTTCTATGTTAAATATCGTTTGCGACAGTTAGCAAAAACTGTTAGCATCATTATTGAATTAGCGTTGTACTGAATGTTTCTCCAGACTCCAGCGTTCCTCGATTTGTTCCCGTGTCATTTTGTTATAGGAAGGATCTGTTGCAATGAGTGACAGTGAAGATGATGTGCCTCAGCTCTCCGCGGCGACACTTGCAGCGTTGCAGGAGTTTTACTCCGAGAGTGGAAGGACGGGACCCGAACTGGAATCGACCGAGACAGACAAGTTCTGTGTTGGTGCCCTGGAGGAAGACTGGGTACAGTAAATGAAGTAGAAGTGCTTTTACTTGCGTAATGATTAGTTGGTTGTTATACGTTATATAGTTCTATATACATCAAGTGCTTACTGAGCTCGTGTGTTTGTGAGCAGCGCATGAGTCAGTTCTGGTACAGTGAAGACACGGCCACACGGTTAGCAGAGGAAGTCCTGCAGCAGGCTGGAGAACATGGAAGGTGGGTCACAAGCTCCTTTGGTCAAAATTTTACATTTGTGCAATAGGTTTTGCATGTATAAAACTCAAGGACAGTGTGACGGTGATTCTGTTGCACTTACTGCCAAGTTACCTCGATACGCCAGTAGACCGGGACAAGTGAACTGATCATCTTGTATGTTGAGTGAAATATCTATGTTGAGACGCATATCTATGATTTCACTCAACACACAAGATGATCAGTTGTCGCTATTTTTTAGTAAATGTTTTATTTTGATTGTTTTTATTTTTAAATGATTTATTTTATTTTTTTATGATTCCAATTAAACTTACGAACCCCAGTCTGGGAAAACCTGACTAATGTAAAATGTAATGCATTTCATGTTGATGATAAAGAATGGAATTCATTTTCTCGCTTTCTGACTGTATTTTATATCAACATGGTACAATACTATCCTATTCAAATCAATGTGATAAACGAGTTAGGTCAAAAGTCATTTAAAAAGTAGTCAGTATACATTACCTAAAATTAGTAATCTAGATTACACAAACTGCAAAAAAAATGTTTTATTTGTATATATTTTTTGATGTTTTGGAAGAAGCTCTCCAATGCTGCATTAATTTAATAAAAAATACAGTAAAAACAGTATCCTTATAATTGAAAGAAATCACTCTAATTAACTGATTTGTTAGTCAAGAAACATTTCATATTATTATCAATGTTGAAAAAAGCTGTGCTGCTTAATATATTGTTTCTTTCAGGATTCTTTGATGAATAGAAAGTTCAAAAGAACAGCATTTATTTGAAATAGAAATCATGTAACAATATAAATGGATTTACTGTCACTTTTGACCAATTAAATGCATCCTTGCTGAATTAATTTCTTTAAAAAAAATATATTACTTATCCCAAATTTTTTAACTAGTATGTATGTGTAAAAACATTTTAAATTGTAAATCTTTAAAATATATTTTTTTTAATTTATATTACTGACCTTTTATGTGTCCTCTCTCAGACAAATGTTCTATTCCTGTGTTGTAGGATAGCTTGTATAAGTGCACCAAGTGTGTATCAAAAGCTGAAACGGTTGGAATCCATGAGGTCGGATAGTGTGTCTGCTGTCTTGCTGGAGTTTGATCGACGTTTCGCAGCATATGGAGATGAGTTTGTCTTTTATGATTACAACAACCCTCTGTGCCTCTCTGAGGATCTCCTTCCTCAGAGCTTTGACATTGTCATCGCAGACCCTCCATACCTGTCCGAGGAGTGTCTCAGCAAGGTGGCACACACTGTTAAATACCTCACTAAGGGCAAAATCCTGCTCTGCACAGGCACGTGGAAGTGAATGCATCTCTGTACACACACATATATATACTGTATATATTTGTTATATTTCTCGCTCATGATCTGTATTCTAATCTTTGCCTTATCCGTACAGGAGCTATTATGGAGGAGCATGCTGGCAAACTTATGGATCTGAAAATATGCAGTTTTTTACCGAAACACAATCACAATCTGGCTAATGAGTTCCGCTGCTACGTTAACTATGAATCAAGCCTTCTCTCATGAAAAAGGCTTACAATCTGACAACATTTGAACCTTGTTTTTCCCATCAACCATCAGCAGAGGATTATTCAGAACAATAAATATTCTCACTCTAAGTGGAAAATAGCAGGATCCAGATATTACAGCTGAGAATTTGGCCCTTGATCAGAGATTCACAATCAGTCTTTGATTATGCTTTGGCTGGATTGCATTGTCCATTGCATGCATCTTTAAAGTTGCAGTCATAGAAATTGAAGCAAACCATTTCAAACAGTGTAACTTTGTTTCTAAGCATAAAATGGGCATAGAAGTGAATGTTTGAAATGCATTAGTATGTAATATATCATACACTTACTAGACTTGTGTTACCAGTGTTCTTGTTGTTTTTATTAAAGTAATCATATGAAGACTGACACAAAGTCAAGCTGAATAATTCTTGTAAATGATATCCATTGAATGGTTATGGCACTCACGCTTGCCTTTAAAAGAAGCATATTTCTAGTGATCTTCTGTATACTTGCACACAGCTGGACTGTATTAGTTATTTAACACCATAATGCTGACTGGGTTTTCCCGAGTACTTTGGATTAGTAAATGTTTGTATTTTGGCACTGAAAGTTTTCCTTTTGCTCGCCCTCACAGCTGCAGATTCTCATCTGCAGTGCCAAGGTCTGTCTTTATTTTGGTGAGAGCAAAAATAAGAAGAAAAGTTTACCGATAGAGAATTAAAAATTTTTTAAAAATGTATCAGTTCAGTTGATTCTTTCTAAAGGTGCTGGTCACTGCATTTTTAGACGCGACTCTTTTCACACTTGGGTTGCTCTTCAGTGTTTTTCTGTCTCTTTCCAACAATGGCACACAAGTACATCCCACGGCGATGGACACGTAGCTCTCCGTGTAGGAATGACGACCCCCGACACACGAGCCAGTACGGCGCAGGATGACGGTGGGCATGTACACTGGGGTGCTTCGGAAGCGGTCACTTTCCTCCCCGTTCGGCCCGGTCAGGCATCCCTTACACAAACAATAAGCCTCCGGGAGGTATCGGGGGTACCTTGCTGGCTCATGGGAGATTCTTGGATCAATAATGAAAAAAAAAAAGAATTATTTTCCTTGCAGCCTAACAGGCAAGACATCGAATCTTATATGATTGGTTTGGGGAACACAACCGAGCTGAATAAAATATATTAAAATAATAAGCTCTTAACATCTTTTAGGGGGTAATTACTGAATTGCATTTATGCTGCCTCAACTAAAATAACCTCATTATTTAGCAAACACAATAAAAATGGCTTTTCTTTTTTCCAGCTATTTCTACCATAAGCACTGAAAGGTTACCTCATATTGCATACGGGTCCATTTTTCTCCCAGAATTTCTTTTTATCCATATTTTTTTGTACAAAGATAAAAATTTGTCAATTGTAAACTTTGTAAATTTCAGACTAATAAAAAATGTAAGGTACAACCATTTAAACTACATTGTTACACCTTTTGCGTTTGCGAAAGTGAACTAGCTTAACACATGAAATGAATTACTGCAGATGACCTTACTTCCATACAACTGATCATATTTTTGTTAAGTGAAACCAATCACTTATTAGAAAGCATGTAAAGACTCACATATTTATTAGGCTATGTTTAACATTTACAAGTAATTTCTCTGCAGATATTTTGTGTTTATTTATTTTTGTACATATAGATTTCAAATGAGGCTACTTCTGTAAAATACATTTAGCCTCTTTCCTACTTTTACACATTTGCCTCCCCACTGGATTTTGTTTATAAACCTGCACACACAATACTTCTGAAATTAAAATAAAATGACAAAAACAAATGTGTTTATAGAGCAAACGTTCATAGACCAAATTTGAAAATTGAAAGAGGTTTTGGAAAAGAAAAAGACCACATTTCACTTTGCTGCATTAAAAACCATTGCAGCATTAAAAATGAAATTCAAATTGTTTATCATCACTTTTTCACAAGTAACATGAATAACATCGAAATAATATTGATGTTGTTTTGTTAAAAAAAAAAAGAATATGAGGTTTCATAAATTCATAAATGTTTTGTTCAGCAGTCATGTGTTAGTTTAAAATACATGTAGTTAAAGTTCAATGGTCAATGGAGTTCATACTGGAATTTATCATATATGCTCTTAAAAATTGTATCTGATGATGTATTCAAATAAAACTCCTCATAAATATTAATAAATATATATTCTTGCATTACACTTTTTTTGTTGTAATTCTTGAACATTTTTAAATTTCTTTTATTATTTTATTAACTCCAGCATTTCTGTTATTTTTACATATCTGAACACGCAATCAAAAGAAATAACAGAGCCCCATGCTTAAAAAAAAAGTTTTGTTCTAGCTTCATGCACTCTATTATTTTAACAACACTTGAATGTGAGTAAGTTTCATTAAAACAACGGCTACACCACAGCGTGCATAAGCAACGCTTCTATCGCTTGTTTCTGCTTCAGTTTTGCCTGTGTTTTGAACCCGGGGAATATGCACACTTTCAGAGGATGCGTAATAGCGCCCCCTACCGTCAATGGCTAGGAAGTGTTGACTCATAATACATGACAGAAAATTCAGCCAATGGCGTTGAAAGAGTTAATAAAAAGGGGAATAAATTAATAGCATGGTGAAAAACACAGTAACATTCAAAACTAGATACGGTATGGTTTTAGCTGAACAATAATAATTATGATTGTTTTATAAGTGTACGTTCCACCGGGTCTAATACAGACCCTGGAATGCAAAATAGTATAGTTTCTTAACGTATTATGAGGGATAAGAAAGCGGAATCGTTAAATTCCATAAGATTTCCATCGCTAGTCTTCATGGTACTTGAGCCCTACCTGTACGCCCACGGCGAGAGGCTGAGGAAGTTTACTGGGGTACGTGGTCTGTCGCGCGCTACATGAAACGCTGATTGACAGCTCAGATTCTGGCGCTCTGGGGGCGCGAGCTGCAAGGTGTGATGAAACGCGCTGAGCACCCCGACCGAGAGCCTCCCAAACATCTGCTCCAAAATCTCCTCTGGTAAGTCCAGACAGGAGCGAGTCCTCGGTGTTCTCCTGGACACCTTCTGTCCCCGTTCACCCGGCGCGCTCCCGCAACACCACAGCAACACCAGCACAAGCGTCGAAACAACTTGACCGCGCATTTCAGTTTACACCTTGTCTGAGCCCGCTTTACTGTCAGCAAGCGACTGTTGGGAAAGATGAATTAATGTAAACCTCCAGAGAGCTCTTAAACCGACATACACAAACTCCCCACTTGTTGCGTAAAGCTGTGCCTCATCCGTCCGTCCCGTAAATGCGCTCAGGATACTTGACTCCAGATATTGGGCGGACTGTTGGATACTGAATAGATCATGATCTGCTCAAGCCAATGCGAAAACTCTCAAATTGATTCACCCCTACGGATCCTCTGTATTCCCGTCAGATATTTAGGTGATTGAATCATTAAAATATGTATATAAAACTGATTTAATATTTCAGACTTACAAAACATGCACGTCTTCAACTTCATGTTATCCAGGTTTTATGGTGTAGTCATACAGAAAAATCTTTACATTTTAATGTACAAAATGGATGAAATAAGATAACCATTTTTTCCTAAATGCAAATATGTATACAATGCATTGCTATTATAAAATATAGTAAAGCATAACGAAGGATGTGATTAAGTATTTTTAAACTTCAGTGCTGTTAGTTGAGCTGAAAATGCAGACAGTTTTAGTATCTGGATATATATTAGACTTCCCACTGAATTGATCTCTGTTGCACACATCACTCGGGCAGTAAGTCATCTCCCAGCTCTTCATCAGCAAACTCATCTTCCTCTGTGCGTTTCCTTGCTGCTGTTTTTGGTCTCTGCATTTGAGGCCCCAACGGATCGACATAAGATGCATCTAAAGTGATGAATACAATGGGAGCACTAAGTGGTAATAAGTACAGGCCAGACCAGAATAATTTTTCCCTTTACATGAATGAGAAAACTCTTAGCTATAATATAAAGCAGCCAGAAAAGGGTAGCATTATTTGATTAAGGAAATGTAATAATACTTTGTCATCAAACATTTATGCATTTGGCAGATGCATTGGCATTTGCTAGATCTATGCTCTACTGTGCGAGCTAAAGGAATGCAAAACGCCAAGCACGGTTTGTTTGGTGAAAAAGTAATTATTCAACCAGAATTGTATCTTTATTAGATTGTGTATTGGAGCCACAATGAGAAGAACCTCCTTAAAAATAAAGACCAAAGATGTTTCTCACCTATTTCCTGCTGTGTGCTGGCCTCATACGGCTCATTGGACCCGGGAAGAGTTTTCAGTTTAACGCTAAGCCTCTCACCCTTGGCGCTGGTGCCATGGTTGCTTTGTCCACTGTCTGAGAAAACACATCCACATGTTGGACTTGGAAAAATTTCTGGAATGAGTGTTATTTTACAGTAGTGTCTGGACAGAAGAGGGAAAAAAAGGGCATTTGCATTTAAGTTGCCACCATCGACAATGCAAACCATGCTGTGTTAGAACACTGGTAAACAAAACAACAACAAAAAAGCAAGAAAAGCAACAGCTCCAGCTTGCACTTGAAGCAAAGCCTATGTGGAACTATAATCCTAATTAAAGTGAGTTCATATGAATAGCATAATTGAAAGCATTTGTGTTGTACAAAGACAGCGGCACACAGCTGCATTTCACATTTCGGCTGTGATGACAGGAACAGAGCACTGAGGGGCAGATGTGGGACCAGAGTCTAGCAGGCAGGTAACTTTGAGATCTTTAAATGTCCCAGCGACAAAACTCAAAGGCATTAAAATGACAAGCCTTTTGCTGACATACAGTAGTTTTCCCTACCCTGTCCACCTAACTGAGGAGTCATGCCAGAATCAAGCTCAAACATTTATCACAAAAACAAAAAGCTAAATAAAAACTGCTTCGAAGTATTTGTATTCATAAAAAACATCTTTATTGCGACATCAGTTCATGCATCCAAAATGGCAAGTAATAGTAAAAATAGTACAGTAAGAAACTGTTGATATCAAGCGCACTAATACTGGGATAGTGTTGTTCAGAGTGTACTTGTGAAATATTTCACTGGTTTATTTGCACTCTGTGCTTTGCAAACAGAAAGGAGGTGCTGGAAACACTCTGTCAAACAGTGAGAGCGGGATATTCCCTGGGAATAGTGGTTTTGGCAAAAAGAAATCCTCAGGCTTTCAGCACATGTTTGCTTTCTGTTGTGCTGTGATTGAAATGATGTCCTTGGACACTGTGTCATGATGGGGAAACTTCAGACACTAAAACATCATTTTGATACATGGACTAAGCAAGTTTAAGTTTTCCATGAAGCTATGGGTTTTTTGTTTTTAATCATCCAGAGGACTGATCATCTGAAGTGCACAGTGAAATAGAGTACATACCTCTGCCCTGCTGCAGCACAGGACTATACTTAGCTTCAGAGCGAGAAACTGCAAGGAAAAGAAAGGAAAAAGAAGAAGACAGATCTCTGAAGAGACAGTGGAAAGGCTGTACAGGGAGTTGAGAGCTGAGTGTGGCCTAAAAATTGGGTTGCAACGTGCAACAATGAAGATTTTTTTGTGAATAAAGTGGTAAACCTAGCATTATGTGTTGAGTTCAGTTACGACTGCAGGGCTGAATGTGAGGAATGAATGACATCTGTAACAAAGCGCCATAACAGGTGCAGTAGCAGCGGTTTATTCCTGAGCTGCAGAATGCTCGTTGTAATGGTCATACTGGTGGAGTGTGTGATCTCTTCCTCTAATGTAATTCTGTAATGAGTGTAGTCATACCACTGGCTCTCAGAGGAGGGGTATTGATGGGGCTTGAGCTGCTCCCTTTCAGGTGCATAGCCATGAACAGAATAACAGAGATAAACAATAAAAGAGAACAACAGATTACCAACAGAACGAAGATGAAGCTGACAATATAAAGTGAAAGAATTTTGGGTCAGAAAGATTTTTTTGAGAGAAATTTGGAAAACTTTTAATCAGCAAGAATGCATCAAATTGATCAGAAGCGACAGCAAAGATATTTATAATGTTTTACGAAATATTTCTATTTCAAAGAAATGCTTTACTTCTGAACTTTCTATTTATCAAAGAATCCTTGAAAAAGGTTACTAGCAAATTGTAAGAAATGTCTGTTGGGCAGCAAATCATCATATTAGAATGATTTCTGAAGGATCATGTGACACTGAAGACTGGAGTAATGATGCTGACAATTCAGCTTCGCATCATAGAAATAAATGACTAAATATTCATATTAAAATAGAAAACAGTTATGTAAATTATAATAATATTTCACAATATTACTGGTAACTGTATTTTTACTCAAATAAATGCAGTCTTGAGTATAAGAGACTTCTTTCAAAAACATGAAAACATTTTACCAATCCAAACTTTTGAATGACAGTGTATGTCCTTTATCTGGCTTATTTTCCACAGAAATGGGAATTATGACTAAATGAATTTTATGAAGAACCCAAATCAAATCTCTTATAAAAACCGACCATAATAATAAAGTAGCTTTAAATCGTGTCTGAATTATTCTACATAAAGCATGTAGTGATCATACCACTGGGCTTTTTGGGGTTTGAGCCGCTTCCTTAAGGGATGACGTGAAAATACAATATTAGAAGAAGAGAGAGGTGAGATGCAGTAAAAGGCTGATAATAGTCACTTGTTTGAAAATGAGTGTACTGCATGACCTTTAAACCCAGCACTGCCTGAAGCTGACAACTGAACATCACCTGATATGAGATCCACATCTGATATCCCAAAAGACAAGTGAAGAATGATATATATATATATATATATATATATATATATATATTATTTCTAGACTATAAACTTAAAATAAATCATAATAAACAAGAATCTAAAGGGAAATTGTTAGATTTCAAATCTCTAAATCATAGGAAAGACGGTGTCTAAGGAACATGCATATTCTTTTTGAAAAATCACATCACAGGATGTCTCCACTAAGTCACTATATTAGGGCAGTTACAGTCATACCGCTGGGTTTCATAGGGGGAGTGTGTGTAAGGTTTGATGTATTTTCTGTTTACCAAGAGAGGCGGATGACAGGTTGATGGAAAAAGTCAAGTAAGCAGCATGTATTGAGTTAATGAGCAGTATTTTATTTCAAAGTTTAATCGATGAGGTTGAGTTAAAACAGTCCACTCACCACTGCCAGCGCTGCCTTCCCTGCGCCCTCGAGCACTGCTCTCCCTCCCAGATCGCACCCTCTGTGTGTGGGAATCACAGCATGCTGTCAAATACTGGCCATTTCTCCAGCTCTGAATATGGGGAATGTGCTCAAATATTTTATATACAGACCAACACACAGGTTCCTCAGTATTCAACCATAGGTTTACTGGCTAAAGGAACAGGTGAAGAAGAAATCCAGGTAATCTCTCTCTCTCTTTTAGTTTTAAATTCTAAAATATGAAACTCCACACCTGATTTAAGTCAGTTGCTTATCCCTCTAGTATAGACAGTTATATGTGTTTTTTTGTTCACTCCTCACTTTCACTCTAGCTAAAGAGGCCCAAGTATAAACAGCACCAAGAGAAATCAGGGTACCTGCTCTCTGATCTCCTTCATTTTTTCAACTTTCTTCAGTTTGGTGGCATAATCCTGGACCTCTTTTAGTCCCATATCAGTGCACAGCCTGACCAGGAAGCGTAGACCTGCCCGATAGATAATGTATGGCATGAGATGCAAAACTACTAGATAAGCACAAATAATCAAAGAGGGGAAAAACTGTTGTGTTAAGCACATTACATTCAACATTTTCAGGAAATTTCCGATGAATGTCCTTGTAGGTCTCGAGTGCCTTTTGATAATTCCCTGAAAACAAATGAAAAACATACATCATAAGTCTGAAGGCACTGAGATGACAGCTTATGGCTAAACTTATTAAATGTATTAGTATTGTCAAGTTCATACCACTTCTCCTGTAACAGCTAGCCACCATCAGCTGCCACTTGACCTGTGTTGGTCTGAAATTCATGATACATCATTAATATAAATATCTCCAAATACATGAAGAATATTCATGATAAATACATATGATATTTAGTAACTTACTGAATAAGGGTAGCTCTCTCAAAGTACTGAACAGCTTTCTCACAGAACTGGGTGTCGATGTAATATGCTCCCAACCATTCAATGACACTAATGTTTGAGGGAAAATACCTGTACGACTGAAATAAACAACATAAAATAATTTTTTTAAATGTTACCTCTTTTGAATTTTTTCTTTAGAGTAACTGAAGTTTTGTAATAGACACCAATCATAATAACTGTAATACATAAATTATATAGAATATTCTTTTTAAATATCCACTCAAATCTGGACTGCGATCTATATAATTGCCAGCTATGCATGTCTTGCTTTCTTTAAATAAATTGTATTTAATAAAATTGTATTTAATGATATTTAACTGTTATCTAAAGAAAGCAAGACATGCATAGGTGTTCATATACAGTATATACAGTATATATATATATATATATATATATATATATATATATCGATATTTGAACTATAGTTACATCTATCTATAAATTACAGGAATGTCTGTCTGTCTGTGTGTCTGTCTGTCTGTTATTCGCAACGTCTGTCTGTCTGTCTGTGTGTCTGTCTGTCTGTCTGTTATTCGCGTATCTCTCTAACCGTTAGTCCAATGGATTTCAAACTTGACAAGTGTCTTTCTACGGTCACGAGTAAGTGCAGTGCCAAGTTTGACGTTGTTTGGATTAGAAATGCAAAAGATATCGGTAAATATATCGGTAAAAGAAGCACACATTGAAGTTGTGGTTTAAAAATAAACATTCTGACATTAGAGGGTTGTGGTTTAAAAATAAACATTCTGTCAGCTAAACATTAAGTCAGCTACTGTTTACTTCTGAATATTGTAGTTATTCAGAAGTAGTTAGTTGTCAGTAGTTAGTTATGTAGTTCAATTTTCCATATTTATTGTTTGTCATTATGTCAGTATCAGTATTTGCTTTCTACCATGCACAAATAAAAATGTCACTGAACTTTTGCTGTGTAATTGTAACAATAAACACTCAAACACACCAAACCAACAATTACTAAAAACACACACAAAAACTGATTTTGAACGGGCATCTCTGTTATTCGCATATCTCTCGAACCATTTGTCCGATGGATTTCAAACTTGACAGGTGTCTTGCTACGGGCACGAGTATTTGAATATTATATTTTAATTCACGGCCATCATTTGTAGCATTTTCTCGGAGTTCACTGTGTAGCTGCTCCAAGGTCTGAACCTCTGAATCACCGCGCTTATTCATTTATGTTAACTAAATCTGTAAGTCTTATATTTTATTCTGGTGTGCTTAACGTTATCGTTTTCTCAGAGTTTAGGCTCCCATGTAATAGTAGCCTAGGCTATTCAGCAACTCAAACATACCAAACCAACAATTACTAAAAACACACAAAAACAGATTTTGCACGGGCATTGCACTAGTTGTTTAAAAAATAAACATTCTGACATTAGAGAGGGTTGTGGTTTAAAAATAAACATTCTGACATAAACATTAAACATCAGCTAAACATTAAGTCAGCTACACTGTTTACTTCTGAATATTGTAGTTATGTAGTGCACTAGATAGTGAGTACACTAGATAGTGAGTACACTAGATAGTGAGTACACTAGATAGTGAATACACTAGATAGTGAGTACACTAGATAGTAAGTACACTATATATATGAATACACATATATTTTTTCATTCAACCAATGAAATATTAAAGTGTGTATGTCAGGTTAATTTTTATATATATATATATATATATATATATATATATATATATATATATATATATATATATATATATATATATTTATATATATATTAAATAAGGGTTAGATGTCTGAGTGAAAATGTAATTATCATTAAAATTATTGCTGTAATTGCCCTACAGTAAGCTTTATAGCCATTTCTGTCAAGATCATATTTTTAAAACACAGCTGAGCTGTGACGTCAGAAGAGGGAGACGTTCCAAAAAAGTTATATTCAAGTATGGAGAGTTTTGAATCTAAGGAGATTCAAAATCCCCCTCAAACCTACGATGGCCCACAGCCATACAATTTTGAGCCTCGCAGGCGTGAGACAGATGAGGAGCCAAACAGAAATTTAAATAATTCCTATCGAAGAAACATAAATATCTGGTGTGAAGAGAACCAGTGGAGAATTGGGCAGGTGTATATAGGCATAACTTAGAGGTGGAACGGTACATGTATTCGTATTGAACCGAAACGGCACGGGGGTCACGGTTTGGTGCATGAATATACACGTGTATAAAAATAAATAAAACTCACGTGCAAATTAATTAATTCGGAACTACTGTTAAATACGCGGGTTATTTAGGGACAAATAATCTGTAGCTCCGCCTTAGCTCTGAAGCTCCATGGCTATAATGAACAGGCTGCGATGTCAAGATTGCAATGCTGGAATATGTTGGTGTGTGTGTGAGAAGCAGCACTGAAGGAGAGAGAGAGAGAGAGAGAGAGAGAGAGAGAGAGAGAGAGAGAGAGAGATCGATGAACAGTGGAAACATAAAAACTGGAAGAAATGGGCGCTGCATGATAATGCTGTAGTCAATGTATTCTTTTTCCTGTGAGTATAATAATAAAATAAAACCTGTAGCTGCAGTTTGCCTATTTTACCAAATAATTTTGTCAGATAAATACCTTAACCAAGTTTAGAGTTTGTTCTTCCCTCATATTATAGGGTAATTTAAAACAAATATCCCCTCCGGATATCACTACTGTACAGTGACTTCAGAAGTTGTACAGACTCTTTTTATGGTGCTTTTTAAATGATGGTGTTGTTGTCATGTTCCAAACATGACAGTTGTTTTGACTGCATAAAAAGAGCTGTTGAAGAAGTTGAGTAAATGATGACTGAACTGTTCAGTTTATTCAAGAAAACTGCAATATGACAGGACATTTAAATACCACAAACATTCACCATTATTGTGCCATATCATACCATAGCAGACAAAACAATCCATAATTTCCCCTCTGAGTCCTTCCCAGCATGCACCAGGACATCACTGATCAAACATTAAAAGGTACACCATGAAACTTTCGGCCTTCTCAACTGCATGCATTTTCGCGGAAGAACATTGTTGAGGTTGTGCTTCGGCTCAGCTTGACTGTGCGGATGAATATTGATATTCTACTGCTTATAAAAAACATTAACTACTATAGATGTATAACCAGTTTAGATATAAAAGGATCTCAAGCTAGTATTTAATAATTTCATTTGAGATTTAATCTATCATTATTATATATGTTACATTTAAACCGTTTTAAATACAGCTATTTATTTGAAAAGTGAATATATAAATGTATGATGACAAAAAAAAAATCTTTTTTTCTTTAGAAAAATCTTTCTTCTTTAATTTTATTTTTAAGTCCTGCTTTTATTTTATTCAAACCGCATTACTTGAGATGTGACTAATGACATGTCATGTTAAGTGGTGGTTTTAGGGAAAATCGTTTTTTACCTCATAATAGTATTGGAAGGCCTGAGATTTGTCTCCTTCATTGTCATAGAGATCTCCCAGTTTGGCCAGCACCTGGGCATCTGTGGGGGTCACACTGGTGAGCTGCATCAGCCACTCAATGGCCTGATGAGGGTCCTCCAACATCTCATATCTAAAGCTTCTTAAGGAATATGACTCTTAACAAGCACTCATCATACACTTATGTCATGATATTTCTTGGCAACTGAAATTCCAAAACTGTCATAAAACAGACTTTCATTTAATATACATTTTGAATGCTGATGTTTAAAGGGAAGGATACAAATTAGCCAGCTGGTACATGACCTGAGCACTGTTTCTGAGGATAGCGTGCAGTTTGAGGAAGCAATCCAGGGATTCCTCCAGCCTACCCAACCTTTTATAGGTCAAACCTGCATGAGGATACAGAGATTTCTGCTTTAAAAGGACTTACATTATTAATACATAGACTTGGTCTCAGCTGAAACGTAAATGTAGAAAGGTTAAAGCACGTATAATGTAAATCGCATGCAGTGTAACCCTTAGGATGTCATATTTGTAATGGCAGACCTAAGTTATAGAGAGCTTCAGTACAGGATGAGTCATTGCGAAGAGCCTCCTTATAAAACTCTGCTGCTTTCTCATAGTCCTCTTTCACAAACACTGTGTTGCCTTTGTTAATGAGGGCAGCAGGGTTGTAGCGGTCGGCGGTCATGGCTAGCTCAGCATAGCGGTCAGCCTGGTCATAATCTTTTTCCTGGAGAAGACACATAAGCAGCAAAACAAGAGCATATCTTATTAAGCATATCTGAGAACCTTATTAAAGGTTCTCTAAGCGATGTCGGGTGACGTCACTTGTTGACGTTTAAAGAATTGTCAAACAAAACGGAGGCTAGCTAGACCCTCCCTCCTCCTCATCCGCGCACTAACCCCCCAAACCCCATCCCCAAGTCCTTCTTGTCGGTGATTGGCTGGAACTGTTTGTCATGTTTCGTGGAGCGGGTTAGCCCATTTTGTTTTTGTTGCTGTTTGTGGAGCCTGGGCTGTCTACAGAGATTGCGTTTCTTTACAGTGTGTTCAGGGGACAGGCAGCCAGCGGATATTGAGGAGATGTTTGCTGTATGGGACAAAAAATGTTTAGTCATTTCCAGTTTTTTAATGTCAATGCTTTATAGCTCTGTACTCACCAAAAAGTAGAGAAAAGACAGATTAGTGGCAGCAGCACTTTTTACTCGACTGTCCTTCTTCTCAAACATCTTTAGCGTCTCCACTGCCTGAAAAAATAAATAAAACAAAATAGGTAATTAAGCATATAGTGTTCGTAGTGACCTCAAGGAAATGAGTGACATAAATAGATCATTTCTTTGAATAATACACTTGAGATACATCACATTACATTAGCTGCTACATGAAATGAGAGAAGCAAGGCAGCACAACACAATATCAGCACACGTATACAAGGCCTACTGCAGAAACACACAGGTTCTCCAAAAACAAAAAACATACCTCAGCCTCAAGAGTCATGCAGATGGACAGGCAAGAAAACAAAATAAAATGGACCATTGAATGTGAAAAGTGTTAAAAGACAGAAACAAGGGTTCCACACAGACATAGAGCAAAATGGCTCTCTTCTGTGGTAATATGTCAAATGCAACGCTATTTGAGTGTGTCTCAGGGTCAGATCTACCTGTTTGAAGTCCCTCTGTCTTAAGTACGTAATAGCTTTATTGATCTCCAAGTCATTTGCAAGCTCCACGTATTGTGAACCCTTCACCATGTCCACACACCTAAAAAAAAGATGGATGAATAATAACTATTTAAAATAAATACTATTGTTAAAGGAATGTCATGGGATTTGACGCCCTCTTGTGGAAAACTTACACTACCATTTAAAAGTTTGGGATTGGTAAGACTTTACCTTTACCTTAAATCTCTTATCTCTTAAAAATAAAGTAATTTACAGTTATATCATGAATTATAATTTAAAATAACTGTTTTCAATTTTAATGTTTTAAAATGTCATTTATTCCTATTATGGCAAAGCTGAATTTTCAGCAGCCGTTACACCAGTACTTAGTGTCACATGATCCTTCAGAAATCATTCTAAGAAAAAAATCTTATAATTATCAATATTATCCTGCTTAATATTTTTGTGATTATGCATTTTTCATACAACTGTGATATATTCCTTCAGTATTCATTGTATTAAAAGAACAGCATTTATTTGAAAAATAAAAATCTTTTGTAAAATTATAAATGTCTTTATAGTCACGTTTGATCAACTTAATGCATCCTTTCTGAGAAATCTTAATGACTCCAAACTTTTAAATGATAGTATAAACTACTTACCAGTCAAACCCAGCTGCAAATGACGACTCAATGGCTGGAGCAATAAGCTTGGCTGAGGTCATAATGTATTTTTCTGCTAGTGCTTTCCTAGAAGTAAAACAAAACAAAATGACAAAAGAAAATGCAGATACACTGAAATGTAATATGTGGAGATTAATAAATGCCAAGCTGTAGACAGTATTATAGATCCAACAGAATGTGTAATACATTATAATACCTATCCCTTTCCATTTGGTGAAGCTTATCATTCTTTATTGCCTCAATCACCATATTTGCATGAGGGTCATCCTGAAATGTAAAAAAGAAACACATAAATTTTTTTATATAATTCAGTTTAAATGTGTGACTAACAAGGATTTTAACGATACACTCACATTTGCAGGGATATACTTGTCTTCATCATCAATACTGAGGGGCACGCAAATTAGTTTTTGAAAAGCTTTCTTCATCCTCTCACGGTCTCCGATGGCATAGTAGCACAGGATGAGGTTGAAGCCTGTCTTTATGTTGGGATTCTCACTCATGATGTACTCAAAGGATGTGATGGCATCTGAGTACTGGCCCATATGTATGAACACAACTCCAATGTTCTGCATGATCTTGATCCTATCCAATAAGAGAAAGTTACATATTGAAAATCCTGCCAAATTGCTTACAACCTGAATAAACTGAAGGGTGCAATTCAAATACGCAGTTCACACAACAAACGTACTGAACTAAGCACTGACCTCATTGCATTGTGGGCATTTGAGATCTGATCCAAAGCCATGCGGTAAAATTTGATAGCTTTTGTGTAATTCTTTTGCTTGAAATAGATATTTGCCATGTTTACTTTCAATCGACCTATAGTAGGGAAAGTGGTAACAGAAAACCTCAAATTAGAAACACATTTATATCAAAGGGAATTGAATTTGGATTAAGATATTTTAAATAATATTTGCAATTCGCTCACCGGCATTATTGAACATTTTGTTCTTCACAATGACTTGGTATGTGTTCAAAGCCTCAGTGTACATGTCATTACTGGCATATTGGTTTGCTAAATTAAACAATACCTGAACAAAGCAGAAATAAAACATGTGAAATTTCTGATTTTTCAGTCAAGATATGTATTTTATATGGAGCAATGAACTCACAGAGTAGGTAAGATCCAGATTGATGTGGTCTGCAGTGCCTGTTTGTTCTCTCTGTCTCACCAGAGCCCTTTCCTTCCTGCCCGCCTCTTTGGCTTTCTCTAGAGACTGTAGAAAAAAAGATAATTCAGCATCTAAATATTCATCCTTTAAAATCTTTAAAACCACGTATAGCCGTTATACCCAGCTATACCCACCAGCTGAAGATCCCCATGAGCATGAGCGAGACAGCTCTCCTCTATCAAATCATTCACCTTCTTTTCCAGGATCTTTATCTTTTCCTCTGGACTGAACAAGAAAACAAACAATTAAACCAAAAATTTGTGTCCGTTTCCAAGTAAAACTATAGATGTCAAGGGGGATCTAGTAAACAAAACTTGTCAATGGCTTCTCAAGCGCTATGAAAACAGACGGACGCATACGTGTCTTCGTTCGGTCTCTCTAATGGAGGGGCTGGTCCTTTTGATTGTCCCAGTGGATCAAACACTGAGCCTGCAAATTCAAACAATTAAAATGAAGGAAGTTAAACTCAGAAGTTAAAATGTATTGTGGTGGATTTTTTATAGATAAGATTAATGATGTTACTAACCATAAAAATCTGATTTTAGATGAAGCATCTTATGATAAACTTTTATCACACTCCCCGATTTTATGTCTGATGGTGACTAACTTTCCATTCTAGATCTAACAATAAACCAAAATATATCTTACTTCCTTTTATTTAGGATGTAGCCATCAGACGAACTTTTGATACGGTCTAACAAACTTTTGACTCAATGTAACCTTGGTCAATGGAACTTTGAAAATGGACTAAATGTTCTGTTCTTTGACTGTATTGATAGATCATATTGATAGAGCATGACATGTTAGTCATTATGATTATATTTTGATGTGTCTGGCTTTATCCTATAAAGCTTGTTGTATTCTTCTTTTTGGTTGAGATTCTCTGAGACTCTCTCGAGAGAGTCTGCTCGAGACTGCTCGAGAACGCCATTTTGAAATGGCTCAGGTGGGAAGAAAACCGGAAGTGTCGCCTTTAATCATAGGAGAGTTGCGAATGCGATGGCGTATTGTTGTGTTTAATGTAGAAATTAGTTATTCTAAAAATGTACATACATTTATTTCATACTTTAGACTATATACAGTGAAATTCATTTATAAATAAAATATTTTTTATATATATAATTCAGAACGTAAAAAAAGAAGCAGGAATGAATACATATCCTATATTGGATATTAACGTCATCCAATAGTGTAAATCGGCAGCAGCTTCAGGTTGGTAGTCCAAGGCATTGTTGTCTATCTGTACTTCCGGGGTTCTTCCCACTGGAGCCTCGCTTTCGATTTCAAAATGGTGGCTGCGTGAAATCAGCGTATAAAGAGCATTTAAAGGACAATTACTCAAGTCTCTGTGTCATTTAAGCTGTGCAGTGAAGAAAACAAGTAAGTTAGAATTGTCGACTCAACTGTAGACTGGCAGAGTATAGAATTTAGATGGAGGCTGTAGTCGACTGGAGACTCGCTGAAGTGTGAACCTAGCTAATGTCAATATATAGACGCGCTAGATTATAAGTTATGGTAGTATAGTTAGGTTGAGGGAAAAAATCTATAATAGGTAGGTTTAAGGAAAAAATCTATAACAGTATATATTTAATATCATTATGAGACAGTTAAACATAGAGTGCCTGGACAGCACATGTGCAAGAGGGTTTCTTGTGTGAAAGCACCTTTAGCTATAGATGAAGAATATCCTGCTGCCCGCACTGCAGTCATGGGACGAGCCGCACCGTCCTGTACAACACACACACAAAAAATAGAAAACGAATAAAATTTCATTGCATATTACATAAAGAGAAAATAAACAAGAAATTGTGTCCCACCTGAACAGCTCCAGTCATAGGCCTTCCCATTGCAGTGCCAACAGGCATCCGAGACTGGAATATTAACATCAGAAATATAAAGACATAAGAGTAAATACCAAATAGAATTAACTTACTTTACTGACAAACTCAGCCTCGAAATCCCTTCTAGAAACATGAAATACAGTCCATTTCTCAATATACCGTAGTCCATTTCTATACCCAAGTTCTATACTCCCAATATTTGATTATCTTGATTCTGACTGCATATTCTCTCCCCCCTTAGGGCCAATGACCTTTCCTGTCCTGACACCTTTCTTCCTGATTATAAGACATAATACATTCTAACATGCTATCACGCTAACTTAAAAAGCTATTTTATTTTGAGTCAAAACTGTAGTAGTGTATCCATAAGCTCTACTCACCCCATACGCTGTTCC
The DNA here is from genome assembly GCA_030578255.1 of Tiaroga cobitis. Lineage (NCBI taxonomy): Eukaryota > Metazoa > Chordata > Actinopteri > Cypriniformes > Leuciscidae > Tiaroga > Tiaroga cobitis. The sequence continues at coordinate 27,555,481 of CM060599.1, forward strand.
AATCGGTCGCCCTCCAATAGCAGTGCCAGGATATTTTGCGGTCATCTAAAAATATTCATTAGACAAATGTAGTGTCTATTATTAATGAAATATGGGTATGTGCTGATGTGACTGTGCTTCCATGCAGCACCTTTAGCAGCAGATGCTATTCACTTACTGGTGGTCTTCTGCCATAACTCGTCCTGACGGCCTGCTGAAAACCCACATCGTTGTGAAGATCCTGCAGGGACAGGAAAATGATTATGCATAAAAGCAAGTGATGACATTTAATAAATGCAAGGTATTTTTGCACCTCTGAGTCAAAAGTCGGATTGTAATCATTGTAGCCTGTATACAAATCATCATCCTCTTCCTCTGGGACAAGATGCACGTTCTCCATCTGAAAACAAAAACAAAAACAAAACAAAACTCATAAAAGTCTCTGATGTAAATGAGACATTATATTTGAAAAAGCAGGAGATCATAATAGGCTACGGCATTAGAGAGAATAACGTTAATTATAAGTAATAAGAATAGAAAGCATTCAGGCAACAATGTAGACACTTTATCCAGACTATACAGTGGGAATGGGAACATATATAAAACAAGAAACTTTTAGACATTTTTTTTTAACAAATATGCGAGTTCCTCTGTTAAAACCATTTCTTGACAAGATAACACGTTCGTTTACACGGCTAGCGAGTGACCAATCCGCTTATCTCGTATACGAGTAACTTACGTTAAACTTCTAACATCTGTGGTTGTGAATTATGATAGTTTAACTTACCCGGTAAACAGAACAGTATGTTTACCGAAGAAAATTGCAAATGAATGTCCGTATTAAGTTGAACTATTCAGTGTATGTGGCCCAGCAATAGCTAACGTTACAGCTCGCTAACTAAGCTGAGCAACAACACATCAGTTGCTAGGATACAGAGAGGGGTTGCCATAAGCTGCACACGAGCGATTTTCGCTAATCGTTGTTGCATTGCTTATGTTCGTGTCTTTATATATATTATTTTAACATTGTATTTCTAAATAAACGTATAAACTTATAGGGCTAAAATCCAGTGAATTGTCCTTCTGCAAAAATCCTGATGTATTTAGGCACGTGTGAGACGCCGTAGCTCCGCCTTTCGTTCGTGCAGACGGGCACATGATAACTTGAAGTCTGGTGATTTTGGGCTCTTGGAAAGTAGCCGCTTGAGTTAAACTTGATTTCTGTAAACGATACTGCGATGAGTTCATTAAAAGGAAAGATCATTACTGTTGTCGGAAGGTGAGAGTTAACCTGTCAGTCTGTCCAATTGAGCAGACATGATAGTAACAGATTAGCTAAGGGGTCTTTGAACTCTACTATGATGGTGTTTATGAATACTGTATTTCTCCATATCAGAATAGTGCGTCTGAAAAATTAAGTGCAATATTGAACGATCAAACTAAAATTAGCACGTGACTCATTATTGCTCTCATTTGATATATTTTGGGGTATATTTGCTTTGTGCAAACAAATTTAAGGGTTATTCTGACAGGATTTGCATGCATGGTCATCAAAGTCATTAAATCTGTGAATTCATGTTTGTCATGCACTAAAGGTCATTGCAAAATTTAAGTTCCTATTGAAGTATTATCAGACATGTTCCTCATTCTGGGAGATAGATAATGCATTGATTTTCACTAATCTTGACCTATATTTGTATTTGACTTGTTTACAATGCTTTCTCTTCTTCCTCTTTTTTATGTATGTGGCATCATAAAGTGGACTGATTGGCCGCTCCTGGGCCATGGTGTTCCTGAGTGGAGGATACAAGGTCAAGATCTATGACAACAAACCAGGACAAGCATCAGGGGCCATCACAGAGATCAGGTCAGTGGAAAACAGGAAAGAAAATTGAACTATTGACCCCTCAGTCAAAATGACCCATTGACCCAAATTCTCTCCCAATTTGTTTTCAACAGAAGAGAGAAACTCATACAGGTTTAGAACAATTTGAGGGTGAGGAAGTAATGACATTTTTTATTTTTGCGTGAACTATTCCTTTAAAGTAACACGCCGACTTTTTGGGACTTTAGCTTATTCACAGTATCCCCCAGAGTTAGATAAGTCCATACATACCCTATTCATCTCCATGCATGCTGTAACTATGTCTGACGCACCCACTGCTAGCCTAGCTTAGCACAAAGACTGGAAGGAAATGGCTCCAGCTAGCATTACTGCTCCCAATAAGTGACAAAATAACGCCAAGCACTGCTACTTGGGCGGAGTGATTAGCGCAACACTCTGAGCGAACTCTCTGCTCCTCACCATACTGGGACTTCTCAGGTCCCAGTATGTATACGGTTAAAAGATGCCTGTGTCTCATATGATCTTGTTATTTGTAGACACTGTGACTATACAAATCACAACATATAAATAGGAAAATGTTGGTGTTATTTTGTCACTTATTGGGAGCAGTATGCTAGATGGAGACATATACTTCAAGTCTTTGTGCTAAGCTAGGCTAGTGGTGGGTCCGTCAGACAGAGTTACAGCACGCACGGAGATAAAAAGGGTATGTATGGACTTCTCTAACTCTGGGGGATACGGTGAATAAGCTAAAGTCTCAAAAAGTCGGCGTGTTCCTTTAACAAACCCTCTTGTTTGCTTGATTCATCTCTTCTGTCACCAGAGGGAGTTGGAGAGCTTTCTGTCTCCTAGATATGAATCTCTAGATGCCCTGACTTGAATGCAGTAATGACGGATTAGGGCACACCAAAAAAAAGATCTTCTGCAATGCATGCAGAGTTGGTTCAGTTATTAGGAGCAAATACAAGAGTTTTTTGAAAGGCATAATTTACATTAGACAACAACACATCTTTATCTGCAACAGTTATCTTATCAATCATAAACAATGACTGAAACACTGTATTTGGACACAATAGGTATTTGGCAAATTTTGTACACATTTTGTTGAATTTTTAGCTGAATATTGTGTTTTGTGTGTGTGCAGGAAACAGCTTGAGGAGCTTCAGCAAGCCAAAATGCTAAGAGGAAATCTCAGCGCTGCAGAGCAGTTGAGTCTACTCAGCAGTCATGATGACTTGCAGCAGGCCCTGGAGGGAGCTTTCTTTGTCCAGGTATAGTTTTCCACTCAAGCGTAGATTTACTTTCTGTTAAACCAAAAATGACACAGAGGAAACAGAGAATAAACATCATAAAGCATTTGACGTGCTTTGTACCATGACAAAAAATAAATGTGGAATTATGGATTTGATCAATATAATGTGATAACATTCTTCTCTACACAAAACCAAAAATGACACAGAGGAAACAGAGGATAAACATCATAAAGCATTTGACGTGCTTTGTACCGTGACAAAAATTAAATGTGGAATTATGGATTTGATCAATATAATGTGATAACATTCTTCTCTACACAATTTTTTTTTTTTTTTTTTTGCATTTATCCATCTAGTGTAATATTTAATATAAAAAGCCCTTCTAGGGACAGGTGTTGTGAATTAGCCTTGGCTATAAACGCCATGATACTGACATGGGATTGCTTCGAGAAGATAATCTATGTTTACTGTATCTGTCCCTACCAAATAAACTATAAATAAATACACATGAAATACTTGTTACTTTTGTTTTATACATATCAGGGTATGTATGAAACAAAGGCAACCAGTATTTCATGCATAGAGAAGAAAGAGATCACATCATTCCACATTTAATTGATTTGGCACTGTTCAAAGCACGTGAAACCAGAAGTGTGTGTCTGTGGTTTTACTTCTGAAACTGCTGCATTCCTTGATGGCTCTCTCAGTTGAGTTAATGTGATTAACTATTGAAAATCCACCCAGGTTTAATTATTAAAATATATTGAACACTTAGGAGCCAAGCCTCTGTTTGCTATAGTCAAATGCTTTATACATGTATATTAAAGGGTTAGTTCACCCAAAAATTCTGTCATTAATTACTCACCCTCATGTCGTTCCAAACCCATAAGGCTTTCATCCATCTTCGGAACGCAAATGAAGATCTTTTTGATGAAATCTGAGAGCTTTCTTTCCCTCCATTAACAGTCTACACAACTACCACATTCAAATTACAATAGGAAAGACTTTGTTAAAGTAATTCATTATATGAAGCGACGTGAGTGCTTTATTTGTGCAAAAAAACTAAATTTACCGCTTTATTATCTTTAATTAAATATTATTAAATATTAAATAATATTATCCAAAGTGCGTTCAAGGAACTATGTCAGCTCTCGAGTCAACACAACACGCATGCGTCGTGGTGCTCCCCCGACTGGGTTGCTGGTCAATATTTTTGTAAGTGGTAAATTATGTTGTTGGTTTTTTTTGTGCAAACAATGCACTCGCGTCGCTTCATATAATTGAGGTTAAACCACTGGAGTTGCATGGATTATTTTTAGTGATGTCTTCTTCAGTCTAGCTTTATGGGGCTTGAATGTGGTAGTTGATTTTGGCTGTCAATAGAGGGACAGAATGCTCTCTGATTTGATCAAAAATACCTTAATTTGTGTTCCATAGATGAACAAAGGTCTCACTGGTGTGGAACGACATGAGGGTGAGTAATTAATCACAGAATTAAATTATTTTGGTGAACTAACCCTTTAAAGATGGATGATGTATCTGATCATGCATTCTTGTCTTTGTACTATATACATTGACAGCAGATTGTTTGTCTCCGTTATGACATCAGCATTTAATGATGCCATATAGTCCTTATATATGTCCTAGTCCTAATATACACATTTTTGTATTAGTGAGATTCATATTATTGAATATAATAATATTAATATAATTATTATTCATATTATAATTATATTCTCCCCCACCATTGTCCTCTAAAATCTTCTTATTCTTAATGTCAAAATGAAAATTCATATACATGTCGATTATTGTTTCTGCTCTTGTATTCCCCCCTGTTTTGCTCTGTGCTCTTATTGTAAAGCTGTTGCTACAACTTCAGTATGGCACATACATTTCATAACATCACCTTTGCTATATTGTTGACACTCAACTGCTCTTGTCCTCTGTGTTTTCTGTAAAAAAAAAGGAGTGTGTATTTGAGGACCTGGAAGCAAAGCAGACCGTCTTCCTTGAGGTGGAGAATCTAGTCCCAGAAAGCGTGATTATCAGCAGCTCCACTTCCTGCCTGATGCCAAGCAATGTGTTCTCTCGTGTCCAGAACCGAACTCGATGTATCATATCTCATCCGGTTAGTTTTTATGTGTGACATACACTAAGTTGAAGCCACGTTGAAAATGTGAGTCAAATCTTATTGATAGGCTTTATTATTACATTTTAAAGAAATGATTATGTAAAAAAAAAAAGAATTGAAATAATGAAAATTATTATTTAAAAAAAAAACTCAGATTTACTGTATTTGACAGTCCATTCCTTATGTGTATACTTCAGTCCAGATTTTGTTTGTTTTAGCGCACACTATACGGCTTTAGTTTGAAACCCATCATCTTCCATCCAAAATAAAACGCTTCCAGACAAAAATGTCTTTAAGTCATGTTAATGGCTACAGCTAAAATCCTCCTAAAGATCATCTTATGCAATTGCCCTTAATAACATTATTGTTTTTTTTTTCCCGAATGTTCCTACACTGAAGAGAACATTCGTAAAGGAAAGCATTTAACGCATTATATACATGGACATGGTTTTTCTTGTCAGCCCTGATGGGCTTGGTTTTTCGCAGCCTGTACTGAAGTATGGAGTGAAATAATATATCGGGCCCACAGGGGCATTACTGCACTTTAATTCCTTCCATGCTCAATGGAAATTCCACTCTGATCTCATGAGCAGAAAGGCCTTGCTGGTCTTGGTGTCCTTCAAAGCGGTGTGAGGCTAATAGTTCACCTTCACCTGCATTTAGTGAATGTTTAATCCTAAATGCCAAGCATTTGTGGTCAGGCATTTTAGTCAGAGACCTTCATAGTAGGCCCTTATCTCTAGCTCTGGTAAACACATTGGTACAGTGTCTTGTCTGTGTCCGGGGGCAGTTATACTGGTGTCATTTCCTTCTTGTTTTTAACCTCTCAGGTAAACCCGCCCTACTATGTGCGTCTGGTGGAACTTGTGCCACACCCCGAAACGCTGCCTGCTGTAATGGATGTTGCTTACTCACTGATGACGGATGTCGGACAGGCACCTGTGCGCCTCAAGAAGGAGATTGATGGTTTCGCATTGAACCGTGTTCAGTATGCCATCATAGCCGAGTCCTGGAGGCTGGTTCAGGTTGGTTGAGCCATGGAACAAAATTACATAGCATTTATGGCTATTCTGTTTAATTGTTTGACTTCCAACCTATTCTCTGGCAAAATTCATAGCATGTTAAGTAACTTCTGTTGTTATTCTGACCCCAGTCATGTCCTGAACCCATTCCCCGAACCCATTCCCCCTCTTTCTTTCCTTTCAAAGCTTCACTCTCCTATATAATAAATGCAAAGTATAAAATATATATTACACACACACACACACACACACACACACACACCTATTTGTTTGTTTGTTTGTAAATCTTGCATTTAATTTAGCAAATTTAAAATTGTCATATAGTTATTGCTGCCATTTTAGAAAAGCAGACACTTAAGGCCTGTGTTATGGTGATCTTACCACAGTTAAAGGTGCTATATGTAACTTTTCTTCTAAAATGAATCATTTTTTTATTACATGTGTGTGAAGGGGTTGTAATCACACATTACAATGATCTACTTGTCGGGTTTTGCTATTACCTCTGAAGGCCAGTATTCCTATTTCTATGTGAAGTCTCTGGGTCGGATTTTCTGCGAAATCCATCGGATGTGACGTGCATGTGCGCTCCCGAGCCTCTCTCCTTTTTATATACAGTCTATGCGACGGCACTGTGGCTGATGACATAGTCTGATAACACCCAAAAACGACCTGCCTCCAGCACAACACACACTCTTACACAAACTCCACATAAATATAAAAAACAAAACAAAAATGTATCTGCTGAAGCTCGTCAGGCCAAACTTGAATCGGATCGACTTAGGACGAAAACACGGATCAACATCGGCAGCAGAGCGTTTGAATTATGGAGAGACTTCCGCTATTTTTATTGTGATAAATTACAAGTTTTCAGATATGCTGAAATAATGGTAAACTGTAATGAAATAGCAAGGTAAACTACAACATATATGAGACATGAAATGAATACAAAAGACTGTTCCAGGATAACAAAAAGTAGGTGCTTTAGGATGTAACTTTTATTTTATGTACTAGATCTACTGTCTAACGTCACTCATCCCACTACTATCATATTGTTTAGAATACACATTTCCAGACACATTCAGTACAGTAATGTGAAAGATACACGAATAGTTAGTGAAATGCCTTATGCTAGATAACACCACAAATGTAACGTTATCATGGTACGAGCATGGAGCATTAGTTCAACGTCAAGCTGATAAAAGTAGCCTATTGTAACGTTCCAGTGGGAGTTTACATGAGTTTCCAGCATGTTGTGTGATGCTTTCTCCGGTGTGTTGAAAGTCTCAGTGTGGCCGTTTACCATGAGTGCTCGCTCTTGTGTTCGAGCACGCGCAAGAGCACGGGCGCTCTTGTAAAAATTGGTTGCAATCTGAAACACCACCGATAGAGGCCGCTAAAAAATACATATAGCACCTTTAAAGGTAAAATCATGAGGTAAAGACCGATTACCCATGGTCAAATCATTGTAACGCGTTTCTCATGGTTTATTGCTTCAATAAGGTTTCCACATTACAGGATGAGATTGTTCATATGTGGGAAAAGTATATTGCTGTCAAATCTCATGACTCATCTCTGAACAGGAAAGTCCTAAATTAATTGTGTAAATTTTGATGTACGTCTCTGTTACACTCTGTTATTAGAGCGAAAGAGAAGTGAAGTTAGTGGAACAAACAGAGACTATTGTATTTATTAAAACAAAGCATTGCAACATTCATTGTCTTATCACACTCTGTTTACAAATGATCGATTGAGAGAAGGGAAAAAACATCTCTTTTCTTTGTTTCTCTTGAGAAACTTTCAGAACAGCCAGCTTATCTTTCCTCATACTGGGCTAGTTTTGTCCTGCTTGTACAGTACACCTGTATTACAGTGTATCAAATGAACATGGGGTAGAGTGAGGTGATCCACTTTAAAAACCAAGCCCTTTTGAGCTCTGCCCACAAGCAAAAACAAAAAGCAGAGTCAAGAAAGCACTTCAACAAACAATGGGCATCTTACTTTGAACTTTTTCTCTTTTCTCTTTTTTTTTTTTTTTTTTTTTTTTTTTGAGCGACTGTTCATTATTCAGTCAAGTAATTGACATTTAAAGATAAAAGCACAAAATAGTTTGCCCTGTCCAGGGTGTATTATGGAGGCATCATCACAAAACTGTGAAAATTATTCATAGTTATATTGAATTATGTTTAATACTCAGGTGTGTTGTTGTGTCTGAATTATGTGGTGAACATGTCGTGTGAAAGAGGTGTGGTGAAATTGTGTTTTAATATGCATGATGGCAAATTTCAAAGGTCCGTTAAAGAGACGCAGTTATCTCTCTTGAGAACCATTAATCCTAACCTTAGTTGTAGCTTGTAGTGCTTAATGACGTTAGTGTTAGACATTTTGTTGAAATCGTGATTTTGTTGCCATATGACAATGTGTCTTTGTTGGTTCCTGGAGAGCTTTAAAAAATACATTGGGGTAAAGTTCACTTCTCTTCAGCATTCACAACACCAGTTAAAGGATTAGTTCACCTCAAAATTAAAATTTCCTAATAATTTTTACTCACCCCAATGCCATCCAAGATATCCATGTCTTTCGTTCCTCAGTGGAAGAGAAAATAAGTAATTCATGGATTCTTCTTTGAATAATGGACTTTGGTGCTTTAACCGGCTGTGCACGATCGCAGCTGAGGAAGAGGGTCTTATCTAGCGGAACGATAGGTCATTTTCAAAAAAAAAAATGTATATACCGGTATATACTTTTTAACTACAATTGTTTGGCTTGATCTGCAATGCGCCAGGAACTACGTCATCACGTTGAAAGGTCACGCTCGATAAAATTTAAACACCCAGGATACGCACACGTAAGGACCATTTTAAACAATAATATGACACAAAGACATAAATATGCCATTCAACATACAATACAATTTGAACTATCCTCCTTCGCACGGTCGCTTTGTAAACAGTGGGGCGGTACTTGCGCCGGCGCCCGGCGACATCGAGCATGACCTTTCAACGTGATGACGTAGTTTCCTGTAGAACATTTGAATTGTTCAGTATTGTGTACAGTCTGATATCCAGTATAGCTATATATCGTTTTTTTTTTGTGTGTGGCCATTCATGCCACACACAAAAAACTAGCTAAACTTTTCTAAACCTGAACGTAACAACTGGCCATGTAGCTAATTGCTAACGTTTAGTGTAGCCTTTAGTTATCCTTACTAGCCGCCTACTATCTGTCTGACATGAAAAACATTTCAAAGACCACACCAGCCTTCATACAAGTGTATTTCCAATGATTCCTCGCTCCAAACGTATCCCTGTAGCAGCATTTATTCTCATATCTATTTCTTTACCTAACTAGTCCAGTTGAAATTTTCGCAATTTCTCAAATTCCGTTCGAAGCAAAATGGACATATAGGACACATACCTCTTGTAAAGCATAAGATTCTGAGCATTTAAAAATAAAAGTAAGTCTCTACCCCATACCTGTGAGGAGTTATGGCGGTTTAAAGAAACCACCGAAATTAGCTAAAACGGCTAAAGCTAGCTAAGTAAACTAGTAGAGAATGAATGCTGCTGCTACAGGTCAAGGTCAAAGTTTATTTATAAAGCACATTTACAAGCAGTCTCTACTGCCCCAAAGTGCTGTACAGATGCAGCATACAGGGATACGTTTGGGATGAGGAATCATCAGAAATATACTTCTTTGAAGACTGGCGTGGTCCTTTCAGTTAATTACCATTACAATATCCATATTACCATTCTTTTCCCAAAACGCTGGGGCAGACCTACCGGTATTCACTAAATTCACTGTCACTTACCACAGACAATGATGAACAGCTTCGAAGTCCGTTGGTAACCATCGGTAACTGTTGGTTGGTTGTTCCAAACTCGTTAAAATTACTAAGATCGCGTGTGTGTGTAAGTGTGCCATGATGCTAAATATCCAGCATGTTTTTAAGAATTTTGAGAGTAGTCTAAAATTCTGTTGAAGGTCTGAGCCTGTTGATCGCCAACTAGTAGTGAAATCATCACAGATCCATTGATTTTGGTTGGATTTTTATAATTTTTTCTGTGGAATGGGTATAGTTTTTGGTGAAAAGAATGACATATTGACTGATGTCATAACTTAGGGGAATAGTTGATTGCCAATGAAGGAAAGATGAAAATATTGGGAAAAAGTGAGAAAACGCCTCTTTTTTTTTTTGCATTAAATTGATGCAAAATCATGTAGAAATGTGTTTTAAGAGTTATTTTTTCAGTGGATGTTGTTAGCACATGTGTTCTGTGTATCTGGAATGCATTTATTGACAGCCTACCCAACCCACTAAGGATTTGAGTAAAAAAAATATTTTTCAAATTTTTCTGATAAAAAATAAAGGGTGCATACACTAAAATAGTGTAACTTTTTTTCGCGATATTTCCGGCAGAGCAGACCCTTCAATTATTGGTTTTTAGGGTCAAAGTTAACAGAAAAAAACACAAATAAAAAGTATGGCAGACCATGTCAGGTTCAACCCATTTTATTGAGCTTTTGAGACTTTGGCTCCCCGACTATAATGGGTGTAGCTAAAATGGGCAAACCCAGGGTTTAGAAGGCGATGGCCACATAATTCTGCCCATGCAGTACTTATGAATACTGAGAGTATGGCCCTGTCTGGTCCTTGATAAAGACCCTTATCCTACATTAGTAACGCTGATTAACCAAAGATTGTATGCTCAATTACCTCTTATAATTAATCTCTTAGGGAATAATTATAAGGATTCATCATCATGATCATAATTTTATATCATAATTTACTCACCCTCATGTTTCGAGCCTGTATGATTTTCTACATGATGTCTTGTGAATAAGATATTTCACAGAATGTTCAGACTGCGCTTTTTTTAATACAATAACAGTAAGCATAAGAAAGTCAAATGACTAAATTATGACAGGATTTATGTTTTTGAGTCAACTAGATATAACATTTAAAATGACATGGTCTAGATTTTGATTTACGTTTTTAGATGAAAATGTCCATTGTTCTTTGAAAATCTGTTCTTCAATCCCAGAGAAATGCTCTCAATGTAAAGCCAAAACAGAGGTTCCTTACTGAAAAAAAAGCCCTTGTGTTGTTCTTACCTGAGAACACTGACTTAATCACAGTGACCGACATTTGAGAGGTCAAAAGTCGAACCACTTGTACTGATGTTGGTTGGTGTCAAATTTGCTATTCTTTTAAGCTGGTCACAGATGCATGTGTATGTTGAATAAAGAACGCTCTCCATTCTGGTTTTGCTTCACAATTTAAAATGGCAGCACTGAAAATGTTATGTAATGCTAATAGTATGCTTACTGGGCCTTTATGACTGGCATGACAGCTTTACGGCTTTCAGAGGTTTATAACCACTAAATTGGAGGCAGTGCTGAAGGAAGTCTTGAGGCTGAAGACAAAATGTCACATTAGTTGCAAATGTCATTTGTATTGCATATATACACATTGATCTTATTCATCACACCCCATTTAAGTATTCTTCCTTGTAACCATTTTACTTCTTTTCTTATTCTTCATGGTGTTATTGTGCAGTCATTGATGAGATAATTTAATAAGATTGGTCTGGAACAACAGTATGCTTTAGCTTATTGTGTTCTGTAGTTTACTTTTCATTAGTTTACTTTTACTTTTTCTTTGCAGTGTCCATATTACAGTTTGTGTTAGAAATGTAATTTCTTAACCTACCATTTTTTTAATAGATATCATGACATAATTTTGACATTTTCCAAGTCTTGTGGTTTCCTTGCAGTCAGAGGGAAAAGTTAAATTTCTTAACATTCACCATTTGAGGCACAAATCCATGGGTTCGTATCTAGATAAGAACCGAAATCTTTACAGAGACCCTCCCATTACTGTGTTCTCTTGCAGAGTTTTACTGTCACTGACAATTGCATGTTTGGGGTTAACAACTTCTTGTTGTTGGCAAATGCTTTTAAGAATTTCAAAAGAATCTGCTTTCTGAACTGTTGAAAGGTTAAGCTTTTAAAAAAACGTGTTGATGAACCAGTTAAACCAGCACGCATGCTTGTTTATGCATATTTTTATTTTTTCCCAAAATATCTAACCAGAGTTTAAAGTCTAATTCACACAGCGCCAACAGACACTATCTGGTTTTGTCGGATCAGCCCTGTCTGTGTCTTTTGGTGTCTGTCGGAGCTTGTTTTTGTCGATTAAACATGTTGAATCGATGTTTGTCAGGTCGTGGAGTCTCTGAGAAGTGACATACTGTAATCTGCTCTGATTGTCCGGTTGGTCGCCATCTGTCGGTGCAGTGTGAATGGGCCTGTACCCACAGACGTTTTAACATTTTTTTTTTATAAAAGTGTTTTTTTTATATATTTTTTTACTAGCTCAAAAAAAAAAGTTTTGATCTGTTTATAACAACGCTAAGCTTTCCGCAAGCCTTTCACAGTTTTTAAAGCAATGTTCTGAAGATTTTAGACTTATAAACTTGTGTTTTCATGGATTTGCCTCTTACATGTTTTGTGTGTCCATACAGAGGTGAGTTTTTGTTTTTTATGGCAAGGAACATTTAAAGTTTGGACATTGCACTACACACAAGATTTGCAGCTCAAATCCACTCATCAGTCTCAGAGTTCAGGCGGCCCTTTTGAGAGAGAGCCAGCTCTGGAAAGTAGAGCAGCTGGGAAAGTTAATGGCTGCCCCTGTTGATTACCGTGTACAGGAAAGGCTTCTTTTCACGGTTTCCCCAGCCAGTCCGCCGCCTGGCGACACAGAGATAACGGCCTCGTTGTTGCGCGCAGGAAATGAACAAAGACCACCCTGTCCCCTCGTAAACTTGTCCCCCCCTGCCCGTTCTGTATCCAAGCTTTGATTTCAGCACAGTCAGGCAACCGGTATCTGTGGCCACAGGTAATTTGAGTGCAAAGTGGGTCCAAAGCCTGGCACAACTACACTTACCTCCCTCTGCCATACCATCCCATTGTTCAGAGGACACTGAGTTAAATGATAAGAGAAACCCAATACAGTGGGAGCGGCTTTAGTAATCTTTAGATGGGACAAAAAGGGGGGCAACCTCCGTTTTCCTCTCAGTCAGGTGGACCAAACCTTGTTGGCTGGACAAACTACTAAGCAGGAAGCTGTAATTTTAGGGTTAGAAGATCAGAACATCAGTAAACCACTTTTAGAAACATTGTCTTTCATCCAAGTGTGTAATACAGAGCAAGCTGCCAAATGAACTTCTCTTTCTTCTCATCCAGGATGGAGTGATCTCAGTGAAGGACATTGATCTGGTGATGTCTGAGGGCCTGGGCATGCGCTACGCTTTTATAGGTCCCATTGAAACCATGCATCTCAACGCACCAGAAGGCAAGCTACCTATTAACCCACGGATTTTCTTTTTTTTTTTTATGGCATAATGAAAGTTTTGTTATTAAGCACTGAGACATTTTTGTTTTCATCATGCATGGAAAAGAAATTGCTGTGGTGCTTGGGGCAGTGAAAAAGCAGTCTGTGAAAACCTGTTGCTCTTGTCAATTATCAAACTCACATGACTTTAATAAGTGTGAGAGAGAGAGCGAGTTAGTGAAAGAAACTGAAACAAGTTCAAAAGTGTGTAAATGGGCATGCGTTTAGAAGAGATCTCATGTTCATGGTGAAAATCAGAAGGCAGTGTGAAATCTGTAGGATGACCCTGCTCCCCCCATGAAACGTGCTTTGCCATGTGACGCCATTACTAACATTTGATGATGACAGATGAATTATTATCCTCAGCCCTGCCTGCTTGTACTGTGAGTGAGGTGCTACTCTCACTGTGGTGATAAAGCCCCCTGTATTCAGAGTTTCGCCCTCGTTTCTTCCTTCGCTGTAATGGCACAGGTTCTTGGAATCTGTAAGGGAAGAACTGTGGCTGAACTTTCACTGGTGCACGTCTTATCTGCTGAGAGCCCTTCTAAAAGCACTCATGCCCTTCAAACGAGGAGCTACTCAATTCATGTTTGAAAACTCTGCTAGAAAACATCTATTTGCTGAGTCATTTTGGAATCAATTCCCAATTTGAATATGCACTCTTTACCTTTAGTGTCAAAGATATTCAGAATGACAAGCAGTCTTTGAATATACTAAATATGAATTTTGTAGCTTGGTTTAAAACATTTTTTTAAATGAATTAAAATAGATCTAAACACTTTCCGTAATATGTAGTTTTTAGAGTCTGGTCTTATTAGATTTCTTATGGTCTACTACTGTGATTTTACTGTATTGGTGAAATGCAAAACTGCATCTTTATTGAATCCTTACCATGTATTTCGTCTGTCCAGGTATAGAAGACTATCTCCAGCGCTATAGTGAGGGCATGAAGAGGGTTCTTACTACTTTTGGGCCTGTTCCAGACTTTTCTGGAGAGCCAGCAGCTAGAATTATAAAAGTATGCAATATTTACAGTATTTTGTTGTATGGAAAAACTAAAGTCAGTTGTTAACAGACAGATGTTCCAAATAACCACAATTGTGTGTGTTTTTTTGTTTGTTTTTTATCAATGTACACTAAAATAAAGATTTGATCACCCCTTTAGGAGGTCTGTGAGCTGATCCCTAGAGAGCAGGAGCACCTCACAGCCAGGAGAGAGAGAAGAGATCAACTGCTGATGGGTCTGGCTAAGCTAAAGAAATGAGGCTAGTCAATAAGATAATACGTAAATGGGAGTGGTTATAGATCATCTGAGCCATTGTTGTCCTTGGTTGGATATTTCCTTTCTGGGCAACAGAATATGTCTGATTATAGACGAAAATGACTGAAACAAAAGCTAACCTCAGAAATGGCATAAGTGTTCATTTAATTATGAATTGAATTTTACCAATATTTAAAAGTCTTAGATTTGTGAAGCATAGGCTACTTGTTATACAGATAATGCACTTTCTTGCTCATGGTGTAAAATTTCACAATTAAAGGGAAAATTAAAGCAATCTCCAGTTGGCAAGCGTGTGTGTGTGTGTGTGTTTGTGTGTGTGTGTGGCAAATGCACTCAATCAAAAATAGTGGCGTTTTCCCCATGTAACATATAAATCAGTATGTGGACATTTATTTTGATTGCATAACCTGTCAAATCAAGTGTCAGATACAAATAAATCATGCTAGAACTTTTCTCAGAACTAGCAATGACTTTTATCCAAATGGTGTTTTCAAAGCGTAAGACGACAATTCACACAGGTTTACGACCAGAGTAAACACAATGTAGTTCATGACATTGAAATTGTTTTATCTTTTGAAACCTATATAGCTAATATATGTGAAATGTTGTTCTTAAAGTGCACTTTTTTTATTTAATACAGGCCTCTATTTAGTTTGATATTTTGTATTTTATGTAACAAACACATTTTTAGGAGTGTTCAATACTTTGAACCACCTTTTGTAAACCTTTACAGCAATTTCAAGCTGAAGTTAAAACTAACCTGGATGCTTTTTATATAGGCTATAGCCTATTAAAAAGTTAAAGTAAATAATAAAAATGTTTACCGGCAAAGAAAAGTTACATAGTTTTATGGCCACTGAACGTTCCTAAAGTAGGCTATGCAGTTAAACAGCAATTTCTATAGGATTATAGGTTGTTTACATATGACCTGAAAACTGTATAAACCTTTACCGTGTGATTGTGAAAGATTCTAAGCTGGCCGCAGAAGATAATCGCACATCTGCAAGTAGCGCCTCTGGTTGAGTTGTGCAAGCGCGCGACGCATTCCGTGGACATGGAGAATTCTAGTTTTGTCTCTTGCGAGCTCAAGAAGCATCCAATGAATGCGGTGGCTCCGCCCGACGTCAGGTGCACCTCTGGAGAGAGAGCGAGAGCACAAAATATGAGCTTGCTGTCCTCAGTCAATCACTTCGTCTCACTCTCAAGACTACAAAGACACTCCGCAAGTGAATTTACTCATTTTTACTCACCTGGACGGATATATATCATGGATTTGGTCTGAATCATCTTGTATGCTAACAGGTACATTTTTGTGAAACTGCCATAATCCTCACTGATATTTTTCACATTTTATGTGATCATTTTGACGCGTCAAATGGATAGTTTTCTATCCTGTCACCATTTACTCACCCTCAAGTTGTTCCAAATCTATATGAGTTTCTTTCTTCTGCTGACCACAAAAGAAGATATTTTGAAGAGAATAGGTAACTAAACAGTTGATGGGCCCCATTGACTTCCATATATGGAGGGGGGAAATGCTATGGAAGTCAATGGTGCCCCACAACTGTTTGATTACCAACATTCTTCAAAATATCTCCGTTGTGTTCAGCAAAACAAAGACATTTATACAGTTTTGGAACAACTTGAGGGTGAGTAAATGACAGAATTTGCATTTCTGGGTGAACTATCCCTTTAAGCTCGACCATATAACCAAAGTTACCAAATGTGTGAGATCTTTTATTTTGAACGGAATGTAGTGCGTGTTAGTGTGTAATTAATGAAGTATTGTATTAATGTTATTAAATAAATAAGCAAATGTTAATAAAAGTAGGCTATTTGCAATTCAATCTTTTTTAAGACATGGAATTATAGTTAATATACAGCAGGCCTACATTTACAAAAAAAAAGTGGTTTACAAAAGATTAAAAAATAGTATGTCCTAGATTCTCAGTGTATTTTATTTGTCTCTCAGTGTGTTTTTATCATCCAAAATGTAATTTTGAACGCAAAAGTTAACAGAAAAGTTGTCAATAAAACTGTGTAAACAATATGCACCTCTAAATATTTAAAAGTGTTTTTATTTTATTTTAAAGCTATTAAAAACAACTCCACTTTGCGTGCCTAAACAAATGGTAAAAGGATTTAAAGTGGGCCTTTTTATAGTTGCTAATTCAAATTCCTCTCTTTCTAGGATCTGAGAGCAACAGTAGACAAGATGAGTTGGGGAGCACTTTATGCTCAGCTGGGAGGGGTGAATAAACACTCCACCAGCTTGGGAAAGATCTGGCTGTCTGTCCTCTTCATCTTCCGCATTAGCATCCTTGTAATAGCAGCCGAGACGGTCTGGGGAGATGAGCAGTCAGACTTCACCTGTAACACACAACAGCCTGGCTGCAAAAACGTCTGCTACGACCACTTCTTTCCAGTCTCGCATATCCGTTTCTGGTGCCTGCAGCTCATCTTTGTGTCTACACCGGCATTGCTGGTGGCTATGCATGTGACGTATCGCAAACGCAACGTAAAGAAAGGCCTTTTGGCCAACCGTACTGGCAGTGCCAAAGGGGATGACCTGGAGAGCCTGAAGAAGAGGCGTCTTCCCATCACTGGGCCGCTGTGGTGGACCTACACCTCCAGCCTGTTCTTCCGGCTCCTTTTCGAGGCCGGATTCATGTATGCATTGTATTATGTCTACGATGGGTTTCAGATGGCACGTCTTGTGAAGTGTGAGCAGTGGCCTTGTCCAAATAAAGTTGACTGCTTTATCTCACGGCCAACAGAGAAGACAGTCTTCACCATTTTCATGGTAGGATCTTCTGCCATCTGCATTGTGCTCAATGTGGCTGAACTGAGCTACTTGATTGTCAAGGCATTGCTGAGGTGCTCGGCCAGAACCAAGAGGAGGCGCGCCTTTGTACACCAAGATAAAATGTCCACAGAAAAGGCGCTCTTACAGAACGAAAAGAACACAAGGTTGCTGTCATCCGCTTCGGACTCCTCGACCAATAAGACTCTTTAAGATTATCCCTACATCCAGTGACTCTACCATCATGGATGATAATAGGCACGTAGATTACAGTGTTTTAACAGTATGTGATTTGTAGCTGTTTTTTTTTTGTTGTTTTTTTGACAAGTTACCCTGAGAGCAGAAAAAAACTGCAAACCTGAGAGAAGGTTTCAAGCATGGTTCATTTAAAAGCTGACATTCCTCCCCAAAAGACGATTAGGGAGTATCACTACACTCCATTGACTGCAAAAATGTTGGGGTTGTTGAATTTTATTTTCCACGTTGCTCAGTAGCCTACTCTCTAATAATGGCATTAGAAAAGCCCAAGAGTGACTCCTAGTGGTCAAACAACATAAATGAAGTTCAGAGACCTTTGCACAAAATTGAGTGTCCTGTTTTTAAGGGATCATTTACTTTGTATTGCACATGCTTCTCTTTATTTGGACTTTTACATGATTGAATTTAGCTTTGTTTACTTTTTATATATATATATATATATATATATATATATATATATATATATATATATATATATATATATATATATATATATATATATATATATAACCTACCAGTTTTAGACTGGCGGTAGGTAGCTATAATGTAGAGAGCTGAGGGGGGTTTATGTTTTTATTTGTGATTGTTTTGGTAGGCATGATTTAAATGTCTTCACAACAATGACACGTCTGTTTAGTTTAAAGTCTTTTCAAAATATTCTTGCATTGAAATCCCCGGTAGGAGTCATATCAGCTTACAGTAGTCGCATGCATGAGGATGTTTACTAGTGGCGCGCCGCGTACTATGACACCATCAGTCAGTCTACCCGTTGACAGGTGAGAGCGCTGAGCGCGCACGTGGATTCGCGCTTCGTCAACTGTCACGTTATCTTCCATTTAGTTTTTCTCCTCTGAGTAGGACTAGTCAGCGGTGAACAGTTTTGTTTTTAATGCTGTGATTTAACCGCTGGAATGGTTTCCACAGCTAGCTATTGATAGAATATTCTGCTGTTTACGCAAGCTGAGACGATACTTTTTTATTGGTCAAATAAATACGTTTCTTTGTAATTTTGGCTAACAACTTAACTTTTATATCAATATCTTAATAAAAAAACTACTTTTTAAATGTTTGATGTGTTTGTCAGTTTTGTGATTCTCACTGGTGGATTCTCTCGGGAAAACCAATGAAGGGCGGTGCATTTCCATTCTATTTTAGGCAATAGCCTACAAAAATTACAGAATTTTGGACTGGAGAGTGGAGACTAATTTTTATCTTGTTACCAGGTTACTTCCAGCTTTTAGTGATTGCTTTCATTACTAATGTAATAGCCTAATTAAGTTTCAAAATTCCACACTCAAGGCCTTGTAGCTTCTATCAGATGTTCAGTGGAGAATAAACAAGCACTAGCCTATTACACAAGAATGAAGAGCCCATGAGAGCATTCGCACAGCTTTGATTCGGCCGCAGGTGATTTTATTGGTTTATTTAAGTAGCTAATTGTACATTTTTTACTATTATTGAGAACCCATTGAACGCGGAGTGATACAAAAATAAAAACGTCCCATTTTGTTTTCAGGCAATCTTGCTTAATTATATTATTATTATTAGGCTAAATCATTTTTTTTAATTATTATTATTATTATATCTAGATTAATGATTTTTATTATCATTATTTTATGACAATATTCTGTGGTATAAAGTAAAATAAAGCATCTGTTTACACCGTATAGGCCTGAATAAAATCGTGTGTTGGGGCGATGAGTTTACCCCAGTTGACAGGGGCGTGGCGTGCGCGCTGACTGGCCGTCCGATGACTTTCTGAACACAGCACTCTTGCACATGCTCTTGCATGACCACTCAAAGTGACAGTAGCGATGGCTGGGAACGGGAGACAGCTGCGCTTGGTGAGACCCCGTCTCCACACTCGATTTGCCATGAAAAACTAGGTGTTCTACGAGAGTTTGGCCGCGGGTCTATGTTTGAAGAACTTTTGTGAATGAATAAGTTGGCCGGTCACTTTCAAAAGAGTTTGGTAAGCTGGCAGTGCTGCCAGGATTTGGGAACGGGGGGAGCGGGGAGGGCTCCTGCTGCCTTTGGGAGGTCTGTATGCTTCCAACGCACTCAAACTGTGGCAGCAGTGGCCGCTGGATTTTGCTTTCTTTAGATAAGTTTGCCTACTTGTCAAGGTATGCTTTAAATTAAATGTACGGAATATTTTATCCTTTTATATAGGCTACTATATTAATTTATGTTAGGCTACTTTTCGCTAGCAGCAACTTTGACTCCAATCTAACAGCTAATTATCATTTAGACACATTTCAAGAAACCATCTGTTGTTTGAGATGATCGGTATGAGCGCATAATCAGTGCAAAGAATAGAAAACCTGCCTCTCTAACTGACAGATTATTGATAATCGACCTAAATGTACAGTGAGAACGGTGGATTATTACTATCATCCGTTAATTAACAGCAGCAGTTTGTAATTAAATGCTTAGCAGATAGATCAAAGACGATAAATATTAGTGATCATTATATAAAAAAAAACCACTTTAATATCTGTAATGAAAATGCAGCTCCCTTAGGAATCAACATATTTTTGGGGTTTGTTTGATCAAAATTATTAGCCATTTCATACCATCAATTTCTGGACTTAAAAAGGCCTAAATTATTATTATCTATGGAGGTAATATAAGGATTTTAAAAGATTTTTAAATAATCTTAATAAATAAATTAAAATGTTTTTTTTTTTCATTTTTACCATTAAAATTCTATTTGCAGTTATATAAAGTTATCTAAAAAGAAAAATTAATTTTAAATAAATAAAGATAAATGTTAAATAAATGAATAAACACATGTTTATTATTATTATTATTATGTAACTTGCACCTTCTCTTTCAGGGTCATAGACTTGGTATAGAACCTTAGTCGATGGATTTGCCGCCCTCAATACAACATAATTTTAGTAAGTAAAATTATTTTTTTTTCTGCCTGTTGTATGATTCCGGGGGTCTTTGTTTACAAGTGCCAATAATATCTGACCCTGGTTCTGTTCAATCTTGCTGTTTATTTGTGCTTATTATGATAAAGATTGATCAAAATCCTTAAGTCATGGCAGTCATTTCTGGATTCATCCATTTTTCAAAGCAATTACAACACCTACAGGGTGAAATCATGAATTGTACTGTTTTAGCTGACAATTAATTATAATCATGTAGACATGATATGAGTGTAGATTCACACTTAAAAAAGTGGCCTGGTATACTATTGTCTCCATATTCCACTGCATTTCCCCCCTTGATGTCCTGAAATTGGCTCTATCGGGGCTCTTCACACATCACTGTCCAGTCAACACTTTCAGCTGTTTTTGAAAATTATAATGTCGATCTCAGCACATGCCTGCTGGGCAGTGAAGCGAACAGGTGAGAGAGAAAGAGACTGTGTTTGAGTGTGTTCAAAAAGTGTGTGAGTGTGTGTGTGTGTGTGTATGATGGCTGGAGAGAAAGGGAGCCATAGAGAGTTTGCTTACACTGTGCATGCCAGGTTCATTGCAGCCAGTTAGAAAGTTAAATAGCGAGGGGTCACGAAATCCATAAGTTTATGTCAAACTTTTTTGTCAATGTGATATTTGACAAGGCTGATTTGCTTGATTTTCCCAAATATCATTTGATGAATTCGTGCGAGGGACTGGCGAGTGCTTCTTCAGGGTTTACAGTTCGGATCTTATGTAGAATCGTGAAATGCTGTGTGAGTTCATTAAGAGCTGAGCATGTTTTTTTTTATAGGTTTATGTACTTTTAGCTGTGCCTGTGTGAATATACCTTCACACCACAGGCCTAGACTGAGAAGATCCAAATCATATCATGTAAAGTGTAACATGTTATTTTGTTAACAGTTTAACTAGTTCTGATGAATCCTCTCTGTTCCCCTCTTAACCCTTTTGCTCATCTGACTCCTCTCTCTCTCTCTCTCTCTCTCTCTCTCTCTCTCTCTCTCTCTTTCTCTCTCACTCTCTCTCGGCTGCAGACTGTACTTTCTCTCTAGGCTAGAAATCGTGAAGCATGGGTGACTGGAGCTTTCTTGGGCGGCTCTTGGAGAATGCACAGGAACACTCGACCGTGATCGGCAAAGTCTGGCTGACGGTACTCTTCATTTTTAGGATTCTAGTGTTGGGAGCGGCGGCCGAGGAGGTCTGGGGCGATGAGCAGTCGGACTTCACCTGCAACACGCAGCAGCCTGGCTGCGAGAACGTCTGCTATGACGAGGCCTTCCCCATCTCCCACATCCGCTTCTGGGTTCTCCAAATCATCTTTGTGTCCACGCCGACGCTTATCTACCTGGGCCACGTCCTGCACATTGTTCGTATGGAGGAGAAGCGGAAAGAGCGTGAGGAGGAGCTGCGAAAGGCCAGCCGGCTTCAGGAGGAGAAAGAACTCCTGTATAGAAACGGAGGGGGAGGGGAGTCTGGTGGACGGGGTGGGGCCGGCGGTGGCGGCAAAAAGGAGAAGCCGCCAATCAGAGACGAGCACGGCAAAATCCGCATTAGAGGTGCCTTGTTGCGCACCTATGTGTTCAACATAATTTTCAAGACCCTGTTTGAAGTGGGGTTCATTTTAGGTCAGTATTTCCTCTATGGTTTCCAGTTGTGGCCCCTGTATAAGTGTGCGCGGTGGCCCTGCCCCAACACGGTGGACTGCTTCATTTCCCGGCCCACGGAAAAGACCATCTTCATCATATTTATGCTTGTGGTGGCTTGCGTGTCCCTTTTACTGAATTTGTTAGAAATATATCACCTCGGATGGAAGAAGGTCAAACAGGGCATGACCAACGAGTTCGCGCCCGAGCGCGAGTCGCTGCCCGGTGCGAACGAGGCGGAGCCCGAGTCTCCCAGAACTTCGCCTCCTACCCTCAGGTACCCGCCAGACTACACGGAGGTGGCCGTGTGTGGCGGTGTGTTCCTCCAGCCCGTGTCGGCACCCTCCACGGCTGAGTTCAAGATGGACCCTCTGCGCGAGGAGCTCAAGGAGTCCTCACCTTTTTACATCAGCAACAACAACCACAGGCTGGCTGCCGAACAGAACTGGGCCAACTTGGCCACCGAGCAGCAGACTCGGGAGATGAACGCAGCATCCCGCTCCCCTTCCTCCTCCTCGTCCTCGTCTCGCTCTTCCAATAATGGGCAGCAAGCCAAAGACGCCGCTCAGCTCGCTGACACCCCCACCTCCGCCGGCGGCGGTTCGAGTGCTGGGCCGGAGGAGGGGCACGTCACCACCACGGTGGAGATGCACGAGCCACCCGTCATTTTCACTGACGCTCGACGACTGAGCAGGGCTAGTAAAGCCAGCAGCGCGAGAGCGAGGGCCAATGATCTGGCTGTGTAGTGACTCTCCACCCCAAAGCGCAGGGTTTTGTGGACAAAAACACAGAGAAATACCCCAAAAAACAAGAAGAAGTGAGAGGCAGATTGCTGGAATAGAAAAGTTCATTCCATTCATTAAGTAAGCGATGTAAAATCAGATCGCAAAGAGTTAAATCATCTCTTATGGGATTATGAAAGATGCCTGCTGAATGCTGGTTAGTGTAATGTAGTAGTTGAATGGAACAGCCAACCTGATGCAGGTTATGTTATACCAGAATCTGGAGTGATTCACTGAAAAATGTCACTTAAATTAGTCTGACAAGGCCTTAAAGTAAGAATAAAAAGATTGCCATTTAATCAGTTCAATTTAGTAAGTATATTCATGATAAGTCTCATGATAAAACAAAGGCATCAAACATAAAATGTTTGCAGTGCAATAAAACAGGTTACAAACAAAACTACATTTTAAATACCATCTATGGTTTAGTTATCATGGTAGACAATTATCATGTACTATATTTTATTTTATTTATTTTTGAAGCCTGGAATAGAACATGCTAGAAATGAGAATTTATTTTGTCAAATTCATAAACACTCATCTTGAAACATTTTAAAAATGTTCTCTTTGTTGTTCCAGCATCTGTCTCTACATTTCCTCACTCTAAAGATAAATCAAAGTGTTGGGGAAGAAAAAAAGTAAAAAGCACATTGCCTGATCAAAGTGGCAAACTTTAATGCATAACAGACAAAAGGTCATCCATACATGAAAAAATGAACATATACTGAGGCAAGTGACATATATAGATAACTGTTGTACTACTGAATGGTGCAGTTTTAATTCATATAGCTTGTTTATTGGACCACGTTTCTTCTTTCTTTTTTTTAATCCCATGATCTGAAGTTCACATCCTGCTCCTCTTTTGGATTTGAGAGTTTTGATATATGACCATCTTGCCATCAGGAATACATGATCACCTTTGAAGTAGTTAATCTGAGGAGGGGAGTACTAACTCTCATTACATGTGACATTTGAAATCCTTTATATCGAAAAGTTTGAGTATTTTTATTCCTAAAAATGTAAGCAATTGGTTGAGAATGAGTACAAAACATGTCATCAAGAGCATTGCTAAGCATTGCTTTTCTGTAGTCAGTTCGTGGTTGCCCAAAAGTAGTTACTTCAAAATGGACACAAAAGATGCTGCAAGTGTCTTATACTGATATGAAGTTTATCCCCCCCCCTCCCCCCTTTCTTCCTCTTTGCTGGTCCAGTTTCAGGTTACTGTGAGGCCCTCATTTTCACTGACTACTACTGCTGTTGTATAGAACATGCCTTCGGTACACATACTGTAACAACATGACAGCACAACCTGATTTATTTTTTTCTTGAGACCCATTTAAACACAATGTACAATGCTTTTATTATCAGGTATATACTTCGGCAATCCATTTAAAGAGACAGACAGCCCTGAAATAGAAAGAGGTGCATTGCTTCATCTCACAGAGACTGTGCAGGTTTGTCCTTTGGACAGAATTACTTTTGCTTTTATCAGATCACAGTATTTACAGATGTATGTTATTTATTTTCTGCTGTTTTAATGTATCCAAAAACCAAAGTTTGTTATTTTGTCATTTTTTGGTTCTTAAAGTTTACATTTTAGTAAATAGTTGAAGATTTGCACATTTAGGCAAAAAACACTGTTCAATAATTCTTACATTGATAGAAAGGAGGAAATATTTTTTGATCCTTAAAGGAAAATGTCTTAATGGTAAAAGTCGTTGTGTGATGGCAGTATTATTCCACTTAAATAACATCAAATGTAATTTATAAAACAGCACTTGTAGAGTACAAGAAATATGCACGTTTCCCATGTTTTATTTTAGGACGGTTGTGGTGGCCTGAAAGGACCGCAGGAAATTTGAATATTGTGGATTATAGCATTTCATCGATTCTGAATTTGAATTGGCCAGCCAGCCAGCTCTTTCCTATCTCAATCCGTTTGTAGTGTACTTAGTTGCAGCCCATTATTCTCAGATAATGCTCGTTTCTTGAACTGATTTTCTCAAGCAGAGCTGATTATTCTGACCAATCAGGGAAATTAACCACCTACATATGCTCAGAACAGCAGCCTGTTTCGATGCTGTCTTAAGAGAAGTGCCTTGTGTATTCAATTTTATAAGAACAAGTTGATGTAAATGTTCATTTACCTCAAATGTTTACAAAGCTGTTACTAAATAAACTTTTTGTACCATAAATGTAGGCTACTTTGACCTTTTCATTTGTAAACGGCAGGCTTCAAAACTCACGTTTAATGTTACTGATGTTGAGTGCTCTCAAGTGCAAGCCTGCTCACTAAAAAGGCTTGGTCAGTGGCTATTAAAAAGATCAAGGCAGAAACTTTCACAGACCTATGAGATCTTTATAAAGGTTAGCACCTAATTAAGTTAATTTTGTAATTTTTAACCAACCCTGAATTTAATTAGACAGTTTAAAAGGTAATGTCTGAAATCCTCATTACTGCATTTATGCAATTTACTGCAATTCAGGCCAAAATCATAAAGAGCAACACCATACTGTGAAAGTAATCTGCAGCAAGTCTGAGCACATCTCAACCAAAAAACTTGCACTCGTTGACCTCTGACCTTTATGCTTATCAGTCTTCCACTTCAGATTCCTAGAGGGGAAGTGAGAATGAGACTGAATGATAAGGGACACTAAAATGACACATCACCCACACAGTCCAAAACCATGCAGGCCATATTTGATTATTACTCCGACGTTATTATTACTACGTCCGACAAGTCATGGTGCTCTCGTGCAGTGAAAAATACATCGGGAGCAGAGAAGACACTGACAACGTGCCGACAGACAAGATAGAACAGATTACTTTTGACATGATGCAACATATCAGCTTTCAAATTTTTTTTTTTAAGAAATTCAAACAATAAATACCATTTTGTGGCTCTTTAATGTGCCCTGACAGATCGCTGTAGCATCTCTTCATCTCTTGTAACACCGATCATCTCCGACTAGTTATAGCAAGAAATCAACAAAAGTGAACATCAGAAGGTATGTGGGCAAAATGGAGGATTTTTCGTTATGATTGGTCAGACTCAGTGTTGCCAGACGTACGATAATTATCGTATTTGTATGATAATTTTGACCTCTGTACGATGTACGATCAATAATGAAAAAAATTCCATAATGTACGATAATTTCAGAATTTTGTGACACTTCAATCGGAGGTCATTGTGCTTCTACTCATTGATCTAGCTGTGGATCTACGTCATGATTGTGAGGAGAAAGTGAAGGTGAGAGAGCACGGCAGAGAGGGAGCGAGAGACCTTGCGTGTGTGCCTCATGAAAGCTACACCCCCCACCCCCGGTCAACACTTCAGTCCCCCCCCCCCCCCCCCCCCCCCCTGACAGTGTGGCTGACAGTGTGAAAATTAATAATTTTCACACTGTCAGCCATAAATCAGCACTGTAAAAAATATTAAAGCATGGAACGGAAGTTGTGATAATCTTTTCTTTCCTATTGTAATGGAAATCCAAGTGAAACTTGATCAGGAATTTATTGGATGGTTGTCTTTTGCTATTGCTGTGATGTTATTTGAGTGACAGGTTGATCCCGCCCTCGAAGAGAAGAGAAGAGAAGAGAAGAGAAGAGAAGAGAAGAGAAGAGAAGAGAAGAGAGAGTCGGAGTAGGGAGGGGTTTTAGATTTTGATTAAAGATTACGAGGGCACATTAATTAAAAATTATGTGCATAGAAAAATAATTTTAAAAAAAATTGTCAATTTTTATTTCATGGTGATTTTAAACGGAGCCCTGAATCCATTTCATGGGAGGCTACAATGAAAGTCTAAGAGATGTTGAGTGGAGGCAGATCTCAACACTGCCAGCTGAAAAACGTCAGCTCTGACATTGGAGTTCAAGTTCAGAGAACTTTAATTCTCACCGCACTGGTCCGTTTGAACTGACACTTATTGCATTTAGTCAGCACATGCTGTGTGTTGTGGGAACGGCCTCATTCTCTCTCACACACACACACACATACGCAGCAGTTGAAGTTCGACTGGCTGTTTCCTGGCTGTTTCATGTGCTCTCTGTCTAGATATCTATGAGAGGACAAGTGTGTTGGGTTATTTTAGGGCCAAGGGATTAGAGAGACAATGCAAATTTGAAACTGGCAAACCTCCTAAGGTTACAATACAGCACAGAATACAACATTGAACTAATTTGGAGTATCAGTGTTATGATAAGAATAAGGACAGTGATCAATGACAATGAAGTAGAGCAAAACAATGACATCAAATGAAAGGGATAGTTTTGGTACAGGATTGTGGGAAGAAGAGCATGGAGCCAGGCATTGAAGAGGAGGTGATAGGCAGTAGGTGTTAAGTCCAGTGTTTGAGGGGTGTCATTCGATTGGTTGTCTGCGGGTTGAAGGTTGCAGTGCTATCTATGAAGGGCAGGGTCTATGTGTAGCACTTGACTTCACCATCCCAGAACTAAAAACACACAGGCAGTTATTTATAGCCTTTAATCACCTTGGAAATTCATGCAGCCTCTCTGCCTGAATACCACCGTGCCGTGTTGTTTATATCAGGAAAGACACTCAATATGTTTGGGGCCCAGTCAGGACCAAGGTGTGCATGTGTAGTTAATGATGGTCAATGTTTTGGTGTTAGATTTAAACATTTCAACAGATTCTTTCAACAGTAAAAATCATATTCCTGTCAATCAAATTGCTGTCTTTTTAAGAAAGTTGTGTGGGCATTTCCATCTGACAGATAACCAATCCGTCCTATATTAAAGGGGTGGTTGTTTATGATTTACTTTTCTAACTTTAGTTAGGATAATGTTGCTGTTTGAGCATAAACAACATTTGGAAAGTTACAACGCTTAAATTTCAAAGCAAAGGGAGATATTTTCTTTTAAAGAAATTGCCATTTAAGGACTACAACAAACGGCTGGTCGGGACTTTACGACATTCCTCCCGGGTTGGTGACATCACTAAACCTAAAATTTACATAAACCCTGCCCCCGTGAACACGATTTATAGATTATCATGACAGAATATGCTAATCAATGACTAGAAGATAATTACAGATCAGCTACATAAATTCATCAACGAACCATTCAGAAATGTCCTGTTGCCTTCTACATGTTGTCACTTCTTCTTGAGTCTCTCCATCATTGTCTGACTCTAGTTTAAACATTAAATGCTAAAAGTATTTGAAATAATTGTACAACTAAAAATCATATATAATTTTAAATAATTTTCATTGGCTGCCTTAATTGCTGTTTTGTCCTTTGCCATTTTGTTGTTACTTCTACTTAATTGTAATCAGAAGCAGTAACACCCGAAAAATCTCAGGGTTAAAGAGATTTTTCACCTAAAAATGAAAATTATGTCATCACTCACCCTCATGTGTTCCAAACCTGTATGACATACTTTGTACACTATATGTACACTATATGGGGGGAAAGTATATTTTATCAAAAAAAGTATATTTTACTTTATGCTGAATGTCATGTGAACAACAGGAAAACAAGTCTCATTGCATCCGTTTGTTGGAGAAAGTGTTAAAGGTGCAATCAGTAAAAATTTTGAGTATCTATTAACAGAAATGCAAAATGACATCCATAACTATGTTTTCAGTGGTGTATAAAGAACTTACTTAATAAACCGTAATGTTTTTATTACCTTAGAATGAGACATCTATATCTACATAACTATGGAGGTAGTTTTGTTTCTTTATTATTCAATCAAAAAAAAGGTTGCTACAATCCAAAAAAATATTTTCAATTAAAAAAACCTTCACTTCAATGAAAAAAAATATATATATTTGAGACTCAAAAATATACATTTGAACACTGCTTTTCTTTGATTGAAAATGTTTTCTTTGATAGAAGTCCGTTTTTTTTTTTGTTTAAAGCAACCTTTTTAATTGAAGTAACATTGTTTTTTGATTGGACCATATAATGGGTAGGACATTTGTGTCTTTATCATTCAATCAAAAAAGAAGTTGCTTCAAACAAACAAATAACAGAATCAATAAAAAAGTCACTTCAATGAAAAGATAAACATTTTCAAATATAGAAAATCGTTTTTGAATGAAATAATTGAATAAAATACTTGAGACTCCAAAAATTGCATTTGAACACTTTTTTTTTATTATTGAAAATGTTCTCTTTGATTGAAGTAATCTTTTTTGTGTTTGGGGCATACATGGGTAGGACATTTGTGTCTTAATCATTCAATTCCAAAAAAGTTGTTTCAATCAAAAAAAAAATATTTTCAATCAAAGAAAAAACTGTTCAAATGCAACAAAAAAAAATAAAAAAAAGTATTGAAGAGAATGTGTTTTTTCGTTGTTGTTGTTTTTTTGTTTTTTTTGAAGTGCAAAAAGTTTTGAAGTTCAAATTTTTTTGATTGAATTATTTTGACACAAACGTTCCGCAGTGGGCGGGTGCTTCTCTATTGGTCAGACATGTTTGATTGACAAGTGTATACACCAACGACATCTTTCTGACAAAGAAGTCATGTTCGCCACTCGGGATTCATAAATTTTGGGGCATCTCGCCCCGGGGGGGCGGGGTTACGTCCTGCGTCACATCTCTCACGCGGGTTGAACGGGTTCTCGTCGACCAGGGTCAGCGCGCATTTACAGACGAGAAAAGCCGCGACATTTAAAAATACTACTGATATTGTGTCACGAAATGTCGTTTTAATAGTTTTTCAGTCAACAATGTAGTTGTTTAAAGGTCAAATCTGTGGTTTATTTATAAAGATAGCGCCTATTTAAAAAATTGATCGGACGTTTTCGGAGTTGTGATATCCAGTCTTTCACAGCTCATGTACCCCGCCGAGAACAGCCGTACCTCGGCCAGTGCTTCCGACGTTTGCCGCTGGCTCTGATGTCTCTAGTCCAGTGGTTAAAACATGAGATATAATTCGTCTTGTGTATATAACGGGCGATCTTTGGTTTCATTAATCTATCATTTGTTCCCTGGCAAATCGTTTTGGCTGAGGGCAAAGGGAAGTTTCATAATTTTATATTTTGGCTATTTTAACGTTGTATCCTGCTGTATGTTTGTCTAAATCGTTTACTTTATTTCTTGTCTTGTATAACTTCTTATACCTTTTAGGCTACTTATACTGTTACAGTGTCTATTACTGATCAATAAAACTAAAATTTAACAAAAATAGACAGGGTTGTGTCATTTTATTTTATATAGCCTATATATATATTTTATACAGCCTTTTCATTACAATTTTATTTGCTGTATACTGTTTGTTTATTTTATTGACTAAACTACTTACTATTACTTTTCACTTTATCTTATATTTATTTGCGTTGCACTGTACCATATCGTATCTATAAAGGATCCATCACATGCTAGGGCTTCACCCATCTCATGGCAATACACACAAGGGTTGCTTTGTAAATAGGTGTTTGTTTTTCTTTTTTGTTTCTTTCTTTTTTTGTGTGTGTTTATTTTGTATGATTACTTCCCCCATGTATTTGTACTCTGCTGACTAATGCTGATGTGTTGTTGATAAGGGGGTGGGGGGTTAAGGGAAAATTTGACAAATGCTGTGTATATTTCCCTGTTGAAAACATTGCATTACAAAAAAATGTATTGTGTATTATAATAGCAGTATTGAGTCGAATTAGTCGTTACTGCTTGAATCACCTAAAGAAGAAACATGAACTGGTTAACTGGAGTTTACTTTTCTGCAATACAATAAGTAGGCCTAACTTTATCGAGGTAAAAGTTTCCCCGCTGTCACCAGACGTAACGTTAGGTCTAGGAGTGGAGAGAAGAGTGACAAAATCACGACAGGGCTGTGCAAACAAAGTAGGCTATCTGTCTATTGCCATGTCAGTGTATTGATTGATTCATTGTCCCTTCATAGTTTGTAAGAGACATTTCAGGTTGGATGTATTTAATAAACTGAGCGAAGCCTATTCATCTGTTAATATGAGACGCGACTTGGCCATTGTAAGGCTACAGCACATCTTGTACAACTTAAACCCATGGTAGCTAGGTAACGATAAACAAACTGAAAGATCGCAATTCCTGATTTCGCTTTCGTTCACTAAACAAAGACTATGGAAATTAAACATCACTTTTCCATCAAAAAACTTGTTGTAAAAAACATAACTTATTAGATTTAAGACCTAGGTTCGCTAGCTAGTTCTGTGCCTGCCTGTGTGCGCTATGATGCGCGCTGACCCTGGTCGACGAGAACCCGCATAAGAGATGTGACGCAGGACGTAACTGGCAAAAAGTTTGCTGGCGAGTGGCGAACATGACTTCTTTGTCAGAAAGATGTCGTTGGTGTAGACACTTGTCAAACAAACATGTCTGACCAATAGAGAAGCACCCGCCCACTGCGGAACGTTTGTGTCAAAATAATTCAATCAAAAAAAATTTAAACTTCAAAACTTTTTGCACTTCAAAAAAAAAAAAACAACAACGAAAAAACACATTCTCTTCAATACTTTTTTTTATTCATGGGGGTATTTTTTTTTTGTTGCATTTGAACAGTTTTTTCTTTGATTAAAAATACTTTTTTTGATTGAAACAACTTTTTTTGGAATTGAATGATTAAGACACAAATGTCCTACCCATGTATGGCCCAAACACAAAAAAGATTACTTCAATAAAAGAGAACATTTTCAATAATAATAAAAAAGTGTTCAAATGCAATTTTTGGAGTCTCAAGTATTTTATTTGCATTTAAAAACGATTTTCTATATTTGAAAATGTTTATCTTTTCATTGAAGTGACTTTTTTATTGATTCTGTTGTTTGTTTGTTTGAAGCAACTTCTTTTTTGATTGAATGATAAAGACACAAATGTCCTACCCATTATATGGTCCAATCAAAAAACAATGTTACTTCAATTAAAAAGGTTGCTTTAAACAAAAAAAACAAAACGGACTTCTATCAAAGAAAACATTTTCAATCAAAGAAAAGCAGTGTTCAAATGTATATTTTTGAGTCTCAAATATATTTTTGGATTCAAATAATTTTTTTCTTTGATTGAATTTTTTTTTTTCATTGAAGTGAAGTTTTTTTTTAATTGAAAATATTTTTTTGGATTGTAGCAACCTTTTTTTTGATTGAATAATAAAGAAACAAAACTACCTCCATAAATAACCGCGGGAATCATATTGTGACGTCATGTTTCTACCGTAGCCGACAGCGAACAAACAGCGCTACAGAGCGCGTTTCGTCACTACCTTGAAAGAGAAGCCGCAGAAACCTAGAAGCTAGCCATAAACACCGTGAGTAGTGACTTGTCAGTGGTGTAAAATATGTAGTTGGATTGTTTCATGTAACTTAGTTCTCCCTCGCTGTGTTATGGCTTTGCTATGTGGGGATACATGTGCTGGTTATGTTCGTGAGACAGCTGATTAGTACTCTTGTCATTGACCATAAAACAGTAACGTTACAGGAATCATCAACCCGTCGATCTTGGAAGCATTTTAAGTCGATCGCGAAGTTTTCAAAATCAGAGAAAAAAAAAGGCTATTGTGTGTAGTAAATGGTGTCTAGGGGATGCGGAGGCGCGCGCGCTGTTGCAATCATGTCATTTTTGCCGCGCGCACCTTTGCGCTCATGCGGACGTGTCGAGTATAAACAAGGCTTTACGCTTTAACCAGATCAGCCACAGTAACAGCTCATATTAGCCAGCTAAACTTTTACTAGCAGCTACCCTGTTAGAAAAATATATAGTTGCCTAGTTTAATGTGGTTCTTCTCCCTCGCTGTATTATGGGTTTAGACAATCAGCTGATTACTATTATTATATTATAGACCCTTGATCCTCACCTGACTGGTTATGAAAACGTTATCCATGATGTGGTTTATAATGGACTGTGGTACAGAAACAGTGACAATGTTACACACTCTTGGCTTACTCTGGCTATTCTCTGCTGTCTCAGACGACGATGTTTGTCCCGTTTTAGCCACCGTAGCTTCTTCGAAAGGGAGGGGTGAGCAGTGGGCTCAGCCCTTAGTGCAAACTCGCAACCGAACCGCTAGATGCCGCTAAAAATCACACACTGCACCTTTAATGGCAATGTGAACTGACAGCGGTATCTATGGACTTTTAAGGTAATCAGCTAACCTAGCTAGTTCTTTTTATTGTTGCCGTTTTATTCGGTTTACATATCTAAATGTTAGTAAGAAGAAAATAGCAAACTTTTACACATCAATCTGCATATGTGAAGGACATCGGTTATCTTTGCCCGGTCCTTTAAATGTATCTTAAGGAAAATGGCATTATATTTAACACATACAAAAGACATACAAGTGATGCAACCTGTTTTGAAAAATATGGACGTTTTTGCATAACCCCCATCGGGACACCTGACCATTACTCCAACAATAATGTAATGTAATGACATCACATTCTAAATGCATATATTTTAATATGGAGTTGGTCCCCCCTTTGCAGCTATAACAGTTGCCACTCTTCTTGAGTCTTCTGGACTTTCCACAAGATTTTGTATTGTTTCAGTGCAGTGGGATTTTTTTTCCAGTCGTCCAGTAGAGCATTTGATAGGTCAGGCACTGATGTTGGACGAGAAGGCCTGGTTCACAAACTTCATCCAGTTTATCCCAAAGGTTAGGGGCCCAATTCACAAAACATTCTTAAAGGGGTCATGAACTGCATTATTGTATTATTTTATAATGTTAGTATGATTTTTACATCAAAATGTGTCTTAATTTAGAAATAAAAGGCATTTTTCCTACCCTGATTTTACCCTCTGATTTGAACGCTCTGTTGAAGGGGTATGTCTGTTGTGAAACTTCAGTGTAAGATTATAATGGAATTTATCATGACTTTGATCACAGCTCCCAGACAGCAACATAGTGTCGGCCCAGATCCGGCCCACATCTGGTACGCGTTGAATCCACATGTACCAGACGTGGCCCGGATCTCGGAGGACACTATGTTGCTATCTGGGTTTAAATGAAAGATTATTTTTTTTATCCTACTAAGAGAAACATTTTTGACGGTTTAGTTGCTGGTTTGATTTACTGACAAATAGAAAACATCTGACTGTACATCTGACTGTACATATCAGAAATCACTGGTCACTGCTGGTTTTGGTTAGACACCTACACATAATCAGTAGGCCTACATATCAAACGATCTGTACAAAGCAACAGTGACACAGTAAAAAAATGTTACTCACATAAGTGTGTTGCGCCGTTCCTGAAGGCACAGCATAGTTTTTTAATTTCAGTCTCAATGCAAATCCAGCGCAGAAGGAAAGTTATGCCGCGACTGTGTTCTTCCATAACCTGGCACTACATAACATTTTTCACTCTTCAAAGGCATGTTTATCGCTTAGTTGCTCAATATGAATATTTACATATTTAATTGCCCATATTTTAATTGAAGATATGGCATAATAGCAACATGCAAATTTAATGATTTCACTTAACTAACCTATAGATTTTAACGAAAGCGGAGATGTCTGAAATCTAATTCATAAAAACGGAATAATATCCCTGTTAACTACAATAATTATCTTTAAAAAAATTGAGGGGGTGGGGGGTGTGGTGTTCTTAAGAAAATATTTGCGATCTTAAGAATATTTCAAAAATTGCCCTTGGGAACATTCTTTTGGAAATTCCTTATCTTCTTTCTGGCCCCAGGGCTCTGTGTGGGCCAGTCAAGTTTTTCCACACCAAAACTATACAACCATGTTTTTTATGGACCTTGCTTTGTGCTCTGGGGCACAGTCATGCTGGAATATAAAGGGGCCTTTCCTAAACTGTTCCCACAAAGTTAGAAGCGTAGCATTGGCCAAAATGTCTTGCCGAAGCATGATGATTTCCCTTCACTGGAAGTAAGGGCCTGGCCCAGCCAAAGTATACTTTCAGTCTACTTTTTATGTACTTCTCAGAAATAAACTTAAAATTACACTTAAGTATAGTACTTAAATACTGACAAAAAGGTCTAAGTATATATTTGGTCTATACTTGTATTCAATCTTTTGATTGAATAGCCTATTAAATACTTTCCCCGCCATAGTTTTACATACTGTCTTATAAACCTGTTTTGGCATCTAATAAAATAGATTTGTTTGAAAATATTGATTTTAAGAAAACTATAATTCTTAAAACTATTAGTATGACATCACGTTCACTTAAAGAAAGTCATGCGATAAGTAGTACTCAAAGTTTACTACGGTTACACTTAAAAGTATACTTTTATACACTAAAAAGTGGGCCAATTTAGTCCCTAGTATTGATATAGTACACTTATATGCATACTACTAGTACATTGGTATTAGTATACTAAAAAACTTAAGTATACTCAATAAAATGTACTTGAAGTTTTCTTGTTTTTTTGTAAGGGTAAACCATTATTCCTCTTCTACCAAACTTTACAGTTGGCACTATGTAGTCAGGCAGGTAATGTTCTCCTAGAATCCACCAAATCCAGAATCGCACACCAGACTGCCAAACAGAGAAGCATGATTTGTCATTTTTCAGAACATGTTTCCACTGCTCCAGTGGAGGTGTGCTTTACACCACTCCATCTGACGTATGGCATTGTACTTGGTGATGTGAGGTTTGCATGCAGCTGCTTGGCCATGGAAACCCATTCCATGAAGCTCCCGCCGCACAGTTTTTGTGCTGATATTAATGCCATGGAAGTTTGGAACTCTTCATATGTTGAATCAGCAGAGCGTTGGCGACACAAGTGCATCAGCACTCAGTTACCCCACTCTGTGACTTTACCTAGTCTTCCGCTTCGTAGCTTCAAGTTGCTGTTGTTCTTAAATGCTTCCACTTCCCAATAATACCACTTACATGTAACATAGAATATCTAGCAATGATGAAATTTTACGAACCGACTTATTGCAAATATGGCATCCTATCACAGTACCACGCTTGAATTCACTGAGCTCTTCAAAATTACCCATTTTTTCATGTTGTAAATGCAGACAGCATGGCTAGGTGCTTGATTTTATAAACATGTGGCAATGGGTCTTGAAACACCAAAATTAAATAATTAAGGGATGTGTCCCAATACTTTTGTCCATAGACTGCGACCAAAATCTTAAAAATATTGTCTTCGGAGGACGCATTCCAGGGTAGGAAGGCATCAAGGGATGTCTGAATCCAATGTTAGCTTCAATTCCTGTCTCCTGAGATACTTTCGTCTGATCGATTTTTGAAGGCAGCATAGATGTATTCTTTGCTGCCTTCGATATCCCACAATCCTGTGCTTTTCATTCCATGACAGATAAGCTAAAAAAGAAAGATGCCATCTGAAAATTGCGGTTGGTGGTCAGTTTGTGAGTAAATGTACGATTTTGACAAGCAGTTTCCCCTTTTGATGTAATTTCTAACAAGTTAATTTGTAGTAATTAAACATTCACTTAGTTTTCACCAAAACTCTTTCTATTTTGCTCAAACACTGCCTGCAGTCATTGCCTGATAGGGCAGCAAGGCAACAAGTCAGCTTAGTCCCAGGGTAACACAAAACTGACTTCTAAATTGTCATAAAAGTCCCTTTGGTGTTTTTATATTGCAGTAATATTAGTAACAATTGTTTTAAAAATCCTTTAAACATTAAATAATTTTTTAATTGAATTAATTAAATATAAAAAATAAACGTTTCAATTTATATCAAAAACATCTCTCTGTGGACAAACACCTGAATCGCGCACACAGAATGCCACTTCAGACAGGATGGCAGCTCTGCATTCAATTCCCTTTTCGCGGACAAAAACATACAAAGTTACTAGACAAAACGAGAATTTTGGCATAATTTTGTAAGCACAGTCCTAAATGAGTTAAAAGGTGAAATGAACGCAAAGAGTTGTAAGAAAATATTTATTTTTTTTACAATTAATTTTATTTTATAATAAATTATTCTGTAATTAATTTGTTTAAATTATCGATTGACAGCACTAATATATATACACTCACCTAAAGGATTATTAGAACACCTGTTTAATTTCTCATTAATGTAATTATCTAATCAACCAATCACATGGCAGTTGCTTCAATATATTTAGGGGTGTGGTCCTGGTCAAGACAATCTCCTGAACTCCAAACTGAATGTCAGAATGGGAAAGAAAGGTGATTTAAGCCATTTTAAGCGTGGCATGGTTGTTCGTGCCAGACGGGCTGGTCTGAGTATTTCATAATCTGCTCAGTTACTGGGATTTTCACGCACAACCATTTCTAGGGTTTACAAAGAATGGTGTGAAAAGGGAAAAACATCCAGTATGCGGCAGTCCTGTGGGCGAAAATGCCTTGTTGATGCTAGAGGTCAGAGGAGAATGGGCCGACTGATTCAAGCTGATAGAAGAGCAATTTTGACTGAAATAACCACTCGTTACAACCGAGGTATGCAGCAAAGCATTTGTGAAGCCACAACACGCACAACCTTGAGGCGGATGGGCTACAACAGTAGAAGACCCCACCGGGTACCACTCATCTCCACTACAAATAGGAAAAAAAAAGGCTACAATTTGCAAGAGCTCACCAAACTGGGACAGTTGAAGACAAAAATGTTGCCTGGTATGATGAGTCTCGATTTCTGTTGAGACATTTCAGATGGTAGAGTCAGAATTTGGCGTAAACTGAATGAGAACATGGATCCATCATGCCTTGTTACCACTGTGCAGGCTGGTGGTGGTGGTGTAATGGTGTGAGGAATGTTTTCTTGGCACACTTTAGGCCCCTTAGTGCCAATTGGGCATCGTTTAAATGCCACGGCCTACCTGAGCATTGTTTCTGACCACGTCCATCCCTTTATGGCCACCATGTACCCATCCTCTGATGGCTACTTCCAGCAGGATAATGCACCATGTCACAAAGCTCGATTCATTTAAAATTGGTTTCTTGAACATGACAATGAGTTCACTGTACTAAAATGGCCCCCACAGTCACCAGATCTCAACCCAATAGAGCATCTTTGGGATGTGGTGGAACGGGAGCTTCGTGCCCTGGATGTGCATCCCACAAATCTCCATCAACTGCAAGATGCTATCTTATCAATATGGGCCAACATTTCTAAAGAATGCTTTCAGCACCTTGTTGAATCAATGCCACGTAGAATTAAGGCAGTTCTGAAGGCGAAAGGGGGTCAAACACAGTATTAGTATGGTGTTACTAATAATCCTTTAGGTGAGTGCATATATATACTTACTGTATGTGTATATATATATATATATATATATATATATATATATATATATATATATATATATATATATATATATTGGGGATATTCAAATTAATTAACCAATCATACCATTGATCAGCTCTACCAAACTTGGATGTCTTTTTTCCAGTAATAAACAAACATTGTTAAGTTGTTTTGATTGATATCTGTATTGTAAAAAGCGCTATATAAATATATTTTACTTGACTTGACTATATTATTTAGAAATATTTTGCTAACATGTTTGTACTCTAGCTGCATTATTGAGCAGTAACATACATACTATCATGCCCTATACGAAAAGACTTAAAAAATAAAACAATTGTAAATATTGATTATAAGAGTGTAAATAAATATACTGTAAGTTAAAGTTCGAATCAAATGTGTTTAAAGTCATACACATGGTATTGTAGAGGATTGGTGTGCATTGCAGTGTGACCTTTTGCCAGCTTAAAGTGAGTAACAGCTTCTGTCACTGCGATTGTAGAATGAACCAGAAGACAATGGCAGGGCACACAGATCTCTCTGTGAACACACTCTCGCACCCTTCTAGTTCAGTACAGAGAATGTCTGGACTCAAGCTTACTAAACAAGGGTCTGTATCTCAAAGCAAAATGGCAGTGACAGTGACTGAGTGAACTTACACAGGTCATGTTCATTCACAATGTTCATTCCCAATGTTGTTCTGTTTAAAATGGGCTGTATCACATTGATAGTCACACTTCTTTCTAAACCCAGATAGACCATCCTAAATTTAACGACATTAAGACCTTCAAAATGAGCTGTCAGCTGTCCAAGAGCGTAATTCGGGCCGACATCTTACATGAGCAGGGAAGTTTTAACAATTTTAAAGCTCATGCAGAAATAAAAAAATGTTAGAACTGTGGTGGTCATCCATGCTGGTGCTTCTCACTTTAGTACAGCTGGTCGCTGTGTTCCCCAACTAACATAAACTCCTCCTCCCTCAGCTCACTCTCTGTTGTTTTATAATTAAATGGTGACATTAGTTCATATCATGTGATTGTAAAAGGATTCATCACACATCAGAGGGCCTAATCGCCACCTATAGTCTGCCTCTCGCCTATGCCGGGGCTCTATCCCACATGACCCTGCTGAGGACAGCGCTTTCTTTATGTCCCCTGAAAGGACTGGGGATTGAGCCCAAACAAAAAAACCCACGAGGGTGAAAAAATGTTTTTACATCCGCCTGCCCTCTCGCCCGGCAGGCTGTGTGTGTGCTCAGGGTCGTTTTCGCTTTAGATCAATGGGACAAGTTATTGGAGTCTGGCCAACTCTAACTGATGGAAAAGAAAGAAAAAAGCTGCCTCTTCAAAAAAAGAGGGTTTGTCATACCTGCACGTGCCTTCACAAAACAGCTGGTTTTTCTTGTTCTAGCTGCTGATTTATCTCTCTTGTACATAATTTGGATTTTTGTACTGAAATGTTAAGCAGATTTGTGCCCTGTGCAGTAAAGAGAAAACATCCACACACATAACGCTCACAAACGCAGGGAGATGCCAAAGTTCACAAGCACACTCAAATAGGTGGGGTAACCTCAGCGTGCTTTGCGTCACTCAAACAGAAAAAAAAAAAAAAAAAGAGAGACCACATTCCAGTGTTCCTGAAGCAGGGATCAGAGTCGTGCCTGCATGGAGAGCGATGGCCATTTATCTGGAAACAAAACTCACGCCCAAATGTGAAAGAATTTAATGTCTCCATTCTGCCCTGGCCCATCCTGGTTTAATTTTGGCTCCAACACGCGTGCCCAATGTAGGACGCCCCCAACTGGATGCACTGCGAGGGGACACAGGCTGAAAAACACTAGCTGTGCTTTTAAAAGGGCTCACACCATTTTTACCTAACATTTAAAAAAAAAAAGAAGTCTGAAACTCTAATTTAAACCTGAAAACAACACTGTAAAAAAGTTTCTCCCTTAAAATGTTTAGTACAATCAACTTGTTTATCTCATTTCAACTTAAATTACATTAAACTGACTAAAAAAAGTTGAAAATTGCGTTACTTATTTTGATGAGTTAAAGCAATGTAAAAACATATGTAGTCATAACTTATTGTTGATAGTATAATTTAGGCAATATTTCTGGGTCAAACATCAAATATTGTGACATTAATCATTTGAACTTATTCACAAAAGGGCAGATTTTCTTCCACTGAATCAAATTGTGTTAGATATAGTTTCAAAATAACTCATTATTATTACTTAATTATTTTCCCCCTCAAATTATTATGCAGATAATTTGTAACAAAACTTCTGTAATGATGTCTATTTAATCACTAATAAAACCTTATTACGCTATGAATTCACACTATGACATTTCTGCACCCTGTTCACCCCCAAATTAATCAAATGCTGCAAATAAACTGTGAATCAACAGTACAGTACCTCTCAACTGATTTGCTTCCTCATTGATCAAACTGTGTCTGTTTAAAATCATTCCATAGTGTTATCAGACAGCCCTGCTGAACATTCAGCATTTATGAAAAATAATCCCTGATGGAAGAGTGCTGTCAGCTCAGGATGAACAAACAAATGTCAAGAGTTGGTGGCTAACCTAAAATATCAAGAACTTTTGCCCAAAATTATTTCCCGCAGAAAATTGTGTTTCTGATCAGTTGTGAGCATGTTACTACACAGTTGTTAGGATGTTCTAACTGTTTTTTTTATCACATTGTTATGTGGTTGCTAAAATAAGGCCTTCCTAGTTTAGGTCCATATGATTTTTGTCACCCATTTTATCATTTACCAGATGAAAAGTAATAGTAGCCTATATCTCAACAAACCGCACGATTACTAACAAACCTAGTACATTGCAGGATGAGTGAAGTGTAGTTTAATATGGATTTGTTTGCATTCCTAAACCTAATTATGAGTAACATTTTATGTTGTTCTGCAAAGTTTTGCTGGGGAATTCAATTCAAAAGGAATCCACAGGATTGGGAAATTTGGTTGAAGCTGATCAAACATACACACATGTTTTTAGAAACAGAAAGCTGATTGTTTTGATTTGCTTACGTGTGAGTTGTGCTTCATACATCGCTACTATTGACAATGGATCTTTATGCTCGTTAAAATTCCCTAATATGACCAATAAATTATTGTATAAGACTGTTATCTTCTCTGAATGTTCTCTTTCATAGGTTCACTCAACACTATAGCGATGATGCAAGGGGAACACCCTTGGGGTGGTGCTGATAGTCTGAACCCGTATCGAGTCATGCCAATTCATTGGTTGATGATGTTGGCGCCTCCTCAGCGGTTGTGCTAGTTAAGCGATTTCATTTTGGATATTCTCTTTTGCTTCTCGGTGCTTCAGAGACCGCATATAGTGGAACTTGCTTCATTCTCCTCTTGGTAAAGCACAATGGATCTGCATCGTCGCCAGTCACTGTGCTCTC
The DNA here is from genome assembly GCA_030578255.1 of Tiaroga cobitis. Taxonomy (NCBI): domain Eukaryota; kingdom Metazoa; phylum Chordata; class Actinopteri; order Cypriniformes; family Leuciscidae; genus Tiaroga; species Tiaroga cobitis. The sequence goes on from CM060599.1 coordinate 27,597,379, forward strand.
GTTTCATTGCAAGCGACGACCCGCGCTGATTCTCTTGTGGAATTTCTCCACAATTATTTATGCCCCAGTCTAGAGGCATGCGATGCCGTTTTATTTGGAATGGAAGATGTTTTATTCACCTTTGGGCCCGCTGCCGACACTCTCCCGCCTAGCGGCCAGGAAGCGCTATCTTCTACAGCCTACACTGAGTTTGTAGACGTGCTAAGAAGACGTACTGAGAAGCTCAACATTGAGCGGCCCGACGAGCCTCGCGATTCTCAGTTCTCCAAGCTTGACGAGCGGTTTCTGAGCGGCCAATCTAATTCGCGCCCCATTAGAAGGAAGCTACCATTTTTCAGCAACCTTCATTATGAGATCTTAAGACCCTGGAAGCAGCCTTTTCCCGCTAGTTTGACTAATGTGGCGGCCTTTGGCTCTGACTTCACCAACCTGGTTGGTTCTGTGGATCTGGAGCCGATTGCACCAACAGGGCTTTACTAAGCCTGGTCCTAACTGCTAAGTAGGTCTTAGTTAAGACCAGTCTTTAGAGTTGACCTAACGTCGGTTGCACCAACCAAACTTAAGCCTAGGCATAACTACGCCTGGTTTTAGCGATGCGCGTTCCTGTGAATGGCCACGGAACTATAGCGGTTGCCTAGCAGCGTGCGTTGCTGTGGTTACGTTGTAAACTATCTTCAGCTGTTTGGTTAACTTGTAGCCGTATCAATGGAGGATCAAAGAAAAAGGAAAGGAAATTTCACCGACATCGAGATACTTAAGTTAATAGAGCTGTACAGTCAGCACAGGCACACACTGACTGCCAATGGCCTGACATGCGGTGGATTTGTGAACATTAATCATGTCTCCAACAGTGTTTTGAAACACACTATTTGCATAAAAACATAACATTAAAAAAACATTAAAACATTAACATAAAAACATAACATTTCTCTCCCTGCCATACGCGCTACGCGGTTTGGAGCGTCTCTGTCTCGCACTCTAGATTCCGGGAGATTTTAACTAATTTGCGTGAAAACCGGTATAACTGGTGGATCACGCGTGGCTCAACAGGTAGATCTATAGATAAACCCATCTTTCAGGCATTTGACCGACCGGGTTGACACTTCAGCGTGAGAAATCGGGGGGGTGGGTGTGAGCGTGTGAAACCAATTAAATGCGTGTGTCACGGCCAATGCGTTACAGTTTGCAGCTCTGTATATGCCTAGATTTTGACTTTACGCCTGTAAAGTCCGGCTCGATTGGTCCAAATTCGGCATCCAATCAGCGGTAGAAGGTTACTCTGCGTATTACTTGCCTTTCCTTTCACGCAACACAACAAGATTAAATGCAATATATTTTCTCATGTATTATCTCGTTATTATCTGACTCCATAAATGAAAAGGTTTTAATGATATCCGTGCATCATTAAACGTTAGCGAAGGTTTGTTTATTCTTTAAACTCTGATTATATTTTATCCGCTCAGATCAGGAAACTATATCACTTCGAGTTCCTCACCAGGTCTCCGGCACAATCTCGTCAGTTTCCGATTATCAAAACAGAGGTAATTGGCTGAATGTCTGGGATTTGCCGTAATTCACACGTACATAATCGAAGACATACACAGCCCCCTCGAATGCCACCTCAGGAACTTAATTCAATAACTTACTTTAGTAGCGTACACTTATCTAAAGTAACATTAAATTAGAACAGAGGTTTTTAGACGTACCCAAATCTAGATCAAACAGCTGATTCTAGACGGAAACTACCCGTCTCCTCATTCAAGTACACTTGAATCTGATATCAGATATTAGTCGTCACTAAACTCTGACGCAAACTTGTGGAAATATACGAATCCGATAATCTACTCGGGGGAAAACAATTCTCAGAGTCGGTTAGAATAAAATCAAACGTTTACAATTTATTGATCAGGTAATGATGTAATCATTTCAAATCCAATTCAGAGGATAAAATCATCAGTTAAGCATATCAATTCAGAAATCACAGAATTTGTAGAAATTATTACCTGTCAACAAAATTACACACAGCGGTTGTGTGGGCAGTCAACCTACAGACTCCCCGAACTTTTCTGCTCTTTTCCTTATAAACCCAGATAATTCAATTGTTACCAAATGGTGATGTCTGTCATTATAATTAGATTTTGGTTGTTTATTCAGGGGCTCACACTGTGAGGTCTGCCTGATTTTACATACAGGAGGTAGTCTGAATGAGGCTATTATGGGACACATCACTTTTCTCACATTTCATAACTTCTTTTAGCTTTTCATCATAGTTGGGAGAATGAGACCATGTCACCAGGCGCATTGTGATACATCAAAAGACACCAAACATGAGTAGTTACATTTTTGTACACACATAACATTGCATAAGGTTTTAGTGTATTTCAGGTGAGGAGGAGGGGGATGTGGGGGAGATGGTGTGGGTGAAGTGTGAACTGCACTGTGTGCTGCGTCTCCAAAGTTCCTGTTACATATGCAAGAGGGAGTTACATATTCAAGGGATAGTTCAAGTGTTAATTCCCAGGAGGGCCTTTTGTCACATTGAGGGGTCGATCAGACATACCGGCACCAGCCTTACACGCCTGCTACTGACTAGGCGTAAGATTTATGCCCAGTCTTAGCAAGAAGAGGACTTAAGCCTGGATGGTGCAACGGTCGTAACTATTAGGTCGGACTTAGAATGCTGAGTTAAGACCTACTTACCTTAAGACCAGGGGTAAGCCCTGTTGGTGCAACCGGCTCCAGGGCTATAAGTATAAATTGGGATTTAATGTATCAAATAATCAGACTAAAGCTCAATTTATACTTCTGCTTCAAATTCACGCCATAGCTATGTCGTAGGCTGTGTGTAGCATGTGCACCCTTCGGCATACCCTGACGTGTGTAGTACTCCTGAAAATAAATATAAGAAATAATATTTAGAAAATTAGAGAAGAGCGCTGTAATGACGGATTCCTTGACGGCGTCTTTGTTCCGAATGAAGCGCATCATGGGCGCACCACAAACTTAGGCGTGCGATGACGTCATAATGACGCAGGTTTTCCAAATGAAACTAATTCACTAAATGCGCATGACACTTTTTTTTAACAAAGCACAAATAAGAAATTGAACAGTATTAAAGTATTAGAAAAATAAAATTTTACAATATTATAATGGAATTGAAGAAATTGTACAAACATAAACAGCTTGTACTCACTATATTACACTCTCCCCTACAAGATAAAATATCATCCTGACATCTAACAATGCCCTTCTAAATTTCTATTGCTTTCTGTTAAAGCTCCAGCCCGTAACTTTTTTGGGTTAAAAATTATCCAAAATAATTTGAGCAAGTACATAACCAGCCAGTGTTCAAAACTATCTGCTTGCCTTAGCTCGATTCAAAACGGTAAGTTTTATTACGATTAATATTTTTAATTCCAGTGGTACTTTTGGATTTCCGCGGGAAATTCGAGCATGTCTTTGCGTCATTATGTCACATCTGTACACAAAGAAGGTGTCTATATTGCGAGTGAGGATGTTGGAGGTGGAGATTTATAGCCTTTTCTCACAGCACTTGATATAATTAAACATCAATTTGATTGCGGATCCAGAAAGGTTCAAACGACAATCACCAGCGACAACTAGAGATTCACCTGTTGCAAAAGGCAAAATGCAAAAGACTTTGGAAAAAGAGACTGCAACCGGGCTCATGCGAAAACAAGGTTAAATATCTGAGAAGGGCTTTAAATGTAGTCAAGCAATGCTGATGTTGTTCACATTAACAATTTGAGAACAAAGGATAATTTGCACGGTTTGACGTGATATGATATACGATCGTTAGATTTAATCAGCGCGATTTACTGCAATGCTTTTTTCAGTTAGTTGGTCAGAAGAACAAAAGTGGATGTTACTCACTTGTTCAGATGAGATTTTAGGGTGAAAATTCTTATGTTGGTCATACTTCCAAAAAGTAGAATTTGCGATTCCGAATGACAGTATCCACACCGGCACGGTGACTGACCATAGACAGTAAAAGAAGACTGACAGCTGCACATTCTCCTCAAAACATTGGATTCATCCGCGCTGTGCCTTGCCGAGGTACAACTCACGTAAAGTTGATAATTCCACGAATAACTGCAATTGCAGATTTCGAACAAAGACAGTGACAAAGAGGAAAAACTGCGGAATGCAGCTTTAAACAACCTTTTTACACACTCATACCACAGTGATAATTCACATGTCTTTTTTCACATTCTTCAATGGATACATAACAATTACAATGGCACTGAGACTGATGGTCCTCCCTTTTTTTTTTTTTTTAGCCCATATAAATCAATTGGCAAATGCCATATATTGACAAGAGTTTCAAAGTTCAGCAACAATAGTCCATTTGGCGGAATTATTGTCAGGAAAGGACAATAAAAAGGACATATCACTTATGCCAAAATAGAACAGTCCATTTGAAGCTTAGAACAGCTTAACGTGGCTGTGTTCAGAGCCCTAAAACAGTCCATGTTCCCTAAATCCCACAGCAGTGTCTGGTTTGCTATTCACTTGATTTCACTATTGATTGTCCATTGTTCATATATGTTTTCCAGGCTCTTCAGTGTGCATATTAGAAAGGGCAGTTCATAGCTTACACATATCAACAGTCCATATTATTTGCACCCCAAAGGCACTTGGTAGTATAATCAAAACGTTGGATCAACTTAAAGATATGGTAGTTCACAGTTAGTTGCAAAACGCTTTGGCTTGGTGATAAGAAAGGGGCATTGTTGACCAAGTGTTTGGAACTCTGAAATCCTGATAATAGTCACCACACATGCTCTGCACATTGCGACATACTGGTGTCCCAAAGGTGTCTTAAGTTAACTTTTTTTGGAGGCTGTCGAGTTCTCGTTAACTTGAAACTGTTTTGTTCCACTGAGTGCATGTTTCTCTGTTCTTGTGTTGCAGGTGCTCCTCTCTCAACTAACTCCATTTCCTCAGACTCAGCAGTTGATCCGATCTCCTGAGCTCCCTGCCTGTCTCTTGTGTCGCCTACTCGTCTCTTCTCTAGGCTCAGTTTCCAATTCAGCTTGGGTTGACTGTGGATGTGGGTCACAAGCTAGTTCATGGGTACCTACTGATGATTCAGGTAAGTCTGACTCCCTTGATAACATGTCTCTATTTGTCTAATGTTGTCCATTTGTCCTTTTGTTTCTTTGTTGGAATTCCACTCTGAAGCTGTCCTCATCTTCGTCACTTTCACTGTCTGGCACATACTCTCTGTTCCTTCCAAGCTGAACCCTTTTTTTCCTCTGTTGGTTAGGTGTGGAGTCACTTTTCTCGGCAATGGCTGACGGTAAGTAATCGCATGGTAGAAGTAGATTTCTGTGTAAGACCATTGACCTTCCTTTCCCCTGCTCAGGTTTCACCTCGTAAATAAGGACATCCTCCATGGCTTGGCGGATTACAGCGTGAACTTTGTCCTCCCAGTAGTTCCTTAGCTTTCCAGGAACCCCTCGCGGAGTTAGATTTTTCACAAGGACTCGGCTTCCAGGTTTACAGGTCAGCACATCTTACTATGTGGTCGTAGTTTCGCTTGTTCCTTTCAGCAGACTTTTTTGCATGGTCCCGTGCAATCTCGTAAGCCTCTTGCATTCCCTTTGTCCAGCATTCTACATACTCTCGCTGATTAGTGGTGCTATGGTCCTGGTCAAGTCCGAACAATGCATCAACGGGGAGCCTTGGGGAGCGACCAAACAACAGGTAAAATGGCGAGAAGCCAGTAACTTCACGTTTAGTGCAGTTGTGTGCGAAGACTAGTTTGTTAACTGCCTCCTTCCAATTGGATTTCTCTTTCTCTGTCAGAGTCTTGAGCATCTGTAGTATTGTTCTATTGAACCTTTCCACCTGGTCATTTCCTTGTGGATGGTAAGGGGTTGTTCTTGACACTGTAATACCACTGTACTTCCTTAGTTGCCACTGCTTTGAGCCTGGCCGGGACCCAGACTGTAAGTGCTCAACGATCACTTTGATGTCCTTATCGTCACTCTGTGCCTGTCAAATCTCCGCTTTTGACAATGCCATTTGTGGTACTTCATCTGTCTCTCCATGCCATTACTGCCATTACATCCTCACATCTGACAGTCATGTTGGGACCCAGCTCATCCTGGATTTCGACTGCTTGTATCATTGCTCCGATGCAATCTGATGGAATCTCCTCCGTGTACTCTTTCATCACAGTCTCTACGTCCAACGGCATTCTAGACAGCGTATCCGTATCCATGTTCTGTCTTCCTGGCCGGTAGCGGATTGTGAAGTGGAAGTCCGCTAACTCACCGACCCATCGGCACCCGGTGGCAATGAGTTTTGCAGACGAGAGTACATAGGTCAAGGGATTATTATCGCTGTACACAGAGAAAGTTGGGGCGTAATACAAATAGTCCCTGAATTTTTTAGTCAAAGCCCACTTTAGGGCGAGGAATGCCAGCTTCCCGCTGTGGAGGTGGTAGTTCTTCTCAGCCGCTGTTAATGTTCTGGACCCGTAAGCAATCACCCTCAACTTTCCACCTTGCCGTTGGTAAAGAACAGCCCCCAGGCCTTGATTTGATACATATGTATACAGGATGAATGGTTCAGAGAAATCACCATCTAACACTGGTGGTTGGACCAAGCTAGTTTAATGGCACCAGAGAACCCATCTTGCTCCTTTCTGTCCCTTTCTTTGACCTTGCTGGGCTTTCCACATCATTGGCTTTGCCTTTCAAAAGGTTATACAGCGGAATGGCAATTCTTGAAATAATTCTTGAAAAAATCCTGAGCAGGCTCACAATCTTACGTAGCTAGGCGACTACCCTCTGCAGACACAATTCTGCCCAGGTATCTCACTTCGTTCTTGAACAAGTTGCATTTCCGTGGCTTTAGTTTAATCCCATGGGTACGTAGTTGCCTCAGTACTCTCCTTACTGCCTCCACTTAGTCATCAAATGACTTTGTGAAGACCGAGATGTTGTCCAGATATGGCACGCAGATCTTGTCTCTCATTCCCTCCAAACATTTCTCCATGAACCGCTGGAACGCGGATGGAGCATTCATAAGGCCAAAGGGGATGCGAATCCATTCATATAAGCCCCAGGGAGTTGTGAATGCTGTTAGTGGCCTGCTCTCTGGGGTCATGAAGCCTTGGTGATACGCCTTCCCTTGGTCGAGCAGCGAGAACCAAGAATTGCCCCCCAGCCTATCTAAGATGTCCTGCACTCGAGGAATCGGCTGGTGGTCAGGTACTGTCTTCCGATTCAGGTCCCTGTAATCTATACACAGTCTGAGGCTGCCATCCTTTTTCCGGACACACAATTGACGGGCACCTTTTTTCACCTTCAGCAGGGTGTCAAACAGTTCTAGGCCCTCAGGGTGTTGAGGGGTGATGCATGGCTCAAACAGCAACACACTGTCTTGGTTCACATGTGGCATTTTAACTTTGCACTGTATTTGCATGATTGTGTGCTTTGGTATGTTCACAGGTCCCTTGGCAGTACTCACCGTATACTCGCCAAGATCATCAGCTGTCACCAGATTGATGAAGGTATGCACTTTGCCTCTTCTCAGGTTGGGGAAAGGCGCTTACAATGGTTTGGTTCAGCTGCTTGTTAGTCACTTTGTCCGAAATGTCTGTATCTTTTTTGTTTCATTACTCGCTCGATTACATTAAATCCAGTTTTAGGGAGTTGCTGACCCTTAAGAACAGGGGTGGGGAACGTTGATCCTGAAGGGCCACTGTCCTGCAGAGTTTAGCTCCAACCCTAATCAAACACACCTGAAGCAAATCAAGGTCTTCAGGATTACTAAAGTTACAGGCAGCTGAATGTTTTTTTCAGGGTTGGAGCTAAACTCTGCAGGACAGTGGCCCTCCAGGATCAACGTTCCCCACCCCTGCTTTAGAACAAGCATAGGAATGACTAATTCTTTTACTCTTTCAGCAGGGGAGGCCAACTTGAACGTCACCTCAACCCATCCTGTGTACGACATGTCAGTACTATTGGCCGCCACAAGGTGTAGGCGTTCAGGTATGTAGCTGTCTTTCCACTGCTCATCGATAATACACACCAGGGAGCCTGTGTCCCATAAATCCTCTGTCTCATGTTCTTGCAAATAGCACGCCACCAGCAATTGCCCGCCAACTAGGGAGGTTACTGGGGAGTGCTTATTAACTCGGCATTGGGCTGTTATTATGGTGTCTATGTCATGAGGCACAGGGTTATGCAGTTTGGTTTTGAACTGTCGTGTTGTGCGTCGTCGGGACGTGCTTGTCTCTTGGGTCACTCCCTGTCCCTTTGGAGCAACCTTTCCCCGTTTAACTGAATCTCCCTCTGGTTTCTCGTACCCCGTACTCTGCAACCAGCTGCAAAATGTTCGCTGATGCTGCAATAATAGCAATGGGTGCACAGCTCCCTGGTTCCCCTCTGTTGGCAGTGAAAACATTGTCTAGCTTGCTGGCGTCTGGGCTGTTGAAACAGGCATTGGGGTTGCGACAACCATTCATTTGGGTACTGTCGTATGACCGGGTAAAGTGACTGACTGGCTTGGGGGGGTATTTGAAAGTGATGGCGCTGGGGCTGCTGTTGTTGAGCAAAATGTGTCAAGGCATGGAGCAGTTGTGGTGTTGTGTACTGTTGCTATGATACAGCACCAAATTGCGGATGTTGCGATTGAAATTGGCATGATTCTATACGGGTTCAGACAATCGGCACTGCCTCGAGGGCATTCCCATTGAGTCATCGCTACACAGCGTCTCGTTCCCTATTCAGAGAACATAGGTTACGCAAGTAACCCAAGACGTTTTCCTTGGATATTTTACAGGTAAAGGTGTTTATTATCTTATTAAATTACCTTTGAAAAGTTAATTGAACACATCCTGTCACAAAAGCTCTCATTCTTGCAGATCTCATCCTTCCACTTGCACCTCAATAGTTCCACTGCCCTATAAATAGATCAGCATGCAGAATAAATCCTATTTATACTGAAGAGGGGAGTATATACTGCCTATGATAACACAACTGCCTGTCAATCATAACTCAGGCAACCTTAGTGAAAATAGGACATCATGCATCCTCCTGGCAGCCATTTCATGTCACCTGAGCATCCACTGCAATGACCTTGTGCATCCGAGTGTAGTCGTTGACATGGGACACCAGCTGGAATAGAAGTCCATCAAGGGGCTTGTTCTGGGGTACATGTGTTTGTTTGGGAGGAGATGATATGCAGTACAACCCAGATAAACATAGTCCAACCTTACATCACAACTGCAGGCCAGGCTCAACTCTAGAAAAATATGGTATTAACACACATGTTGGCCATGTGACTTCATTAGAGAGGACTATGATCAGCACTACATAGGTGCACCCATATTTGCAGTCCTGAACACGAGTTTACTCAGTATATATTTTTCCATTCATGAATAGGTGGAGAAAAAAAAACAAAAAAAACCCCCAAAACGGAAGGTGGTATGGGGGATGATGCCTGCCACTGCAAAACTCACTTCCAAATTTGAACGGTGTTACTAAGCGATTACATACTAGACTGAATAAAACTACCCCATTACCAAGAGTCTATATATTCTGGCCACTATACAACATTTGACACACTTGACTGAATTAGTTTTTTTTACAACTCTGTATTTTTCAGCAACGCTAACTTAACCAAATGAATTTAAAAATTAGCTAATAATCGGTTTCCTGAACCGCATCCTCATCTGCCAGTTGTGTTGGGATAGTCGAACAAAAAATAAATAAATAGAGTTAAGACCCTTTCACAGGCCATCTTAAAAAAGTTAATCGTTCCAATTTCACGAGAATCAGGAAGTCCACAGCTTAACTATAACGATAAAGAACGATATCATTGGAATCATGGTGCGTTCAAGTCCTCCTGGGAAGTTCGTATTTACGAGTTGGGAAGTCGTTTTTACGATGTCAGGTGATTTCAAGTCACTTATGCCAATTAAAGTTCTCTTAATTACCGACAAGAAAACGAAGAACAAAGAATGTGCATCAGGTGTGTTTTACTGTTTTTAATTAATGAAGTTACTATAAACTATATCTTTACGTAATATTTTGTTATATTACTACAATGCTATTATATTTTGCACAGGCAATTGTTATTTTGTTGCAAATAAAAAAGCCTGACAATGTCACTGTTAAATACCTATTCTATACTGTGGTATTCCACGTTTCTCACTGACACGCCCCGCAGCACGTAAAGATAGGGATTTAAAGAAATCCTGAGTTTCCCACTCATATTTACAACTTTGTGGTAGCGTTCATGTACCTACAATTCGTAAATATGATCTTTCCAATCCATCATGACTTCTTTCACTATCACTTTCAGAATTATTTTTCCCCCCAGCCAACTTTAAAGTACTTGAGCATTTCTATAATTAGTTATCTTAAAAGTTCTAGGTGTGAATAGAACTTTAATCAACTTGCAAATTGCTTACTCATACAACATTCATATTTTGAGCTGTTCAGGAAAAAGCATTTAAAAAAAATGTTACTTAAAGTGCTTTTTGAGACAAAAATAAACTGTGCTCAAGTATAATTTTCATTACAAAGCTAAAAGAAACAATAAAAAAATGGAAAACAGAACAGAAAAGCAGTCAACAAGTCTCAACACTGGAGACCCAAGTCCCAACATTGGTCTTTCAACAGCATGGTGAAGCTTGAGAGAACTACAGCTCTAATTTAAGGTGGCTCCTTTGAAAATAAATAAACTGAATAACTTCGTTTCGATTTTAAGTATATTCCTATAGAAAGACGTGTAATTGACCTTATTTTCTTTTGGCCACTACTGGGTGTTATGACTTAATTTATTACCATTAAATTAAAAAGGGAAAAATAATAGTAATAAAGAATAAGGAAGCATGTACAAACTTGAATGATAGTGCAAAGGCTCTATGTATTAATCTAGTAGATTATTTCACATCTCCAGTCACTTCAAGTAGAACACATTTCCTCTAGCTGTATGATTTGAGGTATCATTCATGTCCACTGCAAAAACGGTGCAGGATGAGTTAAGTGCCAAAGTTTAATATTTTTCAAAACCCTATAACCCTAATAATGAGCTTGGTTTAACAAGCACAAAACAAACACCTTTTTTAGTCCATCACAGAGGGCTACTCACTTCTACCCCTTCCAAGCCAACAGCAGAAAAGGGCTGAAAACAAAATGACAAAACTGAAAATTCACATTTCACAGTCCTGCTTAACAGTAGATTTAATCAGAAAACATAAAGGGTCTAAAAAGGTAAACCATTATGAGACCAAGAAATGAGCTTGTAATTTATTGGTAGAAAAGGTCAAGGAAAATAATCGTAAAAGCCATGGAAACATAAACTCCACCGACTTTCACCGTATAAATAAATCACTTTTAATCTTGCATAAGCTAAGTGTTTTGAACGTAACTTTTAATTACTTGTGCACACGCACATCCTTCAAATTACTCAAGACTCCAGGAAGAGTACAGAGCAAATAACATGTCTCTGCTTATCTGTGTAATCAGCATATGCTGCAGATGAAATTCAAAGTCAAATTTCATACACTTGATTGTTCAGAGGAATAGTTTCACACTTAAAGGTTCAATGCCAGTAACGCATTGGCTGTGCAGAACCAACTCCTATCCAATCCACTCCAAAACAACACAAGAAAGGCGAGGGAAAGAGGCACATTCACAAACACACTCATTCCACGCACACAAAGAAGAGGTCCAGGGCTGCAGCAGGTTTTAATGCTATTTTGGAAGGCCAGAGAATTTGCACACATGGCACAGCGTCCAACACACACACACACCCTGCCCCGCTTTTACAAAATCTTGGACTCTCTTTAACAGATGTCAATCAACAGTAATAAATAAATTTAATCTTTAGAAGGCTTTGTTGGGCAGGAAGAAAAAAAATCTCCATTACTTTCCTTAAAGGACCAAAGTTCTTGTGTCTGTTGTCTGCTAACAGACTACTTTTAGAAATATTTTTAGACCACAGTGGCCACACAAGTAATGCTACATGAACACAAGTTTCCAACGAATTGAAAAGAAGGGGAAAAAATAAAGAAGAAAGCAGCATCCCGTAAGTTTCGTTTCTGGAGAAAACTCCTTAGGGTCTTTGGGAAGACTGATGTGAATCAGCATTATCCCACCAAAATCCATCCTGACATCATCTCTTAGCTGTATTGGGATCAGTGTGTTTAAAGGGAGAGTGACAGGGTGTGATATGGTAAGCAGCTCGTTGGTGATGCACAGGGTGTCACGACAGCATAGTAAGAAGTCTTCAGTGCATCGGCCTCTAGACTCCCTCCTCATGCTGGTTGTCTCTATAGATATCTCTGACCAGCAGCACTCGAGTCAGGAGCCTAGCCAGCACGCTATTCTCTAGAGGTGTTGAGCTGAACCACAGCGGACTGTCCGAGGAAGCAGAGACCTCTGGCTTCATGTAAAAAAAATCTGTCCTCTGTCTCACAGACTCTGGGCTGAGGGGAAAGAGAGGAGACAGGTTAAACAACAACAAAAACAGCAGTCAGATCCCACAGAGAACTAGAGATACAGCGACATTACAAATCTGGCTGATATAAAAATACAAAATATTTACATGTTACGGGAGATAAACTGATATGCATTTAAATAAAACCCTCATATCAAGATTTTTAAATGCTACAACTATTTTTAGGAATCACGGTATGAAAAAAGGATATTCTTTTTTGAGATTTGCTTAAGATCAGTGTAAAATTGAACTTAAAAATTATTAAATATAATCTCCTTTGCATATTTACATCTACAGTACGGATCAAAGTTTTGGGGTTGGTAAGATTTTTTTTAAATGTAAAATTAAAAATTAATTAATTTATTCCTGTGATGGCAACGCTGTATTTTCAGCATCATTACACAAGTTTAAATGTCACATGATCCTTCAGAAATCACTCTAATATGCTGATTTGCACCTCAAGAAACATTTCTTATAAGTGTTGAAAACAGTTTTGCAGCCTCATTGTTTTATTTTTAAACATGATAATTTTTTTCAAGGTCCTTCGAAATACAACGAAGTTCAAAGCAACAACAATTTATTTGAAATAGAAAATGGTCACTTTTGATCCTTGCTGAATAAAAGTCTTAATTTTGTTTTGTCTGGCCTATACTTTTTTTCAAACAGTTTACATTAATACCACGCCAACACAGGAATTCTGACTGCACAGCTGAATCACCGCAGGGTCTCTTTACAGACTATGATGTGTCCTCATATTACAAGTGTCAACACCATATTTCAGAATGTGAACAGCAAATGTTATAATCACTGGACACTGCTTAGTTCAAAACAACTTGAAGCTAATCATGGTATTTTGGGTTGCCCTTATGGGCTGAAATATGTGCCACCAGAAACTGAATTTCAATCATTTATATTTGAATTGCTAAACTTGAATAATTGCATTGAAAAACTAAAATTTGAATAACAATTTGAAATTGTATTAAGTTGAATCATTGCATTGAAAAACTGAATCTGAATTGTATCATTTGAAATTAAATCTATTCGTTTGGAACTGAAGTCCAATAAAATTTGATCCTCACTGAAAATTAAACTCTATATATCTTCACATTCACTTCTCACAATTCAGATTCAGTTCTCAAATTCAACTTCAAGTTACTGAGACAGACATCCGGGTAGTTGGAGGATGAAGGAAGAGCAATCAAGCGCAGATCGATAAATAGCGTTCATTGGCGCACAGGACTCCTCTTGGGCCAATCAGCACCTACGTTTTGGAGCATAGTATGTACCAGAGCATTTGAGCGGAGTGAAGCGGTGAGAATCTCAGCTCCTCGCTCACAGAACTGTTCACCCCTCCGCTCCGCCGCTCAAAGCCACATCAGGCCGCTCCGCTCATTATCGCTCAGCGCTCAACGCAGTTTGCTTCGCGCTCCACTCAAATCGCCCCCCAACTCGCTCCAAAAAAGGTAAAAAATCTGCATGTACTTTACTTTTAGCTTAACCACAGGCTTACCTCCCAAAGAACTAAAGAGCAACAACCACATTTTCCAAATAGAAATGTTCTATTTCAAATGACAAATTAGGCCTAGCCTATGTAAGAAGGAATATAGCAAAAAGTCCTGTAAAATTAAACGAATAAATTGACCTAATATGAATAAAAATGATATAAACAAAAATATAGGCTACATAAAAGTTTTAAAAGTAAATGAATTATTAGGGCAGAATTTTGATAACTGAATTTTTGTGCAAAGTGTACGATTAAAATTTAAATTGGCTTATAGCCTATCCATTGTACACGCAAACTGCTCTAAAATTAAATGAATAAATGGGCCTAAAAATAGAAATAAAAATTATATAAACAAAAATATAAAAAATCTAGGCCTACATAAACATTTTAAAAGTAAATTAACTATTAGGTCAACATTTTGATAACTAAACTTTTGCACAGCGCGCATGCTTAAAATTGGCTTATATCAATTGTACAAAAAAATTGCTGTAAAATTAAACGAATCAATGGGCCTAATTATATGAATAAAAATATACAGGCTATGCCCTACTGTAGGCTACATCAAAGTTTTAAAAGTAGGCTAAATTAACTATTCGGCCAAAATTCATAAAACTGAGTGCACGTGGATTACAATTTGAATTGGCTTATGTTGTCAAACTCAAAAGAACTGTAGATAAGGAAAGCAATTCATTTTCTTTCTTTTTTTTTTTGAGTTCACCTTCAAGAACACAAGTTTGGACAATGTCTGAGGCTTCAGACTCATGCAGTGGTTGCAGAGAAAACCCTCTCTGCGCTCGCAGAGCCGCTTGGGATGCTGAACACAATGCGAGCTCCTTCAGCCAGGCGGGGAAAAGAAGTGGAGTCAGACTCGTGGTGTGAGCGGAGCGAAATTGGAGCGGGAAATAGGGCGACGCTCCGTCCTTTAAAAAATGCCGCTCTGCACTCTGTCCAAGATCTGCCCGCTCGCACTCCCCGCTCCACTCCGCTCACATGCTCTGGTACGTACCCGCTATGAAACAAGGAAGAAATGCTTGCCTTGCCGACAGTGGCGGCGCTAGGGAGGGGCTAGCAGGTGCTTCAGCACCCTCAAGAAAGACCAAAGCACCCCGATAGCACCCCCAAAAATTATGTCTGGAATCAATTATATTCAGGCTGTATTCTATGGAAGCCCTGAACCGCATGGTGAAGAAAAAAGAAAACTTATCTTGTTATTTCGAGATATTAAGTTGTTATTTCAATAGAATATCTCGTTATTTCGACATAATAACAGGGGTTTTCCTGCATTTAATTTTTTTTGGCCGGTCGTCAAAGCAAATTTTTGTCCCGCCAAAGCCTTTTTTGATCGGTGAGTAATGTAGAATAGAATGACTGCTGTGCTTGATAGGGCATATAACGAGCAGAGAGAGCGCTGATTGGCCCAAGAGGAGTCCTGTGCGCAAATGAACGCTATCTATCGATCTGCGCTTGATTGCTCTTCCTTCATCCTCCAACTACCCGGATGTCTGTCTCAGTAACTTGAAATTGAATTTGAGAACTGAATCTGAATTGTGAGAAGTGAATGTGAAGATATATAGAGAGTTTAATTTTCAGTGAGGATGAAATTTTATTGGACTTCAGTTCCAAACGAATAAATTAAATTTCAAATGATACAATTCAGATTCAGTTTTTCAATGCAATGATTCAAATTAAACAATACAATTTCAAATTATGTTATTCAAATTCAGTTTTTCAATGCAATTATTCAAGTTTAGCAATTCAAATTCAAATATAAATGATTGAAATTCAGTTTCTGGTGGCACATATTTCAGCCCATATGCCCTTTCCCACCGAAATAGAGCTGGTGCTCGGCCAAAGGATCTGCACACCAACAAATAAACTGTTATGTGAGACTCACCACTTCGAAAGGTAAAGCTCATAGAGTCGGCACTCGTGTTTCTTAACAGGACAATGAGCAGATCCTCCTGAACCACTGTCCGCCTCAAAGTTTGAGTCACAATCATCTTTACGCCTCCTCTTACTTCCTGATTGCTCTATGGTAAAAGAGATATGTTTCAGCATCAGTTACAAAACAGACAAAATTTCAACAAACAGCTCAAACCAAAAAGAGTGAAAATAAAAATCTTTTGCAGAATAACAGCAATACTAATGATGAAATATATATGTAAAAAGTAACTTTTAAATGTTTTAGATTTTAAATGCATTTAATTTTGCTATGGATTAGTGCTTCAGAGGAACACACCGTGCTGCTCCTGTGAGATGGAGGGGATGCGTATACAGACGGTGGTCTCATGGCTGTGGGGTTTGGAACTGCTAGGGCCGTAGACGTTTCCAAACGAGAGGCGTAAGTGCTGTTCAGTGGTGCGAAGACCAAAGTATTTGGTGTTGAGATAGAGGAGGGATCTCAGTAGGACGGAGGGTGTCTGCTCCCCGAGCTGACCACTGCTCCACAGATACCGCTCTTCCACACGACCCCACCGAGAACCTCAATACAAAACCACTCACACTTAACACTGGAATAACACTGATCATAACAGCTCATCCAAACTATGTTATTGTATTTCTAATGAGCAATAATATTACACAACATTCAAAATCAGGTTAAAGAAAAGAATCAATTTACGGAGCGCTTCTTGTGTGCGAAATGTCCTCATAGTTGGATTGAGTCAACAGCACTTTTCAGAATGTGAACAGCAATAGTTATAATCATTGGACATCTCAAAATGACAGTCATATTAGAATGATATCTTCACACTTACCATCAGGAAGGACACTGGGTTGCCAGTCTTTGAGGAGCTTGTTCAGTTCTTCCCCAAACATGTGGTACTGTGGGTCACTAAAGAGGTCATCTGTCCTTCCCTTGTCCTGCAAATACTACAAAACACCCACAAAATGTGATAACACAAACATGACAGCACATTGCAAGACAAATGCCTTTAATAAAAAGTGACTGGGTCAGTTTCCAATAGGGCTGTAGTCAAGACCACCTTTGTCGAGTCCAAGACCAGGACTAGTCGAGTCCAAGTCAAGACCGAGTCCAAAAAGGTTCGAGTCCGAGTCAAGACCGAGTCCAGGACAGAAAAAAATAAAAAAAAGTCTTATGCTTGACATTATCAAGACAGTAATTTTGGGTTATTATTTGTTGATCTAAAAGCAAAAGTGTCACAACACCCAGGATTTTTAAGTAGTAGCTAGCTAGTAAGATAGTAACTATAGTAACAGCATGAGAAGACGCATTCCGTTGTAGTCAGCGCTTGGTCGGTTAATTTTGGCATTTTCCAAGTTAACGTTACCCTAATAGGCTAGTAATAAATGAACACACATACAAAAATGTCTTTCCTTCTGTAGGCGTCCTGGAGAATATTTCTGTTCGCCCTAAACACATTTTCTATTGTCAATTTAAAACTGAAGAAATCATCACCGATGTCAGATAACATTAACGTTACCCAAATGAACCACCTTTAACGCATATGACACACACACACCTAGCTACTACCACCATACGTAATCGAACTTATAACTTTATGCCGTTAGGCTGATGCAAAGTTTACAAATGCAAAATTAACGGACATGCAGACGCAGACCGTGACTTGCGAGGATAATCTAGTGTGATTGGTTATTAGGTGGCCAGTGTTTCACTTTTCCTTCAATATTATTAACATAATAGAAAGACACCTGGACTCGGTCGTGACCAAAAGCCATATTTGGCAAGACAAGTGGCCGAGACCGAGACAAGTCCGAGTCCGAATACCAGCGAGTCCAGGACAAGTCCGAGACCATAGAAAAACGGTCTCGAGTCCAAGACCGGATTCGAGTACTACAGCCCTAGTTTCCAATGAGCAGTGTCATGTGTCCTCATAGCAAAAGCATCAACATCATGTTTCTGGATGTGAACAGCAAATGATATAATCACTGGACACCACTTAACCCAGGAGTGCTCAAGCCTAGACCTAGTTTCCTGCAGAGTTTAAATTCAAACACAACTTAACTACTTGATCATGGTGTCTTTATTTCTCCTTTTCAATTGATGGGAACTTTTGATTTTGAACTAGGTGAATGACTTATATGTAATTTTATTCAGGATTATCTCATCACAAGATGGCTTTGAAGTTTGGGGGTCTCCACAGAAATTCACTTTAAAAAAGGTCCACTTTTGATTGTGTTTGTGACACAATCATGAATGTGTTATATCACCCCTTCATTTTTGTTTTCTTTATGCATAGTAAATGACTTTTTTTTTACCAATTATTTAAAGCAATTTTGATAGTCTTCCCTTGATTTCTATGGGTGATTTTGGGGGATGGCAATTTTCTGCTTATTAATGTCAGACAATTTTAATATCGGGGAATCCTTACTTTGATCTAAAGACAAGAAGGTGTGATACAAAAATTTATAAAAGTATAACCAAATTCAAGCATAATGACACTTATATATATACTTGTATATCTGCAAATAAAATTGCAAAGGCTACAATTGGATTTTTTTTGTTTATTTATTTTATTTATTATTAATCAATTGTACACCCTTACTCTGGAGAAAAACCTGCATCTATGCATTTTTATTTATGCATATTATTGTATTTCCATAAGCACATCGTAACGTTCATTTATATCAAATGCAGAGGTTTACTGAAATGCAAAATTTTAAATTTGATCCACTGCCCTTTTTAACAAGAGGCTCTTTTGTCTAATACATCAAACAACACACCTGATTCAACTCACCAGCTCATTAGTAAAGACTGCAAGACTTGAATTGGGTGTTTGAGAAGCACTGGTCTAATGATCCTCTTTTACAGCTTTAATGGGCAACAAGCATGTGCAAGACTCAGGGTGTGAACAGTCTCACCTTCTGGATGCTGAGACAGAGGTAAAGGAGGCTGTCTGGAGTATAGCGCTCCCCGTTGGGACGACACACCTCTTTGACGAAGCAAGATAAAGACTGATTCAGCTCTGCTGGGCTCAGGGACAGGAGACTACCTTTTAAACTAACTGCCCATGAGAAACAAAACAAAATTACCTTGAGCAGCATCAGTAGAGCATAGAGAGACATTTTCAGATTATCTTTAGGACTTTGTAAGACACTTGTTTACAGGAACATGGCAAGAGTATGATTCTACAATCAATTCATATGTATCGAAAAAAGTGCCCTCATAACTCAAAGTGATCAACAAAATGGTTTCAGAATGTGAACAGCAGTGAAGTTATAATCATTGAGCACATTTAAACCAAACAAAAGTTTATGAAAATTTCCCTGGGACTAGGGATGCAAATTATCGATTAATTCATTAATCCTTAGTTGATCGACCTTATCGATCGATTAACGATTAACTGATAAGCGGCTATTTTCCTGAGAATGTAAATTTCTCACGGTATCAATAGTGTCTTTAACATAAAGCGCAAATTATTGCTTATATACGTAATAAAAATGCATGTTATATTGCTCAATTGATGTTTTATTGTAACAGTTGGGATACGGTACAGATAATGGCAATTATGTAGTTTAACCAAATAAATTATGCACAGAAAATTAAAATACATAAAAAATAATTGTGCACTGGCTCACCTGTTGCATGTGAAACATTAAGCAACATAAAATACATTTGAAATAAAAATCTATATGGGTAGGCTTAGCCTACACTATATTAAGCCTACATATAATAATCTAAACTACTTGTATGAAAAACTTGAAAACTTAGCAGCAGCACTTATAATCCCCCTTGGTCTGAGAAAGGTAAAAAGTAAAATTACTAGACCTGGAAACTTCAAATATAGAACTGAACACAACTTAAATCATCCCTGAGGAAGGTGACAGTAAACTTAGAGGGCAGAGTTTCCCATACGTTCATTTATTTGTGGCGGCCCGCCACAATATCAATGCTGATCGTCACACACTGATTTTCAATATTTTTTTTTTACTAAGCCTATTTAAAATCGTATTTGATTGCAGAGCGCCGTAGCGCATTCGCGCAGCACTACCTCTCGCGCTCTCTCTCCCTCATGGAACACCGCTGCACAAATCTGTCCAACACAGTGCTGCCACTGTTAATGTTTGAAACACAGCTTTAAAAAAAGTTATTAGCCAGCATGCAAGGAGCATAGCTAATAAGGAGAGCTAAGTTATTGCTAGAATACAGCTGGATTTTCGAGGTTAGCAAGCTGTATATAGCTGGTAGTCCACTCCGTTTTGACCGCCTCATGTTTGGTTTCTTTTTTGCCGCCTCAAGTTTGTGTCGGGTCTCTCGCGTGAGAATCTCGTGTCACGTTCGCAATGTTCAATCAGACCGACAATTAATTTAATTGAGCAAATTCTTGTCGACAATTAATCGATTAACCGTTTACATCCCTACCTGGGACCAACTGGCATTACAATCTACAAATCAAGCATCAAACTGAATGAACTAAGTACAGATCAATTATGACGAATACCTTCTTTCTGGCTCTCCTTTCCTTTGGATTGACTGGACGGTGAGGCTTCAGATGTTGCCCATCTCCTCCATGCGTTTAAGCCGTATCTGGAGCTCAAGAGGAAAGAGGTTTCTGCTGCTGAGGACTCTACTGTTGGTGACGAGGATAAAGAGTCTTCCTCTACTGCCCGCCTCTTCTGACCCTGCAGCAAAAGTAGGTCAGAAACATTAGCATATACACAGTTATTGTTAACAATCGGCCCCCTCTGTGACTATGAGCCTCATATAAAACTTCAGCAATCACGACACATCAGCATGTGAACAGCAAATGGTTTTCTAATCACAGGACAGCACTGGATTGTGATGTTATTGGGCTGGATGCGTTCATTACCCTCCTCCTGGTTCTGGGCCGAGGCGTCTTCTCTTTCTCCTCAGCCAGGACTGGAGGCAACGAGAAGAGCATGTCTGTATCTAGACGCTCAACCAGGATGGGTTCTGTCGCTGGAACAGACCAGAGCAACATGTCTTTACTACATTCAATTTTGCGATTTGGAAACAGTGAAAACATAAACAGAGAGGTTAACAGAAGAAAATACTTCAAGATAGACATCACGATGGGTAAAAAGGGAAATGTTCCCTCCAAACATTAAAAACATTATATGCAAATCTTTTACAATAACAATCGTGTTCATTTGGTGGTACAGTACCAAGGGGCAGGTCCTTCTCCAGGTCCAAATCTGGTTCATACTTGTCATCTTCCTCCTCTTCTGAGCTACCACTACCATTTTCATGTTTTACACTTTCCTTCTTCACTTCTCCAGTGCTCTCTTCATATTTGATGCCTACCAAAAAAAAGTGGTTTTTGGTTGATTCTACACAATGGGTTCAAGAAGACACAATAGACATGCAGTGTCATGTTAACAAGAAACACAGGTGCCGTGTGAATGGAGAGAAAAGACAGGTTTATAAAGTAGGGATGCACCGAAATTTCAGCCAGCGAAAACTAGAGTGAAAATTAAATATTCGTTTTTTTAAGCAGAAAGAGAAAAAAAAAAAAAGGCAAGGCAGAAAACACGAGCCGAAAATATATGCCGCCCCGCCCTTCAGTGTTCACCATTCAGGTTTCACTCTCGCACAGCATTTTTTGTAACTTTGCGATTGGCACCACTTCCAAAGATGCACAACTTCGTAGCGACTCTGTCAAGGTCTGGTAATGCTGACATGAAATCTCTGAAGTAGACTTGTTTCTGTTTGCAATAGCCCTATAAAGTGCTGTAATAGACGTGCTGGGAAACGCTGGTAAAATGACGCTACAATCTCGTTCACTGTTCGGCTCCCCGCCATCTGCTCACATGCTCTGATAATAGCTTTGTAGGACTATACTTTATTTTGATATTTGGTCAAAAAAATGAATCTGTTAAATCTGATTCTGTTGCATAGAACTAAATGAAGAATCTATTGATATTTAATATGGTTTTAATTAGGGATGTCAATTTTCACAAATTCCCATGATCGATCGTTGTTTAAATTAATGATCAATTAATCGTTAGCCTTAATACTGCAATATGCGTAAACTGCAGTGGCATATGGCCAACAGCGCGACAGAGTCTGCAAATGCATGTTCCTCACCAAATGAATGAGAAGGGTTTTAAATCTAAATAAAGGGAATGCGTGCTTGTCAGAATGTGTACGCTCTTTCTGGAACAAAGCGCTGAAAACGGTAACTAAACCCAATGAATTCGCAACGATTTAATAAAATAGTGTTCACATGTTATTTAATATGACAGTCCCAATCATAGTTATTTTTAGTCGTGCATTGCTGTTTGAGCTGCAGGCGCTGAATGAACACCGGTAAACTGGAGAACTTTGCTAGGGCGTTAACTCAAAGAAACGCATCCTAAATGAGATAAATCAGATATATACAAAATAAACATATATTACAAGTTATATCTGCACAAAATGACGTGAATGCACAGGTGAACTTGAACTAAGTTATGTGCCATTCAGAATGACTCATGTTGTGGACGGGCTCTTCCTGGAGCAACGCGATAAAACACGGCAACTAAACCCAGATAATTCACAATTTTTTTTAATTACAATATTGTTCTCTTTATAATGTTATGTAACATGACAGTCTCAATCATAGTATTAGTGTAATACTGGTATTAGTCGTGCATGTCCGTTTGAGTAGCGCACGCTGAAGCTGATCACCGCACACTACAGCATTAATTCTTAACCAAATGCATCATAAAGGCATACACAAAATAAACACAATAGTACAACTTACATTTGCACAAAACAAAAGGCTGCGAATGCACACGCAAACTTATAGTCATGATGAAGGTGTAAAATGGTCCCCAACATAACTCCGGCGCGCTCGCTTTGCATGTTTCACGGTTTTGAGCAGCACACGCATGAGCCTGCTTAATCGCCAATCAATACATTTTATCGATTAAAATGTATTATATACAATTAATTAATCGTCGATTAATTGTTAACATCCCTAGTTTTAATATAATTTTTGTCCAATTTTGGTGTTACTTGTATTGGTGTGTTGACTTGTATTTATTAAATGTATTTATTCCAAGAATTATGATTTCGGTACATCCCTATAAAGAAGGGATTGTGGGATTGCTACTGGAGCACAAGTGGTGAGGGTGTCAAAAAGCTGAGTAATGAGAATCTGTGTGAGGTAAAGGCAGTGACTTGCAGAATCTTGCTTCCATCTGTCAAAGGTGGATGGCTCCTAACAGGTACATACTTGAGCATTTTGGTTTATCATCTTCTTCATGTGCAATCACTTCAGCCATCGCTATTAGATCAGCTTCAAGGGGGTCTGAGGGAACTTTGGCTTTGAGCTCATTGATGGTCTTCACAATCTGCTCAGCGTTCTGCAGCGTGGTTGGTAGAAACACTGGCACAGGCACCTGAAAGCACCAGAACAAGCCAGAGATCAATAAGGGTCATCTCCATGAAGTAAGGACTGTTGATAAGATATCTTTTAGACCACTCACATTTGAATAAAATAGATAAAAAAATAAAAATAAAATGTGAATAAAATAAATGCAGAATATTTCTGTTTTATTAATTTAAGTAAATTAATAAATAAAAGAATATAAGTACAACCAAGCATTTTCACAAATGGACTGTCATCACACCTCAATTGACATTGTTCAGATGTTTTATTTCAAGACATTTGTCAGGTTTTTGTCCTTAAAATGCTCGTGTGTAGGACTAATTTCTACCGAATCTCATTGGTATGCAGACTAATGTATTTATAGAGATTCATTGATTAAAGCAGCAGTACCTCTACCAATAGCAAAGCTGTAAGTTTAACTGCTTCAAGAACAGCAACATTACCACCTTGCTAGTGCTACTGAGAAACGTGTGTGCGCGTATGTGTCTACTGTATGTGTTTGAATGGGAGAGAGTGTTTCCCATAGGTAATATGTCATTTGATGGAAATAGTTGTCATTTCTATTAGAGATGCACCGTTCGACTGGCCAGGGACTGGCCGATTTTCCACATGCTTGGCCCGGATCGGTCTCACGTCTTTCCAAATTTAAACTTAAAGCAGTGTTTATCATATCTCTCTTTATTCTATTGCATTTATTTGTGCTGTTTATTTGCAATTTGTTGATTATTGACTGTTTTTTTATGAAATTAAAATGTTTAATTGAAGTAGATTTTTGTTTGTATATGCTGCCAATTATAGTTCTTAGAAAGAAATCTGCAAAAATCAGTATTGGCAGGTTACAAAAAAAAAAAAAAATATATATATATATATAAATAAAAAATAGAAAATTGGAATCAGCCAAGAAAATTACAATCGGTGCACCTCTAATTTTTAGCCTATTGTTTGTTTTAGATTTATTGTAGATTTATTTTGTGGGTTTTGGTTCTTTTACCCTTTTATTTTGCTGCTAATTTGGCGAAGGATCCAGATCTGTAATGCGGACAAAAACTGCCTGAAACTTTTTACTTTAGGAAAATATTTGCTTAAAACGTTAATAAACCAATCAAAGAATTAAGCATTTAACAGCCCATAGTATAAATATTTTTATATACATACTGCAATTGAAAACAATATGATGCTTTCAGTCTGTGAGGAAACCCTTACCGGTACAGGTATTGCAATAGGAGTGGGTGTGGCCTGAGCATAGAGGTTCATGGGTATTGGGATGTAAACGGGAACAGGGATTGGAACAGGAACATACTCCTTTCCTGAGCCCTCCAGGCCTGCCTCATCTGAGGGGAAGCAGAGACAGAAGCACATAACCCTCGTTCTTTTCCAGAAAGTTTAAGCATTTGTATCGTCACAGAACAGAAGGTGCTCACCTGTCTGCAGCGGTTTGCTCTGCATGTGGGGTTTGCAGTAGGTGGCCTTGGTCATGGTGAGGGGCTTACAGAGCACGGCTTTATTCTTCACATCCTTCAGGACCCCTCCCCCCGCATACGATACAGGCCCCTGAGTAAATGACTGTAAGAGTCACAATAAGAACGGACTACAGTGAATCGAAACGACTACTCTATGTGCTAATCTGTAGTTTCTTGTTTAAGAATGATTCAGTCAAAACTGACAGCACCCTCACCATCTTAGATGCTTGGGTTGGTCCTCCAAACACTGTAAATGGACCAAAGGATTTCATTTTAAACACGACAGAATGATTTAAATGTGTATATTTCCAGATGTGGGGTTTTATATTGTACCTAAATCTGTGTTTTCCGGGCCTTTCTGTGTGGCCATGTCGGGCTCGTTCTGCTGGCAGTAGAAGCGCAGGAGACACTGCTGGTCACAGAAATGCTTCATCTCTGCACGCCACTGCACAGACTCTGTCAGGTTCCCCTGTACCTTACAGCAGTCGCAGCGCGCCGCCTAGTGGACACAACACAGAAATACATATTTCAAATTACTGCAGCACAGATTTGGGTCAAAGATGATTACTGTAATTTCCAACAGAAATTATTTAAAGTATGAAAGATCTCCAATATCAACAGTTTCCATAAAAATGCAATACCTCATAATAGTCTTACATTTACTGAGTGTATTTTAATCTGGAAGCCTTTTTTTTTTCTCAAACGTCAGTTCAATGCAATATGTCAGTCCCGTACAATCCCCTGTGTTCAGTGAACAAGCAGAATTATCAGGAATTGGTCACATGATCTTAAAGCCAGGAATGATCAAATCAGTGTACCTTGTAGTACCAGTCGTCAAACTTTTTAGCACACGTCTCGCTGCAGAAGTCCCTGCTGACTCCGTCTATCTGTTTGGTGACAGATTTCTTACACATCTGGGTGCAATGGTTGCAAGTGACACACTTTAGGCCCAGACGCCTGGTGAAATCTTGCTTGAACAGTAACTTACAGCCTGCAGAAGGAATAAAAATACAGCCAGATAGATCACATCTGTCATTATGAATGCATTTTGTAAATAATTTTAAATAATACATCAAATTCATTAGAACACGGTCCTCATATCCTAAAGATAAAAATCACAGCAAGTCATGATGTGAACAGCAGTAGATTTAATCACAGGACAATGTGCTGTTAAACGCGCCCAGATGTTTGACTGTAAACAGAATAATGACCTTCACTACAGAAGGGCCTCTTCACCCCCGAGAACTTCACAGTCTCATGCAGAGTCTTCTCTTCCTGACAGTACTCGCAGAACGTCACTATGCAGTGGAGCTTCTTGTAGTCATCACAACAGGCCTTACTGCAAAACTGATGGACTTTATCCTGCAGAGATCAGATATTCAGGCAAATAGTTTGGCCAACAATCTAAATTATGCCATTATTTTCTTGCCCTCATGTCATTCCAAACCTGTATTTTGAACAACAAAATAAAATTATGTTATTGGTTTGGATTTGGTACATTTACTGTGCTTTTTTGTCATTTCAGACATCACAACCCTCTACTGACACACTGAGCTCGAGTCGCCATTGGCTAGTACTTTATTTTATTTGCCAGACTTTTCAAATGGAATGCAAGAACAATGAATGCAAATGACAAAATTCAACAAATATATAAAAATATTCATTTCAAACACTATTAAAGTCAAGTAAACAGTCTAATAAAATAACAAATCAATCAAACTACAAGCAATAGCACAAACAAACAATAGAACAAAGATGCAAATTAAAATAAGCAGTGCTATTCAGATTTTACAGGTATATCTAACAGTAGTTAGATACATATTAGTTAGATTAGTTACAGAAATTGAATAAAGTAGCCTAATCAAATGTAAAATAACACCGCATAGTCTTCACTGTATAAAATTAAATAAAGGTTAATCCCTAAAGTTATTCAGTCAAGACAGGGTATATACACAGGGTACCCCCAGGATCCTCCAACTTAAATTCAAGGCTTTTTAAGACCTTTTTAATACCATTTCAAATGAAATTCAATGCCAACTTCGTACCCATTCCGACAGAAGTATGAGGGGAAAATGTCAAATCTGTATATATTTTAAACCCTAGAAAATAATTATGTACAAGGAGGCTACTTGAATTAAATAAAACATTTTACTTAAATTATCAGTCATACTTAATACATCCGCAACAGCATTGTAGCGCGCACGTGTGTGTAGGCCAGTGTTAATTTTGGCAGCCAATTTTGATTTAGTCTTAGTCTTCAGACGAAAATGCTTATTGGTCTTAATCACATTTGAGTCATCCTGTTTTTTATAGTTGTAGTTGACGAAAAGTCTTTGCATTTTTTGTCAACTTTTGGTCAAACTGTAGTTACTTTACTTTTGATAGTTATTTTATATATTCTGAATAACTATATAATATATTTTATATATCATATATTCTGTCTTTAGACAGAAAATGTCATAATAATTATTCTCTCTAGGCAAATTCAATTAAGCTTATGAGAAATTATTGACATTGCACTCTTTAGCAGTAGCACTTGTAATGATAATGATCCCTTTTCCTAAGTTCTGTGGTTCTCCAATTTTTTAGAGTGCCGTACCCCCTGGTGCCCTCTCTTCCACTTAGACTGCAGTCACACCCTTTCCATTAAGGGACAAGATTTGCCCCCTTTAATACCTTTTTCCATTTAATTTTTTCATTAAATTTGCAATGTTAAAACACATAAAAATCGCCAGTAGGTGGCAGTAACTCACTATCTTTATGAGTGAGTCTTTGAGTCATTCATTCATTGAATCTCACGATTCGTTCAAAGCCACATATTTCGTTGCAAAATAGAGCAAGCCTGAAAATGCTGTTTTAAATGTAGTACATCACTTAATGTTACCCTTTTTTCTTTTCTTATTTACTGTTGTATAAAATCAATGTCACATTTAAAATCGTGTGGATATTCGGGAAACATTGCATTCTTGCTCGTATGAACACTGGTGGATATATCAGCCTGCATTTTGATCGCAGGTTTAGTCGTCGCACAAACAGCGCAAGCGGCTCGTGACAGAACACAGACTGACTGAATGACACTTTAATTTAAGTAGAACATCTTAAATAAAGATCGCTGAACTCCAGCTTGTCTGTGTTTTCAGATCATCCGTGCTTCTTCAGCAGTGTAGAGAGAGTGCGCGCGCATGGTTGCCAGATACTATTGAAAAGACCGGGTAGAAAATATGTTCTTTTAACATAAAAGCTCTTATTTGGGGCTTTTTTTAGGGTTTCTGTCATTTAAGGCCACAGCGGATTAAACTAGGCTAGGTACTATCTTGTTCTGTACCTCACTTGGCTAGTAACCATAGTAACGGGTGCGCACGCGATCGCTTTTTCTGCTATGAGCGCGAGGTGCACGCATTTTAAATTAGCCTACATTAGTAACAGATAATTTTGTTACGGTATGAACTTAATCCTAGCAAAGGCAAAAAAATATATATAAGACCTTTGTAACGAAATCCAAGACTTTGTATACTAAATTCAAGGCTTTTAAGACCTTAATTTGAGATGATCAAATTCAAGACTTTTTCAAGGCTTTTAAGACCCGCGGGTACCCTGATACAGAAATTCTTAAAATGAATTTAATACCTTTTAATACCTTTTTTAATACCGTCACAATATTTTTTAATACCAGCACACGACTTCAAGGTGCAACTGTAGTGGCGTAAAGGGAAAAGTAAAGTAATGAAATATCTTCGAAAACTTGCATTTCCCAATAATGTCCAGGGTTTTTCCTTGGTCAAAATTGGTCTTCGGTGGTGGCGACAAACACCGTTATCCTTTCTTGCCTTTTCTCCTTTTTTTTTTTTAAAGCTTTGATTTTACCACTTAATTTCATAGCTTTGTAACATAAAATCCTTCTTTGCTGGACCTGATAATTGTTTTGGTATATAATCATATCAATATCAAAAAGTAGAATAAAAACTAAGCATTAAAAAGTTTATTTTAACTAAGTCTAATTTTCAACCATATACTGTAAAATTGAATAGAATTAGCTGCCAGAAAAAAATAAAAAATAAAATAAAAAATTGCTGCTAGATAACTTGCTCTGCACTTTTTTTCTGGTTTCACCTCACTCCAGTCTAAACTAAAAAAAAATTTTTTGGCAATGTTTCTACACATTATAATATAAATAACCTGAAAATACTACGTAGTTTACAACATACATGAATTGTTCATGTTACTTCACAGTGCATTAACTAATGTTAACAAATACAACTTTTGATTTCAATAATGTAGGCTAGTAAATGGTGAAATTACTACCTTTTAATACTTTTTACAACCCCGCGGACACCCTGCAAGAGCTTTGAGTGATTTGCAGTGAGTCTTGTTTGATTAACATTAAAAACAGACTAAATATAGGAATATTAGGCTGCTGTCACTTTAAGATCCAATAAATTGATACTGTACACATGCGTTTTCTCTCTCGACTGTTTACGTTCACTTAAGACATAACCAACAATGTTTACTTGGATACTCGACAAGATGGACATTTTGACAATTTTGTGTGACAAAATACGTGAAAGAGAATACAAGAATACGTGAAAGAGAGCTTAATTCAGTATTCACATACTGTCAGACGCGGCTTTCTCTTTTACATCTTGCGCTTGAATGTTTAAATTGGCAAGGCTTAAAATGCGTGCAAAAAATAATAAACATTCATGAAAACGCTGCACTGGTCCTATCAGGACAGTGACAGTTCTGTCAACGAGCCCTGCATGTGCTCTCTTGCTCTTGCGCTCTCAGCCAAGTGACGGTGCATAAAGCTCAGTAGGCAATGATATTATATCTGCGCTAAACTTATTTTTTTCTCCCTTCCATTCACTCAATTCCAGGTGAGTGTAATTGTACCATTTTCTAGCCATAGGCTAATTAAATATATTTTTAGATGCCTAGAGTGAAATTTGGTCGCATGTGCGACTGATTTACTCGCATTGTAGAGGGTTGCATCACTAGTCTGTGGTTTGTAACTTAGAAATATAAAATACAAAATAAAATATAAATATCAACAATAA
The DNA here is from genome assembly GCA_030578255.1 of Tiaroga cobitis. Lineage (NCBI taxonomy): Eukaryota > Metazoa > Chordata > Actinopteri > Cypriniformes > Leuciscidae > Tiaroga > Tiaroga cobitis. The sequence continues at coordinate 27,627,200 of CM060599.1, forward strand.
TAAAATAAATAATAACAACAGTAAGTAAATAATAACGACAGTAAGAAAAATACCTGCATATGGGTTTGAAACAATGTGAATAATGGCAGAAAATAAATTGAGGAGAAGAATCCCTTTAAAACATTTAAATCTAACAAAGTAATAGGCTAATTGAAAATGCTCTCACCTCCCACTCCAGAATCTCTGGCTTCAGGTTGAAGGAACCACGACAGTAATTGCATTTCAGCTGAATGTTCTCTGAAGCTGAAGCAGGAAGTTGCCCATTGGCGGATGTTTGGATGGTGGCATTCTGCAGGGGGCATTTGGATAAAGCCACCAGTAGAACATTACTATTGTGTACTTAGAAATTGGCATTCCTAACATTTAATGAGGCATGTACTAGCTTGAGTTCTTCTACTCAGTGTTCTACAGAAATGCAAGATATAAAAAGCTAAAATAGCATCTGAAGTACCTGGAACTTGGAGACACACTGTGAACTGCAGAAACTCAAAACCTTCCCTTCAGGCAGAGTTGCCTGATATTGAGGTAATGCATTTCTCTTACAGAAGTGGCATGAGGGCTCAGAATCTACAAGTACAAACAAGATCAAACATGAGCTGACATTTATAACAGATACTCAGTTCTTCCGACCTCAAATATCTTACTCCCGAGTTTGTAGAAATCAAATTGCCTGATGAGCATAAATGTGGTAAAAATGAGGACAACATTTCACAAATTCGACACATGCTATGAAATCCACATCAAACTTAGGCATTAGGGGAACACAAATGTAGGCCGTTTGGCACTCATTGAGTGAGAGTCGTAATATCAGCTCTAGGTTGTGATTATCTACTCACTCTGTGCAGCAGCTGTGAATTTACTCTTGGTCATACAGGCTGTGGTGCAGTAAGACTCCATGGCTCCATTTGGCCCAATACACTGAGTGGCATCAAATGATCTGCACATCACCTTACAGCCACTACACTGCACTATCTTCCCATGAGTCTGTGGAAAGAGAATAATTGAAAGTAATCACTAATAACATCAAAACTAGATCTGCACAATTAATCAAAACAAAGCCTAAATTGCAAAATGGCTTGGTGTGATTATCAAATTACAAAGGCTCAGATTTATTTAAATATGCGTTGCGTGTTTCAGAGTGAGGCACAGCCGGTGTTCTTTTACATGCGTGCAGCACGATCAGGTGTTTTAAGCATCTTAGAGTGGCTCGGTTCACAGCACATGCTGCTCCACACAAATTCATTTTGAGTCACTTTGAGTTGAGTCACTTATATCATGCATTTGAGAATAAATTAGATAATGAAAACTTCTGGACAGCCATTAATGTTAGTATTGTAATTTTACAGTTGCAATAATTTTTTTTACAATTTATATTGTTATTTTTCTTAAATAATTTATTTTATTTTACAGTGAAATATTATAATAGTCATTATTATATTATTATTATTATTAAAAACCAGCATAGCAAAGCTTTTTTTTTTAATCACAATTTTAAATCAGAAACAAATGTGCAATAAGATTTTCACAGAACTGTGGGATGTGGACCTTACAGTTTTACTTTGTAGTGTTTCTTGATTTGAATGTCAATCAAAGACTGAGCTGAAAGGAATGAGTGAATTTTTCAGGACTTTAAAACAAACTAAAACACTGACCTGTTTATAGTCCCTGATGCAATTTTGACAGCAAAAGCGTTTCTGCTGACCATCGATGAGTAAAAAGTGGTTTGCTGTGGCACGACTTGGCAGGTAGTTCCCGCACTGTTCGCAGCAGTTCATAATGAGCCCGTTAGCCATTCGGTAGCGATTAAAGCACGCGTCACTGCAGATCTTGTGGGTCACGTTCTTGAAGCTCACCTCATGTCGAATCTGGAGAATATACAAAAAAAAAAAAAACATACATCAAAATGATGCATTGTATTTAAACGATCATTCAACAGTTAGATTAATGCTATAAATGAACAAATAGATTTGGTGTATTGGTCTTTTCTTGTTCCCAAGGTGATCGCTATGGATACACCACAAATACAGTCAAGGATAGGGGTAACCATGGCTACAAGGCTGGAGGCTTGATAGTGCTCTAAAATTATATTCACAATGCACAACAGTAAAAGGTGGGTGAAAATGACAGTACTTGGTTTTCCATCAAGTTGCAATGAACCTGTATTATACACACAATGAATATCTGAGATGATTCTGACCATCCTTCCAAATTGGCAGCACTTTTTAAAGGCAGGATTCCAGCGCACTATTGCGAATGAAAATTATTTGGCTGCACAAGTTTAAATAGTCAAAATTCACAAATTTCGGTACATAATACCATCAGAATAAAAACTCCCTAAAGCACATTGCATCACTTGCAGTGTATACAACCTTGCTGAATGTAATGGGAATAATCTAGCTCTAATGCATCATACTATTCATCATTAATTAATAAATCCATGACGATATCCATTATCTAAGCCTTTACCATAGTAGGATTCATTAATTCAGCAGCATCACCCAGTTCACGATGGCTGCCTTTCAGCCATTATCACTGCAGCTTTTATTAGTTAGGCCTACTGAGCAAACATGTAGCAAAAACGAATTAACTAATGAATTAAATTAATGTTATTTCATGCAACTTTAATGACCATTATTTCATAAGACTTAACATATACATTAAAATAGTTTGATTCCAGAATTTGATTCATACATTTCGCTTGAAAAATGTGGGGGTCAGTATGATTTTATGTTTTTGAAAGAAGACTCTTAAGCTCATAAGATGAATTTATTTGATTACAAAAAAACAAAAAAAAAAACAAAAAACAGTAAAACTGTGAAATATAATTACAATTTAAGATAACTATTTTTACTTTAATGTTTTAATAAGTCATTTATTCCTGTGATTTCAAAGCTGAATATTCTTAGAAGCCATAACTCCAGTCTTCAGTGTCACATGATCCTTCAGAAAACATTCTAATATGCCGCTCGAGAAACATTTTATTATTATGAATGCTGAAAATGGTCACACTGTCTAACATTTTTGTGGATTTTTTTTTCTCAGGATTCTTGAATGATTCAAGAAAAACAGCATTTATTTATAAGACAAATCTTTTGTAGCATTATAAATGTCTTTACTGTCAACTGGACTACTGATCAAGGGTACGTTTCCCAAAAGCAACTATGGTTGGAAGTTCTGCTGTTACCAACAGAGATCATTGGAACATGCACCATAGTTGCTTTTGGTAAAGGCACCCGTTACAGATATGTAAATGCTACATTAATTTACATTAGTCATTTCATTTCATATGTGTGTGTGTGTGTGTGTATATATATATATATATATATATATATATATATATATATATATATATATAATATGTGTGTGTATATATATATATTAGAGATGCACCGATTACAATTTTCTAGGCCGATCCCGATTCCGATTTTTCCTTGAGTTTGACCTGGCGATTCCGATTTTAGCTGATTCCGATTTCATTTTTTCAAACCACTTTATAGCACACACAAATTTTATTTTCTATCTTCTCTTTAATAGAACATTTTGCATAGAACATTTTTTTAACAGATAATCGCTTTAAAATAGAACTATATAAATTACTCCTAGTGTGGGAAATTCCCACACATCTAAAGTGCAGTGTTATGGAAGAACCATTTCCTTTTCACATCCAATATCCAATTTAAAAAATCTGATATATTTAGCAAACTAAACTTCTGTATGAAAACAGGTAATGGCAATAAAATAATATAACAAATAAAATAAATATAGCCTTGCAGTATAAAGATTTTTCTCTCCCTCTCTCTCTCACACACACACACTAACACACACGCCTATTGCAATCACTTGTACATCAATGGCAAGTTATTTTTCTCAAACAGTTCTTCTCTCATCTGAAACATGTCCAGCCAAGCTAAACAGGACCAGTAGAGCATGTGCAGGGAAACGATTGGGAAATAATAAAAACAAGTTTAAATGGGTAAATTTTCTATAAATATTTTTGAGTCTTCATTTTCTTTCTGACATAGCCTACTTCAGTTCTTGTTAAAACACACCAGACATGCAAATTCTGTGCATTTTGGGCACTTTTTGGATGAAATCCTATTTATTTTGTCCATCAAAAATGCTTTCACTTAAATTGAGCGCAGCAAAAATAGACACGGCACCGAAACCCGCGCTTCACTGTTGCTCACGCGATGATCCTGCTCGACGCTCACGCGCTGCTCCGGCTCCCGGTGTGAATGCACTCATTGATTAACGTGCACGCCGAACAAAAAAAAAAAAAAACGCGCTGCTCCCGCTTGCTGTGTGAATTCACGAGGTTTCCTACATGTGCACGTTCCGTGTGCACGTGTGATGCTGATGTTGCGCGATGTTAGGGCTGCAACAAACGATTATTTTGATAATCGATTAATCTGACGATTATTAGAACGATTAATCGACTAATCGTAGATTATTTTGCCGCCTAATCAGTAAGTTTGGAACGATTATTCAGCTTTTTCAATTAGTTAAAACATTGAGTTATACATATTCTTACTATAATATAAAAAAGAAAGTCAGTTCAGCTTTTGAAATAGTTGTTTTAATGAACTTTGAGCCAACTAAACTCTTTATTCATTCTTTTTAAGTTTTCAGATTTCGGTCCAACTCAAATCACACACAAATGCTCTCTAAGCATTGTTTAATAGGCCCACTGCTTTTCTTAGAACTGAAACAGAAAAATGGTCATTTACTTGAGGACACAAAGAATGGTAAAATATTAATCTGCAAACCATTATTATAAATATAAAATTACAATATTTTTTTTACATGACAATTCAGCTGACAGAGACGTTCTCATTCACCTTTTAATTTACAGTATGAAAAAGAAAAAGTAACTGCCATGATATTCCTCCTAACATCTCCTTTTGTAAGTCTTCATGATTATGGAACAAAATACAAGCAAGTGATAAGACTATAACACCTAATAGTGTTACAATAATAAAAACAGCCCTGACTCCTAAGCTCGATCAAGCTTTATTCTCTGCAAAATAAATCACATTACTGTAATTATATTATTATTGATTATATTCTTACTATTATTAGTAGTATTGCATTATCTAATAAAGAGATTTACCGCTAGTTAGTTAGCTCCAGCTGCAGAACACCCAATGGGCTCTATGCACGGCGGTATTTCCGGTGAAGGTCTAAGGATGCTTGATAACTTCCGCCAATCGTAGAGTCCAATGCAACACCGAGAATTTATATTGAATTTTTTACTCCATGGTCTAAAGAAACGTTAGTCACAAAAACAGACACCCCTCGTTGTGTTTATGCTTATTTTTAAAATTATATTAAATAAACATAACTATGTATAAAATGACATCTAAACGTATGAAAGTTTCGTTTCAAAGACGGGAGGACAGTAAATTTTGAAGACTCTGCCATAATCCCGTTTTCCTCGGTTTTCCTCCGCTTTAATCTCCCCAACCAGAAACTGAAGAGCATCCTTGCGTCAAATGCGGAACATATGCCCATTCTCACCGGCTCCTCTTCTCCCGGGATGTTTCCTCTTTAAGTGCTCCGACATGCATGTTGTGCTCCCGTGAAAAGCAAGTTCCGCCTTGCGTGTATTGCACATGACACCATTGTTGGTTTGAAGTTTTGTGAAACTTTCCCAAACCTTGCTAGTTCGGATTCGTTTGCACTCCGTCATAATTCGCGCAGTTTTTTCTTTTATCGCAGTAGCATTTGTAAAGGCCTGCATTACACTCTAGCGCCACAGCGGCGTAGCGGGCAAATCGTGATATTGCACGCCCTTACATTAGGTCACGTTAGATCAAACGACTACTCGACAACAACGATATTTGTCGACAATTTTTTATTGTCGACGTTGTCGACAATGTCGACTAATCGTTTCAGCCCTAATGTTAATCATGCGGCGCCCGATTGCATTTGACCGGCATAAAATCGGATTATGTCAGACTGACCGGCCGGTCGCCGATCACGTGAGAATCGGCCGATTCCGGTCACCAGCCGATCAATCGGTGCATCTCTAATATATATATATATATATATATATATATATATATATATATATATATATATATATATATATATATATATATATATATATATATATATATATATATATATATATATATATATATATATATATATACACACAAACACACTCACCTAAAGGATTATTAGGAACACCTGTTCAATTTCTCATTAATGCAATTATCTAATCAATCAATCACATGGCAGTTGCTTCAATGCATTTAGGGGTGTGGTCCTGGTCAAGACAATCTCCTGAACTCCAAACTGAATGTCAGAATGGGAAAGAAAGGTTATTTAAGCAATTTTGAGCGTGGCATGGTTGTTGGTGCCAGACGGGCCGGTCTGAGTATTTCACAATCTGCTCAGTTACTGGGATTTTCACGCACAACCATTTCTAGGGTTTACAAAGAATGGTGTGAAAAGGGAAAAAGATCCAGTATGCGGCAGTCCTGTGGGCGAAAATGCCTTGTTGATGCTAGAGGTCAGAGGAGAATGGGCCGACTGATTCAAGCTGATAGAAGAGCAACTTTGACTGAAATAACCACTCATTACAACCGAGGTATGCAGCAAAGCATTTGTGAAGCCACCACAACACGCACAACCTTGAGGCGGAAAGGCTACAACAGCAGAAGACCCCACCGGGTACCACTCATCTCCAGTACAAATAGGAAAAAGAGGCTACAATTTGCAAGAGCTCACCAAAATTGGACAGTTGAAGACTGGAAAAATGTTGCCTGGTCTGATGAGTCTCGATTTCTGTTGAGACATTCAGATGGTAAAGTCAGAATTTGGCGTAAACAGAATGAGAACATGGATCCATCATGCCTTGTTACCACTGTGCAGGCTGGTGGTGGTGGTGTAATGGTGTGGGGGATGTTTTCTTGGCACACTTTAGGCCCCTTAGTGCCAATTGGGCATCGTTTAAATTAGGGATGTGCACGAATATTCGAATTTTCGAATATTGGATCTGTAATTATTATTCGAAAAATAAAATACTATTCGAATTTTACCACGTTGCTTTGCTGGTCGTAAATGCAGTGAATCCATGATAAATCTCAAGCACTAACTCGCAGTTATAATTAAATGCACTGGGTGGCGCTGTGGAGTGTGTTAACAAGCTGTGTGAATGTGATCACATAATGTTGTCGTCTGCCTCGCGAAGTTTGGAATTACTTGAAAATGATCTTACTAAATGGAATTACTTTTGATCAAATTAATTAATCTGAGTTATAATATCATCACCACAATGAGAAATCACATGAAATCCAAACAGTCGAATGAGGAAAGACAGATGTCCAACACTGCATCACGACTGCAGGTAAGCGCAGCTGGACCCCGCGTGATCATAATTTATCTAATAGCAAAATTATCTTGAGACATATACTTCCTTTAAGTTTCGTTGAGGGAGACCAGTTTAAGAACAGAAAACACAAAGTGCTGTTAGAAACTTAGAACACCGATATCTTTGTGTCTCTGAAGCGTCTGCCAGCAAAGCGCCTTTTCTCACTCGAGCATAAACTGCTGGCGGCGCCCCTGCATGTGGATATTGATTTTCTCAATATAAACGTGAAACAATATCGAGTGTGTGTGTACGTTCTGTACGATATCTGGCGCAATCTGCTTTATTCGACGTTTTTTTCCCGTTCGCGCTGCTTGAGCATTCTTTTATTAATGCTTTTGTTTTTTATATTTTTTGTTTACACATAGGCCTACTATTTAATGTTTTCAACTAAAAGAAAACTTTAACATATATTGTAAGCTTGTTGTTGTGTATATTGCCTAATTGTAAGCTTGTTCAGAAATGGTGACAAAAACGTAAAAAAACAAACAAACAAAAAAAAACCCGTCTTTTTCGTTAAATGTCATTTAAATAAACGAATATTCGATTTTTATGAGCCTGAATATTCGAATGCAATATTTTAGAAAAATGCCCATCCCTAGTTTAAATGCCACGGCCTACCTGAGCATTGTTTCTGACCATGTCCATCCCTTTATGGCAGGGTTTTTCCTGCATAGACAATTATGAGGCGGCCGCCTCCGTCAAATTTCGGGCCGCCTCCGCCTCTCGACAAAACTCAAGTCAGGGAATCACATGATTAGATACCTCTTTTCCACTGACACGGTTCCGCTGCGGGTTCACGGCCTGTGTCCATTCTCAAACCGTTCTGGGCATTTCGACGGCATCATAAAAAGCATTTAAACTGGCTGGTCTCGAACGGAGCAAGGTAAATTTCTGTGAAACCGCACAAGCCGCTGCCCCTCCCCCTTTTCAACATCTCCTGTCAGTCATCACAACCACCACAGACGCACGCAAGTCAAGAAGCACCTTCCTTCCGCAGCATCGAAGTGCCTTCACTTGCCACAGCCAGGTACTGACAGTGTTTTTCTTAAGCTTTGGCTTTGTTGTGAAATTAAAACACTTAGTTACTTAAAATATATCCATAGAGCCAGCCTGACTTAGGCAATAGTCCAACATTTTTCTGCCGTTTTTATAAAATAAGCTATCACAAGTAACTTAGCAGGCACGTAATTTACTACTGTTTTGTAATTTCATGGCTTACTAATTTACGTTGCATAGTAGGTTTTTTTTTTTGCGCTTTATTTACATTCAAGTATACAGGGCTTGAAAAAATAAAAATTTTCATAACAATAAACGTACAATTCTGTAACTTTTTTAAAGTTCACTTTTCAAACTGTTTTCACTTGAGCAATAATCTGCCAAGTGTCGTCGTTGAAAAGAGACACATTTTTCTATAAAATGAAAAATCCGAGGCTGAAATGTTCTGCTTCTGGTTGTACACTGTGTAGTTGATAATGCAATGTTTGAAAAATCTGAAATAGAGCCACATTTTTCTGGTTGTGTAAATGAAAGCAAATGCTTGTTGCTATTTAACTACACGGTTGTTAATATGGCCCCTAAGAACTGTAAATAAAATCAAATTATCTGATTATTAAAATACCAAAAAAAAAGTGCTTGTTTTTTCAGCCAGTTGAAGGCGCGGTACACATGATCTGGATTTTTTTTTTTTACCACCTAATTTTGAGCCAGAAAACGTTCCATAATGACGTGCAGAGTGCACCAGATTAATGCTTTTATCTTTAAAATGTGCAAAATTACGATTTTACCACCTCCGCCTCATTTTGAGCCAGGAAAACCCCTGCTTTATGGCCACCATGTACCCATCCTCTGATGGCTACTTCCAGCAGGATAATGCACCATGTCACAAAGCTCAAATCATTTCAAATTGGTTTCTTGAACATGACAATGAGTTCACTGTATTAAAATGGCCCCCACAGTCACCAGATCTCAACCCAATAGAGCATCTTTGGGATGTGGTGGAACGGGAGCTTCGTGCCCTGGATGTGCATCCCACAAATCTCCATCAACTGCAAGATGCTATCTTATCAATATGGGCCAACATTTCTAAAGAATGCTTTCAGCACCTTGTTGAATCAATGCCACGTAGAATTAAGGCATTTCTGAAGGCGAAAGGGGGTCAAACACAGTATTAGTATGGTGTTCCTAATATATATATATATATATATATCCGGCGGATCCAGCGTTTGGGACACTGAAACCGCTATTTTTTGAAACCGGGTCCCAGGGTGGATAAATCTGAAAACGACACCCTTGCGTTTTCGTGTGTACGGCCAATCCGTATATTTTGTGAAATTGTATAAATTGTCTCTTAACTTAACTCAATGTTTCATCAACCAGTTACCTGGATTTAATAAATAAGAAGCAAATATAGACTAGGCTATATAGCAGACAATATAATCAGGACGGACGCGCCGGCGCGATATAACTTGCATCGCTCGTGAACTGGAGCTCATCTCATAAATGAACCGAAACTCAGAATTATATAGAAAGCTTGAAATGTCTACGTTTAAACAACATCGAACAACAATTCAAAACGAAAAGAAACGGATAACTCTCATATCCTAATCCGTATGAAGTGCATTAGCCTACTCCATAGGCGCGTTCACAATACTGCGAAGTGGCGAGTCAGCAACTTCATCTTTTTAGTCAAGAATGACACAGAAAACACTAGTTTATTAATAAACAATTAAAATGTCTATATTTGACACGTGTTACTTTTGCCGGTTCTTTGTGGTATGAGTCCGCTGACTAATCGAATATCGTGACTCCCTATTTTGTATCAGGCAATTTATGGTTGCTCAATAAAGTTCTTGGTAAAAAAAGAAAAGAAGCAACTGCGCCTAATATTATTGTAGCCTAGTATTTCTTAGCCTACAGCACGCAGTTTTATGCGCATGCGCAAGTCTTCTTCTCGCATTTTTAGTGTATCTCTATGGCAGAATTACAGCGCCATATACTGGTCTGGAATGTATACTACATCGTTTTGAGTCGGTTTCAGTGGTTTCGTGTGTACGCAGATATTTTGAGACATCGCCGTGTTTACGGACTTTTTTTTTTTTAGAACATCGGATAGGGAAAGCTCTGGCTTCGTGTGGATGTGGCCTCATTGTCATGTTCAAGAAACCAATTTGAAATGATTCAAGCTTTGTGACATGGTGCATTATCCTGCTGGAAGTAGCCATCAGAGGATGGGTACATGGTGGCCATAAAGGGATGGACATGGTCAGAAACAATGCTCAGGTAGGCCATGGCATTTAAACGATGCCCAATTGGCACTAAGGGGCCTAAAGTGTGCCAAGAAAACATCCCCCACACCATTACACCACCACCACCACCCTGCACAGTGGTAACAAGGCATGATGGATCCATGTTCTCATTCTGTTTACGCCAAATTCTGACTCTACCATCTGAATGTCTCAACAGAAATCGAGACTCATCAGATCAGGCAACATTTTTCCAGTCTTCAAATGTCCAATTTTGGTGAGCTCTTGCAAATTGTAGCCTCTTTTTCCTGGAGATGAGTGATACCCGGTGGGGTCTTCTGCTGTTGTAGCCCATCCGCCTCAAGGTTGTGTGTGTTGTGGTGGCTTCACAAATGCTTTGCTGCATACCTCGGTTGTAACGAGTGGTTATTTCAGTCAAAGTTGCTCTTCTATCAGCTTGAATCAGTAGGCCCCTTCTCCTCTGACCTCTAGCATCAACAAGGCATTTTCGCCCACAGGACTGCCGCATACGGGATGTTTTTCCCTTTTCACACCATTCTTTGTAAACCCTAGAAATGGTTGTGCGTGAAAATCCCAGTAACTGAGCAGATTGTGAAATACTCAGACCGGCCCGTCTGGCACCAACAACCATGCCACGCTCAAAATTGCTTAAATAACCTTTCTTTCCCATTCTGACATTCAGTTTGGAGTTCAGGAGATCTTCTTGACCAGGACCACACCCCTAATGCATAGAAGCAACTGCCATGTGATTGGTTGATTAGATAATTGCATTAATGAGAAATTGAACAGGTGTTCCTAATAATCCTTTAGGTGAGTGTAATTATATATATATATATATATATATATATATATATATATATATATATATATATTAGGGGTGTACCGGTTCACAAAATTCATGGTTCAGTTCGATACGATACACTTGAGTATGTTTCGGTATATTTTCGATACAGCAAAAAGGAAGAAATGCCAGAGAAATTTCCTTGATATAATTTTTTTAATTATATTTTTATTAAAACTAACATCATAAAATATGATATTTTTTTACTTTGAGCAATGGAGCTATACTTGACTTTTCTTAGGAGCTTATAGAACAAAACAGCTCCTTGGACAAAATGAAATGTAATATTGTAGTAGTAGTTATAAACAAAGATTTATTTTTAGTTCAGATTAACATTTGAGGGCAGCAATTGTATTCATAACGTCAAAATAAAACCGACGTAATGTTAAAAGCATTATAGCCTACCATTCCTGCCAAACTCCCATGGTTACAGTTAGTGTTACTACAGTAAATCCATGGTGAATGTTGCTGATCTGTGGACACTGAATAGTTCATTAATGGCACAATGTTTCTTCCTGGTTTCCACGTCAGCGCTGTGTGAAATGTGAATGTTTCTCACTAGATCTCGCAGCGATGTTATTATATGTTATTATTATTATAATAATTAATATTATTATATGTTATTTGGCTGTGTTGTACCAGTGCTGCTTGATTAAGATCGGCTCGCGCTGCATTGGTCCAAACTGATAAATGATCCGTCAACCACACAATAACAAGTCAAGTCACATTCGTTCCGCTTACATTACGCCATTTGATGTTGGGCAATGTTGTGGTCATGCCAGCGTCTCTTACATTATGAGCGTGCTTGCGACGCACCTACATTTGAAATAACGAAATTTTGGTCGGCAGGAAAAATGGTCCAACGAACCGTTCGGTTTAAAAATGCGTACCGAAAACCGAACCGAAAGCCTCGTTACGAACGGTTCAATACGAATACGTGTATCGTTACACCCCTAATATATATATATATATATATATATATATATATAGCGATGGGCGATATGGCCTAAAATCCATATTGCGATATACATTGCAGCCTCTTGCGATAACGATATATATCACGATATATAAATTATAATAGAACCATTTCAGAACAGGTTAGATAGACCATAAGGAAAGCCAAACTGCTAAATATATATTTTTTAAAGAAAACGTATGTAGTTTTGAGAACATATATTAAGCAAAACTGAAATTATACAACAATGTTGCAGATAAATAAAATTCAAGTACTAGCTGCAGAGACTTTAACAAAGAAAAAGCTTAAAGTCTTGGATTTCTTTCCTTTAGTCCACGCCTGTTTCACACATACTCTGTCTATGCAGTGCGTGTTGCGGTGGTATGTGGCGCAGGAGCAGCATGCGCTATTGTGCTTTCACATATGGTGCGTTTGCAGTGCACAACTGATCTACGGCTGTACGACTAACATAACATTTATCCTCTATTTTTTATTTCAAATCACTATTTTTATTATTAATATACTTAAAAATTTATTATTACTTCTATATAGATTTATATATTAAGTTGCTCAAGCAAGTGACAAAACATTTATACATTTTTGTTAACATCGCAAACATTTTAAAAATGAAAACATACACAATTGATAAAAACAGCTCTCTCATACCTTTTCTTTTGCATTTAAATCTTTTTTACAAGAAATAATTTGGTCACGAAGAACTTGTTTTTCCACCTCCACGAAGAGACAAGTGCATCCATTATGTCGCGTTGTTGTGGTAACGTTACTGTGTAGTTTTCCTTGCTTTAATTACCCCGAGCTTAAAGTTAAACAGAAAATGACTGTGAAAAATAGTAGTATAATTTAATTAAATGCATTTAAGGAGAGATTACTATATTTTCATTTCAATCCGTGTTCATTTTGAACATGAACCATGCGCTGTAAATTTAATTCAGCACGTGGAGCAAAGCAAAAATAGACTGTGCGGAAACGATCGCTGCACTGCTGTATACGCACCGCACCTGGAACGCATTGCCCCCCCGCTCCGCGTGCAGGCCTGTTAACATGGGTACGGAAAAAATACGCACCGCATTTGCACTGCAAACGGAGTATGTGTGAAACAGGCGTTAGCCAGAACTGTTGCCCCTACAGAGTATAGTGTGCTGCTGCTCGTCGGACGGCTTAAATCCGAACCAAGTCCAGATAACAGATGTTACACCGGTCTTTTTCACCAGCTCTCTATTTCGCTTTCAGCAATGTTTACTCAAGATGACGAATACGATGATGCGTTGCAGCCGGTTGCAGCTCAGTGCAATAGAATTAAAATCTCTATCGTAGGCCAATTTTGTATCGTTTATATTGCATATCGTTTCTATTGCCCATTACTAATAAATATATGAAGAGGTCTTTTCCAAAACGCTATAAATCCATTTCAATAGTTTTCAGGAAAATTACATTTTTTACCTAGACCCACACATTTTGTGAATATTCAATTTATCCTGTTAAAATGTTTTATTGGCTCAGTCTGAACATGTTAAACAATGATTATTAAATCAAACAACAATATTGTTTATGATAAATTAAAAGTTAATTTATTTTTTTTCCAAAACGCTATAAATCCATCAATTTTTTCCAAAACTGTATGGTTTGTCTTTAAAAAAAAAAAAACGAGAGCATGTAACATATAATCAGGGGCTCATACTATAAATTAAATTTAGTAACACATTTAGGCTAAAAGTCATTTGGTGCAGAACCTGAAAATAGTAATGATATGAATAGCTATTCAATAAGTTATTTAGTAATACATTCAGAGTCATTTTTAGTAAAGTGTCAAACCTGTAACAAGTAGGACCAATTTGTCCACTACATATGCGTAAAAAAAACAAATTATTAAAAATATTTAATAATGATAACGATATTCAAAAGTAGTGATGGGCACCCCTCCACCACACACACACACACACACACATGCTTGTATAGGCTACACAGCATGTGAACAAAGCGGAGCGGCGTGACGCTTACATATAGGCTAAGTTAAAAAAAAAACTTAAACATACGTTTCATATTTATGTTTAATAATATAGGCTAATGTTATTATTTTTTTTCATCTATGTTGATTATATGAAAAGGGAACCGCATGAGATGAGTATGATAGGATCATAAGATGACCAATATATCGGAAAACATTTGGAATGGGTCAGACATGATTTTGACCACTTATTAAGTTTTGTTTAGTAGAAAGCCTTGCTTTAAAGTGAATTTCGTTTTGTATAAATTGTATCTTCATTTTAATCAATGTTTCATCAACAAATTGACTGGATTAATAATAAATAAATAGGCAAATATAGCAGACATATAATCACGGAAGCGCCCGCGCGTGATCTGGAGAGCATCACATAAATGAACCGAAACACAGCGATACTTGCCTCGCAATCCTGAGAAGTATACCTATAAAAAGCTTGAAATGTCTACATTTAAACAAAACAATAAAAAACGAAAAGAAATTGGCTACTCTCTGCGTATAGGCTAATTCAAAGTGTGCATTTCTCTCTATAGGCGCGTTCACTACTGCGAAGATGGCGAGTCAGCATAGTCAACTTTATCTTTTCAGCTATATCTGACAGAAAACACTAATTAAAAAATAAACAATTCAAAAGTTTCATGCATAGGCCTAATCATTACTTTTGTCGGTTCTTTGTGGCAAGCTTTATGCGTGAGATGCGGAATAGGCAATTTAAAAAATGGTCATTATGGTTTCTCTCCCATATTTAAATAATTAAATCAATAGAAATATGTGATTAAACTTAAATGAACTACTACTAGTCGACTAGAAAACTCACTCATTTTGAGGAATAAATGAACATAAACAAACCTCTGTTCAGAGCGCCACCCTGTTGGATTGCGTAGAACGTTCACCGAATTCTGATTAGTTGAGAGGATTTATCGCGTTTAGGCTAAAAATAGGTTTGGCGCTTATCGCGTTTTGGAAAGAAACTGCATCTTGTAGTACATTTTAAACAAGGAAATGTAGCGATTTGGCATGAAATGTTGATGGAGCAGTGAATAGGTTCAGTGCACAGCAAAATGACATGACAAACTCATTTTTTTTAAAAATGGCGTTTATCGCGTTTTGGAAAAGACCTCTTCATATATATATATATATATATATATATATATATATATATATATATATATATATACACACACACACGCTTTTGTCAGTTCAGTTGAAATGGTTCAATGTTGAAAAGGTCTAATGCCCTTTGTCATGCATCAAATATGATAACTGATCTTCGCCTGTGCATCGTAAACAGAAACGCAAGCACAGAGCCCTGATTCCAGAATTCACATTCTGAGTAACACCAGGCACAACAAAATTCTTGATAGAAGCAATTTGTCTGTACACACTGAACGTGAAACAAACGGTCACAGCCAATAATATGCAGACATAAGCCCCTTTCACACAGCGCGTTGATCCCGGGAAATTGTTTAAACGAACTCGGGTCAAATCCCGGGTCACTTTATCCGTGTATTTTCCGGAATCTCTGTGTGAAAGGGGCTATAGTCATGGCTGCAGCTGCAGGGTTCCTGCACACTTTTTAAAGTCAAATTTAAGGCTTTTTAAGACCTTTTTAAGACCTGAAGAAATCAAAATTAATACCGTACATTAGGGGTGTGCAATATTGACAAAAATATATCTCGATATTTTAAATGTTTTGTTGATAATAATTAGATGATATTTTACTGATTGTGTTTTTGTGCTGGTGCATTGGGTGGTTTAGGCCTGTTGTTGACAGCAGACTCACGAAGATATTCATATTTTTCATATTCTATGCAGTGGTCAGTTCACAGTAGTGAAAGAAATGATTAATTAATGTGCAATATTTGCCACCTTAAATTGATTTCCAGGGGCATTTTCACCTATATGTGGCCATTTTTTCTAAACTTATTTAGAGTTATGCATCACCTTTTATGTCAAATAGCCTACTAACATTCAAATTAAATTGTACAGTAATTATACTTATTTATACAATAATACTTAATTACACAATTAAATCATTCAATCAAAATCCATCTTTGCAGTGCAGAGGTCACACAGAAGCGGCATCAGAAGTGGCATTAATATTTACACTCCATTTACAATTGCATAAATAAAGCTATGAGAGTTTTTTTTAAATCAATATTCAATATTTAAATATGAAATGATTTCTAATTTTAACGTTTTAATTAAAGGGTACTTTAAATATGAAACTAAAACCGCCAGTAGGCGGCGGCAAGTCACTGTCCTAATACCGTAAGCGAGTTGAGCATACTGTCTATATATGGAGTTGAGGGATTCATTCATTCAACCGATTTGTTCAAACGGCTGATTCATTCGGGAAAGAAACAAGTGATTGTTCATTGAATCGTTAAAATGACTCGTTCAAAACGTGGAGTTCAGTCAAGAAATCATCGCTATCTGTTGCATTAAGACTCCGCTACGGTTTCATTTTGAAATTCTAGTCGGCGAAATAAAGGGAAAACAAACAATATTGACGCGAATGGTGTCTAAAAAGTAACTCATGTTAATTTATTTTTAATTTAACTATTGTATAACATAAATATATCACTTGTGCACGGGAAAACGGCACACTTACTGATGTGATATTCTAATATAAGAACAGAATATGATATAAATATAAGAAAAAAACTAATTTGGGGACATAGGCCTACAACTGCACTGACACATCACGCAGTGAAAGCACGAGAGACAAATGCGATGTCAGCTCACAGTGCCTCATACATCGTTAAAACAATGATTACAATATCATTATAGACAATACACATCGCACACCCCTAAGGACATAAAGAATGAACTTACGACTGAACTGACATTGCCAACTTTCTTCTTCTCTCCTCTCTCGCGTGCAGGAGACAGACGTTATTCTGCCGCGAATGCGATGCGAATTGTCACGTGAACAAGCAAATCCACAAAGATAGAATAATAAAAAATAATACTACGCTATTTAGATAGTTTTAATTTGGAAGATGTTTAGATATGTCTAAGTCGAAGTGTCATCTAAAATTTAAGACCTTTCATAAGTAAAAATAAGACTTTAAGACTTTTTATGGCCTTATATTTTAAAAATCTAATTTAAGACTTTTTAAGGATCCGCGGGAACCCTGAGCTGGTTATGGGTATGACGGGGTGTGAGAGATTCAATACAAATCAAATGCATAGCAGAATGTAAATGGTCTGACCTCAGTGAGCTTTCCACAAACGGTGCACTTCGTTTTGAGCTGGTTCTTCTGAGGATTCTGTTTGTTTTCATAAGCAGCCAGGCAACCTGTGCTACAGAACTCCTGAAATGATTCACTGGAGTCCACCTGGGCCACTATGGTGCCTCCTTTCATATTGGTAATGTCTCTGATTTGGAGAAAAAGCAGCACAAAAGAGAGCATGACACTCTAAACAAAAAACAAAACAAAACTATCAAACCAATGTACTTCTATAAAAAGCAAGAGTGGTTAAGTGTTATTTTAATCAACGGTTAACACTTTCAGAAATAAGTTCACTCTCTGAAACTCATTTTAAAAAGTCATACTTCTTGCACATGGTGCAGCTCTTCTTGGGAGCGGGCTTATGGGAGAAGGCAGACAGGCAGGTTGTCGAGCAAAACAGGTGGGACGATCCTTTGCGCTGGTACGCAGTCTGGCCTTTCTTCAAAGGCTTCTTACAGTTGGCGCATGTGACTTTCATGGTGCGCTGCGGCTGCTGGGATCCTGAGGAGGACTGGCAGGGAGGTTTGGGCAGAGGAGCTGCAGGAGACAGTGAGTCTACACCAGGCTGCTTCTGGTTACGGGGAAAAGAGGCCGACTGGGAGATCCATGAATCTGAAGGAGAACAAAATAAGATTCAGCCTCATATACATCATGACAGTCCCAATTAAGAAATCTGCAAACCTTCTGTTTTTTGAATACTGGTAACAAACAAAAAATATTACCTTAAACTACTGTAAAATATGCACATGAATGGATCAAGTGATCATCAAAGATGATATTAAGATCAATAGAGCATCTCTTAAAGTCCTTATTCACCTGATATTAGGGATGTCAACGATTAATCGACGATCGATTAATTGTCGATAATACATTTAATCGATAAAACTTATCGATCATCGATTAAGCAGGATCATGCGCGTGCGTGCTGCTCAGCCGCGAAACATGTAAGCGAGCGCGCCGGTGTGGTGAAGTGTTGAGTCCCACTGGATGACGCACCCCGGAGTTGTTTGGGACTATTTTACACCTTCATCATGACTATAAGTTTGCGTGTGCATTCACAGCCTTTTGTTTTGTGCAAATGTAAGTTGTAATAGTTTATTTTGTGTGCGCTTATCTATATCTGATTGGTCTCATATTGGATGTATTTGGTTAAGAATCGACGTGATCTTTAGCGCGCTCAGCTCAAACGACAATGCACGACTAATAATGACTATTGGGACTGTCATATTACACAAGATTATAAAGAGAACACTATTGTAATAAAACATTGTGAATTATTTGGGTTTGGATGCCATGTCGCGTTGTTCCAGGAAGAGCTCGTCAGAGACTTTGAGCGCGTCCACCACAACATATGAGTCATTCTGAATGGCACGTAACTCAGTTTAAGTTCACTTGTGCATTCACGTCATTTTGTGCAGATATAATTTTGTAATATTCTGCTTATTTTTGTATATATCTGATTAATATCAAATAGGATGCGTTTCTTTGAGTTAAATAAACGCTAACAAAGTGTGTTCAACGGTTATTCATTTAGCGCGCGCCGCTCAAGCAGAATGCACAACTAATAATAACGATGGTTAATTTGGGACTTTCATATTACATAACATGAGAACACTATTTTATTAAATGGTTGCGAATTCATTGGGTTTAGTTGCCGTTTTCAGTGCGTTGTTCTAGCACTTCCACAACAGTCACACATTCTGACAAGCACGCATATGAGGCGGCGTTGGTGACACATTGTATTTGTCGTTATATTTATATATTAAATAGTTAATTTAATTTATCAATCACATCAAAACATTTTACAATCCTACTAAGCCTTTATTTAGATTAAAAAACATTCTTATTAATTTGGTGAGTAACATAGCTTTTTGAGCAGCATTTGCAGACCCTGTGCTGTTTGCCATTAATGCTAACGATTAATCGATTAATTGATCGTTAATTTAAACGACGATCGATCATGGGAATTTGTCAAAATTGACATCCCTACCTCATATATTTTCTAAATTCATGTTACAAATTATCTGTGCATGTAGTGTTGTCAAAAAACTCGGTACTTCGGTACCAAATCGGTACTAAAAAAATTAAACGGTTACGGTCCCAGCTTTTCTAGGTACCGAGTACCGGGTTAATCCGGTTCTTGATGCGCTGTCGGAAAGATGCAGAGGTGCGTACTCTTCATAAAAACACCCTGAGACACGGCGACCGGCGCTGCTAATGCGGTGGCTCTGAATCCACTTGTTGACAAGAAAGGAGGAAAGAGCCACATATTTTGAATTAGGCTAATGTCACGTTGCCATAAAGGGCCGTTCACACGTTTATATAGCGCGTTTTTTTGCGCGTGCAAATTTCAAATGTAGGCGTGCGGCAAGCGCGCTCATAATAGAAGAGACGTGCGAGCTCGTCTTTCCAGGCTCGCCGCTGTTCATGGTTGCATAGCGGAGACACGGGAAAGCAAGCGCTTGTGGAAAGGAGAAAGCGGTGCGATGCGCTCTCCATGATGACGAGGAAGTATCAGAATTAATTGATTTCTAGCCCTTGCATTAGAAATCAGCTACAGGGTTCTCAAGCTTTGAAGACAGGCAAGAGTGACATTTTTGGATTAAATAAAAGTACAGTTAAGTCAAATAAAACATGCTTTATCTCCTGTATAGTTTGGTAACACTACAATAAGACACCATTCATTAATATTACTTAATGCAACATCAACACATTGAGTGAACAATATATTTTTACAACATTAATTAATGTTTGTGAATGTTAATACAAACACTTGATTGTTCATGTTTGTTCACTTCATTCATTGTGCATTAAATAATGTTAACAGATAAAACTTTTGATTTTAAAAATATATTAGTACATTTTTAAGTTAACCCCATGGAGAATAATTGCTACAGTATATAACTGTTGTTTATTGTTAGGTAATTTTATCTAATGTTATCTAACAAATAGAATCTTATTGTAAATTGTTTTTAATACTACAGTTTCCATCTTTGTAACCGTGATATCTAATATGTGTAAATTTAATCTAAATTAAGCTTTGGTACCGAAATTGGTACTGAGAACCGTGGATTTTCACTGGAATTGGTACCGAATACTGATATTTTGGTACCGTGACAACACTATGTGCATGCATTTCATTTATTTATTAATAGATATTCTGATCTTGTAATATTTAATCAAATCATAACTTGACCATCCAGTGAAAACAACAGACTTCTTTCAGGTGACATATGCCAGACTTCTACAATCATATAGTCCTCTTAAACTCCACCGCTGCAAGCTCAGATTCATCTACATAAACTTTTGAGGCCAACGCTCATATCTCAAAATACAATCAACGATCAATGCATTGGACCACCCTGCATTTTTTGACAATCCGTTTCGCTTAAATAAAGAAGAAATAATCTGTCGCTACTTCCATTTCATTGCAACTTTAAAAATATATATAGCCTATATAAATATCTGTCAGTGTGCCATCTTTCCTAGTGGTATAAACATCTTTACACAACATGCATTACGGATAATGGCGCACTGCCTTTGGAAATTGAAACCTCTAATTCAGATATGGTATTGTTTTGTTAGTACTAGAGAAACAAGTCATGCAAGCCTAACATGCATCATGTTCTGTGTGAAGGATGACACAGCAGCTACATGTGGATGAATTACCAGATCTCTGGTGTGTCCCCATTTCTCCATTCTGCACAGGCTGGCTTGCAGCGCTAATGCGTCCTGGGTTGAATGTGGGTGACGGTCTGCCGGCTGTACCCTGGTTCTGCTGGGCCTCTGGGTTCAAGCTAAATGCACTGCTGATCTGCAGCCCATTCTCTGCCCCCTCCAAATCCTCCAACCGGCCTGCCACTGAACCGCCCTCACCTTTCAGCGATGTCACATTCGTGATCATGAGGTTTATATCCTCTATGTCTGTTGCGGTTGACGTTGCCATTGCAGTTGACGTTGCCATTGCAACCGCAGAAGAGTCCATTCCCAGTGTGGTAACGCTAGCGATTCTGATTTCAGAGTCAGGCTCTGTGCTGCTCAGGGCATCCTTAGCCTCAGGGGGTGGCAAGGAGGAAGAGGCGGCACCCTTGAGCTCAGAATCCTCCTCGTCGTCGATAACGATTGGCTCACTCTGGCTTTTGGCCGTGGTTGATGCAGTTGTGCCTGCGGTAGCTGCAGAGGAGGGAGGACTGGGCGCCTTGGACGAAGCTGTTGCCGTGGTAGCCGACTCTGCACAGTCATTGGCAGCAGCAAGGGTCTCCACAGGTGTGGGGCTGGGGGGCTGTACTCTCCCCTGAGACTGAGCAGGAGGCCCCTCTACCAATACTACATCATCATCATTGTCTTCTGAGGCCTTGGGCAGGCCTTGTGCTGTCTGTGACTCTTCTGCAGATGGAGTCTGCTCTGTTCTGGGAGTTTTCACATGACCCTCCCCCTCCTCCTCCTCCTCCTCCTCCTCCTCCTCCCCTGTGACTGTACATGCCTCCTCAACATCTGCCCTTGCTTCCAAATCTCCATCCATTGCTTAGGCAACCACCTGTAGACACAAACACAATGAGCTGAACAATTACCTGAGGAAGCAAAAAAGCCATGTGAATATGAGTTGGAAATAAAATGAGCTTGATCAATCAATAATCAATTTGCAGAAAAGATAAATTGACAAACAAAATAAGACCAATCTGACTACAACCTCCCAAAATTGAAAAAATTAGCTCAGTATAATGTTAATAATAACAGATGTCAATAGGAGTAAGAATTTACCAAGGGATTAAAAAAAATCTAAATTACAACAAGGGGGTTTCTGGGAAGAAAAAAAATGGTTACTAAACTTAAATTATGAAATGCAAGAAAATGAAAATGATTTGAAGTCACCAAGTATCCATGACATCATTATCAAGAAACAGTCATCACTAAGCAACCAAATTTATTCACTCAAGCAAAGGCTAATAAATGTGGAGAAACTCTTGCATCATCAACATGTGACCCATTTAAACGCATTACAGGGGCTCAACACACACCATTTACCTATACTGTGTTTTCTATCAAAATTAAGTCAATGCATGTGATGTGTTAAAGTACAGTTAGAAAATAAAAATAATGACAATTTGCTCTCTCTGTAGAATCTCTGATAATAAGAATGTAGACAGCAACAGTTTAGCCTCAAAACCATGTGTAATACAACTTTACAATGGATGGATTGTCATAGCAGACACAGATTTCCAAAAGGCAAAGACTTTGGTTGAACTTCAATACATCTGGACTGCAATGCAGAGCTTGGAGTCTGTCTTGGTCCATTCTTAGGCTTTGACACCGAATGCCCCATTTCAGCTGAGATCTTATGTTGATGCAATACCGGCACAGACTCCGTGTGAAGGCAACACCAAACAGCAAATACAAAAACACTTCTCAAATAGATGTGACACAAACAGGTTAAAATCTGTGGGCTTTACTTGCGGGTTAATGATGCTATGATCAGGATGCTGGAGAGAGGAAAGTACATGCAGCGTTACTGATCTACCTCTCAGACGTGATATAATCACATACGCCATGCGCGTGCCAAGTCTGCATTCTGAGCAACAACGCAAATGTTTTCCGAAGGTCCCCACTAAAATGCATCACAGTTTCATGGCCCCATAAAGCTGCACTTCTCGAGCACCACTAGTGTCAATTAGCACCATAATGAAGTCATTTTGGGGCAATTCCTACCATTCACCCCTGGGCCGTGCCCTTGACTCCGGACCCTTCGTATCCACACACATACCCGGACCGCGATCCGCGTGCTGTCAAGGCAACCGGATGACGACGTCAACACGCGGTGCTTCATAGGCTTTCATTATTTTCTGGAAACTCAAGGGCCAACGGGTCTGCTAACTTGCTACGCGAGACCCCCAAGGCGGGAGGAGCCTCCCAATCTACCCCAACTGCCCCTCTTTACGCAAAATCCCCGGCCCATGTGTCGACTCCCACCCCTGGCCTCTCTGGCGCAGGCAGCCATTGGATTAGCGGCGAACTGGAGGGAGGAGAGCCTCCGAGACTGCGCCATTGTTATTGTAGCGAAACAAATTACTCTGAAGTAGTTATCGTAGAATAATACCTGCGACAAAATTGGAGGAAACTGAATTTAAACATCATGTATCCGAATATATACATAACGGCACTCTAAAGTATTTAATGCTAAGACTCTTGCTATGAACACACTTCTAACACATCAATTTAGAAAATACGTCTGCTTTTGGCTATACTTATAATCCCCTGTGTGAGTTCTACGAGGATTAATATTTCTTGCCGATATTAGACTTGAGTGAAGGTTTAATTGAAGTTACCCGTTTACCCCTGGCAATCAAAAGGCAATACACGTGGTGCCCTGTGGGGGCACTGCACAGTTAAGAAACATCAACTATAACGCCACAAATATTTTACTCAATATTCCAAGGTTGTCAATTTAACTAGGGCCCAAAAGCACATCTACCAATTAGCTACTAAAACAAGAGCTATTTACAAATTGGCGAATCATCTTGCCCCCTTCAGTCAGCGGGTAGCACTGCTTCATGTCCGCCATTAGAGAGCGAGCGAAACAATGCGCGAGAGCATAGGCAATAGCACCCTGCCACGGCGGAGGGGGGAAATCTCAGGCGGGGTAAAATTGCACGTTAAATTACCCTCGCGTACAAACACAGGTGACCCCGATAGTTTCCTTGGCTCGAGCTCCACGGCGGACATAGTTGTAAAAACTTTGGCCAATTACACACAGTTCAGCATCAAAACGCCAGAGAAATTCTTACCGGAGTAGAGCTGGAGATGATAGAGCGCCACTTTTGTGCCTTGACATCAATCCTGGCGCGCATGCGTGAAAACGTAGCGACGTTCCAGGCACGTGGGAGGAGAATACTGCCCGCGCGAGCTCTTCGCGCTACACTGGATCCTGCGCGCGCTGGTTATGGGAAGTCCGATTTGTTTAAGGGAATCGGTTCTTTTGAACAGTTCCTTTCTAAAAACACGATTCCGTGATTCTTTTACGCCATGACGTAATAACGCCACCGCGTGGTCCTAGACGTCCAGCTTATCACATTAAATGTTCCTAAAGGTTCCATTTGTAGGCACCGTATGCTATTGCTAATCTCTCGAAATGCTATAATCATCCATAATCATCTCACTCAACTTTTCTTGGCTCAGTATAAATCAGACATTTTCAGAAGAGACGGTTCTCGGTTCAATGAGTCAGTGAGTTGTTGACTCGAGAACACCTCTGACCGAATCATGAACGAATCTTCAGATCCCTTGTGTACAATGGTTTAACTGATTCATTGAGGAGAATTGACTCAAAATTATTATTCGTTTACGAACCAGACACGTGCGGTAGTTTGAGATTAGCAGGATAGATACAGTTCGTCATGTTGAAGTTTTAAATGGGACAATCCAGTGAAGTCATGCAAGATTTGTAATTCATTGTTTCGGTCGATTTCATTCTAATGGGATTTAAATAAACGCTTTAACCTATTGTGAAATTGAAAAACTAAAATATGCAGCAACAGTTAAGGAAATGCTACTTAAGTGTTGTTGAATGCCATATAATTTCATCAGTTTAATAAGCTTTAGTTTCTTACACATTTCTCAAAGCAGAACAATAAAAAGTCAATAGCTGTAATTATAAACACTGAAGCGTTTACTGAGGGGTAATCAAGTACACTTGGGTGTAAATATGGCGACGGAACTGCATTACGTAAGAGTCAAAGTTACATTTTAGGAATCCGTTATGTAATAAATAAATCCTTTCACGAAACATATATAACAAACGTTTCTGACTTACATTACTTAATAAAACAAGTGACCCCTTTAAAGACCTTGCCCAACACAAGTGGACACTGATGGGATCGAAAGAGGAAGCGAATCGAGTGACCCAGTTTGTCGTTGTGAAACAAACAATAGTGTGATTCAGTAACCATTGGTCAAAATGCAAAACATATAGAAATACCTATGTGCTTAACAGCCGACTCTATACTAGGGCGCAGACATTTATTTTGACAAAACAGAGAGGTCGCCTAATATTTTAATGTCTGTAAGGGGTGATAGGCAGCAGTTAAACATTAACACACATTTTATAACAGACAAATGTTTTTGAAACAAACATTTTGTTTATCAATTCTGTTGATTTGGTAACAGCAGTCGCCAATGTTCTCTACTTTTGGCTTTTTAAAGACCCACTTTAAAGTCTATTCTAAGCCAATAAAAATATACCCAGATTGCTACAACAAAAATAGTTAAAGGCCATGGTGCAGTTTTTTTTTTTTTTTTTGGACAATTTTCTATTTGGTAATAAACATTAAAACAGTTATCAATTTTATCTGATATTGTAGGGTACTCAAAAATTAAAATATAATACGGAAAAGTGGGTGATTTGTTAGCTTTTAGCTACAGCTTAGCGAGGATTCTTATTTCTCCCACAATGCATTCCATGACGTCACATGAGGTACTCGCTGACTGTTGGACGACAGACGAAAGCCCGCGGCCCGCCTTAAGGCCCGAGGGAGAGTGATACGAGGAGTAGCTAGTGAAAGAGTGACAGTGACTGATTTATAAGTAGAGATAGATAGATAGATAGATAGATAGATAGATAGATAGATAGATAAGCATAGCATAACAGATAGCTTAGAGATAGATAAAGAGTAGATCATAAATAACGTTAGTCAAAATGGTTTATTAACGTTACTGTGTTTGTGGCGGGTGCAAGAACTCCAGCAAAACTGGACATAGGGTCCATTCCTTCCCCAAGGACAAATGGATCTTCCGAAGCTGGGTGCAGTTTGTCAAGATTAGGCGAGCTGATTTTTCAGCTAAGTTAGCTCTTGTCGCCTTCTACTCTAGAATATGCAGCGCGCATTTCAAAGAGGAGGATTACCACTCAGGGGATGCCAAGATGGTCTCACTTGGATAAAAGAGTGAGAGGAGTGCTAAATTACTTCCTATCGCCGTGCCGTCTGTGAACGCAAACCTCTCTGCTTGCCCTGTCCCGAGGTCGAGAGACACCGTCTGCCGCAAGCGAGAAATTGCCACGGCAAGCGTCATGCTAACGTTACTGTTTACAAGCTGCGTGTTAGCTAGCTGTGTGTATTTTGTATAGCTAACGTTACCGTGTTCCCTTTGACACAGCCTCCACTACAAGCACGATCACTCTGACATTAGAAGAGCATTTTTCGTGATTCACGAATTTGAGCCAAAACAAAATTGCCCTAAAGCAAATGTCCATATCGTCATGTAAGCTTCGTGGCTAGTGTTTGGATCAGTGGTGATGATCATCAAGCGGCTTTCGCAATCGTGTGTTTGCGTTTTGTGTTAGACTACTACGGTTCTCTTTCACATTTGACCGTGTCGTCAGGGCTGTAATTAGTGGAGGCTAAACGCAGTTTACCCACCGCTGAAATTATGTCAGAAACAGTTTATCCACTTCTCACTTCAGAGTTTAGCTAAGTTACCTCTCAGTAATTCACTACCTCATAGAGTTTATGTAACTTTACCACATGTATTACCACTAGTATTGGTGTAAACATTTAATAGTAACATTCAAATCATCAAATATGTTCTGAATTTCTTTTATGTATTTTTTAAAACATTTAGTAGCGCATATCAGGGTCCACTGTACTGTAATCTCCCTGGCAATCTCATAACATTCTGTTTAGTGTTTATGTTTGCTATAATTCGATATGCAGGACAATTTCATGTTTTTTCATTAGTGGCAATGATCTTTATACAGTATTATTATTATGTCTGCAGGTTATGCAACATCATTAATGAAGGCCCTTCGGGAAAGCTACACCAATTCACCTGCAGCTCTTCGAGAGGTTAGCGCCAGTTTGTCCTGATGCATGCGGCCCCATCGCCAAATCCTTCAAACAGGTTCCTGAGGAGGCCGTCAGCCTCTACCTAGCCCAGCAGTCACGCTTCAAGAACCTAATTTCACATTATTTTCTTTCCACTGACAAGTCCAATGATTTAGTTGTATTTATTTATTTTAGTTGTTAGTTATCTTATTTCCTTCTGTCCCTGTCATCTCATTTAGTGGTGGTTTCCTGCATTCTGCATGTTTTGTTTTGTTTTCTTTGTGTGCTGTTGCTTTGGTTTTACTTTGCACAAAATCATTACTTTTTTTCTTAGGCTATTGATTCCCGTGATCTTGTTTATAAATTCCGATTCAGCCATTAGCCTATACCTTCGTTATCACGCAAAGCGGTCTGGATAGGCGGTCTGTTCAGAATTACAACCAACATAAAATATAAGTGTGCATGTACAAATTTGCAGTAATGTTCAGGAAAATATAAACTTTATTAACATAAAATGAAACCGGAGAGATAGTTAATGAGTGAATTAACTATGTTCTTAAACATGATCCATAACTGTTAACGGGATTAATTTCAGTATGGCTAACGTTCCCCTTCATCCTACCCTAATCATGGACTAAACCATATCAGAAAACACACACAAATACATGTATTCGATGTACAGTACACATGTATGTTTGAATCACACATAACTAACCTTAACCCATACACATAATATATTAATTGTGTGTGTGTATATATATACACACACACACACACAATTCATTTATTTAAATGGGTTACGGTTATGTGTGTATATATGCATAGGCCTACATACATAAATGCGTATATATATTACAAACAATATGTAGGCCTACTTCAGGTTACCATTTAGCTAACTTTAATGAAGAGTTGGTCATGTAAGCTATAGCTAGCTGCAATTAACCCAATTTCTTCCAATAAGCATTAACTAAAACTGGCTACATAAAATGTACTGACTAGATTCACGAGAGGTTGGCTAATGTGTGTAAAAGTAAAAAAAAAAATACAGTAATTTCCTTAATTTACCAGCTCCACAGCACGTTACTTCCTCTTTCCAGAGTTCCTATGGGAGTGTCGTAACTCTCTCTCTATGGCTCTGGACCACAATACTGCAGGCAAAAGAAACAATGTGCAAACGTTTCAGGTCTAGCCCTTCATCAGTGGGCTTTTTTTATATAGATTTGTTTACTTGAAACCTGTGTCTTTGTTCAGTAATCTTTGTCCTTGTTCAGTAAATGTTTAGTAACCATTACAAGCAATGCAAATAAACTTTTTTTTTTTATAAAAATGCATGTGTTCTGTGTACTTTATAACATTTTGAGGGCAATTGGGTGATCACAACAGAATAAGCAATTCTTTTTTTTAAAATTAATTTTCATCCAAACGAGGCAATTGAAAGCCCTGATAGGTCTGGTCACGACTTTGGAATCGTTGTCTGATGGTTGAAACCACACGAGAGGCTTCTTATACTCCTGCCTAAAACTCCATAAGCCCAGTGTATAGCCTGCCTGTACGCAGTGTACTGGTATTGCCTAGGGATAAGTAGGAAAGATTCTTAAGTTTTAAACTCTGTAAGTAGTTTGGAAACGTCTCTGATGCATGTTTATTGTGTATGCAACACATCTCCTGTCACCTTTAGCTGTTGTTTAAAGGACTCCATGTAAAAAATACCGGTAAAAAGGTGAAGTAAACATAAACCATGAACATACTCGTGCGTGCTGGCTTGAAGGGGACCATTATCCTGCATGAAGTGTGAGTATGCTATGTGTAGCACAAATGGATTCAGGCATTATGCCTCATATCCAGGATGCTGCGTTAGGCACGTTACATCTGTATTTCAAGTATAGCCTATGCCTCCTCTGTATGGATAGAAAATGGTTATATTACAAGACACAAATTCAGATACGGCTTCTCAGAGCCTGTTTTATTACAGGTTTGAATGAATGAAATGTCTCTTCTGTATTATAAAAATAAATATATAATTATTACAGGTTTGAATGAATGAAATGTTTCGTCTATATTAGAAAAATAGATATATAATTTAGAAATAACTAAAAGAAATACCTCCAAATTTAACAAAAATAGCTCTCACAAACTTACAAAAACAAACTAACAAAATGTATCTTTAGTTTTCTTCCTCTTTATCCTGTTTTTCTTCCTCATCCTCCTTGTTTGCCCATCTATGTTTTGCTTTAGAGCTGATCTTTCCCAGGAGTTTTTTGAAAACCAGGACATTTTCATAATTAAAAAAACAGCCAGGACAGGACGTGAAAACAGAACATGTCCTGGGAAAACAGGACTGTTGGTCACCCTAGTCTAAAGTCTGGCGCGTTGCGAGCATAGGTTGCTCGTACATTCAGATGCTATTTTAAGCGCGCATGCTTGCAGATACAGAGTGAACAACGCGCATACACTGTAGATGATTCTCTCATCTACACAGATGCATTTTACTTTTTGCAAATGATACATTATTATAAGGAAAACTATTTAAACACGAGTGAAATCATTGTTGTGTTCATGACGATAGGAAAAATAGGCATAAAGCTTACACATTTACCCAAATTAGTATATGCATGTTTAACCGAAGCTAATATGGGTGGGTGGGTTTGTCCCATCCCCAATGTCACTTCTCTTTCTTGTACGGCCCCTGACGAGAACATCGATCTCCTCGGCTGTGAACCATCAGACTTTACTGTGAACCGATTCTGAAGCGCGCCGCTGCTGCTGCCTGCAGCCTGCGTCTACCTCATGTGACGTCATCGCCGAGTCGCGTACAAAATAACCGTTACTAAACAAAAACTACAAAAACTGGACTTTAACACCATTTTGGAGATATTTCTAACTTTATATACATATCTTAACTGCTTTATGTACCCATTAATCGACAGTAGTGTTTAACCTGCACCATGCCCTTTAAGGGTTTCATATTATTCTGCATGTGATAGTTCACCAATGCATTGGCTGTTAGCAAGTGGCGTCACACTGACAGGTAATGTTTAAGGTACCAACAAAGCCTGATTGGATTTGTTCGGTATTGTCAACTGAAAACTAATCCTGTGACCCTGAGTTTGTTCAACTACCAGCATGGTACAGACCTCTGGACTTATTCCCATGTGTCTTTTTCTTGCTGCTCTTATAGACTAGTTGTCACAACCATCTCTAGTGTGTATGTTGGCTAAGGGCCACCTTTTCCATCTGAACACATTCTAACATGCATTTGTTCTGAAATAGTCATCCTTGTTAAAATTAATGTGTATATTAAATTAAACGACAGGGATGAAAATCTAATGCTGTACCAGTTAAGGGAACTGTTTACACCTTTTGAAATGTTAAGGTTGCTATATTGAAGATGAGTGAAGACAAAATATTGATTGTTATAGAAATATATGTACAGTTTATTTACTGTAGTCATAAGCGGAAGTGAATCAATGAGCAGTCTTTCACTTACTAATAGCACAATGACAGGACAAAGAGATGTAGGCCATGAACAACAGAATAAAAGAACTCTTCACAGCACTTCTAAAACTCTTCAGGGTGAGCCCAGCTGTAAATTCCCAATCTGACTCTTAGTTCATTCATAAACGATTTTATGAAAACTACACTCACGTGACTGTTATGATCAGTATGAAAAGATGACCTGAGCTCATGTGCTGCCATTTTAACGATTATATAACTAAAGTCAAATGCAAAATCTAATTAGAAATTAAACTGAGCTGATGAACAACCTGCCTGACAACACATAGGTGCACACATAAAAAGGGTCACGTTCCCTACTAATCAGCATTAAAAGAACCTGTACTACTAATCACTCCTACTTGGATGATTTCAAACTGTGTGGATCCTCCTCTCAATGCAAACATAAATTAGCCCTTAAAATACCTCACAAACCAAACATATACATTCGTACATTTCTTCAACTATAATGGCTTCATTTTTGTCCAATTTAGGATGCACATCATTAGTTAATGCTTTTTAAAAACCATCACATTCTCAGGAAACAAAAAGCACCCACTCTGGTGTTCAAAGTCACACTTGGGGTCCAGTCTTTTCTTAGACCCATGAGCACAAAGAAACAGGGAGAGGAGAACTGCTTGTTCATTCCTTCATACACTCAGCAGAAGCAATGCCGACAGGAACACATCAGATGAGTACGTGGTCGGGTTAAACACACAGAAAATAAAACAGTGGGTGAATCTAGAGTGATAAATTATTCTATTTAAAATAAAAAAATAATAATAAAAGGAACACTTTACAAACAAGATTTACAAATGACAAGATACAAGCCCAATGTGTCACACTTCATGCTGAACTCAGTTGCTATTCAAAAACCAGATCTCCGGAAAACTCGTTACAACACTTAACCAAGCGCGAATTTAGGGTCACACTGAGATTTGTGACTGTTGTTATTGACCTGTTAGTACTTCAGTCTTTGCCCAAAATAAAACAAAACCGTTTCTAAACTGTGTCCTGTTTAGCATGTCAAGTGTAGGAAAAATCTCAGTTCTTGGAGAGGCCAAGCTCCTGCAGTGACATTTGACCTGGAAGGGGGGACTGTGGCATCACTGTAGCTGGACTCTGTATGCACAAATGAGGAGTTTAACCTGTGGAAAGGGAGAAACACATATTCCCTGATTAATACTTTTAAATAAATTATCATAAAGCTTGTTTAGCTCAGAATTCCCACTTTTACATAAGGATTAAAAAAAAAAAAATCAAGTGAACAAATCATTCAGAGTGATTTGTGAATTGATTCGAATGAATTAGAAACAATAAAAAAATAATTACATAGAATTATTCTATGAAAAACCAGAAGCTATTATTATTAATATATCGCCAAAACAACATGAAAGTTGCAATGTTGCGGAAGTAGCGAAAGACCATTTCTTCCGTGTTGTGATTGTGGAGAATTTTTGATGAAGAATAAAAAGTTCTTTAAAAGAGTGGTAATGGAAGTGTTTTAGTAGTTTTGCTTAATTGTTATTTTATGGTCTCAAAATAATATGCTTTTCACACGCTCAAATATAAATGCTACTCACATTATTTAATAAGCCTTCAGTAATTAATATGAAAATACTGTCAGCAGCAAGTGAGGCCAGTATGAGTGTAATCAATAAGAATGTAGAATGATGTTGAGCACATGCATGTCTCAACTTGAGCATTTTGAACATAATCTGCAATGTGTATTTTTCTGGTCGTTGAGTTGCTCTGCTGTGTCTGAAGTAGGGCTGTCACTTTACGTTCGAAAATCGATTGCACAATCGATCGGACCAACCAACACAACTATCGAAAACGAAAATAGGGAATCGATTTTAACGGCCTTTTTTTTTTTCTTTTACCAAAAATGTGTTTTAGGTGGACAGATCAATACAGTGCACAGAACATGTAGGATGTTGGAAAATAACAATGTCTTTTCTGTTAACCAAATGTGTTTTAATGTTCGCTATTAGGCTACTTCAATGCAAGTGAACAAGCGCGCCGTTATTTGTTGCTTAGTGACGTGTGTGTTCAAGTAAGCCAGAAATGCGCAGATTCTGCGCTATACGCTGTATTTAATATATCATTAGGACTCACGAGTTGCGTATTTGCGCTAAATCCGCGCAGATTTGGCTTACACGAACTTCCACAGCAAAGAAAGTGAGTAAACATAGAAACACGCCAGATTGGCTCGTGATTTGACAGCGTTTTCCGCCAAAGTTCATTTTTACCCGCATTTGGCGAGTTGGAGGGTGTTAATTTCAATCCCTGAATGTTGGGCTCCTGTTTGTCATTGTGCTGAAACTTCACGCCAATAAATCATCAGAAATATTGCTGACTTGTGCGCGTCTCAAGCGCCCTCTTTACGCTCGTCCTAATGCCTGTTAGTTTCCGTGGATTTGCCTATATTTGGCGATGAAAATGGAAACGTCTTTAGACAGGGAAAATCGATTTACAATCGATTCAAAGAACACTTACGTCTCAAAAATCAAACAGGATTTTTTCACAAAAGTGACAGCCCTAGTCTGAAGTGACTCTCGGCCGGCCGCTAATGAACCTTTTTACTGCAAAGAGTAACTTGGGAGTGGTGTCTTAATGCGGAGCAGATAAGGAAGCACTAATGTACTAGCATGCACTTTGGAAGTGGTAATGCAGTGATAGTGTCTTCTTGGATGGGGCGCCATCCTCAGGGTGGTTATGGTCCACCATAGACAAGAATTACAAGGCAAAAAAAAAAAAAGTAAATGTGCACGGAGGAATCGTTTCCAATAGTATTAATACTATGCATTAAAAAAAACCAGATAGGATCGACTTTAACATTCCCTGATATTTCCAAATAACCATGGGAACCAGGTTAGCTACAAGTTTGATTATTTTACAGATGCCATATCCCAAATATTCACTTGCTTTGGTGCATGTTCGGGCATTTATATAGCAGTATCTAAACTCTCATATAAATACTAATGTGTAACAGTCCCAATTACCTTAGCTGCTGGGGACTCAGCCAGACGAATGAACAGTTTGTTGGCTCCTTGAACAGGACTGAAAGAGTATATGAAATGGCTGTCCTGCAGGGGGATCAGCACACAGATTGTGAGAGACTGCAGACATTCAAAAGAACAAAGACATGATAAATTTGCACAAAGATGATTGGCGACATCAGCGTCTTACCAAGAAGATGGGCAGCTGAAACTTGTCATTCAGGACGACAGCATGGACACTACAGGGCCCGCAAAGTCTAGCTGTAATCTCATTAAGGAAGTTTGCGTGGAAGATGAAAAGCAGTATGCCAGATCCTGAGACAGAAAACAAAATAATGACACAGTTATTTGGTAAATAAAATGGCAATTACTGAGATCAGAAGAATTTGAAGCAAGCATCTCACCATCTCCGGGTGTGTGTTGAGGGGGTTTGTAGTTGAACTCCAGTGAAAAGTCTGGTCCCTCACACAATCTGTGGCAAGCCAGTGGAAATACAGGTTCCAGCAGGGCCAGCCGCGTTTCAAAATAAGCTCTGATTGTCTCCTCCGCCACTGTTGATAACCTGTGAGATACATTTTACACATGCGTCTTTATATTCAAATATACAGACACAGACATGGCAGTGTTTGAAATAATGCAGCAATAAAACACTCACGTTTGCATGTGATCTTTGATGAGATCATGTACCATTTCATTTTTGCTAACTTTGGCACAGTACAAGGCAGTGGTCTTATGTTTAGACAGGATGTTGCAGTCAGCCCCATATTCCAGCAGGAGGCGAACCACATCTGCATTGCCCCTCTTGCAAGCCTTAGAAGGAAAAAGACAACAATCAGGACTCAGTACATAACAAAAGTTATTACCTAAGTGCAAAATATCTAACAGCTAAAGCACAACTTAAATAGTAAAATTAAAAAACAAACTACAGTACAAGTGTATGATTTTTTATTTATTTCAGAAATTAATACTTTTATTAAGGATAGGATATATTAAATTGATCAAAAGTCAGTAATGGCATTTACATTGTTACAAAAAAAAGATATTTCAAATAAATCATGTTCTGTTGAACTTTCTATTAATTATAAAAAAGGGTGGTTATGGGTGCCTAACCTTACACAATGATTATAAAATGTGTCTAATTTTTAAAACATTTTTATTTCTGGGATTAAAGAGTAGATTAAAAAAATCTAAATAGGCATTATTTATTAAATAAATGACTGTAGTATTATGACTCTCACACACACGTAATCACTGTGTGTGAAACTACCTAATGATACCTTCGGAGGGGACTGAAGGGTTAATCAATCAACAGATTTTTAAAAAATGAAATGAGTTCCAAATGACAATAATTTTTGAGCTACACACTTTTCAGGGCTTCAAAGCTCTAACAGTGGATGGTAAAGAGTAAAGATGAAAAGAATAGGACGATCATTTCTGAAAGGAACTCTGTCCTCCTACGTTTCTGAACATTTCCCTCTCTCTCTCTCTCTTATCAGAATTGTCTCTCATCCCTCACAGTCACGAGTACAGAGCACACATCCTTTCTATTCAAAATAACTTCACGTTACAGTCTTTGTTAGCTGTGCCTTGAATGGTTTCTGTGCAGATTTAAACAGTGTCATAGGATGCCTCTTGTCATTTTTTCTAACAAGGGGGATGCTATCCCCCCTCAAATTGAGCCCTAAATATCACAACGTTCTCACCTTCATGAGAGCCGTTTCTCCACCCAGAGTTTGGGCATTTACAGATGCTCCTGCCTCCAGAAGAATGGCCACTGTCGTCAAGAAGTTCTGCACCAAACAGGATGAGTTATAAAAGAGACAGTTGAGGGCTTGAAATCGAATGCTTAACTATACTAAACAAATATAACAATACAATTCAAAATATGCTAATACTCTCTTATATTAGTGGTTGAAGTGAATCAGCCATTGTGAGTGTTCCTGAATTAAGCAGTGTTGTTCTTCACCTTTTCAGCAGCATGCATCAGGGCAGTGGTGCCATTCTTCTGTCTGGCGTTGACCTTCACTCCTTTCTTAATAAGCAGCCTGAGGACATCATCCTGACCACCTGCAGCAGCCAGCAGTGTTAAGGACATGCCGCTAGAGTCCTGCAGGTGGCAGCACATAAACAAAAAATGAAAAAAGAAAATTCACATGAAATCACCTCGAATACCGAATACGAAAAAAGCATCTTTCTTCACTGATTAAATTTCAATTACATTACGTTCTTACAGATGAACAGGAATGTTAACATAACTCTCTGCAGGTATTATAGACAAGTACGTTAATTTGAGTGAAACGCCTGTTACTGCTCAGTGAGTAATGTCAACCCAGGGATTGAATGATGAACTGTTACATGACCCAGTTTCTCTGACGAGTCATTATAACAGATTGCAAGACAGACACAGTCAGAGATGGAAGAGAGAAAGAGAAACAAGTAGCATACCTCCTGATCCAGATTGTAGTCCTCTTTGGAACTAAGTGCACGTTTTACTGCCAGGTAATTCCCATTTTTCACTGCTTCTCGAAGCTCAGCTGAGAGTTAGACGGCAAATAAAGAGCAAAAAATAAAAGTAGAGGAAAAACTTGTGACTCAAAACTGAATGTTACAATAAACGAAAGATGGTGCTATTGTTTTTCAGTGTATATCACTCACCGGGAGTTAAGGCTAGCGGAGAGAGATTCTCATCCTCTCCATTCAAGTGTTTCTGAAAGTCCTCCAGTGTCATCCAGTCCAGCTTGAGCTCCAGCCCAAGATTAAGAGATGGCAGTCCCCTGTCTGTTACACAGACACATGGTTACTAGTGTCCAGGGGTGATCTGGGACTCAAAAACAGCTTGGGATCCCCACTATCTTAGCAATCACATGCATAGCCTATAATACATATATAATAGGCAAATGGCTATGGATCACACAATGTGTTGTTCCGCTCAAAAATAGCTAAATGAAGTCCAAATTAGGGCTGCACGATTTGGGGGAATTTTTTTAAATATAATATATGTTATACAATACATCAATTTCACTATAAAATACCAACAATAATTATTATTTTAATTATGATTATTTTTTACAAAATATAAGAAAGTATAAGAAATATTACTATTGTAATACTTCATTGTAAAATAAAAGAGTATTTAAGAAAAAACAAAAAAAATGTATTTACAGTGTTTTCTTAATTTCTTCATTTTCAAACATTAAACCATCAAGCTTTTATTTTGCCTTATCAAATGCACGTTATAAGCGACCCAAACTCAACAGACGCAGAGAGGAGTTTGTGAGGATCATTTACAGCAAACCAAGCCGCTCTGAGACACTGAAAACACCGGATCATGAGCTGCACTCATGTAAAAGAACACATCGGCGCACCTTACTTCGAAACACACGATTTGATAATCGCACATATTGCAGATAGAATAGAATAGCAAGACATGTTTTTAAAAAGTTGAACCTCTTTTAACTTTACATTGACAAGTACAAACCAGGAGTTTTGTCTGAGCGCTCCATGGTCTCCTGAGAGTCCTGATTGTCATCGCAGGTGGTGAAGACGCGTGATTCACTTCTCCTCCTCTTGTCCTTCCATTCTGTAGAGTCAGGAGACGCTATTGACTCCGTCATGGACTTCCTTTCCAGCCTCTCTTGGCGGGCTTCTTCTGCCAGTCTCTGTGCCTCCTCCATGCGTGCTTTTCTCTCCCGTTGGGCTTCCTCGATTCTTTCTTTCTTCTTTCTCTCCTCTTCTTCAATCCTTTCTTTCCTCCTCCTCTCCTCTTCTTCCATCTTTTCTTTCCTCTTCCTTTGCTCTTCCTCTCTCTGCTCTCTTTGTAATTCCTCCTTAGACTTTGGGGCCGGCTCATCTGATTTATCACTTTTCTCCATCTCGGATGCTCCCTTCTCCTGTTTCTCGTCTACCTCCATGGAGACGGGACTCTGACCTGGTCGTGGCGCTGATAGAAGAAGAATGCATTCGTTAATATCAGGTGATCGAACAAAAACCACAAAACCATTTAAAATTAAAGTCAGCTACAACTGTATTTTACCATCTTTTGCCTTCTCTGTCTTATCTGAGTCAGGTTTCCGTGCAGGAGACTGCTTTGAAAATTTTGTTTTCTTGTCAGTTTTCCCTGTACCCTGTAGAACAAGTATAAAAAAAAATAAAATAAAAAAAAGTCAAATCACAAACATAACACTAGATTCTTTACATTTTCTGAAACCTTTTCCAAGCATTCTTGGAGGTTTCCAGTAAAAGAAAAAATAATTAATAATTACACTACCACTGAAAAGTTGAGAGTCAGGAAGATTTTTTTAACAAGTAATTCATATTTCTAATCAGCAAGAATGCATTAAATTTATCAAACGTAAAACTAAAAACCGTTACATAGTTCTTTTGAACTTTATTCAATCATCAAAAAAATTGGTTTCCACAAAAATATTGAGCCGCACAACTCCGCTCAACATTAAAAATGATAAGATATGTTTCTTGAGCACCAAATAAGCAGATCACTGAAGGATCAACTTTTGAAGGATCAAATATTTAACCTTTAAACGATATTGTGTATAAGAGAGAGAGAGAGAGAGAGAGAGAGAGAGAGAGAGAGAGAGAGAGAGAGAGAGAGAGAGAGAGAGAGAGAGAGAGAGAGAGAGAGAGAGAGAGAGAGAGAGAGAGAGAGAGAGAGAGAGAGAGAGAGAGAGAGAGAGAGAGAGAGAGAGAGAGAGAGAGAGGAGCAGAGCTTTATAGACCTGTACCTTTGGAGTTGCATTCTTGTTCTGGTCTGCTTGTCTCCTTGGTACACGATCTTTTGCCTCACAGTTCAGCAGGAACTTCTCAAACAAGTTAGAGGCACCACCCTTCTCACCACCTTCTTCTTTCGGCTCTTCCTCTTTGGGCTTGATTGGGACTGTTGATGCTGTGGAGGATGAGGAGGAGGAAGATGCAGATGAGAGCCGCTGAGAAGGAAAGGCTGCTTCTTGCCCTTTGCTTTTGACCTTTGACTTGAGTGCGGACGTGGCTGCCCCGGTGTCACTGGAATCGTGCTCCTCCTCACTGCGAGAAGACTTGCTGGTGCTTTTGCTACTAGTCAGGTTCTTGAGTTTGTTTAGACCACTTTCTTTGAGCACAACGGTTGATACCTCTAGTTTTTTAGGCTTCTTATCTTGAATCAGGTCTTTGAAACCTTGCAGTTTTGGGCCAGACTTGGTCTTCTTCTGCTTAGCCTGCTTGAGGTCGCCTCCACTCTCACTTCGCACAGATTTGTCTGTGGATTTTGCGGTCGTGGTTTTGGAGGAATCATTTGTTTCTGTGTTTGTCGTATCATCCGTGTGGGACTCAGAGGGCACGTCGCTCTTATCATCCTCTTCGTCAGAGGAATCAATCTCTTTTTTTGACTTGATTTTCTTTTTCTTGTGGTCGTCTCCGCTTTCTTTCTTTTGTTTTCCTTCATCTCTAGGTTTGTTAAGCTTCTTTTGTTTCTTAGGAGTAATTTGGGCATCGTCATCATCAGATTCAATGAACCTCTTCTTCGTCTCTTTTTTAGGAGGTGCAGGGGAAGGATCCCTGCTCTCTTCCTCCTCCTCATCAGACTCAGGCGCAGGCAGAGGCTTATCCTCTCGCCATTTATCCTTCTTTTTCTTCTTCTTTTCCTTCACAGGCATCTCATCGTCTGATTCTTCCACTTTCTTCTTTTTCTTCTTCTTCTTCTTTATAGGTGATTCTTTAGGTTTTTCTTTATCGCTTTCACTCTCTGAGTCGGCATCGAACAGATCACTCTTCGTGGGCAGCTTCTAGGTAAAATGAACACAAATCAGTTTTCACAAAGCAAGGAAACCAGATATTGCATTGTCCATACAAGTTCTTAGAAAAACTACAATCATGTGAACACATCTTAAGAGTCTCACCATGCCAGTTTCTATCTTTGGCTTAATCTCGGCCAGGGCCTTCTTGTAGGCCAGCAGCACCTCCCTGCAGTCGTCCAGATGCGCCTCAGGCTCCCAGGTGTCATCGTCCGATGAATAGTTCTTCCATCGCACCCGATACAGCACCACTCCCTACAAAAATGTTAGAGGTCAAAGATCATGGCCTGTCATTAGGTTATCTACAATCTCCAAACAACAATGTCAGTAATATTAATGAAAACATACAGGTTTATACACTCATTTAAGGGTAATGAAACCCACTATTTCAGCACCGGTTAGTTCTCACCACACACAAAAAAAAGCCCAAACAAAAGTAACTTTATTCAACAATTTCTTCTCTTCTGTGTCAGTCTTCTATGCTGTTCAGGTTGTAATTAAACAGTGCAGAAATGCTGGGTTTTACGTCACAACGCCGGCTCAGTATTGGCAGGATCCTGCGTCAGCATCACACGCATGCGTCGCAGTGCTCACGTGAACAGCGTCAGAAGAAATTGTTGAATGAAAGTTTTTTTTTTTTTTTTGCACAAAGTATTCTCGTCGCTTCATAACATTAAGGTTGAACCACTGTAGTCACATGGACTATTTTAACAATGTCTTTACTACCTTTCTGGGCCTTGAAAGTTGCAAAAGCGTTGCAGTCTATGGGGGGTCAGAAAGCTCTCGGATTTCATCAAAAATATCTTCATTTGTGTTCCAAAGATGAACGAAGGTCTTACGGGTTTGGAATGACAAGTGGGTGAAGATCTACCCCTCTAAGGCAGTAATTAATGTTCAGCAGACACATCGCAAGTGCCACAGGTTAGTTTCAAATGGAAGTTCATTATCTGCTGTGTTGCTAAGTAACAAACACAGCTGATTCCCTGCTCCTCTTATTTACTGTGACTCTAGCTGGAGGATTAATAATAGCTGAAGATCAAAGCCAAATAATATGTTTTAACCCCAATCAACTGGTGGCCCAAAGTGGATTCTCTCTCTCTCTCTCTCTCTCTCTCTCTCTCTCTCTCAACTGGTTTCAAAACACTGACAAGCAACTCCAAATGCAACTCTTGTGGCTGTTGTATGTAAACCCACATCTATCTGTATCAAGTAGTATGTTCACACATATTTAAGAGCCTTGGCTTAGAGTCCTAATTTCCTGCACAACTGCCTCTGTGCAGGAACAAGCAGCAATGAGAAACGGTTAATAACTGTACTTATGTAAACAAGCAAGTTAAAGACATGATTGTCTGTGTGTGTCTGCCAAAGCGCAGTAGTCTACGAAGCACAGGCTGTCAGTTGAGAGTGGTTATTATTGGCTGACAGCCATTACTGACTGACTCGTGTTGCAGGCAGTATGAATGGACACCACTTGAATAAAAGACCAACACACAGAGAAACAGAAATACTTCTCATTCAAAAAGCCTCATTATTACATAGCTTCCATGCAGAGTAAGAAATGAACAAGGTCTTAAAAAAATGCCACAGGAAGTGACTAAAATGCTAATTTTATATGCTGTGTGTTATCTGTCCTCAAATCACTGACCTCCTCAAACTTTACCAAGGCTTTATTGATCTTAACCAATCAGGGTTTCATCTGCAACAGTGTTTTTCTGTCACTGTCCCTTTTCAAGTACACTTTTTTTCTGCTCACTCCACTCCATTATCGGTCTTCTTTTCCTCTTCAAGTTATTTAAAACAAACCCCCTTAACCCTTGTCCTTTGAATACTAATGATATACAGTTCCACACACACACACTTGTGATTTCTAGATTAGGCACTGTTAAATGTAGCCTCAACAAAATAAACGGAGGCAGTCTGGCATGAAGTGATCAGTCTCAGTTTTTCTTGCATTTCACAGTCTCCAAAAAATCATTCAGTCAGCATTTCACATATGCTAAGGCAACCTAGCATCTTCAGACATAAAGGTGATGAAAGTGGTCTGTATGAAATGTGACATCTCTCTCGATGAGAACCCAAGGGAACAGGGACATACAGACTCCAAACAGATCCCAACCACACCTTACATATCCAAAACACCTTCAGAGCAAATCGGACTGAAACGGCTTCCCACTGTACAGTAACACTATTCAGGGTCTGTTGCTTCATCTTAAAATAATCTAAACAACCGAATAATTAATACATTCTAATAAAATAAACGACTTCTAAAGAAAATGCTGAAACATTGTTATGCATTCCCGTAAGCTCATGCATCAGGACACCAGGACACACGCGATTAATCTTTCACACATTAAGAGTTTGTAAGATATTTATTTGTTATTTTAAGCGTTTAGACAGTGAATGTGGACATACATAATTTATTTCGTCTGATCTGAAGGATGTACACAAGACTTTGTCCCTCTCTTTTTATGCATTCATACAAAGAACAAAACGACTTATAATGTGCCGTTTCAGATATAATAGGATTCTGTAATGGATTCTGTAGACAACCGGTGCATAGACCCTTGGGTGACTGTCACTGCTTTTAACATTGTTTTCCTCCGCATGAAACACGGAGGGGTGTTTATTTTGGGCGTGGGTAGGTTTAGTCTGAGGTTTGAAGTAGTAATTTATCTAGATTTTAAGCGGCTGTGATGTAAACAACAGCACAACGTATTTGGTAGTCCATTTGTCCCGCGCCTCTGCTTATCGCTCAAAGCGGGCTGCGAGCTGAGCTAACTTAACTTAACCGTCAGAAAGTTACAACGAGTCTATAACATGCCTCTCTGCCCTGAGGGAAGTTTGTGTTTTAAGGCGAACAGGCCCTAAAATGTCCCTTTTGGCTATTTATTTTGCTTTTTTCCTACTAATTATACACGTATCTGCAGTATTTACTAAGGACAGTAATAGCTAACGTTACATGCTAAGTTGCTAGCAAGACGTCACCCGACGCGCTACCACACACTCTCTGCGCTGCGGAAGGTTTGAGTTTTAAGGCGAACAGGCCATAAATTGTCATTTTCGATTATTTCTTTGGCATTATCCTACTTATTATTCGCGTATCTGTACTATTTACTAAGGACAGTAAAGGCTACATGCTAAGTCGCTAGCAAGATGGCATCAGAAGCGCTACCACACACTCTCTCACCTCCTCCACTCGCGTGTCAATAATCCTCTCCACTTCGTATACATCTTCTTCATCCTGTTCGCTGTCTCCAGGCTCCGCTCTCTCGGCTCCGGAGGCCATTTATACTTTAATCAAGCAAAATATTGACGCTACGTGTCGTATATATGTGTGCTAAAAGCATAAACGCCGCCGAACTAATGCATACACAGATACAGCAGCGCACCGTCGCTGATAGTACTCGTTGTTGCCAGATCGCGCAAGAGAAAATACGCAATCTGTCCTGAGAAAAAAACACGTATATTACGCGGACATGGCAACACGGGTAGTACTACAACAGAAGGAGGATCAGTGTGTTCGTATTTGTGTGTGTAAACCTTTTACAGTCTATATGGTGTAAACCTGGTGTAAACGGTTACATGATATGACTGAGGTTATCTTTTCCCATTGCTATATATCACAGGCGACAAATAGAAAAATTAGGTGAAGGGACTTTCGCTAAAATAGCTGATTTTTTTGTTTTACTTTTCAATAAGATTGAAATGACAAATTTAAAATAAATATTTAATTTATAGTATAAATAATTTTATAATTATATTTCAATAATATGAAATTACATATTTATTAAAAAATAGCTATTTTTGTATCACTTTCAGTAGCATTAAACTGTTAAATGTTAAAATTTGTTAACACAATAGTTAGAAAACTTGACCTAACAATGAACAATACTTTTACAACATTAACACATTTGACTTTTAATGTTAAAAATGCATTTAAAAATGTTTTTTTGAAGGTGGGAAGGTTAAATATGTAAGGTTATGTGAGGAAAGTCATGCTTTTATTTCCTTGGGTTTTGATAAAATAGCATATAAAATCTTAATGTGCGAAGTCTCTGTTTATTTGTAGGCATGTTCTTTCAAAATAGAATCTTTTTCATTAGAGATCTTATGCTAAGGTCTGCTAAATGACACAATATCACTAATGGTTTGCTGTGGTGTGCAATTCATCATCATCATCATTAACATATGACCAACACAACTACACTCTACAGTAAAAACACTTTAATTACAAAAGTCCTGATTATGTTTTTCATTCTTACAGTTTAAACTTACAAGAATTTCACATTGCCATAAACAGTCTTGCATAAACCGACATGACTTTATGCTGGCTATTGAAAAACAGCACCAAAAGTTTACATGACACATGTAAAAAATTCTGACTTATTGCACAAAGAACTTCATAAAAAAGAAAAAGAAAAATAATCACATCCACAGATCTTAAAGACTTTGTGCATGCACTGACTTTGACATAAGAAGTTATGGAAGGCTCATGTAAAAAAAAAAAAAAAAAAACCCCTAACAAACAGGTTTTAATGAACGTTGGATGGATGCAACACCCTGTCATAAAAATAATTGTAATCCAGTAAAGAGTTTTCGTCAATTACACACAGAAAATAAAAAAGAAATTTTTCATTATTTCTGATATAAAAAATGTGGCACATTTTGAAAAAGCAGCATTGGATGAAATAGCCGACAATGGTTCCTTCTCAAAACTTTCCGTAAGGTTAGAATTTTTAA
Source organism: Tiaroga cobitis (assembly GCA_030578255.1). NCBI lineage: Eukaryota > Metazoa > Chordata > Actinopteri > Cypriniformes > Leuciscidae > Tiaroga > Tiaroga cobitis. Next base: position 27,671,728 of record CM060599.1, read on the forward strand.
AGAAGTGCTAAGAATTGAATGACCAAGGCTATTTCAATTGGACCTGCAAGTCTTAATTGCATAAAAGAAAACATGATTACATGACATGACATGACACTGTATCCTTGGATATTATGACATTTAATGCTCAGTAGAATGAAGTAACATTGGCATGTTTGCTTCTAAATACCGTATGTGACCCTGGACCGCAAAACCAAGTAGCATGGGTATTTGTGGCAAAAGCTACATTGTATGGGTCAAAATGATCGATTTTTCTTTTATGCCAAAAATCATTAGGATATTAGATAAAGATAATATTCCATGAATATATTTAGTAAATTTCCTACCGTAAATATATATAAAAAATATTTTTGTGAGTGGATGCAGCAAAATCGAAGATATAAATGGACAAGTTTATTTAAAGGCGATTTTCTCAATTTTCACATTTTTTGCACCCTCAGATTCCAGATTTTCAAAAAGCTGTATCTCGGCCAAATATTGTCCTATCCTAACAAGCCATTCATCAATGGAGTCAACTTATTTATTCAGATTTCAAATGATGTATAAATCTCAATTTTAAGAAATTGCCCCTGTTGACTGGTTTTGTGGTCCAGGGTCACATACTGTATGATAACATGATGCCACATGACTTATCATTAACCTATGGCAGACAATTTTTGGTCTGGGCCTAACAATAGTCCTGGCTCAAAATTAAAAAAACAACTCGGTCACAGAGTGCAGGAACTGTAAAATCGTTTGCTAATTTGGCTTCATAACATTGTTTCCACATGTGATTTGTGGAGTTTGAGAATGTCTGTACATGATATTATGATAGATTAGCAGTGATCCGGATCCACTGCAGCCCTTGCCTGGTGTACTGGACGATATGAGCCATACTGCTATGCAGAGTCAAGGGTCCAGTCAGTGTGTTCAGATAGTTGAAAAATTCTGGTGTGTGCATGAGAAAGAATAATTTAATTGCCATTAGTTAAATTATTACTGAAATTCTCCTTTAACAACAGTAAATAAATATATAAACACACAGGGGAAAGAAAACATAATAATATCAAATAAATGTTTTTTTCTAAGCTATTAAAATGGGCCCCTATGAGAAGCGCACAGTTTTCCTAAACAACAACACCAAAACTCACCCTTATTTTCCTTGGCCAGGGTGTCAGCCACCTCCCAGTACTCATAACTGTACAGGACACTGTTGGTGATGTTGAGGTGATTTGATGCCATCTGGTGGATACGATGGGGAATGCTGATGACACTGCTGGGTGAGCTGCCTGTGTGAGATCCCATTATATTGACAGAACAAATAGAGGCAGGAGGTACAGTTCCCCTGTAGAAGCACAAATAGAGATGTACTGACACTTAAACACAACATAAAGGTTTCTCACAGTGGCTGAGTATATGAATTACAGGCCCAGCTATAATTAACCCTTACTTTCCTGCATCGTTCCAAAGGGGTTTGTGAGGTCCTTTTGGAGAACTCTAATAAAAGCATAGACAGTTACAAGTATTGGTAAATCTTTCAACAGGACAACTTAGTTGTTTTAACAAACTTGATGCATGATAATTGATAACGGCCTACCTTGAAGTAGTCCAGCAGGACTTTAGAGTATTTCAGAGCGTGGTCCTTTTTAAGTCTGAACATTTGCCAATAAAGAAGAGCAAGACAGCGGAAACTACAACCCAGACACAAAATGTGTGTTTTGTCAAAAGACTTAAGCGTGATCAAGATTCAGTCAATACAGATAGTAGCAGATCTTTGTAGTGTTGTATTTACCACAGTACAGCCAGCTGTTTGTCTTCTTGGCTGGCTCCAGGGCCTGCATGACTCTTAAGTCTCATAGCGTATCTAATCAACACAAAGAACATGCTAAATCAATACAGAGCTTCTGACATACATAGGGCATTTTCTTGCCCTTTCTATTTTGGCATCAATCTTATTAATGTCCATCACCCGCGGCGCTACAATTGGGCCCGGGTGGGCCTTGGCCCACCCATTTTAGGTCCGGGCCCGCCCATTGTGAGTAGTGAGTGATTTTCATTCTAGCAGCCCGAGGAAAGCTTTGAGTGAAAGCTTCTCAACCAATCAGTGGCTTCTACCCCACGTGTGACTTAAGGCGGTAGCGCACACCGGACGAGAAGTGCAGCGCCGCGTCTTTGAAATGCAAACACATTATTCTCTATGAGTGTACACACCGGCGGCGCCATTCGTCGTCTGTCTGCGGCGCCCAGCAACGGCTCTGGACCTTGTTAAAAATCCTGCCGCGCCACAGAGCGCCATTTGTTTTATATTAAATTTAAATTTTGTCTCAAATCGTCGTTAATGTATAGGGCTACTGACTTCACCCTGTGTTGCAATATACATTTAGTTTTATATTCATTTACAGAAATCAGCTGCTTGAATGAAAATTGCTGATGTTCTCGAATTTTCAGCTGATATTCTCAATTCATTCAGTTAACGGACGCTCTGAGGTAAAGTGTTCAGACTGCAAAGTCAGCAACAATTGTATTTAATTGTACAGTAATCATAACATAGTACAGACATTATCTTAATTCCATAATGTCCTTAAACATAACAGTATTGCTGGCCATAAACTGAGAAAGTGCGCGTCCAGTGTGCGATACCTCGAGTTGTCCTAGACGCGACGCGGCACAGCGCTGCGCTTCTTGTCCAGTGTGTGACCCCCCAGTTAGGCTAACGTTACTGCACTGAGCTGAGGACAGCGAAACAAGAGCCACACAGGTAGGCGTAGGCTACTGAGTCGCTGTCCTTAGTGCCGCAGAAAAGCGCTGAAACGGAGATGAAGGGGAACCCGTTTTTTTTTTTTTTTTTTTTTTTTGCTTATTTTAACTGGCCCATCCAGTTTTCTGGAGGCCCACCTACAATCAAATTCCTGCCGCCGCTAGTGATGTCCATTGACATTAACAAATATGTTTGCATTTTTTGTGGCTTGTTGATCTGTCACAGCGCTAAATCTCACCCACATCTGTAGGTAAACTACAGTCCGGTCACAAGGAGATACCCCTGTTTTCCATTTATAGATGAAGTCTTGTGAAATTTGGCCTAGTTAAAATGCTTTCAATGCTGAAATAATGCAGAAGAAAAAAATCAATAGAGAGGATGAAAGAGAAACACTTAAACACCTAATGAGCTCCACGGTTTCAGCATACATGGTGTAGGGAGACTTGGACTCCAGTGGTCCCTCTTCCATGGCTTTTCCACACTCCATGAAGGACAAAGCAGCATCCACATAATTCACAGCTTTTCCTAACTTATCCACCTGCAAACAAGAATAGAGAGACAAAAGGGTAATCAAAGCAGTGGATGAATCTGATACAGAGGGTACACACATAAGCCAGGGATTCTCATCAGCTATTTAGAAAAACACTTCCTAGACCCTGGGTTAACATCCTTATTTGCATATTTGCGATATCGGTGTCATTGAACATTCTGACACTGCGTCATTTCACACCAGGGGCCTAGAATTTAGTAGGGACACTAGGGACGTGTCCCTACCAATATCCAGTGACACTGATATATCCGTGGCAATAATTTCGATCAAAACCTAATATATATTTATACATTGTTGTCCCCGTCCCCACCAATTTCAAAATCAAACCTACGCCACTGTTTCACACTGTACACGTTTGGCACCGAAATGCAGGGTTAACACCACAAAAGAAGTGCAAACCCTGCTACGGAGCAGGGTTTCATAACCCCAGGTAAAAAGCGGTGCTAACCCCATTTGTAAATTAGAAATGTGTGAAATGTTCCTTTACTGAGGGTCAAAAGAGGGGTTTAAAACAACGATAACAGGGGTTATGTGCAGTGTGAAAAGCCCATAAGAGTTTTGTTTAGTGGCAATATGCATGTTCACAATGCTGTCATACCATTGCGTCTGCTCGGTGTTTCAACCTCTTGGCCTCATGCATGTAGTACTCAGCATGATGAGAGCTAACACGAGGGGAAGAAAAGAAAGATGAGGTGAGAACTATGGGAAGCTTTTCACCTCATACGCTGCAGAATTGTTAAATGAAACAGAAGCATTAACAGACATTAACTTACACATCACTGATGGGTACGGTTCCTCTGTAGTGAAGAGGAAGGTTTGGGGGAGGAACCCGAGATCCAGAGAGAGGCTGTAGTTGTCCTGACACCCCTACGCACTCCACCTCTACTTTGGGATGCGTCTTCTGGACCTGTTGAGACAAAGGTCCTGTTTCATTAGTGTATAATACATTTTCAGATTAGAGTCCTAGATTCTGGGTTCTTTAAAACATCAGTTCTTTGAAAGAACTAAATAATGAAAAGTTATTTGTGGAACTTGTGGAATTTGTGGAATGTTCTACTTTGAAATCAAGCTGTGAGATTATTTTGTGGAAAAGAAAGAAAGAAAAATAAATAAAGCTTTTCTGTGTTGTGTGAGTGTTATTTTAAGAACCTGTGTTTTCTGTGCTGTTGAATCATTTTTTTCTGGAGGTGTGTGGTACTTCTCTGCATGCTGAGCTTTCACACAGGGCTTTGAGAGCTCTAGTATGTCAGATGGAGGAGACAATGGGGACACTGGCCTCTTGGAGTAAAAGTAATCGTCCTGACATCTGCATACACAGCAATAAAAAGGACGTCATCAAAAAAGCATGAACTATACTGTAAAGATAAGATTACGCAAACATGTCCCAGTTGGCAAGAATAACAGCAATGAATTGAACTTTTTCATATGTTTGTATTTTGTTACAGGGGCTTTCCATGATGTCCTTCAATGTGTAATTGTTTGTTGATCTCCCAGTATACTAATAATATGCAGCATATACAGGTATGTTCTAAATTTCTGAATCAACAAAAACAACACTGGAAAAAAATAACACTTTCAGCTCATTAAATTTGACCTAAACTGTATCTGCAAAGACAAAGGACTGATGTATAAAAGGAAAAAAGTTCAAATAAAGTTATTAGGTCTAAATATACCCGTTTTGTTTGTTGTCAGCGCAGGTTTCCTCAGTCTCATTATGGACTGACGTTGGAAGTCTATCTGCACGAGAGTGATTTCTCTTATTTTCTCTTTGAGCATCTCCATTCTCAGCCTAAGGCATACGGCAAAATACGCAAAATCTTACATGTATGCGAGAAGACACCTCTCATATTCAACAGAACATGAATTTAAAAATTGCTGAATTGTTTGAATTAATTAAATGTAAATGTTTTTTTCTTCCTCACTTTTCTTTTGCTTCTGCCATCTCCAGGCAGTTGGTCAGAGTGGTGCAGCTGCTTCATTGATGTCTTTTCTTTTGCCTTTCCCGATGACAAAGATAAAGATGAGGACTGTCTCTCAGTAATCTCATCTGCACTAGGGACTCTACCCAGAAGCGAGAGGTCTATCCTCACAACAAGTTTTTTCAGGCCTCGATGTGGGACGGTGGGAGACTTCTCAGATCGTCCGAAAGGAACCAGTGTGTAGAGTTTGTGCCTGCCCCGGACTTGTGTATCTGTCTCAGGGGTGCTTAAGCTTGAGCCGTGGGGGTGAGCACCAGTGCCTGAACCCTGTTTCTCATGCCTCCTCTTTGAAATAGTTTTTTGGGTTGATGTTGAATCTGCAGGGACTTTGGTAACGTTCCGGGGTGGACTGGACTCAGAGTCTGATTCAGAGGAAGACGATGAGGACGATGAGGAGGATGAGGACGAGGAAGATGATGGACGAGTGGGCTTGACTACAGGAGTAGGCGAAGGTGGAGAGAGTGGAGGAGAAGGGCTAGAGTCTATCACATGAGGATGTGAGGAAATGTCCTCGTTGCTCCACCTTCTCTTCTTCCTCTGCTCCTCAAGGTTGAGTCCGTTGCATCCCTGTTGAGCGTGATGCTGGCTGTTGGTGTGAGGTCTTTGCTTGGGCTGCACCGCCTCCCATTCAGCTTCCTGCTCCCTCCTCTTTCTCCGTTTCCTTTCTCTTTCCCCTTCCTCAGTTCTCCTGTCTTCCTTGTCTTCCTCTTCCTCAGAACTCCGAACCCAGCGGCGCCTTATTACCTGCTCTTCCGCCAGTATTCTTTGTCTCTGCTCCTTGCCAGTCGGCACCAGGGTCACTCCCTGGGCCTTACCTCGGCTGTCCACTTCCCTCTCTCTCTCTCTAGGCTTTGGCTCTTTTTGGGAGTGCCCGGTTCTGGGCACCGGGGTGTCTCCTAGTTTGACCCTGGGCTTTGGGCTGGAACGCGGTTGGGTAGTCTGTTTAGATCTGGATTGCTTGGTATCTGGGAAAGATTTAGTCTTAGAGCTGTGACTAGATTGATTGTTGACTTCGATTTGGGCCGAGTCCCTGGACTTTGATGAAGGACCACAGTCTGAGCTCTTTAAAGTATTGAAATAAGATGAATGGCCCGATTTGGAGGTTGAACTCTGGTTTGACGCTCCTGTAGGTTCATTGTTTCTGTGATTATGTTCAATACTATGGTCAGCTGTAGATGAGTGCCTGGCTTGTGGTTTTGGGCTAATGTGTGGTCTTTTCTTCAATGAATGCTTTGTAATTGGGTTCGAAGGTGAGTTCAACCTTTGCTTCCTTGTGGATTCAGAGTTTTTGGATTCAGGCTTGTGTGTGAGATCTTTGTGTGACTTTTCTGTTAAACTGTGTTTGGAATGATGGGGTTGTTGGGGAGGACCAGGTCTAGAGTCTTTGGATCGAGAGTCTTTGGATTGAGAGTCTCTGGAACGAGAGTCTCTGGATCGAGAGTCTCTGGATCGAGAGTCTCTGGATCGAGAGTCTCTGGATCGAGAGTCTCTGGATTGAGAGTCTCTGGATTGAGAGTCTCTGGATTGAGAGTCTTTGGGTCTAAATTCCTTTCTCTGGTTGGAGCTATGGTCCGGAGGCACCCATGGCCTGACTTTGGGACGATGTGCTGGATTGGAGGCAACTGTTGGATGTGCAATATCCCTGGGACTTTCCTGTCGAGGTGAATGTACCTGAGGATAAGTACCTTGGATAAGTACTGTGGTGGATGAGAAATTTGGACTGGGGCTTCTGGGAGGGTGCGGAAATAAAGGGCTTGGACTTCGACTCCCTTGGAGGCTGTCTCCTGGACTTGGGCACACACTTGGCACTGGGCTTGGCACAAGGCTAATTCCTGGACTGGGGCATGGACTGTATTCTGGGCTGGGACGAGGACTGTTTCTGGGGCTGTAGTCAAATTTTGGACTTGGAACCGGACTTTCACAAGGACTATAATTTGACTCAGAGTCTCTACCCCAGTATCTTCCAGGTGATGGTCCTCGGCCACTGTCAGATTTTGCACTCCGTCGCTGTCCCCCTCCTGGGTCGTGGTCCGTTGACTGATGCTTTTTAGGAACTTTCTCAAGCCACCTGTCCAGTTGCCACTGTGTGGATGGTGGACTCTCTGTCTGAACAGAGAAAGGACATAAAATAAATATCAAGACATGATAAAAAAATTAAATTGTATTTTGTATTGTAAATATTACTCTAAATATGAATTTGATAAAAAAAATGTGACAATATAAGTAGAGTAACCTAGATTACAAAACATGCTTGACAAAATTATGATTTTTAGTGAATCCACTCACCATAAACTCTTGACCACTGAGGTTGACAACAGTATTAAATTAACTATATTTCAGAACCTCTTTAACAATGAGAAATTGATGTATGTGGCAGACAAAAAAAAAGTCAATCGGAAATGATTAGAATAAATGAATAAGAAATATGAGTATTTATGTAAACAAGCCGGTGTGTCAGTGGGAGAGAGAGAAAAAGAAAAACAAGGGGTGAGAGGGTGAGCGAGAGAGAGAGAGAAAGAGGGCAGAAACATTGGGGAGATTCCTTAAACACTAACAAACCCTTTCTTTCAATTTCACCACAAATTCACACCATAACAATGCCTGTTCAGTTCACTGCTTTAAATTATTACAATCCAGAAGGCTGAAGAAAAAAAGCTGCTTTAAAATATAAATACTGTATGACAACAGAATCACACTATAGAGTAATAAAGTAAGTTAACTATTGACTTTACAAAACATTTGAACTAATGCCACAAAACTAAGCAAATACTCACTTGATAGCACACTTAAGCTCCAGGGCAGACTGTGCTTTCCCTGCTTACCTCCAGTAGCTGACCAGAGTTAATTTAAACTTTTACTCCTCCACTCAAACATTCCCCCTTCCCCTCTCTCTCTCTCTCTCTTTCCAGCAAAGACACTGCATCTCTTGTGCCCTTTTCCCACTGCCCCTCCCCTCAACCCCCCTCTACCTGGAACCGTGTGGCGTTTCCAAGCCGTCCTCCTCAGAGACACTACATGACTACACATAGATGAAAAACACATGGTGTTCCCTCCTCCCTTCTCCACAGGTTCCAAATAGATGGCATGTTCAGTAATAGAGCCAGCTGTGTCACACAGACACCTTCATTCATATGGTGGTGTAGCCCTATGCTACTGGAGTTTTTAATCCCTCTTTCTGCCTAACAAAATTAAGACCACATAATACAATTTTTCAAATGTAGCGGTTATCAGCTTAGGATTTTTCCCCTTGTGCTGTTTTAAAGGGAAAGTTCACCCAAAAATAAATATTCTGACATTAATTACTCACCCTCATGTTGTTGCAAACTTTATTTCTTCTGTGGATCAGAAAAGAAGATTTTTTTTTGTTTTGTTTTGTTTTCCCACACAATGAAAGTCAGTGGGGTCCATTGTTGTTTTGTACAGACATACATGTTTGGAACGCCATGAGGGCGAGTAAATCATGACAGAATTTTCTTTTCTTTTTTTTGGGTAAACTATCCCTTTAAGTTATGCTTTATGTGATGAAATCAAGGGTGACAAAACTTCATATCTAGTTAGTCATCTGGGGCGCCACATGTTGACATGACACCCAGATTCTAAAGTCTCAGTGGCCGCCCCTCCACATTCCTCTCTCCAACCCCCACCATCCCTTTCTACCTCATCTGCTAAAAACAACTACTGGAAAACTGAGAGAGTGAGGCAATGAAAAATAGTAGATTGCATGGCAAAAAAATTGTTAGTGTACCTCTGTGCTGCAGTTTAGGGTCCGCTGTTGGGTCGGTGTCCCACACCGGGCGTGCGTTCCTGGGCTCGGGCTACGTGATCGCTGGCTGCTGCTTTCCCACTCGCTGGAGGGGTTTGATCCTGAAGACCCTGAGCTAGAATGTCTCACCCTTCCAACATGTGTGTGTGTGTGGTGCTGCTGCTGGCCTGACAAGCTGTCAGTCAATACATGCACACAATGGATGGGGATTGAGAAGTGCACACACACTTATTAGGCCACACACTCAGATGCATTTACATGTACAACAATCTTGAAAATCAAGTTCAGCGAAACTCCAAATTCCCAAAATGTATGCAGACTAAACCCTGACAAAATGCTTGGCCTACAAGTGGTGTGTGTATTTGGGGGTTGAACATATTGAAAGGCCAAAAGAAACAGAGGCTGGTCTATCATCCAGCTGTCACATTCCACATATTCTGACCTCTTCAATATGTAATACACACATACTGACACATACAGAGACAAACACTGGCACATAATGAGACTTGATACAGCTACAAACACATAAAGCAGGCAAAACATCACAAGCACACACTTACCGGTCATTATCGGCCCAGGAAGTTGTTTGCTCACTTCCCTGTTTAACATTTAAGAATAAATGAGAGAGCTTTTTAGCTTGGAATCTTCAAATTCATGGTCACTACTAGCATCTTGACCAAAGCAAATGCCACAGTCCTGCAGTAAAGCCAGAAAGGTCAAGAGTCTGGTGTATTTTATGACTCAGACTGTTATGACTCATAAACCTGTAGTCCGGGGTAGAGATAGAGAATGAGATACACTCACATACAAGGAGCTGGTGTTGTAGGGTAAATGACTGAGTCAACTATTGAACTCGCTACATGTTCAGTTCCAGCGAACCATGTCAAGTTCAGTAGCACAGATATGGAGGAGTGGCATTTTTATCAAGGAGGCAAGAAGGCATTGCTTCCTAACAATTTGTGTAACATGAGGCCATAATTTGTTTAAAAGAACTCCTATGGGGGTTATGCGCAACAAACTTCCATATTCTGTAAGCATCGCTTCCGGTTCAGGTCCTATGAATGTGCTCATGAATGTCATGAATGTCCTATGAACGTGCTCAGCTGTTTTACTAAAGATGCCTTCAAAGGAGCTATCAAAGATGTGCATAACCAATGTCAATCGCATATGCAGATAGACATCTAAAAGCTTTTTATTTTTCTTCTTCTCACTAGCATTCGGATATTAAAATTGAATAAAGTGCCAACAATTAAAATAACTGCGAGGTTAGCTGATTTCCTTAGAAGTGCATACATATAGCTGTTCATTCATACTGCTGTTATTTTAATTGTTGGCACTTTATTCAATTTCACATGATCCTTCAGAAATCATTCTAATATGCAGATTTGCATATTAGAATGATTTCTGAAGGATCATGTGACACTGAAGACTGGAGTAATGATGCTGAAAATTTAGCGTTGCCATCACAGGAATATTTTACATTTTAAAATGTATTAAAATAGAAAAGAGTTATTTTAAATTGTAATAATGTTTTTTTGATCAAACAAATGCAGCCATAAAGCAAGCATGAGACTTCTTTTAAAATCATTAAAGGGGTCATGACATGAGAAACCAAATTTGCCTTGATCTTTTCATAGCTTAAGACGTCCTCCCCATTATAAACGAACCATTTATTTAATCAAGCTCTAAATACAGCTCGTTCTAGATCTTTTGAACTTAGTGACGTCACGGTACGAAGTGACGTACCAATCGTTTGCATATGACCGCCTCCAGAGCAAGACAACTACGCCTCATTTGACATCATCGCATGCATTGACGTGCAGCGAGGGGGTCTGTCTACAAGATGACTGCGATGCCACGCAGATGTGCTGTTCCTGGCTGTGGACAAACAACATGTTTGAATGCTGCCGAACGATCCAGACGTCAGGGAAAGAAGTTTATTTGCAGCATATGCAGCCCGCCAAAGCCTTATTTGTTCGGTGAGTGATGTAGATGAGTGTGACAGGGCGCATGTTACTGAAAGAACGACAAGAGAGAGAGAGAGAGAGAGAGAGAGAGAGAGAGAGAGAGAGAGAGAGAGCCCCAGCCGCGCGCGCGCCTTCAAACTGTCTTGCTCTCCCTCTCTCTCTCCCTCGCGCATATGAATCAAGATCAATTGAGAATTGACACGATGGTAAAAGATCGGAAGACCGAAATTTCACGTGGCGGAGCATTGTGTAGCCTACATGTGATACAAAATGATTAACGTTAATAATTTATGCATAAGCAGCACTGACGTTAGCCAATCATAAGAATGGGCGTTAACACTGAACTCTTAAAGGGGAAACACCTCCAAAACAGACTGTTTGAATCAGAGGGGGAGAAACAGGGTGGGAAAAGGTCATACATCACTACATTTTTTTATTTTTTTGTACAAAAAACTATAGTAATACTATAATTGCACATAAGGGAACATAATAAAACAAAACAAAAAAACATGTCATGACCCCTCAATCAATAAGAAATATTGTATAATAACTAGTAGCATATTAATATAAACATTAAAACGTATTATAGAATTAGTCATATACTTTTAACATAAAAGAGGACTTTGCCTCATGGAGCACTCCACAGATGTGAATGGCAATGTTAGTAGTGATGCAGTGCTGTCTGCACTGAGAGAGCAATGTAAAGACAAGTGCAACAGCAGCCAGGTGAATGTGTGTGAATGCATTTCATTAAGAAAGAACAAATGAGCTAGACTGTGTTCAAAGCAACAGTTACCACAAGCAGTGCAATAATTATTGCTAATAATAGATGTTATCTGCTTTTTAAGCCGATTCCTTGAACAATCTTAATAGGCGCCCTACCTCGTCCTTGTCATCTTCGTCACTGCTGAGCTTCAGGTCATCAGCGAGCATGCTGGGACGAAAAAGGGAGAGTCTAACATGAGAGAATGTCACACTCACTTGCTTGACAGAGAGACTTATTCATTCTGCCAATCTGTAGAACATCTGTGTGTGTACTAAATGTGTGAGTTTGCCTTAAACAGTTTAACCATATGAGATTGTATCACATTACAAGTTTTAAAGAAAGTAGTCATAAACACTGCACTCTAATGTTGAACAGTGATATTATTTGATGGTAGTTTGCTTCAGGGCTCTCTCCAACTGTGTTAACCTGCTCTGTAATTAGATACTAACTCAGTAAAGTTTATGAGGTCAGTGAAGTTGGTATGGTGGTTAGAGACAGCAGAGATATAACACTGGCCAAACACTCCACATGAGGCTGGTTTTAAACAGCAGTTGGTCCAAAGTAGTTAAATTCCAGGAAGCCCAAAACATTTTTTACACGCTAATATGTACAGACATTCAACACTGAATTTGGTAAAGTCAATGGTTTATTATGTAATAAAGTTCAAAGGCAGAAGCAGTTCAGGCACAACCTGGTGCTTGGTTACAATAGGACAAATCGGGTGCTGTGCGCTGCACTTACGATTTATGAGGGGCCACGAGTGGACGTGAGGGCATCCTCATAGAGACACCATCCCTCACTGAGAGAGCCACAGGGAGAGAAATACATCAGCGTCATGGAGCAGAATGTAAAAACACTACTATTAGTACATGTACAGCTGTGAACCATGTATGAACCACGTATGAACACGAAGCAGCTAATGAAGAGCAAACGTCTTATTGCACACATACACATAGGAATGCACAATATATTGGTACCAAATCGGTTTGGTATTAATCGATATTGAATAAATATTTGTCAATATTGGACATTTAACTTTGAATGTACATTATTATTTACATTTTTGGGTAAGTAAGATAAAAAAAATATCAAGTTAATAGTTTTATTCAGCAAGGACACATTAAATTGATCTGTTTTCAACATTGATAATTATAAGAAATGTTTCTTGAGCAGCAAATCAGCATGTTATAATGATTTCAGAAGGATCATGTGACAAGACTGGAGTAATGATGCTGAAAATTCAGCTTTGCCATCACAGGAATAAATTACATTTTAAAATGTATTAAAATAGAAAAGAGTCATTTTAAATTGTAATAATATTTCCCAATATTACTGTTTTTTTCTTCATCAAACAAATGTAGCCTTGGTGAGCATAAGAGACTTCTTTCAAAATTATTTAAAAAACATAAAAAATCCTACCAACCCCAAACATATAAATGGCAGTGTACATTTCCCCTATTTTTACATTTCGTCTAATGCTCATAAAAAGTTAATCTTCAAAACACTAATAATTTACCATTGTTAAATGTAGTCTTTAGTAATCTCAAAATAAACATCCATTTTTAATATTGTACTTTACAGTGTTGTGATGCCTAAATTCATTTTTAGCATTCAAAATTATTGACTTTAGTTTTTAGGATTTTTTTTTTTTTACACAAAATAGTACATTTTTTTATCAGTCATTTAACAGTTATCGGTCAGCTGTTAACGTGAAAACAGCTTATTGATATAAATCCAATAATAATATCGGTGCATCCCTAATACCAATAAAAAAGACATATCTAAGATCTAAGCATTTTGCACATCAGTGTATCATGTTTACCATATCTGTGGCGTGAATTGGGCAGTTTTCCCTCCTGATACAGATAAACAGAAAAAATAAATCAGTCAAATCAACACATAGCCTACAAACAGCATCTTGTCAAAAAACAGAGGGGTGAATTCACTAAACAGTTACTAAACTCAAACAAACATTCGCCAAACCCTGTACCTTATTCAATATTCGAATTCCAGTTTAACCAGGTGTTGTTATGTTCTGGTGCACTTTTGGCATTTTAAACAAGTCGACTCTGGGTTGTAGTGGTGAAGAAAAAGCTGTACAGTCCCTAGAACTGGCCTGCATTGTGCTTGGAGCATTGTTAGCTGATTTGCATAATTTCTTTAGTGACTCTGGTGCTAAAACAACACGGATGTATGAGTTTATGAGTATGCAAATAAACAATGGAAGAGTAATAACCTGCAGGGAAAGAAATGAGGAGAGAAAAGGAGATACACCTACAGAGACAGAGCAGAAGTTGTGCCTTTGGTGAATTGATCACACTTGCCTGCAGTCTGTAATAAACCCTGTGCGTACCTTTGAGTGCGAGTACAGCCAATGCTGGTTGCTCCCTTCCCCTGCGGGCTGCTGGTAAGGCCAGGACTGGGTCATGTCCTACGGAGAGATGAGAGGACAGAGGCTAAAAGTCAAAATGACTTACAAGTTTGGAAAATTTGCATTTAGAGTGAGGTTCAGGATTATTATATTTAACTTACAGATATAGGGTGCATCTTTTATGGCCTCCTGAAATGTGTCTATATCCACTGACTAAAAAGTTTTTGGCCAAGGGGATTTCCAGTGGCTGTGATGGTGTTGATGCATTTTGCATCTTTAGGGATTCTTAAAAATTCAGCCACTGAAGCTCTTCACTTTTTCCAGACGTAGGCCTGGTTTCATTTTGATCCTTTCTTACTAAAGAGTCATTGTTAATTCAGCGAATGACCTAACACTGGAGAGTTCATGACCTTCTGATGAAAAATTTGTGGGTTCGTGGAAGTTTCTGGCATTTCTCATAATGTGTGTGTTTAAATCACATTCACGCCATGTCAAAATTAACATAATTACGATACTCCGACTTGTAAAAAGTGTTCACGTCCATGTGGAATTCGTAATTACAACTTGTAAACTCAGAATTTTCTGAAAGCTCCAATTTGTACCACCTTCATTTCGCAGATTCGTTTCGGCATTAATTATGTTGCCATTGAAATGCATTAATCAGAGATTGAGGACGTGACCAGCTCTAGGTGGAACACCTGGCGGGCCCCACTGACTTCCATAGTATGGTCCATCAACTGTTTTGTTTCCAACATTTTTCAAAATATCTTCTTTTGTGTTCAGCAAAAGAAAGAAACTCATGCAGGTTTGGAACAACTTGAGGGTGAGTAAATGATTTTTAGGTGAACTGTCCATTTAAGAGTTAATAAACGGGTCAAGTGCAGCACATTTCAAGTCACAACAAACAGCAATGGTATTTCACTTTCAAACTATTAGGATAAACTCCACCAGGTCTTCTGTAGAATATCATCACATTATAAATCTTCTACTGAACAAGAGGATATTTTTAGAAAACATACATTATACACATCAATAGTTCTTCCTAGCCTGTAGCAATATTTCAAAAACACACTCCTCCCTCCAGAGCATAACTCTTCCACCTTTCCACTCCTTCACCTGCTTCATTATCTCTCTCGCCACCATCAGTCACTAAGGACTCATCTCTCTCCTCCAACAACAAGGCTTCCCAGGTGAACCTGAAACTGCTCTCTCTCTCCGCATGTCTATTTAGATGCTTTAAAACAACCAGAACCAGTATACAACACATTGTAATAAAACAACTCACTCCCTTTTCACATAGATTTTTTCCTTCATTAAAAATATCACGCATCAATGAATAGCCCTTTTTAGAGATATTTAAAATAATACAATTAATTGGATTAAAGTTTTCTTAAAGGCACAATATGTAGTTTTTTTCGCCACAAGAGGGCGCAGTTTGCAACAAAAACAAAGGCGTAGGTTTATGACACATTGATGAGCTAAATGATGGGACTTGCTGTCAAGCTGATGGATCTAATAATGTTTATGGATGAGTGCAAACATTCATGTTTTTTAACATTACAGTGGTATGAAGCAGGTTGCGATTGCTAAAGAGACAGATATCACACGCGAGTCCCGCGGATATAAAGGAATAAGGACATTTAATTCTACCGAACTACCAGCAATTGCTGGATTACTCACACAGGTCAGTTTATAAGACTAAATAATACATTACAATAATAATACTTGTGAGGTAACGCAGCGCTGCTTCACTTGGTCTAACGTTACACTATCACACTAAACGGCATTTAAATGTGTGTTGAAAGTTATAATGTTATACTACGTGTTAGTTTGTTTGCTATACGAAACTAGCAGTAAGCTAGATCAACATTAGAATAACATACTGACCATATTCTAACATTTCATCATGTTGAGCTAACGTTATATAACATTGATTGGTTTTATGTACATTTGCTCACCTGTCTAATAAAGCTGTCAAGTCGTGACTCGTGAAGCTCTGTCAAGTCCAAATTAGTCGTGGACGTGGAGCTCTCGGCATCTCAAAAACGCCACGCTGATATTGATTCTCATTTTAGTTCTCCTTGTTTGTCCCAAAGTCTGCTTGCCATGTTTATGTTTGAAAGAAACAAGAACTGCGTGCCGCTAAACGTTACGCACTACGCAGTTGTCCACGTCTGTCGCCATGGTTACGCCATGGCAGTATGAACGGAAACCGAGGATAGCGCGGAATCTATTGCGTCATTGACAGGCGACATTTTTTTCCGGGAAGGCCACTTATTTAAAATCGGAATTTCTCTGAAAAAAATATTGGGATATTGTACGTAGGCCTACACAACTGCAGGAAATATATCACACTGTGCAAGTGATTTTTGGATATTTTATTACAAAATTCTTACATATTGTACCTTTAATAAAAGCTGTTTTTACATGGAGCAGGAATGTCTCATGGGTGCAACCACATTAAGACCATATATTATTTATATTATTTCAGGAACTCCCATGTTATTGGGCATTTTCTGTTGTGGAATATTTCATCACAGCAGACTGTGAATTTGACATTTTTACAGCTGAAACAGTAAAGGCGATGATACACAGGGCAACTTTTTGAGCAATGTTGCTGGGCAATCTTGCCAAGCGATTGTTGCTTGGGTACTTTCCTATTGAAAATGGGCAATAAAATTCTACCTGGATAATTTAGATCGGTCGTGGGCCCTGTGTCTCGTCTGGTTGTCTGTTGACGGCAACATTGCCCAGCAACATTGCTCAAAAAGTTGCCCTGTGTATCATCACCTTAAGACAAAACTGACAACCGGCTTAGGCACACACTCATGCTTGCAAAGAAACCTGTTGTGCTCTTTCTAAAAATACCTATGACCACAACACCAGCCCTGGGAAGACTTGCACACCATGTGCTCGTTCACCTACACAGAATTCAGACTAATGGTAACAGAACAACGTGAGAAATACAGCACTGCACTGTACGGTACTGACTACTGAGATAATTCCAGACATAAAGTTCAGCACAATGCACATATACAAGGCTTTTGCTTATCAAAACGTTGATACTGAAGCCCTATTTAGATTTACTAAAATTTCAACAGATGCAAAACTGAGGGAAAGGGTGAAGTGGACACACAAACAGCAATAGACTTAACCCTCCTGTTACCCTCAAATCTGATAAAAATTTTTACCTACTGGGATTAATTTGACCCCAGTAATTTAAACCTCCACAATATAATTTTTTTTTTTTACAAAGGTTTGTCTCAGGTAATTTATGTATTTGTTGACTACTTAAGTAACCTTTTAAGTTGACATCCACCCACCACCCCCCTCCCCACCCCACCTAACCCCCTATACATCCAAAATACCCATTCCACGACTATGGACAAATTTAGAACAAATGGACTATGGACAAATTTATATTTGGTGTTTTATTTGTTTTATAATATTTCTAAGTATAGATTTTTGTAATCTATAACATTTGGAAAGAAAAACTATTTATTTTATCAAGGATAGTAACGCGAGTTATGTTTGGGGTCAATCTCGCAAAAATTATGTTTTCCCCTCCCCCATGGCAAGGGAAACATCAAAGTTCTCGCAAAAATGATGTTTTCCACTCCCCATGACACAGGAAAGAATTATTAGTTCTGATGAGAATTATATCACATGTCATGTGAACTACAAGTGGTTCTCGCAATACTACAGATATGGTTATGTTTGGTTAGAGCCCTAAAACAGGGACGTTTTTTGAATACGATATTGAATATGTAAAATTACAATGAACATTATAAATTCAAATTATAACATGTTATAGTGACCTCAATAAAACAACCAAAACAAATGTGTGTGAAATTTTGTATTTTGTGTAAATGACCATGTTATCATACTTATTACATGAAATATTAATTTGAAATTAAATCTAACATTGTTCTTAATAATTTTTAAGTTAACTTTACTTAATGTCTAATAATTTGTTGAATTTACTTAAACTTTCTCATTAATCTGTACTGTTTGCATGCTATGCCTTCGTTACTCAGAAAAAAACTAGTAAACATTACTTGACTGGTTTGGGTACCATTTTGCCAAAGCAAAAAAACAAACAAACAAAAAAACAGGCGAAGCAAATGGTTTATGAGGCGGGGCAATTCTTAATATACCTTTCACTCATTTCTTCCACTTCTGCAGTCATCATTCTTATTTGCATTCGCTCATTGTCCAGTCATCTTGAATATTATTGTCAATACACCTACACATTTTAAGAGAACATCAAAATTCTTTAGTTGACTTCATAAATTCATGTTGATTTCCCTTTTCCCATCATTATTGTGATTAATGTTCCCTTTGGTTGGGCACTTGGAACTTTATTTATATTATTGTAATTATCTTCCAATTGATGCAGTGATGCAACATGAAATCGCAAATATATGATTTCAAAGGAAGTGAAGTAATAAATATTAAATATATTTATACTTAAATTATTTCCATGTTATGAATGAATGTATTAATTATAACATAGCTATATTTCATGTATAATAATGATCTTTTAACATTTTATTGCTAACACTTATGGCATTAATCTTGGGTTGATATAATCCCTCTATATTTGTAATGATATCCTGCAATTTTGCTTGAGTCACACACAGACTTCAACATTCAGCATGCAAACCACAACAATGGTAACAATTTTTTTTAAAATAATTTAATTAATTAGACCATTACAATTTTATTTGCTGTCTCTTGTTAGTATAACCCCAATAACGATAGCAAATAAACTTGTAATGGTAAAACAATGTCAAAAATAGTAAAACAAAGCAATTCATTTATTCATGCCGCAATGCACTCTGGGAGTACACTTCCTCAGATCACAGAATTAAGTTGACAAAACTTAAATGGATTAAGTAAGAATAACTTGATGCAATTAAGTTATGCTTACTTGATGAAATTAAGGCAACGAGTTTGCATAATTAAATTAAGTAAACTGAACTAATTGTTTTTTACAGTGTATGCTGTTACAGATTTTACCGACTATTATATACAAAACATTTTAATAAAAGATTTTTGTGATTGACCAGTCAGAATCAAGCATTCCAGAAAGATTTGTAATAAGTAATGAATAATTGACGACGGGCCGTCTGAGGTGGTAATGCTGTTACACCTCGGGTGTGCATTATTTTTCAATAATTCAACAGGCAATTATTCCGCTTATACTACGGCTACCACACCTAAAAAAAATTGTTCAGATGTTGTATTTCAAGACATTTGTCAGGTTTTTGTCCTTAAAATGCTCTTGGGTGTAGGATTTACGCATATAATCCCAAACCTCCGTTGCTAATTCCAAAACGTAATTTTAGGGCGCTTTCACACTTGGTTCGATTGCCTATTCCGAACCCGAGTTCGATTGCTCCCCCCTCCCCCTGCCCCCGATGGACTGTGTTCACATTATATTATTTGTATCCGAACCGCGGTACGCTTGCGTCATCAAGCTGCAGCTGGTGCGTAATCATGTTGCTTGGTAACCGGCGCCGCTATAAATGAAAAGGCGTCAAAATGGATAGAATTGCTCGCTTCACATTTGTTCTTCTTTTTTTTAACCTTTGGTTTTGTTTTCAAAGAAAAGATACAGAAACACACTTGGGAATGTCTGCCGCAAAAGTACTAAAATCGTTCCAAAGACAGCTGGCTGTCAGCCGAAGACAATTTTTGCGGAGGCGAGCATAAATCATCTCTCTGCTTGCAGTGCGTCAATCCCGCTTTTCGTCAAGGTAAGTGTACACACACACACACACGCACTGACAACTGTCCTGTCGACCACATTATACATTATACGTCATCAATAGCGGTTCACTTCCGCGGTTTGGTTCGATTGCGTTCAAATCAGCAGTGAACTGTACTGGAGTTCAAATGAACCGTACCCCAGACCACCTTTTTAAGCGGACCCGAGTACGGTTCGCGGGTGCGCACCTGAGTTCGGAAGACAGCGTTCACATCATCCAAACGAACCGAACTCTGACGTCATTCGAACCCGGGTGCGCACCACAAGTGCTAGTGTGAAAGCCCCCTTAGAGGAGACTTGAGCCACTGATAGCAGTCCGTTATTAATGCAGTTATAGAGAGAAAGAGAGAGAGAATCAAGCGTGTGTGAATTACCTGAGTCTGTGTGTCTCTCAACAGTGTTCAGCAGCAGCGTCTCTACTAAAAACACAACTGTAAGTTTATCAGCTCCAAGAACAGAGCCGTTATAACATCGCTAGTGAGAAATGTCAAGTAGCTTTTAAGTTGTCAAACTATTTTACTGATAAAATCATCAGAGCAGCGCTGCTGACAACACGTTTCTGTGCGAGTTTGTATCCGCACTGTGCATGTGTTTAAGTGCGAGAAAGCGGGATAGGGTAGCCTACATGTACGTGCTGTCCATACATAATAAAATTAAATTTTCTGGCACAAAATATAGAAATAATTTGTCATTTCTATCCTAGTGTTTACTATATTTATTTGATTGGTCCGTGTCGTTGTGGGTTTTGGCTCTTTTGCTGTTATAGGCTGTAAAGACCTTTGAAATAACTGAAATCATTTGGCGAAGTGATATGGAACTGCGGTCAAGACCTGCCTGGAACTACTTTAGCCATGTGTTTCCCTGAAAATATTTGCACACCTTAGAACGTTCGACAACTAATCAGATGCCAGTATTTAACAGCCCTGTAGTATTACTTATTTTGAATGGTGTACACTTTATGCCACTCCAATATAGTTAATGTGCAAGAATTAAAAGCCTTTTATACTGTATATTTATAGAAAGATGCCCCAGATATTTATAAGAAAGGAATGCTCCATATTTGTGATTAATTATTACTCATAAATTTCTGCTGAATAAATGCTGCACAGCTGACATCTGCATATATCTGCAGGCAATTGCCATTGTGGTTGCCTGCTGCACACATGCACTTGTCTGAACTGAAGTGTCCTCAAAAGCTCTCAGTGTAGGGGCTGACTCACACACAGCTGTAGGAAATTGTTATGTATATTTTGATGATCCCTTACTTTTTGCTTTATTATAAGTCTCCTCCACAGCACCTGTTTCATTACTCTCAGAATGACTGAGAATGAGTCATCTGTGAACCCTGTGTTTGCATGAGTGCAGCAGTGAATGAGTGTGCATGTGTGTGAGAGACATTCCCAAAGTTTAGCAGCTTAACTGAGTGTATTTAACCTTACTCACTTAATATGCTACTGGTCTTCTTTCCGCCCTCGGCTGCTCAGACTGAACTTCGACTCTCTTCTCCCAGGATGTTTGTTTTTTAATTACTATTATTCTCACATTTGCGTCAATAGCCTAAATATTAGTACAAGCGAGTTCTAGTCAGACAGAAGGCAAAATCCCCTTGATGCCACCGGGTCTCTGGAGAAGTCCAAACTGAGAGACTAAGGCGAAGAGATAAACATGATGTAACAAAAGGAGAGGCAGGTGATGATTGGCTTGATAGACAGAGTGAAGCTCTCCAGAGTGACAGAAGAGGAAGTAGTTTTTTAAATTTTGAATTTGAATGTTTCGTAGCAGCTAATCAACGCGGAGCTCGCCACACAGCAAAACCGAAAACACCAAGATGCGCTCAAAGGTATTCACACCGGAAAACAGTTCAACTGACAAAACCATAGAGCATCACATCTCAGAAGTTATGTCTGTGTAGGCTAGGCTATACACAGAGACATGACAGCGCATGATTCTTCAAATGTTTTGTTCCTCATTGAGCACTACACCTAACTTACATGTATTAAAACATTTAGACGACCACAAAAGTTAGTCAGGTCGCCTATTTTTACCTAACGTTAAAAAGAAGCTCGCGATGAGAAATCGTGTCCACCTGAGGAGGTAACCATAGTAACAGTACGCGGCTCGTAGGCTATAGGCTACTTTTCGCGAGGAGCATCGGGCAAAACATTGACAAACATAAACAGCCATTATTCACCACTTACCTAGGCTATATTTCACATATAACATATACAGCACAACAAGGGCTTTGTTTTGTTTTAAAAGTTTAAAGATAGTTGACGTTTGGCAAAGAAAAAAAGGTTTCGCGAGACTGTATTTTCTACAGATTAATAATAATAATAATAATAATAATAATAACAAACCACATTAAATATATAAGATAACACCACCAAAAAGTCTTCATCAAATTGGCTAGTCATGTTTTTGTTTCTACCTGAAAAACAAAATAACTAAAAGCATAGTTTAATTTGACACTAACCTGGGATGCGTGCTGAAGCATGAAACAAACACTTGCAAGTTTTCCCTTACTTCCATAAGTGGTAGGCATGTTGAGGTCGATTGTTTAATTGTCCATTTTGGCAGCTCCAGAAGCGCAGCACTGCGTACCGCACGATCGTCAACAGGTCACGCATCAAAGGCACGGTCGGTTGTGTGGAAGCACGCGATGGGCGGAGGCTGATGTACAGACGTTGTTCTCGGCGTTCTCACCTAAACATCGCGTCAGAGCGCTATGACGGCGATCAACGAAGGAAGATGCTCGTTCAGACACTCCTGCGTAAGCAAGAAGGGAGGAGGGAAACAGTCACCGAGAAGCTGAAGCATAAAATTCCTCTGGGAATACAAATAAACCAAGCAAAAATACTTTATTTCTATCTATCTATCTATCTATCTATCTATCTATCTATCTATCTATCTATCTATCTATCTATCTATCTATCTATGACAACAAAAGCTATCTTATACTGCATGTAATTGTAAGGGAGTACTAGGGAGACTGATGATTTTCACAATGCAAACACTTAAAATTCGCTTATATCTCTTAAGATGATGGAGGTTGGAATGTATCATGATATTTCCACATAACAGGATTAGGCATGAAATGATTTCCCCTGAATCTCCAGATGCGTCTGAATGTGTGCTGATATTTAATAACTTACCATACTCTGCACACTCCCAGATAGCTGTACATCTACAACCCACCCACCCCACATCATACCTTTCACTAAAATGAAAGAATAAAAAAAAAATGCAAACACAGCCGAACAGAATAGGAATGCATTAAGCATATAAATGCATCAGGAGACAATTTATGGTGATGCTTAGGTAGACACACTTTCCCTGTATGTAAAACAGGAGACTAAGAATCCCCAAATTACCCTTACACCTGCATCTTGATTTGTTGTATTCCAAAAAAGGATGTATTCTGGGTTTTTTGTCAGAAATCTAAAAAAAAAAAAAAAAAAATTGGCTGCTATAATTAAGAAAATATGAGTGGTTCTTGTCAAAAATCACCGGCACCATAATGCGGGTTGTTAGGTGGTGATTTCTGCCTTACTGCAATATATTGTTTATATTGGCTGTATGAGATAAAGATAGCTTTATATAAGTTTATGGAATATTTTCATCCATGTTATCATCAGATAAAAAAATAAGTCTGATTGCTAAAAGAAAAGTATAACTTGCTAATAAAGCTGCATGATTTGAGTTGGTTTGCAACTTTTCTTGCACAAAACAGTGTTTGTCTTTGGCATGGTTGTAACAGGAATGCCCCAGATGTGCTGCTCATCCTTCTTTCTCACAGTCGTGGTTTCATTACTCAAACAGAGCGCTCTTCTTATGACCTCTCAGTCATTACTCACCCTCATGAAGAGAGAGAGCCACACCTGGAGGAAGAAAATAATCAAAAATAGATTGAAACTGAGAAAAAGCAAGCGGTGTGTGAGAGAGAGGCAGTGTAGAGAAAGAAACCAATAAATCTGAGCATGCAGTATTAAAAACTCAAATCACACATAACGGAATTGAACTAAAATTAATCAGTGAAGCTTTTTAAAAAAAAAATCTAAAGCACTTCAGAAACATATGACAAAAAAACCATGCTTGTGTTTGAGAGTTTAAAGAATCAATGTAGAATATTTTTTTATTTTGTTACTATCGCTCCTATAGAGAGCAGTTGAGCGAGACGTGTTATGTTAAATTGTAGCAATAAACAAATCACAGACTTCTCTTTGTGTCTTTTATACACTGAACCATGTACATTAAATGTACCAATGAGATGGGTATAACATATAGACTGCTCTCATTAGCTTATTATTTTACAAGGCTATTAGCGCAGATGGTGTAAGATGGTGACATTAAGCCTAGGTATTTTACAAACACACACACTGATTTTATTTTTACTTTAAATAGGCAGAGAAAAATAAAAAGGACAAGACAACCAGAGTGGGTAATTACTTCAATGTAAAATTTAATCAAAATGTTTAAAGAAATTAAATAGGGGAGAGGGTCCACCTAGAGTGTGCTCTGGGAGGAAATCATATAGCCGGGGCATCCTTGGTTACTGCTACTTGAGATGGTGGGTCTGGGGAATTGTGGGTATCCCATGGCAGGCTTGTTAAGACATGATGTTTTGCCCTCCCAGCCACAGAGGGGTTTCTTCTCTTCTCCTCCGACTCTCGAGATGAGCACTAAACCTCTACCGGTATCCATGGTGACCCACTGGGAACTCAGATTCCTCAAGGTAGCTCGCCAGATGATTCAGGAGGGAGCAGGAGTGAGTGGTAAACTGGAAAGGAAAAGTGATGGTTTATGCTGTCAATCCAATATAACTAGTGAACTTTTTGCAGAGATGTGATGTTTCAGTTCCAATCACATTCTGATAGATACTTTGTTACTCTGACTGCGCCAGTTTACTGTTACGCACTACTCAGAGCTTGTTATTAATAATTTGGAACTAAAGGTTGCATCCGGCAGACGCACTGAGCCTCTCAAGCTCTTTATTGTCATTCGCACAGGGTGATGGGTTACACTGTACCTACAATGAAATTCCCTTGACGCTAAGCACGAACTGCATAGAGAAGAGAGAAATAAATACTGAGAGTAAGAAAATAAAAATGAATTAATAGCTGGAATAATTCATAACTAAATATATGTACTTGAGATTTTTTTGTTTTATAAAAGAAGTATGGAAGTGTGTGGCAGGTCAAATATTTTTCTGAACGTGCCAATATTATGTGATGTGCAGTATGTGCAATATATTTCAGTACTTGTAGTGCTGTTAATTGCAATACTTGCAGTTTATTGGTCTTTTAAGGTCTATGTTCTGCAACAGGAGGATGGCCTTAGGATGGGAAGCTATCACAGTGTTTAGTAGAGGAGAAAGTCACGGAAATATATACTGTTTCAAAGTTTGTGGTCAGAAATGTATTTAAGGAAATAATATTTTAATTCATGCATTAATATGAATGCATTTATGCATTGATTAAAGTTTGTAAATTGATTTAAAGTAAGGTACAAAGCCGTCATTTACGGTAAAAAGCGAAGAAGTAGGCCTACATCTTTGTACCTTATTTACCCCTAAATGATACATAATAGTATTAGTACTTCAAAACTACATATTACCTTAAGTGTACATATAGTACTTTAGGTGTACATATTTTGTACCTTACTGCCCCAGTGACAGCTTTGTACCCTTTTTTCTGAGAGTGTGTAAAGACACTTATAAAGGATTTAAAATAAATGCTGTTCTGATGAACTTTATATTCATTCGAGAATCATGAAAGCAATGTATCATGGTTTCTACAAAAGTATTAAGCAGCACAACTGTTTCAACATTGATAATATTAGGAAATGTTTCCTGAGCAGCAAATCAGCATATTAAAATGATTTCATACGAATCATGTGACACTGAAAACTGGAGAAATGGTGCTGAAAATTCAGCCCTGCCATTAAAGGATTTAAAAAAAAATATATATATATATATATATATATATATTAAAATAGAAAAGTTATTTTATATTGCAATACTATTTCACAATATTACTGTTTTAACTGTAGCCTTAATCAAATAAATGACGCCTCTAAGAATAAGACTTTTTTCAAAAACATTTACAAAAATATATAGCCTACATAATAATATTAACAACCCGTAACATTATTCTGAAAGTGATAAAGAGATAACTGACTAATAATAAACAACAAATTTCTAACTTCCTGCCTACTCTGCTTGAAAAAAAAAAAAAAAAAAAAAAAAGAAGACTGGTCTCCCAGACTGATCAGGCTGCTCTGTTGCCGTTTAAATAGTTTTGGGCACTTTTCAGCTGGTTAGGCTGGGAGAACAGCTAGGTCTAAACCAGCTGAGATCATAAAACCGTTTTAGGCTGGTTTTGATGTTTTTCAGCAGGCCAAAGAAACCAGTTTCAAATGTTCAAAGGACGCCACCCTGCGGATCACATAAGAAATGCACTATAGTCTGATAAAACATTAACAACAGGAGGGCAGCAGATTGCATATTTAACATCTCATATTTTTATATTCATACATCTCATCATATATATATATACATGCTGAGCATGAGCATATAGGCTGGGCTACATGCTCATGCTTTCACCCTCCCATAGTGTATAGAACTATTTTACAATATCCTTTCATTGATACGCTCTCTCTCGCTAATTTCTCATAATAGGTCTCCTAACAAATGCACGCAAGATCTCTCTGTTATATGACACATTTGTCATGCAAAGAACAGGTGAATGCAGTCAACATGCAAAGCAGGATGCGAAGCAGACTGGTCACAAACGGCTGTCTGTGCTGTGATGTCATCTGCCGGAAGATGCAGGTTTTGTGCGCTGACTGTATTCCAGTGAAAGGCGTTTGACAGCTTGTCGTAATAAAGGAAATGGGAGCGAAGCGATAGCATAACTCATCTCCATGGAGCGCCATCCCACAAATAAAACGTTTTAGAGAAAATGGTTCCCAGTCCAACGACTGGTTGATAATAGACAGCCTATTTCCCCCCCATTACAATCATATTACTAAGAGCATCGACCTTGCTGGTGTGGCCATGAATCCGGCGGAACAAACGGTTACTTGGCTCATTACGCTCGGGGTTTTGGAATCACCAAAAAAGACCATTTCGGACCCCGATGGATTTCTGCAGTCTTCGCTAAAGGATGGGGTTGTCCTGTGTAGGCTGCTGGAGCGGCTGCGTCCAGGCACTACTGATAAAGTAAGCGCGCATCCTCCCTTTGGCGCACCATGTTTCAGTGTTCATTTTACCTGTAATCTTCTACACACGCGTGGATATGTGTTCGCACAAGTGGCCAATATAGTGTATATTTTGTAGGTCAAAACAGATGTATGAATGTAATATATGAATGTAAACGCATCCCATGCAGCAGGTCGGTTGTGGCGTTCAGCGCGCGCTAGTGCTGCTGTTGCTCCAGGCAACAACATTGTCAGTCGTCGATTTTATTGTGAGATTTATACTAAACTAAACGTTTGCCTTTGACTGTCATATTAGACAGGAAATCAGTAAAACATTTATTAACCGACTGTGTGTAAGGGCACAGTTTGTAGGCTATACGTTATGGAAACCTGAGGATAAGCGCGTGCAAATCGCATTACATGGCTGTGTATGAATAGCATTAATCTATTAGGTATTATCAAGGTTAGCTATGAATCCCTGTTTATATTGCTTACATGGGAAATTGGCCGCCATAGACAGTTAATTGACAAAAAGCAGTAGGCTATATTTAAAGAAACAGTGTTTTTTTAATTCCCACAAGCATCTGCTTCTTTTCAATGCAATGCAATTCGGAAAATCACACCAAATAACATTCATTCAACTATAATTCAACACACGTTTTTTTCTTATCTCAACTAAATTGTACAAAAGTAAAAAGAATGCAATAACATTAAATCACACAATAAATTTAAAACAGTTAATAGTATCAGAGTAAAAACAAAATATTCCACTGAATAAAATGCCTGAGGGCAAATGCAAATATATAGTGATTTAATATGCCTGTAAGGCCTCTCAGAAGGTACAGAATTCAAATGTATAATTTTTTATAATTAAAGTCAGGTAGTCAGCACATAAGCACTCAAGTATAATGATATCCAGCGTGTTTTCTAAAGCAGTTCATCTTATCCATAAATAATGCATGGAGTCTGTCCTTCTTGGTTTGGTATATACAGAGGGGGGTGCGTTTTAAGAAATCAGTCATATTCAGGGTCAGCTCTCTGACAATGACTATGACAGCAGCAATAACCTCTTTTGAAGCTCCATCTGGTTTGCTTACCAAATTTCACACTCTGACTGAGAGCATAATAGGATGTTTATAGCAGGTGTATTTCCCGGCAAGAGGGCTATGAGGAAATTAAAAAAATAAAATCAAAAGTTTGTATATTTAAAGTGGAAAAAGAAATATTAGTGAACTTGACCCTTTTCTAGATGGTGTGCAGGCAGCATCATCATGTTTCTGTCGGGACTGCCCATGTGACCAGTCAGAGTGCAACAGAACTAACCTGTTAAATGCAACTGTCATTTAATGCAACAAATATATATATATATATATTACTTGTGTTATTCATGTCACTGCCTTTATTATCATCAGTACATAATGGTTCAAATATCTATCGCAGTGTTTGTGACTATCAAAATATGAAACTGATCAATAATTGAACAAAATAATCTTAGACACTTGGTTCTTCTGGTCAATTCTCTAAGCAATAATGAGAACAAGACTGTTTAACTCTTTCAGGGCAGATTTGTCTCAAAATCAGACTCGGACTGCAATGATCATGCAGTTACTGCCATTTCTAGATTCGTTACCCCATTTTGTAGCTCTAAAAGAACAGAAACCATTTTAAAGAACACTTGAAGGTATTCAAACATAAAGCATCCTGACAATTCACTACAAAATGGAAATATATCCTAGCTTCAGCTGTTAGGCTCCCTGACTCAAAAGGAAGTATCCATTTCCTATAGTACCGTCTTAGGTATCCTTTGCAGCTCTTAATAGGATGACACTGCAAAGAAGGAAAGATTTATTGACATTACAATTTGATTTGCTGATACGAACATTTGTGAACATCTTTCAGCAAATCAACTTGCAATATAGACAGTTGCCTTAACAATAACTTAAAGCTCTTACTGTTGCTCCTTGCCGTCTAAGGCCCTGTTAACACCTGGTATTAAGATTTAGTTCTTTGGTCGATCGGTTCACAAGTAGATAAGGGACAGATACCTGGTTACATAATCCGTCTCTTTTGTCCACTTTCAACCACTTCTGATTCTTCGATGGGAGGGTCTATGGGCTGGTAAATGTAGGCTATGGGTTTTTTCACTATAACTTCTACTTCCAATGTTGCGGAACATGTCGCCATATGTTGTGGCACCTCCAGTAGTGACTGATTGATGAGTTGAGCAGTTATACTGTCGTAATTGTGGCACAAAATCTTAAATAAATAGCCTAATTACGTTTAATATATATATATATATATATATATATATATATATATATATATATATATATATATATAAACTAAACATTTACAAATCAGTAATATTTTTCAAACATGTAGTCAGTTTGTGGCACACCTGTATTTGAGTGGCACATACATGGTGCTGAATTTTATGTAATATACCAGTGCTGGCATTTTGTTGATCACGCAAACTGTCCATTCTAGAAAAAACACAGAATAAATCTATCATGGGTCACTATAAATACCGCATTAACAGTCACATCCGTTACTGTAAACCTTTATTTTTGCATGCTGCTGTATGCACGCCGGTAGGTGTCAGTATAAGTAAGTAACATTGGCCAGGGCAAGATAAACCAAAACCTACGACAGCTGAGGAAGATCCACAGGTGTGTATTTAGTATTTGTTTGTGATTTATACTGTAGCAAAAACAAAAAACAAGTAATCAGAGTCTGACACGGATCTAAATAGATAGGCCTATAATTTAATATGTGCTTAATGGTTATATGATCTATGACTTTAATGTTCCACAATGAATTTTATGAAATTATGTAATAAGAAATACAACTTTTTCTTTTTAAACAGTGGCAACATGCATTCCTTCTGGAGATGCCAGAATGTTTGCTGTAGGCACATTATAATAGACATCCAGAAAACGTTGTCTATTAACAAAAATAGTTATTTTGTGTTATTATGTGAGTTATCAAAACAACTGTGTATTTACAGTGCAAAGGTGAAACTCGAAAAATTAGAATATCGTGCATAAGTTCATTTATTTCAGTAATTCAACTTAAAAGGTGAAACTAATATATTATATAGACTCATTACATGCAAAGTGAGATATTTCAAGCCTTTATTTGTTATAATTTTGATGATTATGGCTTACAGCTTATGAAAACCCCAAATTCAAAATTAGAATATTGTGAAAAGGTTTTCATAGCTGTAAGCCATAATCATCAAAATTATAACAAATAAAGACTTGAAATATCTCACTTTGCATGTAATGAGTCTATATAATATATTAGTTTCACCTTTTAAGTTGAATTACGCAGTACTTTGGTTTAAAAAAATATCTTCATTTGTGTTTCGAAGATGAACAAAAGTAGTACAGGTTTAGAACGACATGAAAGTGAGTAAGTCTAACTGTAAATTCACATGTAATTGTTAAAAAAAACTACAATTTGTTATAAAGAAATACATTTGTTATTTGCATTCTAATCGATTTAGGGAAACAACATAAAACAGAAAGAAAGGGCCCTAAAAGAGGGTTTAGACACTACATGCTTAAACTAAAGATATTGCACTGCATTCTTCTGTAAATACATAAATCATTATTATTTCACATAAGGATGGGTGGGTTGGCAGATGCTTCCCATGAAAAAAATTAACAAGGATTCCTTCCACTCCCTGTGGCCCAATCTGATAAATTTCCACTGTACAAATGAAAAGAAACAGATTGCCACATTGGTGGAACCCTCTGGAGAACCTCTGGGCATAAAGTCTCCAGGGAACTTACAAAATGGAGCCCACTGCAGTTCCTGAAAGAACTCGAAAAACAGTTACACCATTAGGGAGAAATGTTTTGAGGTAACATATTCAAGCTATTTTCAAAAGGGTACCTAACGGTTCTCAAGAAGGTTTCAACATGGTGCCAACCAGTGCAAAAATGGTCCTTCAAGTAGGTCCTATATTTTATTTATTTAAACATTTTTACATTTGCAGAACATATTGAATTCCTTCTGGTTCCACCCCAGCCCAGACACATTTCACTGCCAATCCACCACGTGTTTTCCCTTTTGCAGCAAATGCTGGTCTAGTGAGCTGCTCACAACACTTTGACAACGTGCTTTCTTGCTGCAGTATACAATAAATCCAATGACATTAATTCTGGGGTTTCGTCGATTTTGAATTTGACTAAGAATACGACTCCAGAACCAAAAATGCGATGTTTTAACTGTTGTAAGAATGTTTTGATTTACACTCTTTTACCTCTCAAAATACCTGATCTGAATGACGGATCGGTTTTGATTTCCCCCGCCAGAGCAGGAGACGGGTGTGTTGTTCACCCCCCGTTCGTCCCATTGTGTTCGTTCGGTGTCCATCTGAAAACGTCACTTCCTTCTCCTGCTGTCCACTTCCACGGTGCTGTTTAACTCGCGATGTAGTTGTAGTCAGTCAGTTAGTCCGTGGACTCTCGTGCCGGATACCTGAGCCAGTCCTTCACTCCCAAAGCGTTCACACTTTGCAACCAGTATTCCCGTTTTCCTCAGGTCTTTCAAGATCCCAAGAACGACAGCGAGTGCTTGAGCAACATCACGGAGTTTCTGAAGGGCTGTGCGGTGTTTCGCGTCGAGGTAAGTTGGTGTATTTATGGTATTTTGACTGTACTGTAACGTTATGTTGCTCATTGGCGCCACAATGAAAACAATCAACAAAAGAGACGTGCAGTAGACAGAGGAGACGCAAATCTGGACCGGTGTGAATGAGATCATGCCCCCCTGCACATCGATTCGTTGCCGTAGTCTGATGGGACAAAGCTTTGTAATGTTCTGAAAATGTCTCTAGGGTTTATTTGGGGCGTTATTGTACGCATTGTCAACAAAATATCTAGATTTTGCGGGCGATGTTGTGCACTACAGCATCGATATTGTGCGCTGTGTCAGATATGAATGGCGTTGCTTTGTCCATTCATGTACAGTTTGTCTGTTTCAATTGAGTGCATGAATTTGAGTTATTGGTATTCTTTGATAGAAGCTTTGTTTTCTGCTTGGTTAAGTTTAACAGAAGTGACTTTTATAATGTGTTTAAAAAAACTTTTTAACGCCAAGTACTAGGCCTACCCCCAATTAGACAAATATTAATGTACAGATTTTTTTTGGCCCATGCTGTATAATATTCAATTAATTTAAATTATTTTGTTTTATTTATTGTAGTTATATTGTAGTCTAAAACTATCTATAATATGTAGTATTGATTGTATTATAATGTAAATTAAAATATATCTGAAATACTGTCTTTTTTCTACAAAATGTTTTTTTTTTCTGTCCACTATTAGGGCTAGACCGTTTATTGCTTGATTAGTTAAAAATGGTTATTAACATGCCAGTTTTGACACAAATATGCACAGAAAGACATACAAAGGGCTAGTAGGATTTTGATCTATGCGCATTTATTAAGGAACAGATGGTTCAGGGCAACGCTAATGTATTGTCAAGTGTATCTAGATGTGGTGAGGTTGAGGCCCACGTCACATATGGAGCTCTTGGTTGACGCATAATGTCAAAAGCATTATTTAAACATGTAGCCTACTGACAATATCTTATAACCTTTTCTCAAGTTCACTGGGTATCATCCATCTTTGTGAATAATGTTGTGTCTTGTGTGTCATTGTGATTGTAAATCTAAGATTGCATATATACTTTCAGTTCTGGCTTTGCTCTTATAAAAATAAAGGCTATTTATTGGCATCCATTGTTTCATGAAGAACCTTTGACATCTATGGAATCTTTCCATTGCACAAAAGGTTCTTTATAGTGGAAAAGGGTCCTTTAGATTAATAAAATGTTCTTCATACAACAACATGGTTCTTTTTTGCTCTAAATGTAAAAACTCACCTGCGTGTAGCTTTCTAGTAATCCTGTACATTATGTGGCTTTAGGTCAGTCTTTATTTTTAATCAACTTGTGCCTAATTGAGTTTTCTCATATTGAGTGTTCTTGCTTTTGTGTTTGTTGTTACACCTTTGTAAAACTAATTTGCTCCTCTCTGACCTGTTAAAAGGTGTCCGGTTGACCTTGGAATGCCTATTGGGGCTCTATTGGGGATCAACCCTGTCATCACAGCTAGCAAATTTTGGAATAGAAATAAGCTGTTAGTAAACACTTATTTTTATGATTTTATGTGAAACATTACAGCTGTGAGCGCTTGTCACAGAAATTGCAAGGACATGTTATTGTCATTATGCCTCAGGAATGTCTGCCACTCCAGCCCATGATTTGTGTGCACATTCCCGGATGACAACCCTCATCCGATGATTTACATCATATACGTTATATGATACAACTGTAGGCCTGATTGAAAAAAGGCTTTTTTTAATCTTCTGAGAGTTTGATTTGCACTTTTTTTGTATGAAAGTAGGACTTTTTTGACCTCACGGGATGACAGCTTATACCCTTGCTCTAAATTTGTTGTTTAGGGGATTTTCACTAATCTGCTCAGTGTCCGGTTTACTCTGAACAGCCTCTTCTGAAGCTGCTTCACCATGAAGCATTGCATGAGCCCATTCAGCTGTGATGTGATCTCAAGCTTAACTACATGATGACATTTTCAGACCTGCAGTCTATTTATTTTCTGAGGACTCCATCATGCAATTCCTATTGTTTTTTTAAATATTTGATTTCACATATGGAATCGTATTGTTTTCGCTGGAATTATATTTATGTACAGCCAAAACCAAATACATCATTCTAATCTAGTTACTTAAAGGGTTCATCGGATGCCCATTTTCCTCAAGGTGGTATGATTCTTTAGGGTTTTCGTGTAAAGTTTGTAAAATATTTTGGTTACAATTCCTCAAAGGCAGTGAATGGAGTGAAAAAAGGAGTGAATGAATTTTTTTTCATTGTGGTGGTTGTGTCCACACACTGCAAAGACACATTTATATGCAAACAAACGCATATAAAAGTGAATTTTGCATCCGATGTCCCCTTTAAGTACTTTAAATATGAAAGATTTTAATTTATTTTCTTTATTAATTTGTATTTGTTTATTTTGCAATATGATGGAAGCAAACCAAAGATATGATAATGTGTCAGGCATCACCTTATGAAACTCTTGAAACAGTTATATTATAAATATGACAGAGTAAGCCATGTTTTAAAAACATAGTGGCTCTTATTGTGTTATACTTTTCAAAAGTTTTTTTTTTTACTATATTTTAAAATGTAATTGATTCCTGTGATGGAAAGCTGTATTTTCAGCATCATTACTCCAGTCTTCAGTGTCACATGATCCTCCAGAAATCATTCTAATATGCTGAATTGCTGCTAAAGAAACATTTTTTATTATCATAGTTTTTTGGAAACAGTGATACATTTCAGGATTTCAAAAGAACAGCGTTTATTTAAAATATAAATCTTTTGTAACATTATAAATGTCACTTTTGA
Organism: Tiaroga cobitis; assembly: GCA_030578255.1. NCBI lineage: Eukaryota > Metazoa > Chordata > Actinopteri > Cypriniformes > Leuciscidae > Tiaroga > Tiaroga cobitis. The sequence continues at coordinate 27,706,277 of CM060599.1, forward strand.
TCAATTTATTGCATTCTTGCTGAATAAGATTTAGTTTCTCTTTTTTCTTCATCTTACTGTCCCCAAACTTGCATCGTAAACTTGTTTCTGAAACTGCTTTTTAAGTGTGGTTCAGGTTTTGCTTTTTAATTTAATTCTGTAATTACATTTTCCATGGAATTATAGGAGAACATAAAATAATTTCCATAAAACCGATTATGGATATTCTTAGATGTTAGCTTTAGACGCAAGTAGGGCATTATTTTCCAAACAGATATGCTCCTACAGTGATGTAGTAAAGCATTGAAGGAGCAGCATTGCTTTGAAAGCCAATGTGCTCAAGATGATGCATTGTCCACTTACACACACACACACACACACACACACACACACACACACTTGTTTTTGCTTCTCTCAGGGCATAAACTGTAATCAGAGCGGAAAGTACTCCCACTGAAGTTCACATGCACACAGCCACTGTCCATTCACAGAAGTACACATAACTGTCAATCAAACAGTTCCAATACTGCAAAAGAGCAACACGGGACAGACCATCTAGAGCTGAACAAATCAGATTTCTCACTTCATAAGCAAAGAGACATCAGTGTGACCCTTAGCTAACCACACCACCTGCTGAGAGGAACGAACAGCACACATAACAAATGACTGATGAATGTCTGCATAGATGCTGAATGTGGACTATTTGATTGTACGTCTATCTAATACTATATTTGATTGTACACACAAAAGCCCTTTATGCTAAAAATGAAGAAATTCATCAAAATAAAAATACTTAAGTTACATCTAAAGGAAATCTGTATACTCAGGAAATGAATACAAAAAAAAAATAATTAAAAAATATCTTCAGCATGAGGTCACAATGTAAAACTGCCAAACAAAGTGTTCCAAAATGTAACAAAAATATACATTTAAATTGAAAGGCAGAGATCTGTAATATATCAAACAATACAAAAAGTAAATCTTAAATTTATATTTTCCATAAAAAATGCCCATCAAAGTTATATTGATATATTGATATTGAATATATATGATATATGTTTTGCTTATGAGGAATTATGTTATGTTGTTTCATGATTTTATTTACATATAGCCTATATTTGGCCTGATTTACAGGCCTTTATTTACTTAACATGTTTACATCTACTGTCACTATGAAGTTAAGATTCTTATTTTTTTATGGAATATTGCTTTTTTATTATAAAGAGTTTATTTATGCACTTTTTATCTATCTATCTATCTATCTATCTATCTATCTATCTATCTATCTATCTATCTATCTATCTATCTCTCTATCTCTCTATCTATCTATCTATCTATATTATTATTATTATTTTTTTTTTATTTTTTTATTTATTTATAATAGGGATGTCAATTTTCACAAATTCCCATGATCGATCGTCGTTTAAATTAACGATCAATTAATCGATTAATCGTTAGCATTAATGGCAAACAGCACAGGGTCTGCAAATGCTGCTCAAAAAGCTATGTTACTCACCAAATTAATAAGAATGTTTTTTAATCTAAATAAAGGCTTAGTAGGATTGTAAAATGTTTTGATGTGAATAATAAATTAAATTAACTATTTAATATATAAATATAACGACAAATACAATGTGTCACCAACGCCGCCTCATATGCGTGCTTGTCAGAATGTGTGACTGTTTTGGAAGTGCTAGAACAACGCACTGAAAACGGCAACTAAACCCAATGAATTCACAACCATTTAATAAAATAGTGTTCTCATGTTATGTAATATGAAAGTCCCAAATTAACCATCGTTATTATTAGTTGTGCATTCTGCTTGAGCGGCGCGCGCTGAATGAATAACCGTTGAGCACTTTGTTAGCGTTTATTTAACTCAAAGAAACGCATCCTATTTGATATTAATCAGATATATACAAAATAAGCAGAATATTACAAAATTATATCTGCACAAAATGACGTGAATGCACAAGTGAACTTAAACTGAGTTACGTGCCATTCAGAATGACTCATATGTTGTGGTGGACGCGCTCAAAGTCTCTGACGAGCTCTTCCTGGAACAACGCGACATGGCATCTAAACCCAAATAATTCACAATGTTTTATTACAATAGTGTTCTCTTTATAATCTTGTGTAATATGACAGTCCCAATAGTCATTATTAGTCGTGCATTGTCGTTTGAGCTGAGCGCGCTAAAGATCACGTCGATTCTTAACCAAATGCATCCAATATGAGACCAATCAGATATAGATAAGCGTACACAAAATAAACTATTACAACTTACATTTGCACAAAACAAAAGGCTGCGAATGCACACGCAAACTTAATCATGATGAAGGTGTAAAATAGTCCCAAACAACTCCGGGGTGCGTCATTCAGTGGGACTCAACACTTCACCACACCTGCGCGCTCACTTACATGTTTCGCGGTTGAGCAGCACGCACGCGTCGCGCATGATCCTGCTTAATCGATGATCGATAAGTTTTATCGATTATATGTATTATCGACAATTAATCGATCGTCGATTAATCGTTGACATTCCTAATTTATAATAATAATAAGATAAGATCCCATAAGATCACGGCAAAAGCAAACCCTAATGTAATGGACTGGAGAGCGAACATGCCAGTTGCCCTCTGCAGGTCGGCAGGTCAAGCAGGTCGGCACAAATCAAATGTACGTAATTGATGCGGTTTAAAGACAGGCTACAGATCCTTTGGATTCAAATTGGGAACCTTTCTGTTGCTGCTACAGTTTAGCACATGTTAGGTTGAGTTTAATGGTAAGCATCATTTACCATTAAACTCAACCTAACATTGCGCATTGTGAGCTACTGGAGATCAAGAATGAGACACAAGAGAAGGTTCACCCAAAAATGAAAATTGTCATCATTTATTCACCCTCATGTTGTTCCAAACCCATAAGACTTATGTTCATCTTCGAAACACAAATTAAGATATTTAAATGAAATCTGAGAGATTTCTGTCTCCATTGACAGTACATGCAACTACTGTTTTTACGCTTCAAACGTAAAGAGATCATAAAACTAAGCCAAAGTAATTGAGTGGTTTAGTCCAAACATTCATCAACACACACATCAGTTGTGATAAACAGAAGCTCAAGCATGCATGCTTGACATGCGACAACCAATGAGGTTCATTCTCGTGTGTTATGAAGCACGTTTGAGCTTCCGTAAGAACCAATGAGGTTTGTTCTCGCACATCTAGCAGGTTCGGGTGAGCTTCTGTTTATGTTCGCTGATCAGTGGTTATATGTGAATGAAAACCTAAATTCAGTCTTTTCATCATATAAAGCAATCCAGCCTAATTCTAAACCACTCACTTCATATGGATTAGTTTTGAAATCTCTTTATGAACTTTTTAAAACAACAAAAGTGGTAGTTGTGTGACTGTCAATGGAGGGACAGAAATCTCTCAGATTTAATTTTAAATATCTTCATTTGTGTTTTGAAGATGAACAAATGTCTTAGGTGTTTGGAACGACATGAGGGTGAGTAAATGATGACAGAATTTACATTTTTGGATGAACTATCCCTTTAATGTGCTTGAAATAGGCTAGAGTCCTATATGTGCCATATTTCACTGTTTTAACTGACTTGTAGGTGGTCTAGATTAATGATGTGATATATTGTTTTTCTCTCTCTATAGCCATTTGAGGCTGGTGACCTGCTTCAGGGCTACAACTTCAGCAGAGTCCTCACTACACTGGTTGCCCTCAATAAAGTGACTGCAGGTAAGTCTAGTATCTAGAACTACCCCATTTAGACTTTCACAATATGAATTAATTTTTTTAAAAATGATTCTTTTAAGGGTACACTATGTAACTTTTGGCCCACTAGTGGTTAAAAAACAAAACCGCATGCATTTTGCAGAAGAACATTGTTTTGGTTGTGCTTTGGCTCTGCATGACTGCAGATGAATATGGTAATCCTACTGCTCATAAAACATTCACTTCTAGGCTTAAGAGATATAACCAGTTTAGATGGAAGGGATCTCAAGGTGACTAGCTGAAGACGTTACTGTAGCTTTACCTATTAATAGACACGCGGTACTTCCTGGAAAATAAATTCCAGCACAGTGCTATGGAGCTAGAAATGTGTCTTTATTACATGCGAGAAAATAAATGATCTAAGAGAAAAAAAAAAGTTTGAGAGAAAAAGTTATCACACTGATAGCAAAAAAGCATTTCATGAGAGAAAAAAGAATATTTGAGAGAGAAAAGTTTTCATACCAATAGCAAAAAATTATATTTGAGACTAAAAAAAGTTTTGAGAGAGTATTTTCTCATCGAACATAAAAAAATATAAAGTTGAAATTTGTAAAATTATTTCTGAGAAAAAAAATCTCTCAAAATACTTTGAAAAAAATCTCAAATATATATTTTTTGCTATCAGTGTGAAAACATTTTATCTAAAAAAAAGTGTTTCTCTCAAAACGCTTTTCTTTGCTCTCGATGCAATTTTTTGCTCTCGTGTCAGGATTTTGATTTAGCTGTGAAAATTGTGTCATGGGTGGGGCCACGTTCTTTTTTTCCTATTGTAACGTTCCTATTGGCCAGTCGGTTTGAGCATCGTCTTGTCTTGGGAGTCGAACTGAATCATTACACCATTGATCGCGTTCGGTTCACCTAGATAGATGCCGCCTCTGCCTTAGAGTTTAGATTCTCTGCCCGAGCCCGAGGTCGGGACGATATTTCCCGTCACTATCCTCGGGCCGGGCCGGGCCTTTGATCTAGAGACGTGCACTCTCAACGCAAAAGAGTGCGGCGCGGGACTAGACTTGATGGCCGAGCGCGGGCGGGGGCTGTAATGCACCGTGTGTGTGGGTTCCGGGAGAATAAAACGATTCGTGGGACTCCCGCAAACTAGTAGAAATATCTATGAATAAAACATAAAAACAAATCAATTTTTATTCATCTGTTGCAGAAAAGCAACAAGAACAACTAAAACAAAATACAAATGATTTACAGGCCAGAGTTTCGTTTTATAACATGTTTGCAGCGTTGAGCGATGTAGCCAATCACAGACATATGTGTTGATTTCTTGAACGCAATGGCCAATCACAAGCATTCAAGATAGACTCCCCTCACTGCTCAAAACGGACTTTTTGTTCAGAGCTGAATTCTGTATGCTGGCAAATCCTCTAATTATAACAAACAAAGTGTATATATTATTAGAGATGTCCCGATCAGGTTTTTTTGCCCTCGAGTCCGAGTCCGAGTCATTTGATTTTGAGTATCTACCGATACCGAGTCCCGATCCGATACTTATATAATACATAAAAAAAGAATAAAGAAGTAAGAAAAAACTGATCCAGGATGTTCCTTATTTTTTATTTAATTCACCTTATTTTAACATTCAACAACTCTGTTAACAAACAGAGCACTTCTGTGAGGTAGCTTCTACAATCAAGTAATAAATAACATAAAATCTTTGCTTTTGGACTTTAGTGCAACAGTACATATAGAAAAAGTCTAATATAAAAACAAATAGCACCTCAACTTAAAATACCCGGCAGGCAAAAAATAAAAATGTTTTAAAAGTGTATAAAAAAATAATGATAATATATATATATACACATTAGGGGTGTAACAGTTCACAAAATTTGCGGTTCGGTTCGATACGATACAGTAAAAAGAAAGAAATGCCAGAGAAATTTCCTATTTATTAAAAGAAAAACTATTTTTAAATAAGTTTGAGTTTTTCTACATCTTGAAACTTTCAGGTTTATAAATGGGGTAATCTTTGAAGGATGAACAAATAATGTTTTGGTAATCACATTAAAAATATCATTTAAATATATATTTATATAATATTTGAGTTTTGAAGTGCAACATTAAATCCTTGTTCATTCACGGCACAATGTTTCTCCTGGTTCCCACGTCAGCGCTGTTTGATCTAATAGGGATCTACGGTTAATAACAGAGAAATTTGAATGCTTCTCACTAGATCTCGCAGGAATGTTATTACTTCAGTGGCGAATTCAAATGTTTTCTTCACTGGATCTCTTAGCACAGTGTCACTTGATCTCCGCGCTGCACAGATGTTGCTGGTCCGAACTGATAAACGGTCCGTGAAGCACAATATAATGAGTAGCGCAGTTTCGTTCCGCTTTCATTACGTTTGCCATTTGATGTTGCGCAACGTTGTGGTGATCGCGCCAGCGCGGATTTTGTCTGCATGAAAAATGGTCCTAGGAATCGTTCGGTTTGTATGCGTACCGAACCAGAAGCCTCGTACCGAAACGGTTCAATAATTAGGTGTACCGTTACACCCCTAATTTACATATATCCGAGTCCTGATCGGGAGGTAACGTCCGATTCCGATCGAGTCTGAAACCACGTGATCGGGCCCGATTTCCGATCGCGTGATCGGATCGGGACATCCCTATATATTATGAAAGAATCATTGTGCAGTCAGCTTCATTGATAATAACAGAGATGTGTGAGATCGCAATGAACAACTGATGTCAGCTTTAGGAATTTTTAAGGGAGCGCACTTTGCGCGCATTCAGTCATGCCAAACCATGCACGCAGTAGCCTGCTTGATTTTATGTTATAACAGAGGTTTGTGTGTTAATGCTTTAATAACACATACTTTATCAGGAGCATTTATGCTGATGTGTATGATGGCGACACGTAGGTTAACTTGAAAGTATTTGGAGGTGCAGAACAGAGGAGGAGAAGGAGAAAGTAACATGGAAAGCAGTTGAGAACGTCAGTTATAACGACCCACGTATTAAAATGGTCGGGTTTAAATCGGGCTCGGGCTCATAATTATAGGTAATGTGTCGGGCCGGGCTCGGACACAACGTGCACGGGCTCGGGTAGGGTCGGGCTTGATTTTTTGGGCCCGATCTAAGCTCAAAGTTGAGCACGGACACTCCAATATTTGGGTAAGATGATGACACGCATAACTGGATGTTAGCTGGCTGAGCAAGTTCAGCATCACTGAAGATTAAACATTAAAAATTGTACTCATATTCATGAATGAATGTGTATTATATTATTAGCTTGCTAATCGGTAGTAAAACTAATTATTAATTAGCCATCATGCTAGGTAAACTTGCATGAGTGCTATTTTTTAAATGTTTAATCTTCAGTGATGCTGAACTTGCTCAGCCAGCTACCCATCGAGTTGTGTGTGTGTCATCATTTTACCCAAACATTGGAGTGTCCGTGCTCAACTAAGGCAGAGGCGGCATCTATCTAGGTGAACCGAACGCGATCAATGGTGTAATGATTCAGTTCGACTCCCAAGACAAGACGATGCTCAAACCGACTGGCCAATAGGAACGTTACAATAGGAAAAAAAGAACGTGGCCCCACCCATGACACAATTTTCACAGCTAAATCAAAATCCTGACACGAGAGCAAAAAAATTGCATCGAGAGCAAAGAAAAGCGTTTTGAGAGACACACTTTTTTTTAGATAAAATGTTTTCACACTGATAGCAATTTGATTTTTTTTTCTCAGAAATAATAAAAAAAATTTCAAATTGATATTTTTTATGTTCCATGAGAAAATACTTTCTCTCAAAACTTTTTTTAGTCTCTAATAGAATTTTTTGCTATTGGTATGAAAACTTTTTCTCTCATGAAATGCTTTTTTGCTATCAGTGTGATAACTTTTTCTCTCAAACTTTTTTTTTTCTCTCAGATCATTTATTTTCTCGCATGTAATAAAGACACATTTCTAGCTCCATACAGTGCTACAACAAACGTAATGCAATGACACTTCACAATATATAATGCTTTACAATGAACTCTGTTAGAGAGCTATATATGGCAATTTATCTGTTCAATAAAATACGCTTTTACAATATTTAAAATCCATCTGTTTTGCCATCTCCGAAAAGCCAAGCCAATGTTGATTCTTGTTTTATTAGGAGCTCTGTCGCGTTCTCTTTTTGCCAGCAGACTCTCCTCTGTTTTTTTTTTTTTTCTTTTTTAAATGGGTGATTCCCCGGAGGTTCGAGTTAGCCTTTCTCGCTCCTTGTGACAACTAACCTATGCCACTCCAACACCATACACGCATCAAAGTATCCTGGAGCAACTTTTCACGCATGGGCGAGTGGCGTATGTTTGCAATTTCCCGTAAAAAACGTCCCGACAGGTCTAAAATATAAACACCTAAAATAGGCTTACCTATTAACAGTTTAACAGTTATTAATAGTTTAAAATGTGTTCAAAGTTCTGAATGTACTCCTCTAATAATGTGTGGCACTGTTACAGATGTTCCCAGTGGTTGTTATTCTCTTCTGTGTTCTCTGTGTTGGTGTAGATATTGGCATTGGCAGCGACTCTGTATGTACGCGTCACTCTTCCGCCCACCGGATCAAATCCTTCGAATCGCTGGCCTCCCAGTCTTCACTGGGACGATCTTCTAAATTGCTCCATAACCAGTTCCGCAGCCTTGTGAGTAACTTTGGGGTGAGACCTCTCAACCAACCTCACCAGATCACAATGGAAATATCTGCATAACATCTGCACCACTGTTCCAAAGTTTTGTGTCAGAGTTTTTTTTTTCAATTCTTTTTTAAAGAAGTCTCTTAAGGCTCTCTCACACTGAGCGTGACGCGATAAAGCTAAGCTAATCGCAGACAAACGGAGCTTTCATACTGAACGCGAAACCTTTTTCCTCATGTATGTATCTTGTAGGTTTTCCTATTTGGCTTTAACCTCATCTGCTGCACAACATACAACAGTAAATTAAGATAAATAAAGTTTGGTACTACACAGAAACCATCATCGAGTGCGTGTAATAACTACAGACTGCGATCTAAAGTGTATTTTGATTAAGTAATGAGCAGATGTGCATTATTTGTAGTGTTTTATAATAAACTGAACTGCCTAAGCCGCATGAAAAACACATACAGAACATATATTGTTCTAATCATATATTTATTTGGCTTCATGTTTCATCTGTAAAATCATTTCTCTCAGTTATTTATGTGCGGAACCGTGCTGAACTCAGAAGGAGGAAATGAACATGACGTCGCCGTTCGGTAGGGCAGGAGTTATGATCAGATAATGTGATTGACATGACAGCACTAAAGCGAATAATAGACGCATAACAGACACATATATGTACGCTGTTTCAAGCTCTTCAGATCACATAATTCAGTGGAAAATTAATAGAAATAATAATCTGTATAAAGAACATGTAAGAATAAATCTGTTCTCAGACACCAGTGATAACACTCAACATCCATTCTCTTCTCTCTTCCGGAATACTTTTCTTTGGGGTTTACACAGGTTTTCAAAACAGTGCCACCAATCTCACACTTTTGTGTAACCGCAGCAGCTCGGGTAAGCTTAAATCTAATTGGACGGCTTGTTTCATTGCTGGGCGATGGGGAAAGAAATCGATACACTGGTGGGGAAAGCAATTGATCGCGCCCAGTGTGAATAGCTCCATAGGGATCTGTTGTTTCGATTCAAGAGTTTCATCGCGACATACATTCGCGTCGCTTAATCACGCTCAGTGGGAACGGCCCTTTATGCGCACAAAGACTGCAATTATTTGATAAAAAAATACAGTCAAACAGTAATATTGTGAAATATTATTACAATTTAAGATAACTGTTTTCTATTGTAATATATACTTTAAAATTTAATTTATTCCTGTGATGGTAAAGCTGAACCAATTACTCCACTCTTTAGTCTTACTTGATCCTTCAGAAATCATTCAGTGTTTCAACATTTCTTCTTATCAATGTTGAAAACAATTGTGCTGCAATTTATTTTTGTGAAAACGGATACATACGAGTTCGTTGATGAATGGAAAGTTCAAAAGGACAGCATTTATTTGAAATAAAAATCTTTCACTTTTGATAAATTTAATGCATCCTTGCTGAATAAGTAGTAATTTCTTTAAAAAAAATTCTTACTGACACCAAACTTTTGACCAGTAGTGTATAAAACTGTCCATGTGAGGAGCTGTTATGTTGGCATATTTTTTAGATAAGTTACAAAGGCAAATATATCTTTCTTTTGATCTTTGTAACTTAAAGGTGCAATGTGTAATATTTCTGAGGATCTATTGACAGAAATGCAATATAAGATCCATAACTATGTGTTCAGTGGTGTATAAAGACCTTACTCAATGAACCGTTATGTTTTTATTACCTTAGAATGAGACATTTATATCTACATAACCGCGGGCACCCCCTTCTATGAAGGTCGACATATTGTGACGTCATGTTTCTACCGTAGCCGACAGCGAACAAACAGCGCTACAGAGCGCGTTTCGTTCATACCTTGAAAGAGAAGCCGCAGAAAGCTAGAAACTAGCCATAAACACAGTGAGTAGTGACTTTTCCCTTGTCAGTGGTGTAAAATATGTAGTTGAATAGTTTCATGTAACTTATTTCTTCTCCCTCGCTGTGTTATTGCTTTGACAATCAGCTGATTAGTACTATTGACCGTAAAACAGTAACGTTACAGGAGTCACCAACCCGTCGATCGCGGTCGACAAGTTGATCTTGGAAGCATTTAAAGTCGACCGTGAAGAGTTTTCAAAACCAGGGAAAAAAAAAAACTATATTTTTATTCATTATTATTTATTAATTTGTGTGTAGTAAATGGTGTCTAGGGGATGCGGAGGCGCAAACGCTGTTACAGTCACGTAATTTTTGCCGCGCGCACCTTTGCGCTCATGCGGAAGCGTCGAGTATAAACAATGCTTGCTTTAACCAGCTCAGCCACAGACCCTACAGCATAACAGCTCATATTATTAGCCAGCTAAACTTTTACTACCCTGTTAGAAAAAAAATGTGACCCGCTCTGGCGAAATGAGTCGGAAGTCGCAATGTTCCATTTTAAGATATGGGCCGATTATGTGGAAAAACAATGAATTTTTTTTTTTTTCTAATTTCAAAAAACAGACATTCTAGACAAAATAATCTCCCAAAGTTTCATACTCCAGATAATTGAGTAAAGGTATTTAAATGACTATTAAAGTGTACACAGTTTTACTAAATTCGTTGGATTCGTTCGTCAACTCCTCTGGTCACCTCTGAGCATTTCCCGGGTATCCCCTGAAACGTCACTATCTCTGCTCTCCAAATATGGTGTTACACGTTGTATGAAACCAATCAAAAAGCTTAGAAATGAACACAAACGCTGATCATTTGTCAATGGGAAGCCCCGTTTCGACTGACAGGCACGCGATTGGCCCAGCCATCCTCCTGTCAGACTCGCAGCGCTCTTTGTAAACAAGCTAGCAGATCTCCTCAGAAAGATTAAATATTATTAATTTGAGAAATGTTGCTGTCAAAAGAGAGCAAAGTCGCCAAAGCGTTGAACTCACTGGAGGCTTCTAACCTAAGCTCTGCTGCTGGTCAGTAAGAGTGGCTAAGGCTTGTCAGTGATTTTTTGGATCTGGAGATGTGTCATCCTCTGATGACAGCGACAGCGAAAGTGACAGGCCTGTGGAAGAGGATCACGATGATGATGAAAACGTTGAACAGCCTGTGACTGATGTCGGGGAAGTTAATAGTTGTGAATAGTTGTTAATAGTTGTGAATCGTTGTTAATAGTTGTCTAGTTGTGAAGCAGTTAGTAGTGAGCGAGATGACGAGTTAGCAAAAATACGTGCATTTTGCTGTAAAGTGTAAACTCAACGATGGTGAGCCGTGTTTTCGGTCATTTGATGAAGATTTCGTTTACGAGATACGTCTGTCTATGGCCTCTGTCACCGAATACGAGAAAAACCTGGTCCTGTTGGGGAAACTGAGTTGCCACTTTCACAATTCCAAGATGACAAGATGCTCAAAGAAGAAAGTGAGACAGACACACACACACACACACACACACACACACACACACACTCTCTCTCTCAAGCAAAAATGTAGCACCTCTGTTCAATCTTTCTGATTTTAGTAAATATTTGTAAAAGTGCCTTTTAAATTATTTATTCAAATAAAAACTTTAAAGGTGAACTAAGTAACTTTTTTACCTTAACCGAACAGCTTTGGAGTCATTGTAATGTTTATATTGCTGATTTCGTGTTGAATGGTGGTCGTCTCGCACCCCCCTGGTGCCTGTGAGCCGCAAAACCACCCTTGCAACTTTGGGCCGGCGGGCCGCCGGCCTCAGTGTTAGGAAGTATCGTGTGATATCAGGTCTCGCGAGGTAACGAATTGCTTTACGGCAAAAAAACAGATCTGATAAAATGAGTATCAAACAGAAATAACCCGGCGCCGTATACATGTGGTGTTGGGCGCGCGCAGCTCTTAAAGGGGCCATACCTTATTTCCACTCGTTACAGCGTCCATCCTACTGACCAGGTACCGGTGTACAGGGGGAGGGGATCCGGCCGTGAGTGCTATTCACGACAGTACAAGTACTCCACAGCGACTCTAGGGGTCGCCGTTTGACAAAAACAGAATTCCTACTGAGTGCTGCTTTAAAACAATTTGAGCTTCAGCCTGGTTGAATAGCATTTAGATATATATTAATGTCTTTGGTCAAATTAAGCTGTAAAAGAAATAGTCTATCCCTTTAAATGCAATGGATTTTGAAATAGATCAACAAAAAACGAGGAAAAAACTTTAAAAGCGATTTTCTCAGGTTTTCAATTGGAAAAAGAGGGCAGACGACCATAATTCAAATGTGTATATCTTTACAACCATTCAAGGTATGACTTTGACTAGGATATCATTTGAAAGCTGATGATCTCCTCTTTCCATTAAAGGGTTAGTTCACCCAAAAACGAAAATTCTGTCAGTAATTACTCACCCTCCTGTTGTTCCAACCCCGTAAGACCTTCGTTCATCTTCGGAACACGAATTAAGATATTTTTGATGAAATCTGAGAGCTGGATCACTCCTCCATACTAGTTCATAGGCTTCTTCAGGGATTGAACTTGCCGGCCTCAAAGTTAGTAAAGACATCGTTAAAATAGTCCAAGTGACTACAGTGGCTCAACCTTAAGTTTATCAAGCGACGAGAATACTTTTTGTGCGCAAAAACAAACAAAAATAACGACTTTATTTCAACTATTCATTTCCTTCTCTTTGGGCCTCTAGTCAGTTAAACTAGTGTAATTGCGTAGAGCTACGTCAGACGTAGGCTCACTATTGGCCGACGCTGGCCATGTGCGTGATGCGTGTGACGTACAACTACAGAAGCGTACGCTATTACACTAGTGAACTGACTCGAGGCCCACTGAGAAGGAAATGAATAGTTGAAATAAAAGTCGTTATTTTTGTTTGTTTTTTGCGCACAAAAAGTATTCTCGTCGCTTGATAAACTTAAGATTGAGCCACTGTAGTCACTTGGACTATTTTAACGATGTCTTTAATAACTTTTCGAGGCCGGCAAGTTCATCCCTGAAGAAGCCTATGGACTAGTATGGAGGAGTGATCCAGCTCTCAGATTTCATCAAAAATATCTTAATTCGTGTTCCAAAGATGAACGAAGGTCTTACGGGGTTGGAACAACAGGAGGGTGAGTAATTACTGACAGAATTTTCATTTTTGGGTGAACTAACCCTTTAATACCAAAATCTCAATTTTGAAATTTGGGTCACTGTGACTCATTTTGCTGGATCAGGTCACATATGTAGTTGGATAGTTTCATGTGGTTCTTCTCCCTCGCTGTATTATGGGTTTGCTATGTGGGGAGAAATGTGCTGGTTACGTTCATGAGACAATCAGCTGATTACTATTATTATATTATATATTAAGACCCTGGATCCTCACCTGACTATGGCTTTGTAAACTTTATCCATGATGTGGTTTATAATGGACTGTGGTACAGAAACTTGGCTTACTCTGGCTATTCTCTGCTGTCTCAGACGACGATATGTTTGTCCCGTTTTAGCCACCGTAGCTTCTTCGAAAGGGAGGGGTGAGCAGAGGGCTGAGCCCTTAGTGCAACTCGCAACCGAACCGCTAGATGCCGCTAAAATCTACACACTGCACCTTTAACTTATTGGTTTTAGAAGCAGTGTCCTGAAACTCTGTCTTGTGCAAACATATTAATTAATGTAAATGGGTCAGTTTTGATTTTCTGACTCGTGAGGCTGTATGTAAACATAAGTACTCTCTCTCTTATAGGACATGACGGAGAACAGTAACGCTCAGTTAGTGGTTAAAGCTCGCTTCAATTTCCAGCAGACCAATGAGGATGAGCTTTCTTTCAGCAAGGGTGACATTATCAATGTTACTCGCACAGAAGAAGGGGGCTGGTGGGAAGGGTCCTTCAACGGCAAGACAGGCTGGTTTCCAAGCAATTATGTCAGAGAGATCAAAGGGTCCGGTATGTGTCAGTTTGCTGTAGACCGTTATAAATATATAAACACGGTCTTCTCTAGCACATCACTCCACAGTGCACATTTATTTAAACAGTCTATGTGGCCTTACAGACAAACCAGTGTCCCCTAAATCTGGAACTCTTAAAAGCCCCCCCAAAGGTTTTGATACCACAGCCATCAGTAAAACCTACTACAACCTGGTAAGTACATTTTAATCAAATATCCTTTTGAAGTGTCACCAGGTTGATTTGCTTAATTTAGTAGGTTTTGTGCATAAACAGTAATCAGACTCAATTGAATATGTGAATGAGTGCCGCTGATTAGTAATCATAGTGTTAAAAATATCTGTTTGTTTGTCTCCAGGTGTTACAGAACATTTTAGAAACTGAAACAGAGTATTCAAAGGAGCTCCAGAACCTTTTGACCAACTACCTGAGACCTCTACAGATGACAGAAAAGTAAAACGCTTGCTATCCTCCAAAAAACACACAAACACAAGAATAAAATACTCAATTTTGCTTTAAAATTAACATTATTCTATCTTCTCTGACTAGGGCTGCCAATTTTAGGGCTAGTTTCAAAGATAAGGCTTAGATTAAGCCATAAGAACCACTTAGTAAAATTAGGACATTTAAGTAGCTTTTATAAAAAATATGCATATGTCTAAATATGCCTTAGACATAAAACATTACTGATGTGCATTTTGAGTCAAAAAAATGGTACTGACATAGTTTAAGATATATCAGTGCAAGTTAAGCCTTGTCTTTGAAACCGAGCATTAGTGGGTTAATCAAGTGTGATTAAGAAAATATTTGTGATTTAAAAAAATTTAACCAATCCCCTTGAAGTTTTTTCATTATTCGAGTGAAGTACAGACTTAATGTTTAAGCATTGACTTTTCTCATTGTTTCTCATAGACTGAGCACCTCAGATGCAAGTGTCATTCTCGGGAACCTGGAGGAAATCAGCACTTTCCAGCAGACTCTGGTCCAGTCACTGGAGGACTGCACCAAGTGAGTTTCATTCTAACCGTGAGCAGCCGTGTGATTCCTGGACTCTCTTAATAGCCACTGAGTAATTTACGACAGGAGGGACTAAGCACTTAGTGAAACTGAGACTCAATCAAATGTATCGAGTTTCGACTTCTAGATGATGAAAATAGACCTGGGCGGTAACGTAAACCTGAGGTCCATTTAAAGGGAAGGTTGACCCAAAAATTACATTTTTGTCATCATTTACTCACCCTCAAGTTGTTCCAAACCCGTATGAGTGGCTTTCTTCTGTTGAACACAAAAGAAGATATTTTAAAGAATGCTAACCGACTTACGTCTGAGCCCCTAGTGAAATGAGTTTTCCCTATTATGTCTCTGTTCCTGTAGGCTCTGCTGGGGGCTTAAGGCCAAGTATATCATTATAGTCGTTCCGCAGCCATTGCACGGCGTGATTTGTATTGGTTCCGCATAACAGCGTCTAGCAACCCAGTACGAGTAAAGTATTGAAAGGGAACATACTCGGTTACTTACGTAATCTCGGTTCCCTGAGATACGGTAACGTTTCAGGCCGTGCTATTTTGCTCTCAGTTTGTCGCTTCAGTCGAATTTAATCTGAGTATCCTATGCCAGATCGCCTGCTTTATAGCCAGATACCACACCCAAATTGCCGCACTCTGGCGGGCTTCTCTGCCATAGGCTTGTGCAGCTCTGCTGCCTCGCCATTGGTTCGTTTTATTACTCTGCACAAACCAATGGCGTGCAGTTTCACTGCGTGATTAAAAAGGCTTCAGAATTCAGAGAAAAAGGAGTTTTCCCCATAACAGCGTCTAGCGATGCAATACGGGTAAAGTATCGAAAGGGAACCCAAGCATTTTTGCTGAAAAACTCATTTTGCATTTTCCAATCTTGTTATCTTTACTTCTGTTGTGTAGAAGTTTTGACTTATTTCTGTTTGAGTACTCTTTCCCGTATCTCAGGGAACCGAGGTTACCCAAGTAACCGAGTACGTTTATACCTGTTAAGGAAAGTAAGAGTTATATTTTTTTTGTAAAGAAAACCGTAGAAAATTATAAACATATCTGAGATCTAAGAATAAAAACATGCTGCTACATATAAATTGTTTAAAAAAATAATGAAAAAATGTAAATATAAAGTTTGCAAAAAACAAAAATGACAAAAATAAGTAGTGGAGACTTTGAACACTACTGTTCAAAAATATGCAGTGGTAGGATTTAAAAAAATATATTTTTAAAAGATTTTTTTTTTGTTTGTGTAATTTATTCATGTTGTGATAAAGCTGAATTTTCAGCATCATTACTCCAGTCTTCAGTGTCACATGACCCATCAGAAATAATTCTGTTATGCTGATTTGGTGATCATTTCTTATTATTATCAATGTTGAAAATGTCGTGCTGCTTAATAATTTTGTGAAAACCCTGATCCATTTTTTTCAGGATCCTTTAATGAATAGAAAGAACAGCATTTATTTGAAACAAAAATCTTTTGTAACATTATAAATGTCTTTATTCTCACTTTTGAACACTAAGTCAAGTCAAGTCACCTTTATTTATATAGCCTTTTATACAATACAGATTGTTTCAAAGCAGATTTACAGTGATAACAGGAAAATTATTCAATGATGCAAACCGAGCTCTTTTTGGCTATACAGAAACTCTAAAAGAAAATAGTGTCATTGTTCAGCTGAGGTCAGTTCAGTGTTGATTCAGGTCCGTAGTAAAGATTATCAATTATTAAATAAGTTTATTTAGTCTAATAAAGCAGTTCTGCAAAAAACAATGATGTCATCGTCCAGCTCAGTTCATTACTCATCCAATAATGTCAGTGCAATCAAATCAGTAATATTGTTGAATATGAAGTGTCCCCAACTAAGCAAGCCAAAGGCGACAGTGCCAAGGAACCCAAACTCCATCAGGTGACAGAATGGAGAAAAAACCTTAGGATAAACCAGGCTCAGTCGGGGGGCCAATTCTCCTCTGGGCAACGAACGGAACGAACATGGTGGTGGGGTTATGATTCAGGCTGCATCACAAGTCAGAATTCAGATTGTGGATCAGTTTCATTAAAATATTTCATCCGGTTCCTTTTGCTTGATGATCGGGTTCATCACACCAGTATGGAGAACCTGGTCATAGGTCTGTGCAGAGGACTTGTCTGTTTCTTGTGGTCTTTGCTGAGGATATGTACTGATCAGTGGTGTTCTGAAATGAGGCAAAGTCCTCAGTTTTTAATGTTTATAAACATATATACACCACTGATTGGCAGAGAGAGAGAGAGAGAAGCCAAATACAATTCTATTCTGTATTTTTGCATAATCTATGTAATTACTGTTCTATTCATTAAAACTAAGTATAAATCTCATCAAGATAGTTTAAGCATTTTTACATTTATTCCAAAAATTATAACTAAGGGCACGATTTAAACAATATATTTTAATTGTGAGCTGATGTTCAGCTATTCTTTTTAATAGTCAACTCATTTTCATTGGTTATCGTGCTTGGTAAACGCTGATCACAGACAAAGATGTACCTTAAATTTCACCAAGCTGATTACTAAAAAATCCTTACATCATGTTTTCAGTCCATTTCAAGTTTGATTTTGACGTGACATAAAGCAGTGATATCTAAGTGTTTACTTGCTGTTTAATTAGTCTTGTTCATTCAGACCGATTCGCAAATGCGTTTGAAAACAAGAGGCGGGATTTATTGCATCAACCATAACCAATCATATCTAATCATAGCGCGATGGAGGCATGGCCTCCTCTCACGTGACTTTCCCCCATTCATTCTTAATTACCCCCATCAACCCCACCACACGCTTTAGGGGTCTGTTAAAACTCTTTGGGCTCAGAGGAGGCACAAGAGACGCGCACTTCCGCTGTAACTTTACCTGCCATTGTCACTGTTGGACAGTGTTACTTTAAAAAAATTTGCGATTTCTATGATTTTTAATGTCACATTTTGTAATATTTGCGTTGTTTTATTTTTATCATATGGATTATTAGGATTTCTCATTCATTTTTTTTTGAGGAGACTCTGCCTCCCTTGCCTCCTCGGAGGAAACGCCTCTAGTGCCGATGGCTGTCGTGTCGACGAGGTCTTCACAGGGGATTGTCTAGTTGACAGGATCTCTGCTGACAATCAGGGCTGCATTGTGGTCGTGTCTAGGTGCAGGTCCGCCATCTTATCTGGATATCGACAGGATACGTCTGACTACGGTAACCTCGGGATAAACAGAGAGATTAATATTAGCATAGTCTGCTTACGATGTAACAAGTAGTGATGGGCGATTTCAAAACACTGCTTCATGAGGCTTAAAAAAACCTTTACGAATCTTTTGTTTCGAATCAGTGGTTCGGAGCGTGTATGAAACTGCCAAACTGTCACGTGATTTCAGTAAACGAGGCTTTATGTCATAACTGTTTCTAAATGTTTCTAAATTTCAATGGTTCATCGCTGAATCATGCGGATTCCCTGAGATCGAACCATTGAACAAGTGTCTATGGGGTTTTCCTGATCTCTGATCAGTTTTATACATTTGTAGATGTTTTAATGAGACATTAGTATAATTAAAAGGAATAATAGTAGCTAATAGTCTCTTATTGGCATGTTTAGCTGAGCCATCCATGGAACAAACAAAACAAACCATAAAAACTGATGAAAGAACACATTATATAGACACTTGATATTTAATCTTAGTAGATGATTAGTTAATTGCATTTGATAAATTTTACTTTCAATAAAACATTTGCTATGGCTTTATAATAGCTTTTTTTATGCACGTTTGGCCTTAGATTTTGTTGCATTTACACTGTTCTGACCAGCAGGGGTCACCAGCGTTTCGAAATCATTTTGCGAAGCAATTCGTTCGTTTCTCCCATCACTAGTAATGGAAGTGTTCTAGGTTCTGGTTGACCTCATTTATGCAGCCTAACAGTCCTTTAACGGATGTGAATTATAGAAATATGATAATGTGTTTGTGTATGCCAGGTTAAAGAGTTGTGTTTTTAGTCTAGATTTAAACTGACAGAGTGTGTCTGCTTCCTGAACAAGGCTAGGAAGACTATTCTAGAGTTTGGGTGCTAAATAGGGAAAGGATCTACTGACCACAGTCGATTTTGATATTCTAGGTATTATCAATGGTCAGAATTTTGAGATCGCAATAGACGTGAAGGTCTATAATGCGTTAAGAGCTCGCTCAAGTACTGAGATCAAGTACTCAAGTACTGCTTTGTAAGTAATTTGCAAGATTTTAAAAATATTTTATAGGGAGCCAATGCAGTCTTGACAGAACCTGGCTGATATGGTCATACTTAGTTCTAGTAAGAGCAAACTTTTTTTTTGTTTGTTTATTAATCGTGCAGGGCAACCACCCAGTAGAGCATTACAATAATCTAGCCTTGAGGTCATGAACGCATTAACCAACTTTCTGCATTTTTCATTGAGATTTTTCATTGAGACCATATCATAATTGAGAGATTAATGCGGTTTTACAGATGCTAGAAACGTGGCTTTTCAAAGAGAAAAAGTCTTGACAGAGCAGCCATCAAGTGTTCTAGGTTCAGTATTCTAGGTTATTACATGCTGAGGTTTTTGGTCCAATAATTAAAACCTTTGTTTTTTCAAAATTAAGTAGTAAGAAAATACTAGTCATCCAATTTTTGCAGGAACTGCATTCCTTTGATATGTCCTTGCGGAATAAAATGATTAATTTCTTTCTTAAAAAAAACAAACAAATCTTACTGTATCCAAACTTTTGAACGGTAGTGTATCCACTAAATAAGGTTTAAATTAAGTCTGTGAATTTAAATGTTTTGGGCTGCATTAATTGCAGAATGTGTTGTTAATATTGAACATGTAGATTTATGTCCTAGATTGAACCCTGAGCAGAATATTTGAGGAACATCAGTACAGCGCGTGTAATAATTCTCCTCAATGTTCTGTGATTAAGGCTTCCAGAGCTTCAGCAGAAGGTCGGGGGGTTCTTCCTGAATCTCATGCCCCAGATGAGGTCTCTTTATGTGTCTTACTGCTCCAACCACCCGTCGGCAGTCAGTATTCTCACTGATCACAGGTACTGTGACTCCACTATACTGTGTTCTGATTCACAGAGAACCTCTTCACTGGTGTGATAGGTGAAAACTGGTGATAACTTCTCATTTCTGTGCCTGCAGTGAGGAACTTGGAGAGTTCATGGAGGGAAAGGGTGCATCCATACCAGGTATTCTCACACTGACCTCTGGCCTCAGCAAACCCTTCATGAGACTGGACAAATATCCCACATTACTGAAAGAACTGGAGAGACACATGGAGGTAGAAGAGAGAGTGTTTGTTTGATTTCTGTTGAGGTTTTTGTCGTCGTCAATGTGACATTGTCTTCTTTCCCTTTCAGGAGGGTCATCCAGACAGGATAGAAATTCAGAAATGTATGACAGCTTTCAAGAATCTCTCTGTGAGTGTTAACTTGCCACTGCAGTTAGGTGTGGATCATTCCCATGACAACCAGCCTTCTTAATGTATTGTGTTGCCATGGTTACAGGCACAGTGTCAGGAGGTGCGGAAGCGTAAGGAGCTTGAGCTTCAGATCCTGACTGAGGCGATTCGTCTCTGGGAGGGGGAGGACATCAAGACCCTGGGGTCAGTGCTGTATATGAGCCAGACCATGGTCCAGAACCATGGCTGTGAGGTGAGACCGCACAAAGATCTCAATAGCTCCCCTAATAGTGTGAATTTGATTTATGTGAAAATAGATGCCCCAGATGCCGTATGTCTGGGGGAAAAATATGTTCTGATTGGGAAAAGAAAGATCCACTTCAGGTTTTAAAGAAATAGTTCACCCCCCCCTAAAAAAAACTCCTAGGTGTATATGACTTTCTTCTTTCTTCTACACAATTGGAGTTTTAGTAAATAATTTCGGATTTCGATATAAGAGAAGAGGAGCTACATCATATGTCGGGTCAGAGGTCACCCTTCTGCCGGAACTCGACTCGTGAACGCGGGTACGGCCGTTGCTGGAACCCACTGATTATAGTTTATAAAGTTTTAAAAAATAGATATTTTTCTTACTAAAACCCATCGCTTCACTTCAGAAGGCATTTATTTAACCCACTGAAGTTCAATGGATTACTTTTATAATGGATGCGCTTTTTGGACACTATTCAATGTCATTACAAAGTTGGGAACTCCGATTGTATTCGGCTATAATAAGAAAGTCATATACACCTAGGATGGCTTGAGCGTTTTTAACAATTTGTGATCAAATTAAATTAAAAATATTGTTGATGCAAAAACGACTTTTGGTAGTGTTCAGGAAACCTTTTATTATCACAGTTATTAACAAGATTAGAGTAAGTAGTGATGTGTTTATCCAGTGGGTTAACCCTTTGAATTGTTTAAAAAAAAATCAAGATTTGTCTTTATACTTCAGAATTTTTTGTTTCTGGATATAAGTTTTATTTTAAAAAAAAAGAAGTTGAAACCGTCGTCAGTTGTGGACACTATGCAAGAAAAAGCTAAATAACAGCATGAAAGAATTATAAATAATGTTTTAAAAATATCTGTTGCTAATTCATATTGACGATATATAATGCCAATAGGTTTCCCACTGTGATTTCAGTTCTGCAGTTACAATGGCTGTTATATATATATTTTTTTTTTAGGAGAAGCATGAGCGTTACCTTCTGCTTTTTCCTCATATTTTGCTCATCCTATCTGCCAGTCCAAGGATGAGTGGCTTCATCTACCAGGTCAGAAACCAGCTGCTGTCAGAGCTGATTAATACACAGTCAAATAAATCTCATTGTTTCACTCCACCACCCCCTAAAATACCATCAAACCACAGCTTTTCAACACGCACATTAAAATAGAACTTGCGGCTCTAGAACAAAGAGAAAACGTCTGCTTTGTTTCTCTTAGGGCAAGCTACCTTTGAGTGGGATGACGGTGACCCCATTAGAAGACTGTGAAAGTCATAAAAATGCTTTTGAGCTTTCGGGTAAGGACAAACTGACTCGCGTTTCTTTGAGTTCAAGACACAATCAAGTGTTTTTATTATTCTTAGTCATTCATTGACTGTGCTTGTGTGTGTGTGTGTCCATCCAATAGGAAGCATGTTTGAGAGGCTTCAGGTGATCTGCTATAACAAACAGGATCTGCAGGACTGGCTCGAGCATCTGAACCGACAGACCAAGCACACCACCATGGCGGCTCCCAGCATGAAACCCCTCACTGTTCCCTGCCACACAGTGAGTCACCTGTTCAACGTCACATCTTTGAAAACCACACATATAGCATTGAAATTTTCATAAATATAAATATTAAAGTTTTTAAATATCTAAAAGTATACAGTTTACATTTTATTTTTTTATGAAACACTTTTATAGCCACTATGCACAAAAAGCTTTACAAAAACTTAAAAACACACACATTTGTAAAACCGACATAAACAGCTTTACACAATATAGTCAAGTGCAATATAACACACTGTGTTTTATTTACATATATTTGTATTTATTTACTTATGTTTTTATTTATTTTACTTTATTTATTTAGCACTTTTATAGCTGCTATGCAGAACAGTTTTTGCAAAAAAGTAAAAACAACACACACATTTGTGTTAGTTCACCCAAAACGAAAATTCTGTCATCATTTATTCAACCACATGTTGTTCAAAACATCTAAGACTTACGTTTATCTTTGGAACACAAATAAAGATATTTTTATAATCAAATTAATTTAGATAATTTTTTTTATTAATTTGAAAACTAATCCATATGAATTGAGTGGTTTAGTCCAAATTTGGTCAGAAAGAACCTCGTTGGTTCTTGCAGAAGCTAAAAAGTTCTTCGTAATACAGCAGAATGAACCTCATTGGTTCTCGCACGTGAATTGAACATGCTTGAGATTCCGTTGACCACGACTGATGTGTGAGTTGGTGAATGTTTATTTGTGAATAAAAGCCTAAATTCAATATGTTCATCATATAAAGTGATTGTCTCTTCATAAAAAAAAAGACTAAACCCCTCAATTCATATGGATTAGTTTAAGCGTCAAAGTGGTGGTTGCGAAGTTCTCTATGGAGGGACTGAAAGCTCTTAGATTTCATTAAAAATATCTTAATTTGTGTTCCGAAGATGAACGAAAGTCTTACGGGTTTGGAAAAATCAGAGTGAGTGAATGATGACAGAATTTTCATTTTTGGGTGAACTATCCCTTTAAGAGCTTTACACAATATAAAGTCAAGCGTAATGTAACACAAACATTTATTTATTTATTTTTGGTTGAAATGTGACCTGTCAATTATCTTCAGCTTAAATGTCAGCTTAAATTTGACCCCTCTAGCTCCCGTCTCACCCTCTGACGCCATCCAGACATGCAGAAAGCCGGGGCCTGACAGTTGCTCCTGCCTACCACACCCTACCACATCCCTCCTCTCATGGGGCACCACACAGCACCATGATGTGGGGCCCCCTGGAGCCCCCCAAAACCCAGAAGCCCTGGAGCCTGAGCTGCTTGCGTCCAGCACCCCCTCTCAGGCCCTCAGCTGCTCTCTGCTATAAAGAGGTATGCAGCATACTGGACTTCCTGTTACAAATATTGTGGAAATATAATATTAAATGCAATATAATATAAAACAGAAATCATAATTGTTGATTATTTCCCTTGATATTGTAGTCACTATTATTTTGAGTAGTCTCTTATGGCTCTGTAAGTCTCCTCTTCACCTCCTTTCCTATTCTTTCCATTCCTCCTCCTCTTTCAGGACCTCAGTAAAAGCCCCAAGACGATGAAAAAGCTGCTGCCCAAGAGAAAGCCCGAGAGGAAGCCGTCCGATGAGGAGTTTGCACTGAGGAAGAGTAAGTCAGCAGGTTTGATGTGGTTATTGAAATCGAGAGATTCTGAAAGATCATGTGTCTGATGTAACCTCTGACCTGTGCAGGTACTGTAGCTCTGGAGGAAGACGCTCAGATTCTGAAAGTGATTGAGGCCTACTGCACGAGTGCCAAAACCAGGCAGACTTTGAACTCAAGTAAGTCTCGTATGCGGCCCCGTCCACCTCCGTCTCTTTCCTTCTAAGACATTCCTCATTCATATCGACTTCTCGTGTGTAACATAGAACAGCAGTCCTTTATAAACAAAAGTCTGTTGATCTTAACATGTTTATTCTTGGATCTCTTATAACAATATCCTCTCTCTTTTTTCCTCATCATACTTAATGTTCATTTATTTATCTCTCCCCCCCCCCCCTTTCATTTTTACACATTACTTTTTAATTTAATAATTTATTTATAAAACTCATTTACTATGTCGGTATTATTGGTTCTCCCATCTATGTGGTTGCACCACCCATGTCCATTCTTTGGTCGGCCCCCTTGTTTTATTCTCTCCCCCTTCCATTTGCGATTCTCCCTGCCTCCCCCCTTCCCTTCATTCATATGATTTGATCCGCTTCTCATCATCTGCGACCGGACGGATTCTTCAGCATGGCAAGGCACTGATCTCATGCATAACCACGTCTTGGATCAATCCAGTGTGGACTCTCTGGGCCGCCGTAGCAGTATCTCAAGGCCCGAGGCCACCTCAGACCTCTCAGAGGACTCTGACTATGACAGTATATGGACGGCCCACAGTTACAGGATGGGCTCTGTTTCCCGTAAGAGCTCCTACATCTCCCACCAAAATTAATCTCCCCCTCACTCCTCTTATTTTAAACTTTATATTTATTTGAAACTATTTATGTATTTAATGATGTCACTCTAATGCATATTTATTTTATTCATTTTTATTTATTTATTTCTCAGTAGTGTTGTATTAATCACGCCTCATCGTTTTCTGCATATATATGCACTTTCCCAAAGCAGTTCCCTGTTGCCTTGACATTTAAACTCCCCCTGAAACCACCAACCTCACTTAACTCAATGGGGTTTTTTTTACGTTGTTTGCCTCGCATTCAAAATTTATTTAAGTGTCCTTTAAAAAAATGATGTTCTTATTCCCTCATTCCCAGATGTATTTAATTATTAACGCTGTTGAAGGTACAATGCACTCCAAAAGGCAACAAGGACAGGTTCTGCTGTAAAAGAAAAAAGATACTAGCATCTCTTAACATGTCTGTAAATAGAGTATTGTCATTCATCTGAAATGTGTGGTATTACCTTGGACTTTGTTTACTGAATGTGAACATTAGAATTCCGCTCTGTTGACATGAGTTGGGTCTTTATCAGAGAACTTTATGAATAAGTGTTCATGAAATTCATAAGTATGATTCTCAGATGGCACCACGGACAGTATTATTGGTGACGTTTTGTTCATACTTATGTGATATAAATGTATTTATTTTCAATTTGTAAATGTATTTTGAATGATTTTGAACTTTTTGTATGCTTGTATCTAACATGTAAGTTTATAGTGGTGTCTATAGTGAAAAGTATGGAAATTTACAGAAAAAAAGTTGAATTTAATGTTGGTTGAAATTCTATTAGAATCCGTTTAAATCAGGTGTGTGGATGGTAATAGTCAAGAGTTCTTCACCATTCATTCGAGACTGTCAAAGCCTCAGTGTTTGATGCTTTTCCTCTTTTATGTATGATGTGTTTGAGACAAACAAGAAAACCAACTTGCCAATTATTTCAATAATGACAGAGTATAATTCCTCATGTTATGTGATTTCTTGTGACCAAGTTCTATTCTGTGGTTAAAAAATTAACGAGAAGAAAATATGTATATTTACTACCTTTTTGTTGGTCGTTTACGGCAGATATTCTTAAAACTGTTCAACAGAGATACTTCAGTGCCGTTTCCGTGATTTGAAACCAAGACATTATTAATGTGATTGTTATATATATGCAGAGTCAAATATATGACAAAATACCACAAATGTTGTAATATAAATTTTGAATAAATCTTGGGTTGTTTTGTACAGTAGGCTTTCAGGAATTGATCTCTTACAACAAAAGATTTTTTTTGCAAGTTTGTTTCTTATTTTCGTTTAGTGGGTTTTGTTTTGATTGTTTGTTGTTTACAGGTTTTTTGTATGCGCGTGGTTTCATTTCAGTTTTACCATCCTTCAGGAAACCCTTGGTGCTCTTTTTGTTTTGTTTTTTGAATGCGTTTATTTTTTTTGGATGATCCGATCCCTCTCTGCATGACTAACTCCTGTCTCACTCTCTCACAGTCCTGTGTAAGTTTGATCCAGTCCAAACCATTCTTTGAGGCACAGTGGTCCTGTACTGAGCTAATCAATAAATCCAACTGAACTAAACCTCCTGAAATCAATATGCGGGGCTTCTCTTTTGAAACAGGACAGTGGAAAGATGCCAGTCCAGCACTGATAGTTCCTGGGGAGGAGAAGTTCAGTGTAGACGAGTTGAAGAGTAATGGTCAGACTCTTCTGGAGGAGAAGTAAGACTGCATATTTGGCCATTCTTATGAACAGCGTTTATAACAAGCGTTAAAAAAGGTTGTTGTCAAGAGAACATGAATTGAATAGAGCTTCAGCATTATGATATTATTATTGAAGTATGCACTGATATGTTCAATATCCAATGTTTCCTAGGAGCCTTGTGGATGTTGTTTATGCTCTGAAAGATGAGGTACAAGAACTTAAACAGGTGAGTGTCTGTGTGGGCATGAGGAAGATTTTCTTAATATTTAAATTAATCTTGTAGAAAATAATAATATTTAGTAGTGTACATTGCCTGGTTACATGATTTTACCATTCCAACAGGACTATAAAAAAATGAAGAAATCCTTGGAGGAAGAACAGAGAAGCCGGAAAGATCTGGAGAGGATAGTTAGAAAAATGCTAAAAAATATGAACGATCTTTCTTGGGATGAGACCAATTTATGATATGCCCCCTTACTATGAAGTCCCTAAAGTGGCATGGTGGTGGAACAATTATGTGATGGGAGGTAATACATTTTTCTTCCCATCTCATATTTTTTTTTCTATCACCAGGTCCCTTTAGGGGCACCATACCTTACTCGTTTTGTTACGCTAGGGGTTAGGTGACCTGGAAGTTCAAGTTCAACATTAAAATTTCAGATGTTGTCTTAGCTTGAAAGCACCATGGACATCTAGGAAGTCTGTAATAACATAATGATACATATTTGGCCTAAAATGGCTCATTTCAATGTTTAAACTCTAAAAGACTCCTAGTGCATCTAGGTCTTTTAGTGCATCTACACCAAGCAGATTTTTTTTATTTAGTTTGAAAACCACAAATTTTATAGCTGAACAATCATGATGTGAATTGTTTGCTTGAAGTCGTAGCTAAATCAGGCGCATCTTCAGCATCTCTTCGGATGGCATGAATGTTACCTGACAAGTTCGTCTTTCACCTAATGTTATGGTGTTTCGACAGACAGTACCTCAGTCTTCGCATTCCACTGATGCCTGGGCGTCCTGTGAGCGTCCTGTTTTTCTACAAATCACTTTTGTGATTACAAGAGATTATCAGATTTTTTGTTACATTTAATTTTTTAATAACTTTTATTCAGATGCACTCAGATTTAAAATGCTGAATCTGTGAATATTTCCATTATGTGGTACCATGAACCTTTTCATTCCATTGAATTATTGTTTACAAATGATTTAGATGTTTATACTTACAAATTTATTTCAACACTCTACAGACAAAAAGGTATGCTGTTAAATGAGGAACATGAAGCTAATGCTCATATATGTCGTTATGTTTAACTCTTGTTTTAGGTGCCATTGTAACTCAAGCTGTGACGGGACTTCATTATTTTAATAGCTTCTTTATCACAATACGATACACGCCATGCCTTCATGCGAGACGAGTTAAGACTTCATTTCAGTGTCACTTACTTAGTGTGACCAAAGTGAAAGCCAAAATCTTATTTATGGACTTCACTATCTGTGACTAATTACTGTACTTGACATTTATTCCTATAGCTCTTACACAACACTAGTAGAATAATCTCATTTGAATTCATGTATATTTATTTAGTGTTCATCTCAGATCCACGTTACTGTAAATTAGTTAAGTAAATAAAGAAATTTGTTTATTTGCTTTAATTCAATGGCATCAGTTTAAACATACAATTACTAGAAAATAATACTCATATACACTTTTTTTTTTTTTTTTTAAAGAGTCTTATTGTGATATACACTGGCTGGCTAAAAAAAGTCACACAGCAAATCCAAACAGCAACTTTCTTTTCCAGGCAGAGTATATATTATATTGATTATACACTACCGTTCAAAAGTTTTGGGTTGGTAAGATTTTTAATGTTTTTGAAAGAAACCATTTTATGCTCACAGGGATGCATTTATTTTGGGAAGTAAAAAAATGGTATTGTGAAATATTATTACAATTTAAAACAACTTTGTATTTTATTATATATTTTAAAATGTAATTTATTCCTGTGATTGCAGAGCTGAATTTTCAGTATCATTACTCCAGTCTTCAGCGTCACATGATCCTTCTGAAATCATTCTACCGTAATATGATTTGCTGCTTAATATTTTTGTTTTCAGGATTCTTTGATGAATAGAAAGTTCAAAAGAACAGCATTTATTTAAAATGTAAAATTAATTCAAATTAAAATGTTATTTTAAATGTCTTTTAATGTCAGTTTTGATCTATCCTTGTTGAATAAAAATACGTATTTTAATAAAAAAAATAAAAACGGACCCCAAACCTTTGAAAAGAAGTGTGTATGTATGTATGTATGCATGTATGCATATAATTATATAAATATATCATTTTTTATATATATGTTTTCCATTATAATTATAAATGTATAGGCCATTTTCCCACTGTAAAAACCATGAACCCACAACTCTTAAACTGTGACCTCCTCATGTTTATTTACCACATGAACAATATGATAATGTGTCTTAACTGTGTGTGAACAGCCATGTGGGGTGCTCAACTCAGGAGTTTAAGCTTAAAGTTTCTGTACTCTGTCAAAGGGAAGGGCATGACAAGGATGACTTTATGCCCTTGTCTTTCGTCTGCACACAACAGTTCTGGTGAAGGTTGTGCATGCGCCAGACTCTATTACAGTGACAAGGCAATCTAGTCCCTTTGTGGGCGATGATTCTACTTCATTGATTTACAATGGAAAGGATATAATTTTGCTGGTGTTGGCAAAAAGCTCAAATGTCAGGCTTTTCAGAATGCCAGCATTGCCTTGTTCGCAGATGAATAAGGAGAAAGTCACCTTTTGTCTCCTGTTAAATATTCCTGCATAAATACAAAGGAGCATAATGCCCTCCTGATAAAAGGAAGCCCTGATTTATCCTGATTTATCCTTTAGTGTATAGATAAAACCTGCAGATAAATGCCAGGTTGGCCTTTTCATTTTTGTTCTCTGCGGTTCGCTTCTCTTTTTACAGCATATTGAGTTTGGAAGACGGGTGTCGCTTTCAGCGACGCTTTGGTTTTGTGAAAAAGGACACAACTTGCACTGCCTTGCCATTATCGGTAAAATATATCACAGTTTATCACCAAAGATGCTTCAAACCTGCACTAATAGTGTTTACATTGGTTTGAAGTCTGAGTTAGGACATAATAGGTATGCGGTTTAACAATCTGTTATTGTTGACAAAAAGTTGACATTTTCCAGAGACTCCCAGTCTCTTCATGGTAGCTAACAGTTAAAGTGCACTATCTGTCGTTGAAATGCGAAAGGGACGGCAGGATCTGTGGACAAGGAATCAATTAGCTTTTGACCAGACTACACACACACACACACACACACGCATGCACACTCACTTGTCTAAGACCCTGTCTTTCCCTTTCTTTCTCTCTTTTTTCTATTCAGTAGCCTGTGATCATTTAGATTTGACATGCATTGTGACTGAGCTGGTCTCTCTCTCTCTCTCTCTCCCTCTTTTGCTACTGTCTGTCATTAGTTTCCAGGCTTTACAATTTGCCAAAAAAGAAAGAAAAGAGTGAGTGGTGGAAGGATAAGAGCTCAGTGTCCTTTTGAAGGGGTTTGTTATTGCACAAAAACAGCCGCCCAATAATTTTTCGTCAATGTTTAACTCTAAAAGCTTTTCCCCGTCAGCTTTTGAAAAGAAGAGCAATAAAGCCCTATTCATACGGACTGAATAAAAACAGTCCTCTGGGGGCTATGACCGAAGGGCTTCTTTTCTTCTGCCTCTAATCAAATAGGAACTGAAATGAATTAGAGTTTTCTTATGAAAATAGCCTTTGTTGTCAGGCAGGCCAGTAATTCATAAACAATAAGCAACGTCATTGTGTGGCGAGTAATATATTCATGCTGTGGAAAGGCTAGAAGGCAGTGCAGGACTATGGCTCTGTTAAAGAGGGGAGGGAAGGATTGTTCCAGGACTCTTCATTTGCAGTCTGCACAGTGGGTGGTTCTGGTAACCACCAGTTTCTCTCTGTCTCTCTCTATTTCACTCATGCTCCTGACATGGTCTCCTCATTTTCCTCATGCTCTTCCTTTAATGATTCTTTCTTTTCCATCTGGCTTCTTCCAACAATTCCTGGGTGAGTTCGACCATATTCGAAGGCCTCCGCTCTTCCCTTGTGTTTTGACCTGTCAGGTTTTTCATTTGCTTTCACATTCCCCTCCCCTCTTCTTTCCTCTGAGCAAAGCTATATATTCTTGAGAACTTCGGGACGCCGTAGGATTCTGCTCCCAAACTCGTCTGTCTTGGAAAAAGTAGTGGATTATCTGATGTAGGACGGTATGCGTATGAAGGTATGCGGTCTGAGGGCAAGTTGGATCTTGAACCTCAGGACAGGATTGTCACTGAACACAAATGTCTACTAGATCATTAAGGATTAGCGTTACTCTTTTAGTGGACCTGGAGGTCTGTCATGTTCGCTTTTCAGCTTAATATGTGAACATTTGATGTTGTCACTGTTTAGAGTCCATCACTTTTTTCTTGCTGTTCTACTTCGGAACTAACAATGGAGATAAATGTCTATGACAGATTTGTCAATCTTGTTTCCATCTTATGTTACTTGGAGCTTTTTCAAATAATCAAGAACTTAATATTAAACAAGATATCCTTTTGGCATTAAGTTTTCAACTGTCATGATCGAAAACTAGAGGAGCTCCTGCAACTGGTGCTATGAAGACTTGTCATTTTCATCAGTGGATTTTTCATAGCCTATAAGAACTTGAAACCTGCTTGATGACACTCAAATAAATCACCGGCTATCAACAGTACGTGAGTCTTTCTGTCTTTTGTGATAATATTGAGTTTTGTCAGGTGTGTAGCCTAGCCTACTTGAAACACTAAGTTTGAGTTTTCAAATGAGTTTGACAACTTCTTGAGAGATTTAGAGGTTAATGATGGAAGAAAACCTGTTAAGTTCCCTTTATTTCTAATGAAAAGCGCTATTTAATTTACGCTAGCCTATTAAATATTTTAATGGCGCTGAGGCACTGACATAAGCGCCAGCTCAACTCTTTCTTTGACAACAGCGCTTCTAGCGAAGGATAATTTCTCCGCCCACTCGTCTAGTTTTCATATATTTCACAACGTATCAGACACATTAGAAACACATTCAATCGCTTGAAAACTGAAGATATTTAACATTCAAATATAGATCCGAATGCGCGTAACCTTTAAGGACGGATAGCTACCACTGAAAAGTGTCGAACGTTATTTTCCTGTCATAGCTCAACCCATATGTCAGACGACCACAAGTTTATATCTCCTGAACCTCCCGCTTGATAATATCTTAGAATAGATTGTTAGATAGCTGCTGTTGATCAAGCTGTCCATCTGTTTTGTTCTCGTTAAATCTGTAAGTTGGAGTCAATGTCCACGGTGAAATCATTTGTTGTACAGTGTTAATAAGTCACAAGCTGAGTCAGTACTGGAGCTCAACAGCAGGTGGCAGTGTTGCTCCATGAGAAATTCGAGCACGTAAAGCCAAGCGCAGTAGGTTGGAAAATGACAGGTGTCATAAATACAACTTGAGACGTTTTTACACAGGCAAGTTAATGCTGTTGAGCAGGCTTTTTATCCTCTCCAAGTTTGGTGTGCAGGCGGAATTTCATTAAGCAATTCATATTTTATAATCATTCATTTCTGCAGTTTCTGTGTAAATGCACGTGTTCTAGCAGTGGTTGTCGGCGATTAAACCCAACCTTACGAAAATTAACCATGCTTTCATTATAGTAAAAAGTATGTAACCATGTTTTTTTTGGGGCAGATTTGTTACCATTTGTATAACCACAGTTTTACTACAAATACCACGGTTAAACTTTTGTTAGTGTTGCAAAACCATGGTTAATTTGTGGTTACTACAACAACCATGTTTTTTTAATTTGTACTAAACCATGGTTAATTTTCATAAGGGCAGATTTTAACATGCACACAAATGATCATCACTAACACTGATGAATAAACAGTAGGCCTAAGGCATATAAGGTAAGGCTATTAATTAGCAGTCCCAAACTAATTTTTCATTACAGTAAATGGAAGCTTGTTTCTATGGAAGCTTGTTTCCGCCACGGAATGGAAAAATAAAAAAGGTAATTGCGACTTTTTATCTTACAATTCTGACTTTTTTTCTCACAATTGCGAGTTTACATCTCACAATTCTGACTTTATTTCTCACAATTGCGAGATATAAAGTCAGAATTGCATGAAGTCGCAATTGCGGGTTATAAAGTCAGAATGGCAAGACATAAAGTCATAATTGATTGATATAAAGTCGCAATTGCGGGTTATAAAGTCAGAATGGCAAGACATAAAGTCATAATTGCGTGATATAAAGGCGCAATTGCATTTTGTAAAGTCAGAATTGCATGGAATAAAGTCGCAATTGCGTGTTATAAAGTCGCAATTGCGTGTTATAAAGTCGCAATTGCGTGTTATAAAGTCGCAATTGCGTGTTATAAAGTCGCAATTGCGTGTTATAAAGTCGCAATTGCGAGATATAAAGTCAGAATTGATTGATATAAAGTCGCAATTGCAGATTATAAAGTCAGATTGCGTAATATAAAGTCGCAATTGCGTGTTGTAAAGTCAGAATTGCGTGGAATAAAGTCAGAATTGATTGATATAAAGTCGCAATTGCGTGTTATAAAGTCAGAATTGCGAGTTATAAAGTCAGAATTGATTTATATAAAGTCGCAATTGCGTGTTATAAAGTCAGAATTGCGAGATATAAAGTCAGAATTGATTGATATAAAGTCGCAATTGCAGATTATAGTCAGAATTGCGTGATATAAAGTTGCAATTGCGTGTTGTAAAGTCAGAATTGCGTGAAATAAAGTCGAAATTGCGTGTTGTAAAGTCAGAATTGTGAGATATAAACTATTCTGAGGGGAAAAAAGTCAGTCTTTTTTTCCTCTTAGAATAGGCTTTATGCACAGCTTCACTACTTCCTGAACTTTAGCCAGCTCCTTTGTTTCCTGTCCGCCATTATTGGACAATCTGATTAATCCAGGTGTGCCTGATTATTGTTACTGAGGCCAGGCACACCTGGATTAATCAGTTTTTCCAATAATGGCAGACAGGAAAGGAGCTGGCTAAAGTTCAGGAAGTAGCCTAGTGCAGCTGTGCATAAAGCCAATTGGCCTGATAACTCACAATTGCGAGTTTACATCTCACAATTCTGAGAAAAGATATCAGAATTTCGAGATATAAACTCGCAATTATGTGTTATAAAGTGAGAATTGCGAGATGTAAACTCGCAATTGTGAGAAAAAAAGTCAGAATTGTGAGATAAAAAGTCTGAATTCTGTCTTTTTTTCTCGCAATTGTGACTTTATTTCTCAGAATTGCGACTTTATATCTCGCAATTGCGAGATAAAAAGTCGCAATTATTTTTTTCAAGCTTCCATGTTTCCGCCACTGAATAAAAAAAAGAAAAAATAATAGCGCCTTTTTATATCGCAATTGCGAGATATGAAGTCAGAATTGTGAGAAATAAAGTCGCAATTGCGAGAATAAAAGACAGAATTGAGACTTTTTATCTCACAATTCTGACTTTTCTTCTCACAATTGCGAGATTACACCTCGCAATTCTGACTTTATAACACATAATTGCGAGTTTATATCTCAAAATTCTGACATCTTTTCTCAGAATTGTGAGATAAACTCGCAATTGTGAGTTATCAGGCCAATTCTAAGGGGAAAAAAAGACTAACCTTTCCCCCCTCAGAATAGTTTATATCTCACAATTCTGACTTTACAACACACAATTTCGACTTTATATCATGCATTTCTGACTTATATCTCGCAATTCTGACTTTAAAACACGCAATTGCGACTTTATTTCACGTAATTCTGACTTTAAACACGCAATTGCGACTTTATATCACGCAATTCTGACTTTATAACCTGCAATTGCGACTCTATATCAATTAATTCTGACTTTATATCTCGCAATTCTGACTTTATAACACGCAATTGCGACTTTATATCACGCAATTCTGACTTTATCTCGCAATTCTAAGAAATAAAGTTAGAATTGCGAGATGTACACTCGCAATTGTGAGAAAAAAAGTCAGAATTGTGAGATAAAAAGTCGCAATTAGCTTTTTCATTCTGTGGCGGAAACAAGCTTCCATAGGTATGAGCCACCACAGTCAAGTGGAAATAAAGTTGTATTTTGGGTTAAGATTACGTCACAGTTACCATGGTAAATATACATCAGCGTGATAAAACTATAAGACAGAAATTGTGTAGGCTAAGTTCAAGTGTTTTTTTTTTAGTTTTTTTTTTAATAATTTAGTTTTAGTTAGTTATTTGATGCTATAAAAACGAAACTGTGCCGTCATGATTGACCGCTTCTCTGAGCGAAGTAGTGACTGAAACACCAACGGACTTTTTTCGGGAGGAGATTTGAGCTTTAACTTAAATTTAAACATTTTCATAAGAGTTTATTTCACACCGAAATAATGAGTTGTTCTGCAGTACAATTTACTAACCGATTCTGCTGGAGTGGGACCTTATAGCGCGGCTCCACTTCATGCTCACTACTGCGCAGACTCGAGTCCCGAATCAGCGCTGGATTTGGGACACCCTTTTCTACAATCGGTCTTTGTCAGACACGTGGGTTTGTTGTGTGTGACGTCACCGCGGCGCCATTTTTGAGGTATCGCTACTGACTGTGAACATTGAGGAGATTACGAGAGTAGAGATAACAAGTAAATAACTCGCAAAACTGGATAAGCACAAGAAAACTGAGTAAATGCCGTACCGCAATAAACTCGATAAATATGGCAGGTACCATTATTTGGCGAAATTGTTATCCATTCAGAACGTAGATCCATATATGAGCTCAGCTGACTGCAGTAGGTTGAAATGCTGATCCCGCATTGCTTTCTCATCCTCATACTTGGGCATTGTCAACTATCTTGTTTATGGTATAAGCGCATATAACGTTACCAGTGAACAATTTGAAATCTATAAATCTCTTAAAGTCCGCGGACATTTCACCAAGTTACTGTATCCTTCGGTAGGAATGTAAATAAATCCTGTAAAGTTAGTAACAGCAAAGATAGGTTTGCTGTATTGATGATGATGATAGTGTCATGTTAAGGATGGTTTAGTTTGAAAAAAGAATGAAAAAAAAAACAATTCTCCAACAATAGAATACCCCAGCATCGATACCTTACAAATGGCGGCCGCGCCCATAATGCACTTCGTGTATCACGAGTGTGACGTCACCTGACAAAGACCGATGGAAGATGAAGGTGCGTTGTCCATCTTTTTTTTACAGTCTATGATTTAACCCATCAGTTAGTGCACACACATTAGGATCAGTCAGTAGTGGAAACACACGGTCCCGGAGCAGTGGGCTAGTGATTAGGCTAACGTTAGGTGACTTGCTCAAGTCAAGGGCACCTCAGCCGTTTCCTGCTAGAAATTGATCATCGAATTTATGACCTTCGGCTTACAAGTTATAAGCACATCTAATTGAAAACATAACAAAAAACCTAAATGGACATAATACATCGTAAATGGACATAATGACACTGACATATAGCCTGACAACAGGCCTTTCTCAATATGTGTTCTTGTCTGTACTTGTGTCCTTGTGTTCTTGTGAAACGTCATCTTTTGTGGCCCAAGTAGGCCTACTGTCCCAATACACAAGTTTGCATTTTGGCAAGAATGGTTAAAAATCCCGGATGTGTTCTTGACACGCCCATTTTACTGAGGATGCATCGGTTGGTAACTTGTGTGAACTTCACGGCAGAAATATCCCAGCATTCAGTTCGGCATTCGAGGAAGGAGAGGCAGGTCAATACAGTAATTCGTTTTTCTACAATTTCGTACGCTATTTCATCACTAAATTCACTTCTGAGAACATTTGATGCGAAAAATCAACTGTGTAGATTTCAAATATTGGCATTTTTACGAAAATCTATGGCGAATCGAAAATGTGCTCAAATGTTTTCGGAAGTGAGAATCTCCGTAAGCGCCTGCGGGTGTTAAAGGGTTAGTTCACCCAAAAATGAAAATTAAGTCATTAATTACTCACCCCCATGCTGTACCAACCCCGTAAGACCTTCGTTCGTCTTCGGAACACAAATGAAGATATTTTTGATTAAATGTGAGAGGTTGATCACTCCTCCATAGGCTGCCTAAGGGAATGAATCCTGACGGCCCAGAGAGTCATTAAAGAAAATGTTTAAATATTCCATGTCGCAACAGTGGCTCAACTATAAGTTTATCAAGCGACGAGAATACTTTTTGTGCGAAAAAACAAACAAAAATAACGACTTTATTCGACTATTCCTTTTCTTCCTTGTAGGCCTGAAACAAGACTTCAAGAGATTTCCACGACGCATGCGCGAGAATTGCGATCTCCTTCAACTACTTCAGTTAGGTTCTCGCGCGTGCGCGTCGTGGAAATCTCTTGAAGTCTCGTTTCAGGCCTACAAGGAAGAAAAGGAATAGTCGAATAAAGTCGTTATTTTTGTTTGTTTTTTCGCACAAAAAGTATTCTCGTCGCTTGATAAACTTATAGTTGAGCCACTGTTGCGACATGGAATATTTAAACATTTTCTTTAATGACTCTCTGGGCCGTCAAGATTCGTTCCCTTAGGGAGCATGGAGGAGTGATAAACCTCTCAGATTTAATCATGTGTTCCGAAGACGAACGAAGGTCTTACGGGGTTGGTACAGCATGGGGGTGAGTAATTAATGACTTAATTTTCATTTTGGGGTGAACTAACCCTTTAAGTTAGATAGCGAGCCAACCGCCCAGTCTGCTCACAGACTCGTTTTACCCCACAGTCAAGAGACCATTGCAGCCTGGCTGTTATCGTCAATAATTCTCGTTATGTTTGGGTACTGCAGACGGTGTCTGTGCGGGGTTATTATTGCACAATACCAGCAAGAACATAGCGTCTCAAACTGTCAGCAGCGTTCTGTGTGCTCGTCACCTTGTGAGTTCATTCTTCCAAGAACAACTAGCAAGAGCCTTCTCCCCAAGAACACAAGTCCGTTCTTCTTGGTTTTGAGAAACACCCATTTTATTTGACAGCAGCACGCTTTTTGTTTAACAGAAGTGTCAACAGCTTTTACGCACATCTTTCAAAATAAAAGTCTCGCATCAGAAAAACGTTTGTTTCTTTCGACTACAATCTCTGCGTGCTACCCACTCAAAACGGACTTGCGGCCCACTTTTGGAAATTATTTCCACTTTTTCCTATTTACACAAATATGTGTAAGTACATTACAATAAAATTTTTCGGAAAAAATAGCATGTCCAATCAATTTCAATAGTACATTGGGTTTAATTAGCCATTTAATGAGATCTACTGTACTAATATATATTGTTAGTGCTGATAATTTTGGGTGCTAGTGCTGATAATTTTCACGTGAATAAATCCATAGATCCGCGACTGATTTCTTGGGTTCTATTCCGCACTCGTATAGTTTTTTTTGTCATCAAAACCGAATATGTTTATCAGTGGTTGTATATCAAGCAGGGACATTTTGTTTTGTGATTCCATCGGAAAAAAACTGAGAGTCTCAAAGGAACGGCGATAGATTGAAGCGCGTGTCCGAGTGAAGACTGTGCGCGTATCCGCGCCACTGATCGCAGCGGCAACGAGCGCTCAGCTTGATTTAAAAAACAACACATTTCAGCGCTAGAATACCCATTTATTTGACTAACGAATTAAATGAATGCCCTGCTAGTTAAAGGTGCTCTAAGCGATGTCGGGTGACGTCACTTCTTGTTGACGTTTAAAGTATTGTCAAACAAAACGGAGGCTAGCTAGACCTTCCCTCCTCCTCATCCACGCACTAACCCCCCAAACCCCACCCCCAAGTCCTTCTTGTCGGTTATTGGCTGGAACAGATTGTTATGTTTCGTGGAGCGGGTTGCCGGAGTTTGTTTTTGTTGCCATTTGTGGAGCCTGCGGTGTCTGCAGAGACGGTGTTTTTTTACAGTGTGTTCAGGGGACAGGCAGCTAGCGGATAGTGAGGAGATGGTTGCTGTATGTGACAAAAAATGTTTTGGCCTAAAAAACGCTTGACATCGCTTAGAGCACCTTTAGCTGGAGATATTTTATTCATTTGTATTATGTACATCCGACAATATCGACCCTGCCAAAAACCCACTCGGCAA
Organism: Tiaroga cobitis; assembly: GCA_030578255.1. Lineage (NCBI taxonomy): Eukaryota > Metazoa > Chordata > Actinopteri > Cypriniformes > Leuciscidae > Tiaroga > Tiaroga cobitis. The sequence continues at coordinate 27,745,106 of CM060599.1, forward strand.
GATGTTAACGATGGTATTTATAGGCATAGGGGGCGGGACGATTTATATTCTAGAAAGCATTTGATTGGACATAATATGGGATGAGAAGCTGAAGTCCGCGGTGACGTCATAAATATCCGTGATCCATTTTAGCGGAAGTGAGGGAGGGACTTTAAGTTTTGAATGCTTATATCTCCCAAATGCGAATTTTGTCATTGGTTTTGAACACACCAGCTTATTCGTAACATTAATTCTAACATATTCATACTAAAAGCTAAACATTTAAAACTTAAATTTGGATTTCAGGGGGCCTTTAAGCTCTGTGTTTCTCTTAAAGGAAAGTTCACACAGAAATAATCATTCTGTCATCATTTACTCATGCTCATGTAGTAGTTCACAGTTCACACTCACACAAGCAATCTTATGCTGCACTGGCAGCCTCAGTCATCATTTATTTTCACGCATCTATTTTCTATACAATGGAAGTGAATGGTGAAGAAAGTCAATGTTTGGAACAACATGGTAGTGAAATATCATAAATGTACAGAATGGTTGTTTTTGTGTGAACTATCCCTTTAACAGGTAATGTGCAGTAGCTGGCTTGATCCCGAAGAGGGCGCGCAAGACTGTTATAAGAGACTGTTTACATGATCTAACTGCGCTGATGAGACTCGCTTTATAAAGGTTGAACAGTTGCCTATTTGTTCTGCAAAGGCCAATTTGTAATTGGACTACATGCGGAATACACTTTAAAGACAGAGTAACTAATTAACTCAGATTTAATAATAATAAAAAAAATTGAGGAAAAAAAGACGATACATTATGTTGCCCAATAAGTAATAAACACAGTGACTTTCTTTCCCTTTGTTTATCCAGCAAAAATAACGCACCATACATTACAAAAAGTGCAAATGTCATTATTGTGGTTAATTAAGATTAGATTTATTTTACAATTAAACATCAAAAGTGGAATCAATCCCCCCCCCCCCCCCCCCCATAAATAAATAAATCGGAAGAGTAAACATTGCCTTAAAACAAATGAACAGGGGAAAACAGATTTAATTAAATAACTTTGAATTTCAAACCTTCCCAAGATTCAACCATGCTTGAGCAAAGCAATAATCTTAATACATGTTTAACTCTAGGTAATATTCATTCAAAAATAACATATAGTTACAGGAAATTCTCTCACCATTGTGCAATTGTTCACTTCTACCTCCGTTTCAGAGAGACATAGCCACACACACACACACACACACATATATATATATATATATATATATATATATATATATATATATATATATATATATATATATATATATATATATATAATATATATATAACTAGATGTGACATACAGACATGGGTGAAAGAAAAGACTCATCTTGTTTCTTATTACATTCATAAATAGATGGGCGTTGGCATGGGAACACACCCCTGGCTGCTACCTGAATGAGGACGCAGGGCCTGTGCAAACTGCACATTTTTACCTACAGCCGTATCCATGACAACAAAGACCCGTGCCCACTATCGGGCTCTACTATTGAATATTTGATTGACAGATGTCCAAATGTCAACCACTCCCTCTCAGGTAAACAGTCCAGGCTTTTTTCATTTTCATTTTTTTTTTGATAGCAGATATCCTTTCCTTTGCTTGCACCCACTATATGCAGCTTGACAGGGTCACAGGTCATGCACACTTTTTTTGGGGCATGAGTGTTTGTGTGTGCTTTTACTTCTTTTTAAATTGAAATCAGCTCTGACTGCTAGTTCGCTGCTTTACTTAGCGAGTGTATTTTTATATGTGATGCGCATTAGCAGAGACAGATCCGCTATACAGCGCTGGGCCATCTTTCATAGCAAAGAGACTGTATTAATCCATCTCCTCGGCCTAAAAGAGGAGCTGTACTTAAAATACCGCAGTCTCTTCCATATTAGAGCGTCAAAGTGGAGATTCAATCACAGTAATGGTCAGCGTCTCACGGCGCATCTCCATCGATCCGGGGGACAGTGTATTGGCTGCATTAGTGAAAAGGAAATTGAGTGCTATTTTCTAGTCGTCACAATCTATTTGTCATTCAGAATTGAGACATGCGGGTCTATGGTTTGAATATGAATGTCAAAGCTGGCCTGAGGTCTGTGTGTGTGTATGTGCGCCTAAGTGAGATAATTCCTTGTAAAGTATCCTGTTTTTTTATAGTATTATGCCATGTACTGCTATACTATATGAATATGCTATATAAATAAATAAGGTCAGTTAATAATATATATTTTAAATAGTTATTCATCTTTATTAATATATTTAAAAAACAACTTGAATATTAAAGTATTTTATAAATTATAAACAGTCTATATAAATACATAATACTTTATATATTATATAATCTGTGTGTGTATTTTATATACACTGCCTTTGTGTGATCCTTCATGTGCAGCACAGCCATATGGACCATTAACCCTCACAGTTTTATTGAACACCAGTGATATATATGTAATACACACACACACACCAGATGGTTATATGCGGTAAAATGCGATTCAAATGAATACGGTCAAATTTGTAACTAACTGTTATGTAATGTGGCTTTACTGTGTTTCAAAGCGAATTATGCATGATTTAACTTTGGACAGGTTATTTGTTTTCTTAATAAAGGCACAGGCAGCACACAGCGTGCGCAAACCCTTTTGTTGTGAATCATTACGAGCACTGTAAATTCTCTTATCTCCAGCTCTGATAACCCATTCACAATCTGGCCATAAAGAATTTGATAGGCTAATTGAATAGGGCTTCGATGCACACTTTTGTAATAGAGCATTATAAATCTGCAACGAAGGTGACAGGGGTACAAAAGGGAGCGCTTTAGGGCGAGACTCCCTCCCTTTCAGCCGCTGACTTTACAATAAGTTTTGCAGCTTTGAATGTTGGGCTTTAAAAAGAGTGCTCTCTGCTTGAATCGATTGCCCCCACCTAACAAGTCCTCTGCCCTCCAACATTGAGAGAGCGAGAGATGGATTTGTTGAGGGCAGTGATACAGAGGCCTGGCTGCTATCTTGATCCTTCATGTGCTGCACAGCCATATGGACCATTAACCCTCACAGTTTTATCTAACACCAGTGATTAGCGTCAAGACCTTGCAGTCCTATTGACGGCATGTGTATGTAAGGGAAATGATGCATGACTATTACCTCTCTAACATTTATCTCCTTTTGTCTGTCTTTTCACATTTAGGGAGAGAATTAGTGGAGGTCTGCTGACTTTCTGATGTGATGTTGATAGCATTATTTGCCAGTTGGTGTGAATTGCTTCCCTAATTTGTCTCTTCTCTTGTGGTTGAGTCAGTATTGGATGAGGTGGTCTAGTTCTTTCTTCTGGCTTGTAGAACAATAGGTTACAGGTTTATCTGGTTTAAGCACACATTCCATGTTCCCTTTTTTCCTCTTAGTGTTTTAAGAATTGTCCCAATGTGCTGTGTAATTTTTCTATGCAAGTCAGTGATTAGTGTGGCCATACAGTATAATAATATATTAATTATCATGGCATAATCTTAGACATTATATTAACTTGTTGATTTCTATCTTTTTAACAATACTTTGTGCATTCAAATTCATTTCATTTTCCCTCTTATGAAATTAAATATCTTTTAGCAAATTTGAAAATATATGTTTTTAATAGAAATGTGGTTTTATAAATATTAAAAGTTATTTATTATTTTCTCAGCTTGCCTGTTGGGTATGTGAGAAAAAAGATAGAAAACCTGGATTAGGTGCCAGTGGCAGAAGTTTGAAAATATCATATTGCTGAAAAGTAGAAATCGATGGAAAATTGTCTATATATTACTGAACAATATATTAAAATGTGCTTAAGTAAATATTATAATTAACAAATGGATATTTCTCGGGATATTTATATTTGTCTTGCTTATATTTTGACTACAAAAAGAAGCTATTCAATATTTCCACTGTCATTGAAAGCAGATTTATCGGATGCATGTTGATATAGCAGGGGCATGTTGTCACACTGTATGGAGTGTATAGGATTTTCAGCAATTAATACATTACAGCAGTTATAAAGCACAAAACAATTTATGAAATGGCAAAATGTAAAAGATAACGGAAATTTTAAAACATTGTTTTGGACAAAAATATTTGGTTACACTTTATTTTAAGGTGTCCTCCTTACATTGTAATTATAGATTTAAGTACTGAGTAATAATAATGAACTACATGTACTTACTATAGGGTTAGGTTTAGGATTAGGGTTAGCTGAATGTAATTATACACAATTTACTGTTACTATAGTAAGTGTGTGTGTTTTTTTTAATATATATGGCGAGAGATCAGAGAGTCCATTCATATGTTTTTTGACATGAAAGAGTGAGAACAAGAGTGGTACATTTTCTAGTTTTAAATGGCACTTGCCTTTGCAAGAGTTTTAAAATGATTTATTTTTCAAGGACAGTCATTTTAATAAGAGCTCACACAAAGGTGTTAATATTAATCATGTTTTCCCCACTGTCATTCATGCTTTTTCTGGTTAATACCTGCTCTGCTTTGTTATTCATGTTAGAAAATACTAGAGCAGTCTGAGACCAGTGTAAGCGTTTTTCTTACTAAAATCTGTCTTCTGTTCATCCACATTAACATTGAATCCAGAATTCAAAGTACAGTAAATTAACCATTTTGAAGTCAGGCTGGAGTTTACAATCAGATCACTAGGCAAGTTTTACAGATGGTCAGCCTAGATGTCTTTTGCTTTTTTTTCTTGTAATATTTTTCCCTCTCATTACATTTGATATCTCTCAGCAAATTTGAAAATATATGTTTTTAATACAAATGTGGTTTTATAAACAGTTATTTCCTTTTTTCTCAGCTTGCCTTTTTGGGTATGTGAGAAAAAAGAAAGACAGCCTGGATTAGGTGGCAGAAATTCAACTAAGCCCATATCAAATAGCTGAAAAAAAAGAAAATCAATGTAAAATAGTCTGAAATTGTTCATAAACTAAAGCTATCTTATTGTTTGAAATAATGTCACTATATATTTCAAATACTGCGTCTGCCTGCTTTGTTGACCATTGCCGCGCTGCACCCACGACACCCACTGAAGCTCTGCTATAGAGTTTGACCCTGACCTGCTTAATGAAACTAAGCTCAGTTCGACATTTTAAGTGAGGCGTTTTACTCGTGTGGACCTCACAGTATGCCTGTGTTTTGTTTCAGGGCGCTGGGCACCCCACATACACTCACACTCACTGCACTAATATTTACGTATGTTTTATCTGTAATGGCGTTTAGTGTGCTCTTGAATGCTGAGGGTTGTTGACAGTGAGAGGGTAGGTGTGTGCTGCCATCACTTTACCTGTCAGAGCGAACACACACACACACACACACACAAACCTGTTAGAGAGTACACTTTGAGTCAATGGTGCTACATGGAAAGGACTGTAATGGCGTCTATTTCGACACAAGTGCTGTTCTCTTAAATTGAGTGACACTTACATTTCTGTCACTGCAGCACAGACAGTTCAATTTATAGGATTTGGTGACTCGCTTCATTTATTTGTTTATCTCAAAACTGGTTAATCAACATGGAGTTTAATTGATGCAGTGGATATTTCACTCACATGAAGCTAAATGGCTTTATTTGGTTGAAGAGGTTGGAGAACTTGAGAGTCTTACACCTAATTGTTCTGGTCAAAGGGTTAATGACACATACTGTAAGAGTGTTCATGAAAGAAAAAGAAAATTTAAATAGTTCTTTGAAATGTACTTTTCCTCATGTTGGTGTCATATGGTTTTGAAAAACTTTTATTTCAAGAAAAGTTACAATTTAATGACTAAAACTGGTATATGGTCTACTCATCAAGTGATAATGTATTTTCTTTATACTATGATATGAGCGTACTCATCTTAAAGGGTTAGTTCACCCAAAAATTAAAATTATGTCATTAATGACTCACCCTCATGTCGTTCCAAGCCCGTAAGACCTCCGTTCATCTTCGGAACACAGTTTAAGATATTTCAGATTTAGTCCGAGAGCTTTCTGTCCCTCCATTGAAAATATATGTACGATATACTGTCCTTGTCCAGAAAGGAAATAAAGACATCATCAAAGTAGTCCATGTGACACCAGTGGGTTAGTTAGAATGTTTTGAAGCATCGAAAATACATTTTGATCCAAAAATAACAAAAACTACGACTTTATTCAGCATTGTATTCTCTTCCGGTTCTGTGGTCAATCCGCGTTCAGTGACGCTGATGACGTAATACGCTGCTGACGTGTGTCTGGTGCGTCCGTGTATTCGGGTTCAAATGGCTGGGCAAAAAAATGCAAGTCTTCCTCTGTGTCGAAATCCTTAGACATGTTTGCGAAGATTGTTTTGTTTACAGCGTGCGTCTCCCTCAGACTGTAAACGAAGCTCGGCGCACTGATAACACGTCAGCAGCGTCTTACGCCATCAGCGTCACTGAACGCGGCTCGACAACAGAACCGGCAGACAATACAATGCTGAATAAAGTCGTAGTTTTTGTTATTTTTGGACCAAAATGTATTTTCGATGCTTCAAAACATTCTAACTAACCCACTGGTGTCACATGGACTACTTTGATGATGTCTTTATTTCCTTTCTGGACAAGGACAGTATATCGTACATACATTTGCAATGGAGGGACAGAAAGCTCTCTGACTACATTTTTGGGTGAACTAACCCCTTTAATCATTATTTTCAAAAGCTATAAATATTTTTTTTTTCAATAAAGTTTTTTCTTTTTACAAGTGTCATGAATTATTATAATGATGCTATTTTACTACATGAGCTAACCTTGTCTTGACATAAAAAAGCCAACAAAGGTCTTCAGGTATCCTCTCTATGATATAATTTCCTGTTTTATGTTCCTTCTTCTTGTTGCTTGCACCACACGACTTTGGTTTGGCAGACAGAAGTTTTGTTAAAATGTTATTATATTTATTAAGAAATGACAAACTACTTAATAGAATAGAATAATATTGGTAAAAGTTGCATCGAGTTTATGCGCCTACAATTGTCAAAATGATTTTTAATATAGAAATGAAAAACATGCTCATTATAGAATAGATGAATTCAGGTCATTGTATGTGTGAATATCATTTTAATGTTTTTTTTATATATTAATCGATCAGGATCAAGCATGTGAGGTATTGGTCAGTGATTGGAAGAAACTTCAAGTGGACTTGTGGGAACATACAGAGTGGTTGAAGAAGTAGCAAAAGAAAGGTGAAGGTGATAACTCGAGTGCAGTTGTGCAGTTCTCCTTTCTGTTTGTAGGTGGTGCTTTAGCTGTGCATTTGGCCTGGAAGACAATTTGACTCCATAATGAAAATCTAAACCATGGCAAACTGAAATCAAATTTCAAGGAGGCCTTAATTTCAGTTCATTTCGTCCTTACCTCAGATCACATTTTCTTCCTATTGTTTGTGCAGTCATTCCCATATAGGGTCCTCAGTTTTTGAACGCTAATCAAATTCAATTTGACCTCCAAAGAAAATATACACTCTCTCACTCCCCTGATTTCTCTCTATAAAGGTGTATGTATATCCTCCTGGACCATGCAGATCCAGTCGACGGCTGTTTGTATGTTTCTATGTGTGCGCCTGGGGTGTTGTGTGTATGTGAGACAGGGATGTGAGTGATTTTGGCAACTGCTGAAGTGGGATGCGAACTCATCTTATTTACCAGAGAATAGGCCAATTAAGGGCGAGTTGGGAATGAGCTGTGGTGGAGGAAACCAAGTGAATGTTCCATTGATTAGCAGTGTTCGCTTAATCACAGTCTCTCATAAGCTCATGTGCCGCTGTCAGCTGGGGCTTGATCTTCACTCCTTTTCGAGGAGCAAAGGTTCGGGTGTCAGCGTAGAGGTGACACAGGCCAGTGATTACGTTTCCGTCTCCTCAAAGACATCAGGATGTCATCCAGAAAAATGAGGCGCGATTAGCTCCAGCTACTTTTCCTGCCGCATGAAAAATAAGAATTCCCAATTTGCAGGAAATGGGAAGTTTTCATTGAGGGAAGGCTCTGAATGAGCGCTAATGCTGGCGTTGTGTGTGTGTGTGTTTGTGGAGCGTAATGGATGGTGTAAAACATCAGCGCGTATTGACGCTTTTTCTCCTAAAGCCCTGCTTCCCCTTTTTTCTAGCCTTGCCTAAATTTGCGCAAATTGAAAAGCGATAAAGAAGCAGACTCGTCTAATAAGCATTACTTATCATATTAATTAAAAGAGGATGACACAATATGGCTGACAGCTGTGGGTTTTGATTTGTTGTGTTGCTAATGTGACACTCATTATACAGGTCATGGTGAGACAAAGCCGCAGGGGTAGCCGTGGTAACATGCAGATGCAGAGACTGAGGCCTGCTACACAAACACTGAGGTCTCGACTAAACAGCCCATAATTACCTCAACGCGCAGACAAACAGTAACCATGGAGAGGTGAGAGGCAGTTATGACCTAAGAGCGGGACATGGATTCAATTCTGTAATTGTTTTTTTAATGGAATTAGTTTTCGCCAGATTTTTCGAGAGGATCCGTCTTTCTGCGCAAAAGCTCGCATTCAAAGGCGCCGGCCTTAATGACGGGATGAATGCTGAACTGGCTGTGCTCGGCTCTTTATCTTCCATCTCTCTTTCATTTTATGAGGTTTGTTGAATATGTAGAGTAGCACAGAAAACATATTAGCGCTCTGACCCGTGAGGTGACTATCTTCCCGTATTGCACCTATCCTGTTTTATTACCAGCCTACCATTCATTTGGATTATTAAAGGCAAGTCTTGAGTACAGAGGGAGATTTTAGTCGGTTGGAGAGCTGCGAGTTGCTCTGAAGGGGTCCACGGTGGGACTCAGATGTGATGGATGCTTTTTTGGGACTTATCTTCTGAAGTTTTGAATATGGCGTTTCAAGTTATACTTATTGATTACCACAAAATTAATTTAATTTAATTTCTCCTTTTCTTTACGAAACAAAATCTGGTTTACAATGAGGCAGTTAAAATCGAAGTGACTGTTAAAATACTCAAATGTCTCAATGGTGTTTCAACAAAACATGAACAATATGCCTGATTTACATGATTTTAGTAAGAAAAAAATCAGTTACTACCCGGTTCTGTGTAAAGTTATAATCAATTTTACAACTTCACAACCTAACGCCTAAAACCTTAAAACAACCATAAAAATGAGCTTGCATCTCAAATAATACACAAGTTTCAACAGGAGAATGAATGTAATCGCCTATAGAAAATTATGCAGAAAGTTACGCTTCAAAAATTGTCCCCATTCACTTTCAATGTAAGTGCCTCACCGTACATTTTTTGCGGTAATCAACATAATGCTATTGATTGAGCTTAGTATTGAATGTTCCTTTAACGTAATACTAATAACATCACTAATAATCTGAAGATTTTTTTAAATTAATAAATAAAACATTGGAAGCCATTTCCTTGGCCATGAAAATGTTGAAATGAAACGGCATTATGCAAAACTAATCGTACTATATGCTATATGGTAAACCATGGTAAAAAAGCATTTTGAATATTCATACCTCCAAATATGTGTGTGTGGTTTATGTTTGAAACAGTATCTGAAATTACTGACAACATTTCTGCTTAATACAGTGAAGGACGACAGGACTTCATGAAGTATTAACCAGCGTGCTGCTGATCATAACGTCCTCTCATGCACATTGACTGTTGCGTTGGCATGCAGATGAAAATTATGTTGTTATGGCTGCATACTAAGAGGAGCTGGTGTGTGTGTGTGTGTGTGTGTGTGTGTGTGTGTGTGTATGTGTGTGTGTGTGAGCGGGCATGTGTTTAGATGAAAGACAATATAACTACCCGTAATGACTTTTCTGTGTGTGGCCCTAGAGACGGGACGTTTTCTGCCTATTTGAGCATTTAAGAAACCGCTAGAGATGGTTCATCAGAGATGTGGTGTATTAGATGTGATCTGACAGGATCTTATGGAGATTCGAGCACAGACCAGACAGGGGAAAGAGCGAGGTGACGACGAGGGGTCAGGATTGGATGCCCTGAAACGCCAGAGGGCACAGAGAGCTGGAGGTCACCGTGGTTGGGTCAGCTCAGAGGTGATCCAATTCCCCTCTAGTTTCAGCATTTCTAGATTGTGCGAGATTGTGTGCGGGTCCTTTTGAACTCACTCCGCTCAGAGGTCAGCAGAAAGAGATGAAGAACCACAACGTATCATAACAACATTGTGTGTTTGTATGCTGTTTTGTGTTTGTGTAGCTGTGGTCGTTTTTAAATTGATTTCCCGCGAGTTGAGTGACAAGGCTCTGATTTCAGTGCACATATAGAGTATATACATTTATATGTTTTAATGCATGTGTGAATGGCACATTAATGTTGGCGCTTGTGAATCTAAGTGACATTGACTGGGCCAGACTGTAATTAGGGATCGGGTTGAATGGTCTGTGAATGCAATGCATAATGGGATGTTTCCTCTGACACTGAGCATTTCCCAACAGCTGCCTGTCAGTCTGATCTCAGCCCCTTTAAAAGAGGACACTTTAATTAGTCACAATCCCTAGAGGAGCCTCTCATTTACAGTCATGCCCATCTTGATGTAAATCAGCTTTCTACCCATCACTCTTTTCTCCTTTCACTCCTTTTTTTTATCTAGAGTTTCCCTCCATCATTCCGTGGCTCCATCATTATGTCATTTTATTCCCTGCAGCACACCTGTCTCTCTTTCACTCCATATTCGAAGTTCATTTTATCTGCCCTCACCGTCCCACCTATTCATCTACACCATTTCTAATTTCCTTCATCTCCATTTCCTTTAGCTCTGCCAAGATGACTTCTCTAACTTAACCACCCAGACTTACTTTGGTCAACCATTATTTTTTAGTCCTGGGTCAGTGACATCACGCAAACATTTTTTTAAAAATATTTTTTTTTGTTATAAAAATGCAACTATTACTCTATAATTACATATTTTAGGATGCCCACAATCATAAATGTCAGGGTGATCCAACTGTCCTGTTATGATAATGAAGAAAAACAGCCTCGGTAAAGGAGGATAAGAAAAAAAAAACGTAGTATTTTGAGTAATGTATTGAGTAAAGTAATTTGGCATAATGTTTTATTATTAATAATTAGAAAAAATTATATTTAAAAAAAGGCTTTCAGTGCTTATTGATATTTGGGGGAAGGCATCATGGCAAGGTTAGTTCAGTTCAGGTTTTAAAATGTCATGTCTCCCCAAAAATGTAACAATTAATAAAACTTAATTAACAATTCATGTGATTATTTTAATTCATATATTAATATAAATATTATATATATATATATTTTTTTTCATTTTTGGTCATTAAATGTAAACTTTTCTTAAACTGTATTTTTTTCCAAAACCAACATGAATACAAAGAGTAATTTTCTCATTAGAGTAATGTTTTAAGCTTGATTTTCAAAAGATTTTCCTTCTCATTATGGTGGACACTCCTTTTTGTTGTTGATCCATAAACCAACATGGACCAGTTTAGAAATTCAACTTGGTGTAATCTGTTGCTTTCATACTCCACATGATGCCTTGCTCATCTCTGTACATGTATGTTCCCATTTTCTAATGTGCTCAACTTTCACTGACTTTCTCCCACCCTCCTCTTGTATTTTCAGTCAGACAACATGTTGGCCAGTCCGGTGTATTTTCTGCTGACCCCAGGAGTGTTTTTGTGTGGGAGGTGACATTGTTTCCTGACCCTGGGGAGATCCTGTCACGATGCACACTCATCTGGTCTCTGATTGCTTTCTCTTTCTTCTTGTTTTTCAATAGCACACTATATCTCTTCCTTCATCTCAACACGCTTTGCCTCATGAGGAACAGTTTCACCTTGAGCGGCTCAGAGTTTGATCCGAGTACCGCTTTGCCCCATCCCTAGAAATACAGGTTGTTCACGGGTCAGCAGACTACTAATGACTGTTATTTAAGGTTCTGCTTTTCCACGCATCTACAAGCGAAAACGTCTTCTTTATGTATAATAAACATTCAGCGGTAACCTTGTTGCAACGTTTAGTCACTGTCTTGTCTTTTACCTTGGATTATATTGTATATTAGTTGTTTTCTGGCAATTTTGTCCTCTTTCTTTTCTGTTGGTTTCTTTCCATTGTTCATGCTCTATTGTGAGCTCAGTGAATGGAACAACATTGCTGCATGTTTCCTGTCAGTCACGTTGGTTTTAAAGGAGAGTGTGAACTCATCGACTGTTGACTGTTGTGGTGCCGTCAGAGCTGTCCATCTCTCAGTGTCAGCCAGTGAAGTTGTCATTTCCAATGTCATTCTGACATGGAAATAATCAAGCAGAGTCAAAAATGTTTCACCCTCCTCCTCCAGCACCCACTTTGAAAAATGTTTGTGCTCCTACTCACGCACCTCATGTGGCTTTCAGCTTGTTGATCCTCTTTACGAGGCTTTGGAAATTTGACATTGGATCTTTTTTTGAAGCGTCCTATTTTGAAGTTATGGCATATGATCAAACGATTTAGCGTGTTAGCAAAAAAAGTCAATTTGCTCATCCCATGGCTTTTGACTCCAGTATGCCATGTTTCAAGGCTAGAAAACACTACATGACTTCAAAATCTGAACAGATCTCAAAACACTAGGCATCATACACTTGTTGACTTTGTAAATGGTTACAGAGAAAAACTGGGCATCACACACTAGATGACTGGACATCACACACTACCAGTCATTCCGAACACAATACACTTATACAGAAATGTATGCCTTGTTGCTAGGAGATGGCGACGCATGACAAATGAAAACAATGTGTGTTCTAAAATCAGCTCAAAATTGTTTGCTGTCCTCCGGCTGGATGGAATCATAGTCTCTGCCTGTCATACACTACATGATTTTCTGCTAAATCTATCAACTTTCTCAAATCTGCAACTTGCGCAGACTCTTCCAGTCTGCAAATTGAGGCACAAATCTGGGCAAAAATCTGTTGTGTATTTAAGCTTTTAAAATGAATATTTCTACTCTACTCTTCCCAGCTGCATATAGAGTTAGCAGACTTATGTATAGACCAATATATAGAAATCTTGATATTTTTTATGTCTGGCAATAATGCACCAATCGTGATGTTATGGAAAACGGCCTCTTTAGTGTGGTGCCAGAGCTCGCAGCCTCTGGTTTGACAGTGTGTGTCCATTAGACTGGGGTCAGTTTCACTTAGAGAAGGCTGAGGCGGAGCCCTTGAGGCTTTGGAGTCAGAGGTTGAAGGTAACATAGAGAGGCTTTTTAGATCTAATCCTACTGAGGTACTGTAGACTCTTCATCTTCAGACAGATTAGGGTTGATCCAATATAGCTGCCAGAGGGATTACTGGCAGCTCTGTTTTTGTCATGCCCCCTTGATCTCTTTTTTGTCAGGAAGTGTCCCCCTGAGTCTCACGTCAGGTGTCTGGGCTATGTTCACATTACAGGTCTTAATGCTGAGTTCCAATTTTATGCTCAGATCTGATCCTTGTGCTGCTGCTCACATATTTATCCGTGTTTGTCACCTGCCCTGCTCTCGTAGCATCTCTTCACTGACTACCCACACACAGGTTCTCCTATTGTTTAAAAGCGCTGCTATCACTGTCAGAGTAGCGTAGTGGTTAGCTTATGTGCTTAGACACAATTGAATTGTGGTGCTTATATGGGTGTCTTTGGCTGTTAATAAAAGTATTAAAGTGATCATTTTTGTAACAACAACAATAAATGATAATAATTAATATGGTCACACATTAGTTTAGGGTTCAATTCTCAGTATTAAAGGGTTAGTTCACCCAAAAATGAAAATTAAGTCATTAATTACTCACCCCCATGCTGTACCAACCCCGTAAGGCCTTCGTTCGTCTTCGGAACACAAATGAAGATATTTATGATTAAATCTGAGAGGTTTATGACTGCTACATAGGCTCCCTAACGGAATGACACTTGACGGCCCAGAAAGTCATTAAAGAAAATGTTTAAATATTCCATGTCGCAGCAGTGGCTCAACTATAAGTTTATCAAGCGACGAGAATACTTTTTGTGCGAAAAAACAAACAAAAATAACGACTTTATTCGACTATTCCTTTTCTTCCTTGTAGGCCTGAAACGAGACTTCAAGAGATTTCCACGACGCGCACGCGCGAGAACTTAACTGAAGTAGTTGAAGGAGATCGCAATTCTCGCGCATGCGTCGTGGAAATCTCTTGAAGTCTCGTTTCAGGCCTACAAGGAAGAAAAGGAATAGTCGAATAAAGTAGTTATTTTTGTTTGTTTTTTCGCACAAAAAGTATTCTCGTCGCTTGATAAACTTATAGTTGAGCCACTGTTGCGACATGGAATATTTAAACATTTTCTTTAATGACTTTCTGGGCCGTCAAGTTTTATTCCCTTAGGGAGCCTATGGAGGAGTGATCAACCTCTCAGATTTAATCATAAATATCTTCATTTGTGTTCCGAAGACGAACGAAGGCCTTACGGGGTTGGTACAGCATGGGGGTGAGTAATTAATGACTTAATTTTCATTTTTGGGTGAACTAACCCTTTAACTACGACTTTTGCCCAATGTAGTTGTTAAGTTTAGGTATTGGGCAGGATTAAGGGATGTAGAATAAGGTCATGCAGAAGAAGATGTAATGCAGAATATTATTATTATTGGTCTCTCATATGGTTGTCTTTTAATTAATATATATATATTTTTTTACAAAATATAAAAAAATAATAACACTACTACTACTAATAATGTATTATTATTACAATACCCAAACAATATATATTTTTTAAATAATAATTTAGGATTATTGCTGCTTTTGTACTAATTAAGATGCTTTTGCTCTTTTGTTTGAAAGATATACTAAAGTGTTTGTTTTTAATGGGGTGTCTTTGCTCTTATGTTGGGTGTTGATGAATGTTAGGGGAGATCCACCATCTGTTAGTGATGGACTGAAGGACTTCAGTGACATCATGTTTGTCCTGTCATCCCCAGCTGCATGGCTCCACCTGTTTACGCCATCTCAGGCTGACACACTTGTCACAAAGCCAGAACATTCAATTTCAACATTTATTTATGGATGGCACCTTTTTCATCCATTGTCAGGTGTTAGTTGAATAAGAAAGAAAGAACCACACAGCATTTAAAGGGATAGTTGAAAATTCTGTCATTTACTCATTGACTCGTTTCCAATCCCATATGACTTTTTTCTTCTTCTGTAGGACATAAAAGAAGATATTTTGAGAAATATCTACCAACATCTTTTGTGTTCTGCAGAAGAAACAAAGTCATATAGGTTTGGAACAACATTAAGGTTAAAGGACAAATCACCTTAAAGTTACAGTGTCTAAGGAAGATAAAGTGTAACCACGGAGCACTGATGTATGTCTAATCATCTCTTATGAGCCATATGTGCTGGATTCTAATATAGCACTGTGTTGTTCAGGGCTGATGTCCCATGGGTCTCTGCAGAACCGTCAAGCTGATGAGACAGCTTTATTTTTTCACTTCTATTAAGTGATTTTTAATCAACCCAATGTTTGCATGAGGATGGCCCATGGGACCTGACCAGAGAGGATGGGTTTTGGAAGGGCGGACCCTGGGAGATCGGCTTTAACTGCAGGAGGTCTGGAGATGCTCAAGATGAGGACGTCGTATCGGAGACGCCATAATTAAAAGGTTAAATATCTTGCATTAAATCTCTTTGTTTAGAATTACATCAAATCTAGATTACTTCTCCTAAGTTTTCTTGTGTGCTCATCAGCTCATGTGTGTCCTGAAGCTCTTTTGGATGGATGTTGCCATCACACAACGGTGGACATCAGCTCTTTTTCAGAAAGAAGGTTGCTGTTTTTTTTTTATTTCAGTTTATTTAATCTGCGCTTTGCAAACAGACCTGCGGCCACTGCTCTCCATCTCACTTTATTGTGTTACAGCCTCAATACACTCAGCCAATTCATGGTGTCCCTGCTTAGAGAAAAACACACACAGGCTGCCATGGCCCCTTTGGCATGTTCAACAGTGAAGTGATGTTGTGCTGATGCTTTTTGAGGGACATTCACTGAGCATGAGGACACTTCTGTTTCCCTCTATGCTGTAAACCAATTATTGTGTCAGCCCTGGAGACCACAGCAAGGTTTGTGATGCATACCTGAATTTCTCCATCTTTCCACGTCAGCCAAAGTTGCACGCACGCATCCTTCCACAGTGCGCGGGCGCGTGCACGCGGTCCAACTGACAGCGGTGGGGAGATAACTCCTAACTTTGTTTTGACACTTTTGATTAAGGACCATTGAAGGGACACCTGTACTGCGGAGATGAACAATAGCCGGGCCCCAGGAGAGATTGATTTTCTGCATGAGAAGAGGAGTCTTTGTCTAAAGCCACACGCTCCTTTCTTATGCTAACGAGCCATGGAAGATTTCCAATTCAATTTCACCTGAGCGCTGGTCAGCTCTCCGCTCTTTTGTGCGGCGTCCCTCGAGCCCCCCGACACACTCGCGCACGCACGCCCAGCTGCAATTTGGCTTTGGTGGGTGGGGAGTCCGCAGGGAGGTGGATGGAAGATTGACAGGTGGCTTGGAGCTGTGATATCTCTCAGCCGTGTTGCATCACAGAAGAAGCGGTGTCAGCGTCCCAGGCCTTTACCTTAAAAGGCGGATCAGGGGGATTCTGCTGGGATTGATCTGAAATACCCTGATGCTTACAGTGTGTGCATGTTTTTACAAAGCTATTAGTGTCAATTCCAATTTATCCGCTCTGGCATGATTCATACCGCTGCACCGACTTATCCCGGACAGCACAGAGATATTTAGACGAAATGATGACAATAAGATTCACTTATTTTCATTTGTATTCATGCTGTTAGTATTACTGTAACTGGCAAGCATTGTTGGTGATGCAACAATTATACCCAAACAATAACAATGTTGTAATCCTCCATGATGACTGTGCCTTCATATTTACAATCACAGGACTCTGGCGCTCAGCTCACTTTCTCAACAGTTATGCATTGTGCCTTTAACTCCTTAATGTTTATTTAAAGGGGTCCTATCATGCTTTTTCACTTTTTCAACTTTAGTTTGTGTGTAATGCTGTTTGAGCATAAAAAAGATCTGCAAGGTTACAAAGCTGAAAGTCCACTCCAAAGAGAGATATTTTTTATTTAACAGTATTCACTTTCCAAGAACTACAACGCGTTTTTTCCAGATCTTGTGAATTCACAATGTTACTCATTTAAATAATCCGCGCCCACGGAATACGCAAAAAAGGGGGACGAGGCCTGGTTGAGCTGCTGCTATGTCAAAGAGACGCTGGTTTTCCATCTCTTTTCCTAAGGCTGACGAACATAGAGAAGTTAAAATTTATTTTAAACAGCGTTCCTGAACATTATAACCCCATCGTTTATCTGTGTGCTGCACATTTTACCTAAAACAGATTCTGGAACATAAGAGAGTTCAATGCAGGCTATGCACAAAAGCTTCTCCTTAAATGGAGCAGTTCCCAGTTTGTCTGGACAATCTGTTGTTTGTGGATCACAACTTGTAAGTATGTATTTCTAGTTGCGTTTTCTATTAACAGTTCCAATTATAAGTTTTATGTTGTTGCCATGATGTAAACAAAGGGGAAAGCTGTTTGACTCTGCTTTCCTGCTAGCCAACATTAGTGTTGATATAGTGTTAACTGCTTTTGTAAGACTGTTCACTGCCCCTTGGGGAAAATTACCATGGTTTTGTGATCGATTACTGTTTGTATTACCATAGTTTTCCGACAAATATCATGATTAAATGGTGTATAACATCGTATCTAAAATGTATAAGAAAATTACACACACAAAAAACATACCACTCTGAAATGCCCTGTGAAATCCGTGCTTGCAAAGTCCGTGCATGAAATGCATTATGGACGATCCTCTTGTTTGTCAACATTCTTAAGTCTGAATCAGGCTTGAATTGGTTTGAAACTGACGGCATCCTTAATATTTATACCTGAGCAGATGAAAATCGTGGTTATGGTAAAGGGCGTGACATTTCCCGAACACTCGCTAACTGGTGCCAATCACAACACACTGGGCCAGCTTACTAATCAGAGCACGTTTCGTATTTTGGCTTCATCGAAACAGGCGAACTACAAACAGGCGAACTACAACTACATGGCGCATCCGGGCCAGACTGGGGAGAGGGGTGCTATAATAATGTAAAATATGTGAAAAATAATGTGTTTTTTGAACTATTAAGCATGAAAGCATATTCTAGTACACCCCAAACACAAAATCAAGACTCCATAAAAGGGCATAATAGGACCCCTTTAATATTTACCTTATGAATCTGGTTTGTTTTTTTGTGTAGTAGTCTATATATCACAAATGAGATCACTGTAATATTTTACTAGTTTCTACAAGACTCCTGGGCAGTTTTGTCATAATTTGCCTACCCTCATGGCATTCCAAACCTGTATGACATTCTTTCTTCTGCGGATAGAAGAAGATATTTTGAAGAATGTTTTTGCCCATATGTTGGACCCCATTGACTTTCATTGTATGGACAATGTTTGCATTTCCACGAAAAAAAAAAAAATACCACAGTAATTTCACATCCTGTATGTCTCCTAAAATGTCAAAAATTCTCAACAATGTCTCAGACAGTGCAGATTTGTCAAAATACCAAAATACACAGACAGAGTTTTCAATATCTCTCATCAAATTCTTTGTCTGAGTTTATCTTATAGCTCTATGCTATTACCGTATGCCAGAAATTCTCATTTTTTCCCAACTTTTCTTTCTCCTATAAAATTTTAATGTCAGAGACAACTGATATGTTAATTAAGCATAACAGTATTTTTTTGTAAAAACAGACTTGAGATACTAAACATGCTAAATATTTCTATTTTCTAGTACTTTATTTATTAGGGTGTAGATAAGAAATACATTATCTGCAAACTTAATTGAAATTTTCCTCTCTTAAAGATGACCTTAATTAAAGCATAGACGGATTATGGGGCTAAATGGCACAACGACTGATTAAGATTTTGTAGTGACTGAATTCAGGCAAATGATATAAAGAAATGCTCTTATTAATACAATACTCACCCTAAAGCTGAAAATTAAAATGTGAAATCTAATACTTGAATAGACTTTTTAAGCTCTTTTTCTGTTTTAATGTTGCTTTAGAAATTAATTAGAGATTTGCGCTGAGTTAGTCAGAAAAGCAATTGCTCTTTAATGAATTTTTTCTCAGTTGATAGAAAAGCACATATGGATGAAACTGATCCAAATAGTGCTTTGTTTTGGGTTACCGAGCACAGAGCTCTGCGAAACCTGATGACAAAGTCACTCAGATAATAATTCGTCTTGTTCCAGATGTTGAGTTTGTGTTGAGGGGAATTATTAAGGTTTCACACATTGTTTTTTCTTCTAGATTTTGTTTACACGATTTAGTGTAACTATTTTAAACATTTTACTGATGTGTATTTTTACTGAAGTGTTGCCAAGACTTCATGGTGACACCTCAAATGGCTTATATAAAACAAGAAATTAATGATGCAATAATCTGCAATTATGTTGTGCTATCATGCAAGAGTGACTCAGCCATTACCGATTCCCTCCATCGCATAGCGAACTCTTAATTAATTTGTTGCTTATTTGAGCGTACGAGTAGCTGGTTTTCTTTCTGTATCGCACGTCTTTATTAGGTAATTCGATACCTCAGCTAAAGCAACATGTAATCTTTGCCCAAGGAGATGATATATTTAGTGGCAGGGGTATTGTTGGGCCTGTTACTGTGAATATGAAAAATAATTTGATCCTGAATAGACGCATGACTGTTCTTTGAGACGTTCTTTCTTTGGACTCAGACTGTAAAATCGTTTGAGTGCTGTTTCCTGTGGCTCTTTGCACCATCCTCTGAGCGCAGTCTGAAACATGCTCACCTCCATAGCACACATGGGGCCCTACAGGCCCCTCTCAGAGAAAAAGGGAAATGACTAAAAAGAATAAAGGAAAAATTGAACAAACACCGTTCCTCCTGGGTTTAGTGTCTTGGTAAAATCCCCAAATCCCCCCTTTTTTTTAAAATGTTTTTTAGACTCCAATGCTGATTCTACGCCTGCCAATCTTAAGAACAGGATTTCCTTGGTCTGCTTCCCATATTCCTGTCTTTCAGTCTCCCTCCTCCTCTCTGCAGTGCTGGAGGCATGATTAGGGGTGTTCAGCTCCTGCCCCCGCATGTTGGTTACAAGATGCCCCCTTCTCCTCTTCAACTCCCCCGAACGTTCAAGCGACCTTTCTTACCTTTTGAAGCAGTGGGTCGCTCACAGGAGCACTTTTTTTATTAATTCGGTCTGATTCACGACGTCTTCATCACCTTCAGTCATTGATTACTAAATTCAGATCTCCGGCTTCTTTGGCATTTTTAGGATGAGAGTTGATTCAAGCCTGCCGAATCACAGGACTGTCATCATCAGAGCTGAGAGGAGAAACATGAACTGAATAATCAATCAGCTCATATGAACGTCCAGTATACCGTACAAATTTGTTTTGCATTTTTCTTGTCGTGCGGCAAGACATAATGTAAAATAAGTTTATAATAAGTCAGTATAAAAGTCAGACATTGCTGCATGTGAGAATGACACTTAGAAACAAGTTTTTAGTCTTTTTTTAATGATCCCATATTTTTATCTGATTTGTCTTTGTTGCTTTGTCATTATAGAATGTTATCGTTATTAAATCTAAGAAATGTTTGCTTTGTGAAAATATGATATTCAGTCAAATTTATTTCTCTACAACATTTAACAAAATTTACGCCCAAAGTGCTCTACAATTAAAAAAGAAAATAGAGTAAACACTTTACAAGCAAAACCTCTAATACAAAGGAGAAACAGGTGAAATTAAAGTAACAACTACAACAACAAAAAATGTAAACAATGCAACAGCAACAATGCTTGATTTTATCTTGCAGCATATTTTTACAAAATTATCTGAATGATTTCATTTTGCTGTTTAATATGAAGCAACATTTTTCATAACTGATCTTTAACAGTTTTGGGACTGAAGAGGTTAACAGTGCAATGTGCTGGTTTTGCCCTAGTTCTTGTCCACTATGAACTGGAAATAAGTCTGTGGATCAGACACATGACCTGTCCTTTGCTTTTCTTGAGTTTTAGTCCCCTAATGACCATTGGAGCTGTCATTCAGTCGCTCCGGTTCATACATCAAAGTCAGACACCCTTACCAGCCACTGTCCTTTCATGTATGGAAGATGAATGTAAAGCTGTTATGCGATGCCTATCAAGTTCACGTGTAAGGTCAACAGTCACCCAAGGGTCCATTTGAGACAGGTAGAGGAGATGAGGTAAAGTTACACCTGTTAGAGGAGACAGGTGCTGCATTAATTAGGTTTAATGACTCCTCCTCCTACCCCCCTCCCCCACCCACCCACCACCCACATTTCAGTCATCTCTGTCCTTCTAAAAACCTACATCCTCATTTTCAATTCCCGTTTCATTAACAGTACTGTAAATGATTAGATTTGTATAGCAAGCGCTTCATATTATTTGTGTGAGGGCTTGTAGAAAATAAATCCGAATGGGGCATGTTTGTGTGATGGTTAAATGGTTTATTTCAGAAGTGTCATGCACATGCCCCCTCAGATGTTTGAGCCAAGTGGATTTTGATTGGTCTGACTGATTAACAATAATACAAATAATATGAAGATCAAAATTAATCTGTATGATTATTGTAGTTTGAAAAGTGTTTGTCTAAAAACCTGTGGCAGAAATATCCCATATTCACATACATTTGGTCTGCGTAATCAACCGTCAGATCATTAGCTACAGGTAAATAGTGTAACATTTATAATGAATAGATATCACTACTTCCTGCAGCTGATTAATCACAGTAAATTAAAACAATTGTTTTGTATTACAAGTTTTCTGAAATGTTGCTTAAATATGCAAATGATGCACTAATTTGCATACATTTCTAGACGAGAAACCTGCCTCGTTTCATTTTGTTGACATATTAGAGCTAAAGTTTTTTTTTTATTGAAAAAAATTAAACACTTGAAATATGTATTTTGGATGTTTTCTTTCCACTAATCTGACAGAAGTGGAAAACATAATAGCCTAAAATGTGCCTGACAAAACAATAGTTTTGCTTGTAGTGGCTTACCTTAAACAGAAAACCTAACATCATGTTACTTGAAACTCACTAATTTTTTTAACATCTCAAAAAGAGTTGGATGGATATTTGCATGCAACTAACCCTAACCCTATAGTAAGCACAAGTTAATTATTACTCAGTACGTATAATTATATTGTAATGCAGACACCTTAAAATAAAGTGTACCAAAGTTTTTTTTTTTTTTTAATCTCGAATTGGACGAAGTGACCCAAGAATGCCACTGTTGGCAGTCGCATGACTCGTCTGGTTTATATAGATGTTAAGTGGCTCTATTTCAGTGCCAGATAATGCAGTGAAAAAAAGTAAAAAGTAAAAATATTTAAAGGTGGGGTATGTGATTTTCTTTTTTGACCATTTTTTCAAAATCACTTGAAATCCTATTCCTAACCCACTTACAGCCACTGAGTTAGAAGCACTGAAATGAAAATTAAGCAATTTAATCATCTGTGGAACTGGCAGGACTCGAAAAACTTCATTTCCAAGACCACCTAAAATCATTGGACTGTAAGTGCGTCAATCAAACGGTCGTACCAACCCCCCCCCCCCCCCGAATGGGTGGAGTGGGTGGAGTCAGGGCCAGCGTTGGAGGAAAGAAGGTAGGACCTTTTGAGTTGTGTATTTTCAGAATCTGCCGGCCGTTTTGCAAATCCCATACCCTACCTTTAAGGGGGTATAATCCCTAATAGGTGCATGATGTCTGCAAAATAGTTTGCGTGCTGTTGCGTGAACTCTGTGTCCAAACGTGACTAGAAGACCCCTCGTACTGTAAGGGTATTACTTGACCTTTGGTGTATACTTCATAAGCATGCTGTAATTGTTGACCGGAGGGGGTTGTTTATTGGATAATGGGTTAGTCCAGCAGTATTTATTGGCATAGAGTGGTGGGGTATTGGCGTGTAGTGTGCTGTAATTGTGTAATGTGGTTGCTGTGGTTGTGTATTGGTCGGACTGTTCATTGGCGTGTAATGGGATCATCCCTCTGTGCTGCTGGATATCATAAAACACCATCAGTGGAGGGAGTGGATGATGCACCGGGAGATGAGAGGGCCTAATCCTCTCCCTCTGCTTTCTGCTGGAGGGGGATCTCTCTCCCTCTCTCTCTCCCTGCTTTTCTCCATCACTCTCTCTCTCTCCCTGTATTATTATCCCATGCTTGGCGTCCTTCCCCTGCTTCTCCCAGTGCCAGCCAGTGGGTAGAAGAGGCAGCAGGGGAATTTAGAGTCTAAATATACTCACCATGGGTAAATATGTCCGCTCACACTGAGAGAGAGCAGAATAATCCTACAGGCCTGCGAGAGATTAGAGATTTCCATGTTTAATCCACTCTCCCCCTCCCTCAGGTTGGCTGTTAGCAAGTGGGTCCTCTCTGCTTGTCATGTTGTTCATTTTCCTGGCATATGATCAGGTCTTTTTTAAAGTTGGCCTCAACGTTCAATGTTTTCTATATACAGCAAGAGGGAGAGGACAGGAGAAAAATTGAAACTGTTGTTGTCATGACTCGCTCTACTTCAGCCAACACATCGTTTACCTCAAATGGGAATATTTTGACCGTGAACAAAGGTTGTGAAAGTCAAATGTCAAGTCAGTATAGTGATTATATTATATTAAGAGTTTATTTAAAGATTTAAATATATCAATTAACACTAGTGAACATGAGCTAACTATGAGAAATACTTCTAAAGCATTTATTAGTCTTAATTTCTACATTCACTGATTATTGCAATCAAAAGTTGTTTATATTATTTAATGCTAACATGAACTAACAAGTTGTATTTTATTAACAAAGGTTAATAAATACTGTAACAAATGAACTGATCATTGTTAATGTTAGTTAATGCATTAACTAACATTAACTAATGGTACCTTATTATAAAGTGTTACCAAAAAGATTAATAATAAACTAATAACTATAAAAAGATAATTAAATTAAGCTAAGAAAGTAAAAGAAAAATAAGCTAAGAGCAGTAAAATAGAAAAGTACTGGATTATTTTTAAGTTTATCATAAAATTTGATGTGATCTTTTAAGTTACAGCACAAGCACTTTCTCCTCAGACTAATGACACACAAACAATTTTCAACAGCGTGCCTTTATTGAACACAGTGTGTAAACATACAACATTTCCTACAACTGGAAATATGTATAATGCATAAAAGTGAAAATTGTGCATCAGTCTGTCCAAAAACAAATATGCAATGGCAGGTAAACAAATGTTCTGAGCAGGGTGACATACTTTTTAAAAGCATATTTATTCATTCATTTGGATTTAATTGCAGAGATTTTTATTATTTATTCCATTTGTCTATTTTTTTGTTGTTGTTGTAAAAGGACACTATTGTTTTTATTTAGATTTCAATTATTTTGCATTATTTGATATTTCAGGTTTAGTATATTTCACATTGTTGCTAAATTGCAGATTTTGTATTGACATTTTTAGCAGATTTAATTACTAATCTGCAATTTGAGATCCAGCAGCAGCACCCATTAAATCCTCAGTCCTGGAGTCGTGAATGTGTCTCGTATGATACGGATGCTGCAGTGCTCAGTATGCAGTCAGAATCAAGACTCTGCGGTGGCTCCTCAGTCAAAAACAGCCGCCCCTGTTTTTATGCAGACCTTGATTAGTTTACTGTCGCCTGATTAGAAATTAATTAAAATGATGAAACAGACTCCAAAGGGGAGGTGGAGGGACGCTTTAAAGGGGGGAGGGGGCTGATGACTTTCATACAGCCATTGTGCCTCCGTCCGAAGGGATGCTCTATGTGTGTGTGTGTGTGTGTGTGTGTATTTGTGAGCACAATAATCAGAATACCACTTATGGTAAAGAAGAAGGCCGGTTATGCCGCGTGCGGTCCCTTCCCCCATCGCTTTGTGTTCTCTCTTTCTTTTCCCCACTCGTTTTCGACATTTCCTCAGATACTTTGCTTTCGTCTCCCTATTTCTTCTCATTTTTCTATAAAGCCTCTTTCAGTTTTTCCAACTCTAATCAGTTGGATACATTTTTAAATATACCATTTCAGTAGCTGTGGCTGTGTGCAACATGTTTGCAGTCTAATAAACGGCAGGCTGAACTCCTGAAGCACCAAAACGTGGGCAGAGATACAGCTAGACCTGGAGTTAATTATCAAAATTGCTGTAGACAAGCCCACTAACATTATGTAATGATAAATACTGTGCCATATTAGGGCCTGATAACATCAATGTTGTGGATAGCAAGCAAATTGCCGCTCCATAAGCGGTTTATACAGCTGTTGCATTTCTGCATTTCACAGATGAATGAACCTGTAATTGGAGACTAATGAAGCCCGGAGGGGCTGTGTGGCACGGAGTGCTCACTTCGCTATTTATTTAACTGTGGACTCTTCAGATCAAAAGGCTCCTGTGTTTACCCCATGGCTCTGTGGATCATCTTTTCAATTTAGCCTGACAACCGCTGAACAGCAATCCCTCAGAGACAGACTCAATCTCAAATAGGTGAAGAGAGAGAGTGGTTAGAAGCCAGTGTGTGTGTGTAGGAGAGAGAAAGGGAAAGGTGGAGGAGACAGCTGTAGTGGGTGGAGGGAGACACGGAGAGTATTGTTTTATGACAGGAATTTATTTGATAGAAAAACACAGGATTTGTCTTGAATTGTCTTGAATATTGACATGCCTGTCATGGTGTCAGATTCTTTAGTGGTACACTCGAGTGCTATTCTCTCATCTGTTGCATGAAGTGCCACTGACGCAGAAACCACTGGTTGCAAACATAACTCTCAGATATTGTCTGTAGGAGCATCAACTTAATGTGTATGGTTGTTTAAAAGGATTGTTCACTGAAATATTTAAGTTCTGCCATCATTTACTCACTGTCATGTCATTCTAAATCAGTATGATCTCTTTCTTCTGAAGAAAACAAAAAGATATTTTAAAGAATGTTTCAGCTGTTTATGTCCATACAGTTAAAGCCATATATTCACTGTAAAAATAAATACAAAAATGATTTCCAGTATTATGGGGTGGCATATATGCCTGTATATTTTTTTCAATATACTGTAACTGTATTTTATTAGGTGATATAATGTTAAAATATACCAATCTACATGAACAACCAAAATATGCTTTTTACCTCAAAATATACTGATAATCGCCATAATATTATGGGTGGTATGACAGAAAGCAAAAAGAAAAATCTGAATTCTTTGTCAAGACAAAATACCATCAGGGTAATACACATGATAACAGTAAAATAATCCAATAAACATTAACTACATAACAAAAAACATTCTTACAGTTAACCAATTAACAGTTTTTATTGTTCTGGGGCATTAAAAAAAAATTCTCTATAAAATGACAAACATTTTTTACAGTGTATGATCACGGTGTATATGAACATAGCAAAATGTAAGTTTTTAATGCAAGTTATGTAAAGTTATTCACTAATGTGTACAGAGCCCAAATTATATCAGACTCCACATCAATAACATCCAACCTCAATAGTTTGAGTGTCACATGACTTGGTGTCATGACACAAGCATCAGGAACATCAAGGATGCGTCCCAAATCGCATACATGTGCACTATTCTACGCTATTTTGTAGTATATATAGTGCGAGTAGTGCGTTCACACTGAAAATTCTAAAAAGAAAAAGTGCACTTTAAGTACTCGGATGATGCACTTATTTAACCGAAAAAACGAAGTATGGAACGTTGGACACTTCATGCACTCAACTGTCGCAGCTTTAATAACGTAGCAGAGGGGGAGGGGCTATCAGACTCCGTTGTTGATAGACAAAATAAACGTATGAAGTTCATACACTACATGGTTGAGTATATAGTGCATAAGTACATAGTGATAGTGCGTCATTTGGGACACAGCTCAAGTTTTATGTTATGGACATGTCACCATTTGATTTGGGCTCTGTATATGTCACATCCATAGTAAGGTAGACAAGGCAGATGTAAACAAATAACAAGTTTATTGAAGTGCAGAGTGAGCGATGCAGGATAACTTGAGTGCGATGATGAGCAGATTAGAACACTTAACTGACGATGAACACAATGTCTTTGCAGAATACAGACGAACTCGATGACAAGGAAACACAGGACAATGAACGAAGGAAACCTCAGGACAACAGGTAAGTATCTTCAGGTTGGTTAACAGGTAAGATGAGTCTGTAGTGTCGAGAGACGAGACCACACACTGAGGTGCAGGAGACTGTGAATGCAGTAGTGAGTGCAATCATGACGTGCAGGTGCCGGTGATTAAAATTTAGGTGATTGTGATCTGGTGTAATGATCGGGTGCAGTGGGCGGGAGTGATGATGTGGATGGCTCCGTGACAGTACCCCCTCCTCCATGGTCGGCTCCAAACGACCGGAATATGCGACGATGGAGGCGACCACGACTTCTGGGCGCAGGACGAGTGGGATGATCTTGATGGTACTGGGTTAACAAGGAGGGATCAAGTATGTCATCCCGGGCCACCCAGGAACGCTCTTCCAGGAACGCCGTATCCCTCCCAGTCGACCAGGTACTCCAGTCGATTGCCCCGTCGTCGCGAGTTGTTGATGGATTGGACTTTGTAAATGAGTTCTTCTTCCTCGACTTCAGGAGGAGGAGGCACTTCAGGTTCACCGGGTTCTGTGTGGGGAGGAGACAAGGGTTCAGAATAGGGTTTTAACAGTGAAACGTGAAAGGATGGAGAAATACGGTACTGTGCAGGTAGGTTGAGCCGGTAAGTGATGTCGTTGAGCTGCCTCTGGATGGTAAATGGGCCTATGTAGCGGGGACTCAGCTTACGACAGGGCAGGCGAAGACGGATATCTCGGGTAGACAGCCATACCTTTTGTCCAGGTTGGTATTGGGGTGTCTCTGATCTTCTGGCGTTGGGTTGTGTGGTGTGTCTCCGCACTGCCTGTTGTAGATGGATGTTAGCTGAGTCCCTCACCCTCTCGCTCTGCTTGAACCAGTGATTAACAGCTGGAATCTCTGATGGTTCACCGGACCAGGGAAACATGGGAGGCTGATATCCTAGGATGCATTGAAAAGGCGTGAGTCCTTTGGTTGACTGGCGGAGAGAATTTTGGGCATATTATTCCCAGGGAAGGAACCGGTTCCAGCTGTTCTGGTTCTGGTGGCAGTATGACCTCAAGTACCTCCCGATCTCTTGGATCTTGGGCTCAGTCTGGCCGTTGGTCTGAGGATGATAACCAGAGGATAAACTGATGGAGACTCCAAGGAGTTTGAAGAAGGCTTTCCAGTCACGGGAGATGAATTGAGGACCTCGGCCGGATACTATATCCTCAGGGAGACCAAAATGACAGAATACATTCTGAAAGTGTGCTTCGGCTGCTTTGAAGGCTGTAGGTAATCCACGGAGAGGGATTAGCTTGCAGGCTTTGGAGAATCTGTCGACAATGACGAAGATGCAGGTATTGGACTCTGATGGTGGAAGGTCAGTCAAAAAGTCAATTCCCAGATGGGACCACGGACGATGAGGGATGGGTAGTGGAACCAGTTTGCCAGCGGGTACTCGACGGGGAGTGTTGGTGATGGCACAGACTGAGCAACCCTTGAGATATCGGGAGATATCTTGGGCCATAGCAGGCCACCAGTAGCGTTGACTATGGAGCGAGAGGGTTTGCTGGCTACCTGGGTGTCCAGAGCCCGGCGAGGTGTGAGCGGAGTCCTGAAGGGGTAGACGTCAAGATGTAGGTACGTAGATGCACCCTTCTGGACCTCCCGGCGGATCAGGTTCTGCTTGAGTAGCAATTCGAATGTCTTCATCTAAAGACCAGAGGATGGGACTGACTATCATGGCTGGAGGGAGGATGGTTTCAGGATTGGTAGGTTCCGGATCAGGTTAATGGAGACGTGAAAGAGCATCAGCTTTGGAATTCTTATATCCAGGTCGATAAGTAACTAGGAAGTCGAATCTCGTGAAGAGGGACCATCTGGCTTGGCGTGGATTGAGACGACGAGCTTCTCGGAGATATTCTAGATTCCTATGGTCTGTGATGACTTCAAACTTATGTTTAGCTCCCTCCAGCCAATGTCTCCACTCCTCTAATGCAAGCTTGATGGCAAGGAGCTCTCTGTTGCCGATGTCATAGTTCTGCTCCGCCGCGGACAGCTTTTTAGAGTAGAAGGCACATGGATGGAGTAAAGGGGGGTTCCCCTGCCGCTGTGAGAGCACCGCTCCCACCCCAGTGGAGGAAGCGTCCACCTCCACAGTGAATGGTAATTCTGGATCTGAATGGGTGAGGATGGGAGCGGTGACGAAGGCGTCCTTGAGAGTGGAAAAGGCGGTGGTAGCTTCTGGATTCCAGGACAGAGACTTGGACCGGGTCTTGAGGAGTGAGGTCAGAGGAGAGCTGAGAAGACTGTAGTTATGAATTAATCTGCGGTAGATATTTGCGAATCCATGGAATCTCTGTAGTTATTTGATGGTAGTTGGTTGAGCCCAGGTCCGGATTGTGTCCACCTTCCTCTGGTCCATCTGGATGCCTCGTTGGTCAATGATGTACCCGAGAAAGTGAACTGTTGAAGTGTGGAACTCACATTTCTCTAGCTTCAGATAGAGCTGTTGTTCCCTGAGGCACTGGAGAACCTGTTTCACGTGGTGCCGATGTTCGGTGAGGTTCTTGGAGAATATCAGGATATCGTCGCCCCAGGTAGCAGGTCGATGGCACAGTCCCATGGTCGATGAGGTGGTAGTTGCGTTGCCAACCGCTTGCTGAACACATCCTGGAACGCCCGGTACTCTGGAGGAATCTCCACCTTCATGTCAGACGCTGGACTCTCGATGGTAGTGGAATTGGCGGCGATAGACGAAGTGGGAGAACTGGAATAAGGACGAGGAACCTTGATCACGGGGTTTAACAGGTCTGATGACAGGAGGTACCCCACTGGAGAATCTCACCAGTAATCCAGTTTATCCGAGGTTCATGTTGGAGCATCCATGGGCGTCCCAGGATGATGTCCGCGGTGGATCCTTCCAACACCAGAAACGAGATCTCCTCAGAATGCAGGGAGCCGATGCGGAGCGTCATGGTGGGGGAGAAATGACAAATACGACCACGACCCAGCGGCTTACCTAGGATGGTGTGAATCTCTAGGTTCTGGGGACAGCGTCTTCTCTTGACATTGAGCCTTTGGAGGAGGTTGTGAGAGATGAAGTTGCTTGCCGACCCAGAATCGATGAGAGCTTGTGCTGGAACAGTAAAATGGGATGTTACGAGGCAGACAGTGGTATGGGTCAGAGATGCATTCTTGGGAGAAAGTTGGATGGTACTCACCGCTGGGCGTGAATGTCGAACTGGGCAATTAGAGATGACACGTCCTTCTCCCCCACAGTACAAGCACAGACGATTAACCCATCTTCTTTGACGGTCCGCTGGTGTTAGTCTCTGATTATCCTCCTGCATTGGTTCTGGTGTTGGAAGGGCGGCAGATGGTACTAGAGGCGGAGGATGCAGAGCGGGTTGGAATATTGGACAAGCAGTAAGTCGTTGGGAGACTCGGATCGATTTCTGGATGAAGTGCTCTAACCCCATGTTATCATCATGTATAACCATCAATGAACGAATTTCAGGATCTAGACCTTGGCGATAGGCTGTGAAGAGAGCCACTTCGTTCCATCCGCTTGCCACAGCGAGTGTGCGAAATTCCAGGGCATAGAGTCCCACCAATCGTGTGCCATGTCGAAGTTTGAAGAGCTGATCATGGACAGTTAGAGTGGACGTGGTTTGACCAAAAACTAACTTGAAATGTCGAGAAAAAAAATGCTGATAACGACTTGGTGATGGGAACTTCTGCTTGCCACAGCGCTTGAGCCCACTGTAGAGCTCGACCGGAGAGAAGAGAGATTATAAACACTATACGCGCTCGATCGAAGGTGTAAAGATGGGGTTGCATCTCGAAGTGAAGATTGCACTGAAGGATAAACCCGCTGCAATCCTCCACCTCGCCGCAGTAGGTCGCTGGTCGGGCCATGGGACGGGCAGAGGCAGCAGGTGAAGAAGTAGGGGGTGGTGGAGGCAGTGCTTGCTGAACTGCGTTCACCAACTCAACGAATGAATCCGTGACACCCGTGTTCGTGCTCTGCATTGCGTCGGTCTGGTCTTCTGTCACATCCATAGTAAGGTAGACAAGGCAGATGTAAACAAATAACAAGTTTATTGAAGTGCAGAGTGAGCGATGCAGGATAATTTGAGTGCGATGATGATAAGCAGATATGGTGAACACTTAACTGACGGTGAACACAATGTCTTCGCAGAATACAGACAAACTCAATGACAAGGAAACACAGGACGATGAACGAAGGAAACCTCAGGACAACAGGTAAGTATCTTCAGGTTGGTTAACAGGTAAGATGAGTCTGTAGTGTCGAGAGACGAGACCAGACACTGAGGTGCAGGAGACTGTGAATGCAGTAGTGAGTGCAATCATGACGTGCAGGTGCCGGTGATTAGAATTCAGGTGATTGTGATCTGGTGTAATGATCGGGTGCAGTGGGCGGGAGTGATGACGTGGATGGCTCCGTGACAGTATACATGAAGCGGATCAGTGATTTAATTTGATCTGAGAGTGAATAACAGTTAATTGTTGGATTATTATTATTATTCCACCTTTATGTCCTTTTGGAAGCTAGAAATGTTTGGACCCCATTAACTTTCATTGTGCTGACAAAAAGAGATGAAACATTCTTCAAAATATTGCATAATGATGATGGAATGATGTCTATTTTTTGTCTCTATCTAATTTATTCCTTCAATGATGTCACATGTTATGATGACATCAGTTTAGATGGTGTTGTCCCCTTTTTGGGGTGGATTTGGGGATGAGGAAGGGTTAAAGTGTTTGGGAAATGGCCAGTGTAAGTGTACAGATACATTCACAGCTACACACACTTGTGTACACTTGTCCCCTCTATGAGCTGATCCTGACGCATGGTGGTCTTTTTTAATGAGTGTGTAAAGCCTAATTGGAAAATGCTTTAAATAATTTCTAATTAGATGGAGTGTGGTTTTAATTGGTTTGGTAATCTCTGGATTAATTAGCAGTGCTGTGTAACATGTGTATATGTGTGTCTGTGAATGTATTTGTGTTTGAGTGTGAATGGACGAATGAAGGGTTCTTGTAGACGTCCAGCCACTCAAGGGCTTCTGTGGGAGCAGGAGGCCCCAACAGAGGCATCTTTGTTTGGATTGTTGTTCTGTGGGTGGCCCTGCTGCACTGAGAGAGACACATTTGTTAACCAGCATTAAACTGAGCCTATCAAAATGTCCCAAACCCAATCCTCTTGTCTCTTCTTCCTCCATACCTCACTTTTGCTTCACAAAAGTCCATCTGAAATCCGCTTCATTATGAGATGGGAAATGGAGCATTTTAAAACCGATCCTCTCAGCCTCTTCGAATTCTCTTCCTTTTTTTCACCACTGTCCTGCACTACTCTCATCTCTGATTCTCATTGCTCTCTCTCTCTCTCTCTCTCTCTCTCTCTCTCTCTCTCTCTCTCTCTCTCTCTCTCGTTCTCCATCCCTTCTCCTCCTCCACCCCTTCTCCTCCTCCAAACTTGGTACCCTTGTACACAGTGCTAAGTGGCCACTCGTGCTATGGATGGAGGAAATGAGGTGAGCTCTGGATCTCTAAACCTCCCCCTCCTCTCATTACTCCATTCTTACCTCACTAAGAAATTCAGGAGGGGAAGAAAAGGAGTGAGAGGCCTTTGGACACTTGTTGCCACAAGGCTCTTATTTGAAAGATTGCTTCACGAATTAATTCAAGGTTATGCTGGAGCAGAGCATCTAGAACATTTCAGGAATGAATCTCTGCTGTTTTTTTAAGTGATTTTCATTTAAATTCAAGTGGACTACAAGTGGACTTTATTGTATATCTATCTCTACATTCTCAGGAAAAAGGTCACAAGGGTGGTACCATATTTGTACCTTTTGAAAGTGTACCACCCCAGAAAAGGCTTTTGTACCTTTTTTTTATTGCATTTCTTAATATTTGTAACATTTTAAAGGAGATCTTTTCATACTGTTTTCTGTTTCTCTGTAATGTAATTCTCAAGGAGTGTAACCGTTCAAATTGCTCACGGTTTGTTTTTATAGATAGATGCCTTTATTCATCCCCACTGCATCCCCCATTATAGGTTTTAGGGTTGCCGTTTCGGTACGGTTCGGTATGTGCTATGTTCAGGGGAAAAAGGACTACTGTCAAATAAAAATAAAGAAAATAATAACACATAATGAAACTACAAGCAACAGCACAAACTAATACAAAAGAGCAAAGATACAAATAAAATAAATAATGATTTTCTGGTTTTTCAGGAATAGATATTGAATAAAGTAATCAAATTTAAAATAGCATTGCAAATACTCTTCTTTGTATAAATTAAATAAAAGTTACAAAAGCTATTGAATCAAGAGCAGTGAGTGATTTCCTTATCTTTTGTTGTTTGATTAACATTAAAGCAGGAATATTAGGCTGCGATTCGGATATACATGCGTTGTCTTTCTCGACTGTTTACGTTCCCTTAACACACACTAATCTTCTCACAGCGTGCGCGAGTTCTGATTAGTGTCTTCTCTTCTTGCTCTTTAATGTTTAAATTGGCAAGGCTTAAATGAGTTAAGTTTAAACACAGAGAGCAACGTGTGCTGTTTAGGTCTCACCTGCGCTCGCACGCTTTCAACGCGTAATGTAAATGAAAACGGCGTAAATGACTGGTCATAATTAGCATACGGCACTCCCATTGAACAAAGTTTACAAAGAGTGACTGTTTTGTCCAAGTTTTTTGATCATCGCTGTTGTAACATATTGAGAAGCCAGAATGCCTCTATCGACAGAAACATGCATTAGCCGAACTTTGTCCGTCTGTTTTACGCTTTATTTCCAACAAACTATATTATAGATGTGTCGTCAGATTTAAGATGAACCGCGTTGCAAGTGCGTGCCGAACCATGGGTGGAGAACGGTACAGTTAGAATTTTTTTTTACTGAGAACCGTTACACCCCAATAATTCTCTCGTTCATAATTTCCAACTCCACAAACACATACACCCCCACACTGACTAATATCCTGTATTTTTTTTCCATTTATACTCAGTTTCTACTATGTAACCATAAATTAATTATAGAGTTCTTAATTACACATCTTCTGAAGTGACATAGAGACTATGTATAAATATCTCAATTAACCTAAAGTCTCATTTTTGCAGATGCTTCCAATTTTGTAGGTAAATAACTAGAAGAATAACAAAGTGCAGTAAACTGTAAAATGATGTACTATAATCTAGTGTGTTTGATCATAATAATAAATGTAAATAATATGATACTAGTTTGCAACATCAAGCAGCATAACAGACTGTTTTTATACAGCTATAATAATTGGAAGTGGATGAGACCATGAAGCCTTCCATTTTAGAAAATGGCACCTGCTTTTACCTTAAAAATAAGGTGAATAACTTGAATGCAATGCGTGTTGCTTTATAAGTGTAACTAGATAAGTGTCTGCCAAATGCATTAATGTAATATGAAGTTGTCCTAAAACAACTGCCATGTTCTTAACCTCTATTCTTTGAAGCTAAAGTATGTCTTAAGGCATGTTTTGTCTCTCGCTCGGCCCACCTTAATCCTGACCTGTGTGCTTTATTCTAGATCCTAATGCATAGGGTATGGCTGCTCCCCTGGCCTTTTCCCTGACATTTATTGGGCCTGTGCAAGGACATGCCCTTTTCTCCATCTCCCCGGTTCCTCCCTGTTAATCGGGAGGGTGGAAGGTGGGGGGGATTGGGGGGTGGCGAAAAGCAGGCAGATAAGGCCATTGTTTGGCCTGACAATGTTCTGATGATACGGCCAGAGAGGATCGCTAGCCTGCGCCTCCCCTTTCAGAGCCCGCCTGCCACCAGAGAGAACTCATTACTACAGAGCAACCAGGTTAATTAGCTCACAGAGAAAAAAAAAAACCGACAGAGAGAGTGAAAGAAGACAGACAGAAAGAAGGGGAGAGAAAGAGAGAGACCTCAGGGTATCTTAAAGAAAAATAGACTGACATCTGTATTTACTCCAGAATAAGTTTTTACAAACGGATTTCCTTCTGGCTGACTGCTACTGACGTGAATGGTCACCTGCTCCATTACAGGAAGCTGGGAATTATGGGTAATATCTAAACCTTACTGTCTGTCTGTCATAGGCTGTTAACTTAGTGGCCATGCATTTAAAAAATGTTTTAGTTCCAAAGTTATGTCAGCAAATTTCATGGAACTAGTGTAGTTTAAAAACAGATCAACAGGGGGAGCTCTGCAACCCCACAACTCACAGCCCTAAGCAATAAATAACCTGCAATCAGAGGTCATCCACAGGCACTTTATTTTATACTCACTGTTATACATGGATGGGCCCTGTCTTTTTGTGTCTGTACGTTTACAGCTTTATGTGTGTTCATCAGGTGTATTTGGGAAGACCTGAACTAGAGCTCATGTAGCTCAATAACACTAAACACACCAAGGTCCAATTCAGACAACTTCCATACTGAAAGAATAAATGCCTTAAAGGGTTAGTTCACCTAAAAATGAAATTTCTGTCATTAATACTCACCTTTATGCCGTTCCAAACCCGTAAGACATTCGTTCATCTTCAGAACACAAATGAAGATCTTTTTGAAATCCGAGAGCTTTCTGACCCCCCATAGACTGCAATGTTATTACCACTTCCCAGGCCTAGAAAGGTAGTAAAGACATCGTTAAAATAGTCCATGTGACTACAGTAGTTCAACTTTAATGTTATGAAGCGACAAGAATACTTCTTTGTGTGCAAAAAACAAACAAAAATCACGACTTAATCCAACAATTTATTTTCTGACATGTCAGTCTCTGACGCTGTTCACGTTGTAAACACAGTGCAGCCCTTCCGGGTTTTACATCACAACGCCGGCTCAGTATTGGCAGGATCCTGCATCAGCATCACACGCATGCGTCACAGTGCTCACGTGAACAGAGTCAGAAACGGACACAGAAGAGAAGAAATTGTTGAATAAAAAAGTTATTTTGTTTTTTTTTGCGCACAAAAAAGTATTCTTGGAACAACATGAGGGTGAGTAATTAATGACAGAAATTTCATTTTTGGGTGAACTAACCCTTTTAAATGCACTGTAAGCTGCTTTGAATGTCATTTAGTCAGTGTCTGGCTGTTCAACATGGCATCATGACTTTTGCGTAAACATACACGCCACTTTCAAGTCAAGTGGCGTGTTATCTATACGCATTTTGAGCTATCCGCGTGTATGTCCACGGCGAAACGAACCGTCATCTTTTGCGTGTATGTCTACTGCGTTAAATGTCCGAGTGATTCCGCGTGTATGTACACGCCGTTAAATGTCCGAGCGAAACGAAGCAAAATGTAGATCTACATCTGGGGAGCGATATTTTTTTTTCCTAGGGTGGTAGGGGAAGACTCATAAATGGTATTAACCCCAGTGACGGGTAGGTTTAGGGACGGGGTTGGGGTAGGTCATATATTATATATACAGTAATGTCAGGTTAAGTCAACGGCGTTCATAAACACGCTGAAAAGCGGTTATGCAAAAATGGACATACGAATTGGCGTGTCATACATACGCCATTTCATGAGATCAGTCTGGGCTGTTGGATAACTGTAGAGGTTCGTTCCAAACATCCACGACTTTCTTTTTTTCCGTGGAGCACAAAGGGGATTTTTTTAAAAAGAATATCCTGGCCACTCTTGAAGTGAAGGAGTCTGGAGCTGTCAAGGTCTGAAAAAAAAAGTGCTCTATATTCCAAGAACTTTTTTTCCAAGATTCCAGAAACTTTTTCTATGATAAGTCTGTTTGAAAGCTTTTGTCCCCATTCATTGTATTGCAAAAGCCAAACATTAATTAGAAAAATACATTAAAATATATTAACTACATTTACATTTATTTAGGAGACACTTTTATCCAAAGCAGCTTACCAATTAGGAGTGCAAGTGGACTGTACCTTAATGAGGCAATAATACAAGAAGTTCTAGCAATACAAAATACTGAAAGCATAGAACACTTTAAAATTATTATTATTGTTGAAGTCAGCATGATGCAGTTTAAGTGCTTGTGGAAGAGGTGAGTTTTCTTGAATTTGTCCATATAGGGTTAGGTCAGATTTATATGTATTTATTTATTTTCTTTTAAATGCCCTTTTGTGTTCCATAGAAGAAAGAAAGTCATACCTGGATTGACATGAGGGTGAGTAAATGATGACAGAATTTTAATTTTGGGGTC
Source organism: Tiaroga cobitis (assembly GCA_030578255.1). Taxonomy (NCBI): domain Eukaryota; kingdom Metazoa; phylum Chordata; class Actinopteri; order Cypriniformes; family Leuciscidae; genus Tiaroga; species Tiaroga cobitis. Next base: position 27,782,530 of record CM060599.1, read on the forward strand.
AACTATCCCTGGTCTGGGCAGCCTGTCTTCAACAAATGTTCAGCTGCATAAAGGGTAAAGATGCTTGGATGAAATTTGTGGCTCGTGTTTACTGTTTGCAGGAATCTATATGTATCCAAGTCTACATCAGTTATAAAAACTGAAAAGGTGAAATAGAAATCCATGTGTGTGCATCTGTGTCCACTTTTTGACATTTCTGATAGTCAGTTTGATATCAGCTCGACTAAATATCTGTGTTTCTGCAGCACAGTGGTCTTCGTTAGACTCTTGCCTTCATCAGTGCGCTCCGTAATTTGGATCACAGGGGGTGAGACACCTTTCAGCCCAAACACTTTGGAGCCTACATTACAGTACATTACTGAAATAGGGCACAACAACAGGCACCTGTTCAAGTCCTCTATAATCTTCGTCAGATTGACTCTTACCTCCCTCTCTCCTATACAATGCCATGAAGATGAGAGAGATCTAGAGGCGTTTTTCCCCCTTTCTATATCATTATCCAATCATTTTCCATGTGTCTGTGATCCTCCTGATGCAAACACATGCACTCTGCAGATGGAGAAATGATAGAGCCGGAGATGCCGCTAAACTGCGCTCAGATGTGAGGTGTTCTGTCCATTTGCTAGAAGTGCTTGGTCAAAATGCTTTTAATATGATTTAAAACAGTGGTATTTGAGGCGCTGTGAGAAATTAGACCTGACAGGCAGAGGTTCTGCCTGAAGCACATAAGTATAACCAGAAATCCAATGTATTTTTGAATGTACACTTTTATATACACTCTTAAAAAATAAAATGTTCTTAACTGGCATATATGGTTCCAAGAAGAACCTTTCACATTAACAATTAAAAAAAATAAAGGTTCTTTATTTGCATCTATGGTTCTATGAAGAACCTTTAAAATCCATGGAACCTTCCCACTGCACAAAAGGTTTTTAATAGTGGAAAAGGGTTCTTTAGATTATTAAAACGTTCTTTATATTTAAGAAAAATATAAAAACAATTGTTCTTTTAAGAACTGTTCGCTAAAGGTCCTTTTAGGAGCCCAAAATGGTTCTTCACTCCAAAACCTTCTTTTTGGAATGCATGGAACTGTTACAATGTTCTTTATAGTGTAAAAACTTCCGATTATTTAAATAAGAAAAAATGTTTTTTTAAGAACTTTTCACCAAAAGGGTCTTTTATCTGAAAGCAATACGGTGAACTGAAGAATATCCTGCAAAATGTAGAAAGGTTTCCCAGTTTGTTTCGGCCGTGTTTTTGTTCTGTTACAGTATCAGACAGGCAGCATGTGTGTCAAACTGTGAACATTATCTGCCTACCACAGTATCAGAGCACAATCCCATCAGTAGGCTGGTGTAAGGGCCTGTTTAAACAGCTGATGGGAAATAATCCTCTCAAATCCTGCCCTTTGCAGTGTTTACGGCAGTGCGTGTGAGCGAGCGTGTTTGTTGGTGCACGTGCCTGTAAATGAGGCAGTGTTTACCGGCTGCATCGCTTCTTTACCCCAGTTAAGTTACAGGTTTGATGGACTGATTTCACTTCTCCTTCCCCTCCCTACAGCCCTCCATCCATCCCACTCCCCCCTCCTCCTCCTCCTCCTTCTCCCCACCTCCCCTCCTGTCTCTTCATTCTCTCTTTTCTTTAGAAAGAGCGAGAGGAGATGAGTGGAGCAGAGCGAGAGAATCCACGGCCATTGTGTGTCAATCACAGTGTGTGTCATGGTCTCTCCCCTTTCTGGTGATTAGCTCTCTTAGAGCAGCTCCTCCGTATCTTCCTCAACAAATGCATCCAGTCTGCAGCCAGCCAGCGAGGCCTTGAGCATGAGCAGTACACACACACACACAATCCAATTACTCACCCTTTTTGTCACACCCAGCTAACACCACACAACACACTAACCGTACTATAAATTACTATGTTACTGTGCAGTTCTCCCACCGTGACCACGGAATGGGCGAGACGTTACTGCAAGGAATATCATGCAGTGTTACAGCTGATAATGTGCACTTTAACACATCCAGGGTCATACAGACCTTGGTTCACCAAATGTCCATTGTAGCACAATCCAATATGAGAATATTTCCAGTTTGGCTGATGTTTGAGTAATTAGACTACTGTTTTAGTATGAGGTAAGTCTACTCGTAAAGGCGCTTGATGATCAAGGCGGTCTGACTCCAGCAGATACTCACTGGAACAGGTTATGGGGGTGTGATGGAGATGGTGAAATCGGTCTGTTCCTTCCGCCTTTGTGTGGTCTGTCAGTGAAACTTTATGGTCGTGAGCAGCTGGAACATATCCTGGTCCACAGCAGGAAATCTGGAAACAGAGGAGTTATCAAAAGTGCTCTGTTGTTTGGGTGTCATTCCTGAGGATGTGGTGAAAAAAATCCTTAGCAAGTATTCATCTTGTCGCTTTTTGTTTCAGAGTTGTGGTGCATTGAGATGCAGAGGAGTGTGTGAAAAAGGGGAAGGATTCTTCCAAAAGAACAACGGGCTTGAAAGTGATATTGTCCTGCAATCAGATCCATAAACTGGCAAATCACTTACTCAAATCATAATACTTATAGACACCCAATCGGATTTGATGCGGTTACGCTTCGAGTCCACTAAATAGTACTTTGCAAATAAAAGTATAAAGAAATGTTTATTTTAGCATTTGATAATACAGCTCATCTTTCCTCCATCGCCGAGGGCTGTTTGAATGAAAGCAACTGAAACAGAGTTCAACTCAAGAAAGAGGTCAAGAACAGCCTTTTCTGTCTGTTCACAACATCTCTTTGTTCTTGAACATATTAACCGTCCTCTACATTACATTAATCATGGAGGAAAGTACAATTATACAGTGAGAAAAGTGACATTTTCTCACAAAAAATGTCTTTAATATTATTGGAGTACCACCTTTTTAAATTATTTGTATTTAGAAATAAAGAAAGACTGTTGTTTTCTTAGTAGAAAGATTGTTTTCTTTCAAGTTTCAGGCTGTTGCAGAACTTTTCATTGTTGAACGTAATTAAGCACTGATGATCCATTCCGGTTTTCAGCTTTAGTGAGCATCAGCTTGGCTGAAGTTTTTTAGTTTAGAGCTGAAATCTATACTGTAATCATGACCCGGGGCTGGAATTCCCATGCCAGCTGTGGTGCCATCTTACCAATAACAGAACAGCAGAAAATCTTCTTTTGTACCCAGATGATCTGTATCTTAGATACAGCAATGGGAGAAGATTATGAGGAGTATAGAACACAACACGGCACATGAATTCCCATGAATATTACCATTTTTACTGCGGTTCAGAAAGAACAGAAATATGCCTTTGATTTGGCCTTTTGAAGTTGCCATTACACTAATTGTTTTGAGCACACCAAGAGTAAAAACAATCTATTATCTAAAAAAGCATCCTATAATTAAAATATATATAACAAGATTAGTAGCACTTTGATGTTAAATCTATTTTATAAACATTTTATGCAATAATCATGTTTAAATCAATTCATCTGTTAAAACAATTTTTTTTATTTTAGTTCCAATTAATGCATGTAGGCTAAATAAACTATAGTTTTAATAGTAATTAAAAAAAGAAAGCCTTATTTTATGCCCCCTTTCTGCATTTAAATTGTTTTGCTCTCCAATAATTATTTCTAAGTCAGATCAAAAAGAGCAAGTGTTAATATATTAAATAGGCCTACTGAGTTTGAGCATTTCATTATTTTATTTTTTTATTAACGCCCGATCCATTTCTGTCTCCTGTAGGTATCTAATAAATTGTAGGCCTACCCCATAATTTGTGTTAAATGCGTAAATGATTTAAATATTTTAGAGAAATGAAGTGTGAGCACCTCATACTCTCATGAGTGACTGAGCACCTGGTAAAAGTGATCGCGCGCTCGCGGTCTGACAGGCACGCGGATAAGCGGGATCACGGGGCTCGCGCTTGCTGCGGGACGCTCGCGCTGCTGCTGACACGGGAAGATTAGCGGTGAGCAGCACTTTCACTACACGCCGGTAATTTGGGTAATTTTATTGCAGGGTTTGTCTATCCTGAAATTACGACGCCAGTGTCTTTGTGTGCGCTGTAATTTCCCCGTTTTCCTCGTCGTGATTGAAGTGAAATGGAGGCTACCGGCGCCCGTGTTTTCTCTCAGAGAATAGCTGCTGCCTCTCACAGTTTCCCCTTTTCCTCTTCTGCCTCTCCACCTCAATTCATTCACCTCTCATCTCTTTTCAAGTGAGAAATAGAGAGTGAGTGCAAGCTTGTTACTTCGGAGGAAACTGAGACCGAAAAGTGAAGGCGAGAAAAATAAACATGTTACTTTTAAAATAACAGGTTGTTAAAAAAAATTATAATAATAATAATAATTGCTGATTATTCATCTCATAATTTATTATCTAATTGGTTATCTAAAATAGTTGTCGTTGTTTTGAGCTGAATCAGTGAAACAGATATTTTTTTTATTTAGCAATAAACAAAATGGCAGTTTCAAGGCCTTTGGCTTTTACCTTCATTTACTGCTTTTTGGAGAACAGAGAGCAGTCTATGAAACGAGATCCATTTATGTGAGGCCTTAATTGAAATATGGCTATTACATTAAATCACAACCAATTAGCAATGCTGATTGCAGCAGAGTCAGACAAACATATTTTACAAACAGCTGTCCTATGGGGAGTGGCTAAAATATGTGACACATGTCAAACTTTTTGGCACTGTAAAAAAAAAAAAATTGTTGGTTTTACTTAAGCTACCTGGTTGCCTTAAAATTTTGAGTTAATTGAAATTAAAAATTTAAGTTAATACAATTTAAGGAGATTGGTTTAATAAATAGAAACTCAAAATATTATGTTATCTGAACCATATTAATTATTGAAAGTTAATTTGATTATTTTTTTATCTTTATTTTTTTATTTCCAGACTATAGAAAAAAGAATATTGCCACACACTGCAGTAATATTCAGTAGGATAAAAAAAAAACTAATCTAAATCTATACCTCAGGTTTAGAACATACAACTGGTTCTAAAGCAAAAATAAATAGCCATTTTTTTTTTAGATTTGTGCTAATTGATTTGTGTCATTGTCTAATCTAGTTTAAATATCACATGCCCAGCGGCTGAATACTGTCGATTTGGCCATGATGTGAAGTCTGGGACCATGAATAGTAAAAGCATATGGCAGGTTCTCCTATAACAAATAATGGTATAGGCCTACATTTTGTCCTGATTGTGGGCAATCTGTTAAAGCCTGTTCAGGGTTTGAAAAGAGGTCTGTGACAAAATGCACTGTTCTTTACCATGGAGACCCGGGTAGCACACACTCGGTTTCTCTGGTAACCGAGGCCTTTCTCCGTGGTGACGGCAGTTGAGCTCCCAGGGAGAGACAAAGGAGCGACCAGCACTGGTAATTTCTTATCTGGAAAAAACCCCATTAGTGCCTGAGTTTAACTGGAGCCCACTCAAATGTAAGGAGAAATTATTGGCATGCAGCCCTGCTGATGGGTAGGAGGAGGGATGGAGGGGCTTGTTAGGCCTGTGTGTGTGTGCATCCATGGGAGGGGTGTCCTTGTCTTTTCCTTAGTTATATCTAAAACACACACATTCAAGTTGCTACTCTATAACAAATATACAGAGAGTTTTTTTAAATAAAAAATAGTTTGCACACATTTTATTCTGTGTTATATGAGAAGGATAGTTCTTGTTATTATCTGTTTTTCTAAATATTATCTAAATGTATTTCAGATGTGGATATTAGCAAATTGCTTTGAGTGTTTCAAGTGTAAGGGTTTAAAATTCAAAACCTTCAGAAGTTATTTTCTTAATTTCTCACAAACGCCTGAATCTGTGTTTTCCCCTACAAATAATCTAGATTATGAAGGAATGAAGTTTAATTTATTTGTGAACTTTTCCAACAGGCTTCCCATAAAGCTGCCATTAAGGAATAATAGAGAATCCGAAAGAGGGATGAAGACAGGTCAGGTGACCTTAGAAAAGAGTGATATTAACTTCTCTCCATATCCCCCAGAAATCCAGTGACCCCTCTTGTTGAAATGGCACAGCCAGCCCCTCTCCCTTAGCTGTGCACTGATGTGACATTTGACAGAATCGTTTGGAGAATATCTCTTTCTCGTTTCGGCTGCCATTCTCTCGTCTTTTTCTCTCCCTCTCTCTTCATCCATCTTGCAGAATACACATATTCAGAGGCAGAGTTGTACAAGCAGAGCATTTAGGATCAAGTAGCCATTAGTTGTTTTGAAAGGATAGAAGGGAGACAGACCTAGGTTGACTGAATTTTTTTTTACTCTTATTGTTATTTTACTCTCACTTATTATTAGAGCTTTCTTGAGAGAGCAAGATCCTTTCTGTATGTCAAGAATGCTCACTTGAATTCCTCACTGTTTTGAAATATAACACGTGTATAAAGCTTGTTCGATAAGGAGTATTATAAAGGAGTAAATATACTGCATTTTGTTTAGGCAAAATAGGCTTTGGACAAGGCACACAGCATGGGACTAAGGGGAAGTGTGTATTGTTTTCTTTATTTTTATTATAATAGTTTATTTTGCAACATTATTACTATTATTTGTCCTGTGTGAGAGCATTTTGGGCCAGTTTGGAAAATGTTTTTTTATGTCTTGCAGACTTAAAACACTTGTTTTCAATGTTGAAAATTCAGCTGATTTACATTTATAAATGTATAAGATGCTATTTGTCACCAAAATAATGAAATTCTTGCTAACATAGATTAGGTTTTATTGAAATTGCAAAATGGTGTGATAGTTTTCAAAGCATCAGTTTTGCATGTCATCATTTTTCCAGCAGAAGTGCATTTATGAAATTATCATTAGCTGTATAATTTGCAGCTTGTTGCATTTTCTTTCTCTTTGTTCAGGAAAATAGTGAACAAAACATTTTGTAAATAAAACTTGAGAATAAATGAAAATGATAAAAATGTATTATTCGTTTGTGGTGGAGCCAGTGAAAATGAGATGAGTATATTTGACATCGTATTAAATGTAAATGACTCTTTTTCAGATGAGAAAGTTGGTATGTAGTGTACTGCAAAACATTTATTTATTTATTTATTTAATGCAGTATATATAGCAGTTATTGCTGCGGGTAATGGCTAAATGGTGCTGAAAACATCATACCGTTACCCCTCTTCACCTCCCTCCCCGTTTCCTCCACCTCCTTACTGCCACCCCCAAATTTCCCAAAGTGTATCATTGCCCAGTCTTATCAAAGTCTCACAACCCCTCTCATTAATATGTAGTCCAGACTGCTGACTCCAATGCATCATTGTCTAGCTGTAGAAGGCGGGCTAATCACTCAGCTCCTATCAGCAGGCGGACAGAAGGCAAGCAATCATGTCTGTCAGCCAGCAGGGAATCATGGGAGATCAGGAGAGGTTAAACAAGGCTGACAGACATGATAATGACGACTCGGTTATAAATTAAGATGTGACGACGATATAGAGAACAACTGGCCAGAAAAGAAAAAGAACCACCTTGCACCATCTCAAAGCCTAAGAGCTGTTTTTCTTTGTGTACGAGTTTGTTGCACCATCATCATTTTTGGTGGGGAACTGAATGAGGCCGTCCTGAATCAGGACAGACATCTGATGATATGTCCAGCAAGTTTGTGCTATCTGACATGAGTCTCCTCTCTGACAAGAGACGGAATTGGAATTAGCGAAGGAAGGCTGAGAAATAGACAGAGGGGTTAAGGAAAGAAAGGGTGCCGTAATATGCTGTAATGAGTCGGGGACCATTTTGATTGCCAGTAGTCCAGTCGAGCCGCTATCTTCCTCTTAGATATAGAGGCAGGCAGCTGCGACTACTTCTTCCATATGGAGGAGATGGACTCTAATCTGATGGGAAGTTTTTCCAGTATATCTGTGTAATTCCAGATAAAGCGGATACAGAACTGACATTTTCCTTCTGTAGCCTGAGAGATTAGCATTGCAGGACCTTTAGTGAAAGCTGACAGGGAATTAGGAAAAGCCGGGGAAAAGTAATCCATCCTTTATTTTCTTTTGTTGGGTGATAGTCTGTTTGATCATAGCTGTGAGTACATGTGAGCTATATGAGATGCCTCTCTGTAATTGATAAGCTTCCTGAGGTGCAGCGGATTTTGCTCTGAGGATGATTACATCACTCAAAGCGCAGCTCTCTGTTCTCTCTCTCTCTTTCTCTCTTTATTTATGAAATCTCCATTGTGTTTGTGTCTCCGTTTGTCTTAGTGTGTCCGTTTATTTGTGCGTGTCAGAGGTTATTCCCATTTCCTGTACTTCAAACTCTGTCTCAACTGGGGTCAAAGGTTAAAGGGACAGCGCAGTCTTTCACGCCCCTCTCATCCTCCATTTGACAGTAAGAGCTCTCAGTTCGCTCTTCTGCACCACCACACCTCTCTCTCATACACACTACAACTGACATGAGCGCTCGGGCACTCAAATGCACACACAAACAAACACACATTGTTTGACCGATTGATTGAAGAGAAGGCTGAAATCAAAATAATTTGGCAGTTTTCAGTCGTTCCCCCCTCTGGTGGAGATCTGTTTCACTTCAATATTTTCTTCTCTCTTTTCTCATCAGTATTGTTTAAAGTATCCCCCCCCCCCCCCCCATTGAAAGTTATGCTGCTGTTTGAGCAGATTACATGATCTCTGGAATGCTATTTTTTTCACCAGAGAGCGAGTCAAAAAGGCATCTCAGAAAATGAAAATTGGTCAAACTCAATGTCCTCCTAGTTATGGGATTAATTAATTTTTTATTCTATTATGGCAATTGTGAGTGAGAGAGAAAGGGATGGGTGGATGGAGAGTGAGAGAGAGAGAGAGCGCTTATGGAGGCAGAGATATGCTGCTGTCATTCATTTTTAAATTCCTGTTTAAGGCGGCAAATGTGGTCAAGATACTTAATTGCATTATTATGCAGGGAAAAAACTGCATAATGTTAAAAACATCTACATAGATTCAACAGGAAATTACAAATGGAAAGAGTCCAGAAGCCTCCCACAATAAAGGCTTTCCTTCATTTAAAAGAAACAGCAAGAGCTCTCAATACAAATCACATACACAAATGTAAATTCATTGTGCACCGACTCCTCCGTCGACATTTTGTAATAACATTACAATGTTTTTTTTCCTCCATTGATGCAAATGACTAGGAAATATTAAATACTTTTGGCTTGTAATGTGGGACAAGTGCCTCCAATCTATTCACAACCACTATACTGTAGGGTAAGGAGGACAGTACAAGGCTTTGCCAACTTTGATTCAACAAATTTCATGAATTCTCCATCTTCTTTAATCTGAAATGTCAAAGATTTTAGAAATGTTGTTTATTTACATTTATTTTAGCAGGAATGCATACGTCCTTAACCTTGAAACCTAATTTGATTCCACTTTTTATTTGGTGTGCCTGTTCATTATGTATTTATATAATAACTGTCAATGCAACACCGAAACACTGGCTTTTACATTATTCTTGTTAAAGAGTATGAATTTATTTTAAATGGAACTGCTTCACATGTGATTAATTTATGTGAATGCAGTTTATTTTAAATAATATTTATCTTAATTTGAATACTTTAGAAAAATTGATCATGAAGTAAATTCTTTAATTAAAACCACATTAAGTAACTAGTACTCTCATAGCCGTTGCAACCTTTTTGTTCAAACAGTGAAATTAATTAGCAGTTTTAGAAACTCAATGTATTTTCTGGTTCACTGCGCCGATCAGCCCAGGCCTTGCTTAATGGAAGAGTTATCTATGAATTAGAATGTCAACTAAGCATCATTATTGCAGTAATGATTTTAGCACAATAGAGATTATTAATTGAATATAATTGAGTGCATATCTTAAATATTAAATAAGAAGTGTATATTGGTATATAAAGCTGCATGTTTCAGATCTTTCAACAATGTGAAGTTGATTTCTCCTGCCATGCAAATCTGCCCTTCTTTTGGGTAAAGATTATTGATACTGAGTTGGCGAATGGCACTTGTGCTCTTTTTGTAAGCTTTGGCAGAGGCTACATCTGAACCGATTTGAGCTAGATGTACAGTAAATATGTGGTGTGACAGGTCAGAGTCCATGGCTATTGTAGATTTAGATCTAAACTAAAATGAAAAAGTTCCATTTTGGAGGCTAATGTAGTCTTTCTGTTAAGTAACAGGTGACTGTCTAGGGAATCTTTTAATTTAAGGTGGATTTTCAGATTTTGTTAGCAGTTTCTCAACCCCGTTTGTAGACAACAGCAGGGAAACTGATATGTGATTTTGATTGAGGTTAAACCTAGATCTAGTAGCCGTCTGCTAAGGTGAAGCCCACCAGGCATATTGGTGTGTGGAATCTGAATGCTAAATGAGCACATTTTGATGTTATAGATACGTGTTTGTTTTTTTTTCAGAAAATGCTTATAGTTTCACAAATGTCTCAGGCAGATTCATAACCCAACGTCACATCTCTGGTTTGAAATCTAAATTGTTTTGGAGACAGGCAGCTAAATGATTTCCTTGGAATATAGAGGAGGTTTGAGCTTATGCAGCAGCCTTGGCAGTGACATGCGGGTTTTTTACAGTTGGAGATTGGGAAGGGCCATTGAAAGGTGGATTTTGTCATTGTCAGCAATAGTTGTGGATCTCATGGGTCTAAGTGTAGCATTAGCAGATTTGCATACTGTAAAATCTGTACTCTATTTTAAAAGCATCTTCCCACATATCTGAGTGCAATACAGTTAGCACGTCAAGTTATCTTTACAAAGCCAGCATTCGCACCATACCTCCTATTGATCTTAAACCAATAATTCATTCCTATATTAATAGCAAATGGCAAAAAGAGTGGAATATGTATACCACAAATAAACTCAATGAAATCAGCCCCAATATTGGGAGAAGAAGCTTCTATAAATGTTCAAACCGATGGGACCAAATCGTTTTTACCCGGTGCCGAATTGGCCATTCCAAGATAACACACACAAGAAGGAGAAGAAGAAGATCCACCAACATGTTCTTTCTGTCGAAACCCTTTATCCCTGAAGCATGTTTTATTAGATTGTGCTGGTTTTAGCACCGTGACAGACCTTTTTTTTTTTACTCTGTTAAAATTTTTCTTCACGAGTGTTAAACCAACTAAGTTAAACCAAATACAGTTTTTTAGTAACAATAGATTGTAAAAAAACTTAAAATGTTTTACCAGAAATTGTCTCGCCATGGAAATAGCCACAGAAGCTGGTAGGGTTAAACAAACAAACATCTTTACTAAGCCTATCCATAAACATTGACCAAATAAGCTGATACTAACCTCCCCTCCTGCTCCTCATGATATTTTTCATTCTCTGAACCTGTTTAATTGAATATCAATAAACCCTGAACCTGTTAGTAACTGTTACCAGAATCATATCTGACATTGAAATGTTAGAAAGATAAGCTTGTTTACACCGCATAACTTGTGCTGGAATTTTGGTTTGACTTCGTCACGCAATGTTATTAACACACTCAACGAATGACATTTTCCAATACTTTCCAGAGCGTTGCTTTAGACATTCAATCTGATATGTCCTTAAAGGATGAAAGCAGTGAGAGTACAGATGAATCGGGTTAATTAAGTCTCTTGCTATCTTTGAGCGCAGTACAGTTAACCCTTGTGGCGATATTGATGAGCACCGTCTATTATTGACTATTGACTGTATTTTATTCCAATCAGGGGGTAATTACAACCCTAAATCCTGCGTGGGGGGGATCAATGATCTGGGTTTCAATGCATCAAACATCACTGTCTGTGCTGGTTTAAGTCGCATCAGTAGGGGTGACAGATGTCCTGTCCGCTCTAAGACTCCCATAATCAAATTGATTGTTTTGGTTACATACGGAGAAACAACAAGAGGCAAAGGTGAATGTATCCAGTCTCAGTGAGCAGACAGAATAAGCTGTCAGACCTAATTCTATAAACCTACTCTCAAGACAGTGTATCAGAGCCGGCACCTGGGGAACAGGCCAATAGACCAGGCCACGCCAGTCAATAAGTATGCTTGAGGTTAATCACAATTTGGATGCATGAGAAGCTCTTGAAATTCTGAGGAGTAAAAAGCAGATATCTGTTTACAACATTTATCTTTACGTTTTCAAATACTGTCTCTGAAACGCTAAGAATAAGGAGAACTTGACACAGTAAATGCTGTATATCTGGAACACTTTCCTGCGACCTTACCGTTATGCACTTTATTTTATGCTCATATGTACTTGTCATGTGGTTTGTGCAGAAAGAGGTAGATGTTGAACAGCTGCTAGAAAAATTTAAACGATGAAGGTCAAAGAAAGATAAAGATAGAGAGCTGAAAATGGTGTAATGGATTGAATATGGTACATACAGTATATTCATGTGAGAGAGGGAGGGTAAAAGAGGGAATGAGGAGGGGTGCAAATTTGAAAGAGGTCTGACAGAGGCGCCCCATCAGCAGCCCCAGGTGTCAGTTGGTGAAAAGGCGAAGATTCAAATTAGAAAAATTAATAACAGTGTGCTAGATGGGGAAGGGAAAAAACACATATTTTGGAATACAGCTGTGACAAGACCAGAGGAATTAGTCCAATTTAAAGTGGTAATTGCTCTGCTAATTCCTCTGCTAATTTCTTCTTCAATTTAACTAAGGATGATAGCATAAAAGCTGGAGACTCAAGTTTAACCCTTTCAGAGGACCTCTCTTTCTCTCCTTCACACACATACACACACTTGAACAAATTCCTGTGTAAACCCTTAAAATCTATTTTCTGATCCTTAATCAACAACTCCTTGTTAAGTTATCTTCCTTGTTTTCCTTTTAACCCCCATTTTGTTTGTTCAATCTGAAGCAAATTTAATATGTAACGTGATGATGAAACCCAGAACACAGAGAAAACAAATATACGAAGCAGAAACTGTTTCTATCTGTGAGGGACAACAATCTTTTGTTGTCCTTCAACTCTCACTGCGTCTTTTCTGAATATCTCAATTTTCTATTCTGAATTGAATATCCTAATAACTGCTTGAACAGTATAATCTTGAATTTTAAACATGTAAAGACATTTTAAATCTATTTTCTCCATGACCTTTTGACATGGTACAGAATTTTCCATTTTTGGTGGTAATGGATTTTTTTTTTTTTGTATTATTATGATTCATTGCTGGATATTGATGTTTGAAATATGTCTATTTGTTAGTATTTTTAATCGTTTTTTTTTGGTGGAAAAACCTTACCTTTTGGTTTTATTCAGAACTCTAAACCTAGATGTAGTTTGTGATTTGTTTGACCTTGTTGTGAAGTTTTCATCCTGTGACTGATGGCTTTCTGATCGCTCTTGCAAAACTCTAATGGGCTATATGCACGCATAAGTTCCGCATTTGACGCAAGGATGCTCTTCAGTTTCCGGTTGGGGAGATTAAAGCGGAGGAAAACCGAGGAAAACGGGATTATGGCAGAGTCTTCAAAATTTACTGTCCTCCTGTCTTTGAAACGAAACTTTCATACGCTTAGATGTCATTTTATACATAGTTATGTTTATTTAATATAATTTTAAAAAGAAGCATAAACACAACGAACGAGGGGTGTCTGTTTTGTCTGTTTTTTTGACTAACGTTTCTTTAGTATAACCATGGAGTATAAAATTCAATATAAATTCTCGGTGTTGCATTGGACTCTACGATCGGCGGAAGTTATCGAGTATCCTTAGACCTTCACCGGAAATACCGCCGTGCATAGAGCCCATTGGTCTGAAAGGCTGTGTATTGAATTTGTTTCTCATCAAGTACTAGTATTGCTGGGATTTGACAAGGAAACAATCAGTAATACTACAATGGGATACAATGGCTTGTCTTTGAGAAAACTCTAAATTTGATTAAGGGTAAGCATCGTCAGTTTGATTTCACATTCATCTCCATTTTTTCCTGACCATATCAAATTTATAGTTTTTAAATTGAATCTTTGAATGATTATTTAATGATAAAATCCATTAATGTTTTGTGCACAAAATAATCTAAAGGAGAGAACGAAACAAATATAGCACTTTTTTTGTGTGCCAGTCCCATTTATCGTATTGCTGTCAGAGATTGAGATAAGTGTTTGCGAGACCAGAGGAAACGACTCATGACATGGTTCTGTGTGAGTTCAGTCAGTCACTTTAATTCCCATCTGTCATGGTTAGTTTCACAGTTGTCATCTGTTTTTCTGCTGCCCGGCAGTCTCACTGTAACCTTTAACCTAAATGCATTTTAGCTAAATCACATTAGCAGCCCCTGTGTTCTTTAGCTTCCCTTTGAACCAGCTGAGTAAGACATCTGTCCTGTTGTGTTCTAGCTCGACGCCCTCACTTGTTTCCTCATGCTCCCTGTCTTATCTGATTTTATGCTTATTAGGTGTCAGCGCGAGGGGCCGGGAGCTAACGGCCAAAGTTCAGCTCTGTCTGAAAAAACGGCGAGCGAAGTAAGATTTCGGTTGTCGCATTTCAAATGAGAGCGATTTGTTCATCCCCATCAGCGTGACACGGCCTTTCTCTTCGACTTTATCAGTTACAAATGTCAGCGAGGAAACAACGGACCTGATTCCTGCATGGCTAATTGTTGGGCCTTAATTAGCCTTGCAGAACAAGGTGTGCAGCTGAAGAGCTTCCATTCAGAGAGCTTTCAGAGGCCGTGATGCAGCGAGTGCCTAACAGCAGATGCAAATCTAAAGAACATGCGATCCCTATTCAGGTGCATCTCTCAGAGGAGCAAGGGGGGTTGTGGGTAATGGGACAAGAGTGTGCGTAAGTGTTATAGGGGGAAAATAATAATATGTCCTTAAACATTTTTGTCACATTGTGTTCCTGTCTTAAATCAAGGTTGTTGAGGACCTATTTAAAGCCCTTGTGCTCATAGTTCCATTGCTTTTATGGTTTTTATATATAATGTCTTTATATATATATATATATATATATATATATATATATATATATATATATATATATATATATATATATATATATATATATAATATATATATATATAATATATATAATATATATAATATATATATATATATATATTTTTTTTTTATACGTGTACCATTTGCTGCATAGGATCAAGTGCTTAACTCCTCGGTGGGTTGATTTACAAGCACCGTCTTCAATGCAATAGTAATTAGGTCTCTATTTTACATGGCCACAATCAGAAATGACCACTTTTATTCATTTAAACCTGTTCTATATTATGTTAGACCTCCTTTATGTGGCTGCAGTAGAATTCATTTATAAAAACAACCCTATTGAGAAACTAATATAATTTAATTTAATTTCTGTCTGGTTTACATTTGTAAGTTTATATACTAATGTACTGCGAAATGTAGTTACCTTTTCATGTGTCACTGCAGATCTGTTGTCAGCCAGAAAATAAGGCGGCACAAAAATACTGTACAAATACACACATACTGTACACACACACAATGGTGCGTGAATGCACGGTCTCTGCTCTTCTGCATAGCTGGATGGCAGCTCTATTTGGTGTGGCCTGTGGTGCATGGCAATTTTGTACTGCGTTACAGTCAATA
Organism: Tiaroga cobitis; assembly: GCA_030578255.1. NCBI lineage: Eukaryota > Metazoa > Chordata > Actinopteri > Cypriniformes > Leuciscidae > Tiaroga > Tiaroga cobitis. The sequence continues at coordinate 27,798,074 of CM060599.1, forward strand.
CTGATGTCTCCATCTGAAATAAACATTGTCATTATCGGTATTCACAATGGATTAAATTACCTCAAGCTTCTCTATAGCAGAGCTCAGCACAGCGTCTTATTGTGTAGGTAACAATGGCTGAGAGATGTGCGCGCCCAGCGTTTATCACTCCACCGCTGACCTGTAGATTAACGCCGGGTCCCCATTCTAACGTATGGCAGAGTTCGTGCTGCTACGCGATTATGTGCTTGCCGTAAGCAAGTTTGCTCCTCGGGCCTTGAGAAGACAAAGGAGCTGCTCGTGTATACTCTTCTAGATTGATAATACGCAACGGTACGCCATACATTGGCGTGCGTGAGCAGACGCAGGCCTCACCTGTTCGAGCACATGTATTTCAGTAGATCATAATTCCTCACTTTGGACTCTGGATGGACCTGTAACAGAATGAAGCTGTGGCATTCTCAGCCCATCCGAGACTATATTTCCTTGCACAATGGTGCAGTGGTGCATATTCCACTCAAGGCCGGGGCACCGAACTCATTATGGGGTCACAGCGCCGTATAATGGAAGTTTAGTCAAGGCCACATGACTGAGAGATTGTGTGGGTTGAAACCGTCAACCTGAGGACAAGCACAGACGCAGCTCTTCGTTTACTCTTCATGAGACTGAACCCAAGGACAGGCGCCATTCAAACACCGCTCTCAGAATTCACATTCTAACCGCCAGAGCTCTCAATTAGTGTTTAGCTCATGAGAGCCACCTTGAGCTAGCATGAGAGGAGAGGTGAGTTTCAATATGGCCCGGCCACACAATAAACGGGTAAAAAGTGGGGGGTGATGGTGTTGAGGCACAGGAGAGGTGGGCTTACGTCATGTCACGTTCACATTTTCTTTTTCTTTGTTTACTTCTCGGTTCACTCTTTTGTTTGTTATTGGCACCAAGTCCCAAGAAAACTCATAAAACCAAAGAAATTTATTTTTAATAGCATTTTCATAGAAATTGCGGTTTATCAGAGCATTATACAAATATGCTTAAAATCTGATACTACTACTACCTTTTGTTTTGTCAGTGTAGTCCAGTGATTCCCAACCTTTTTTTGTTACAGACCAACCAGGCAGGCTCATTAGGGGCATCTCGAAACAAAATGTCTCCATATATTGATACTCTTATTTTATACTATTATGGATCTATATAAATTGTCCAATATCTGCAGTAAAGAGTCTATCACAAGCTTCACATGCAATAAAAAGTGTATTAATTGCTGACAAATTATAGAAGGCATTTGCAAGTTTTGTTTCCAATGTGGAAATATCCTCATGATCTAGCACTTTTTTTCTGACTACATTTCCCATTACTATTTCAGTGTGAGAAACTGCTGCAAATGCTTCAGTGCATAAATGAAAAGTTCAGATGAATCAAACTGAACTGCGAACATTTCAAATTACAGACCTTTTTGCCAACCTGTTTGATCAAAAGAGTGATTGGCTGATAGAAAACATGACTTGATTACTCAAATATTTAAGAAAATGATTCTCAGGTTGGTGTACGATAATCTCCATTTATAAGAATTTGTTAAAAATGGTCTAGCGATGCCCCTGGGCTCAAGCCTTTTCATAAACACTAAATTTTAATTAGGATGAACAGAAATAAGAATTCTTATATTTCTTGTTATTTCCCTATAGCGGCTAATAAATTGGAAGTCTCGCACATATACAAGAAAAATCCTTACTTCCGTGTTGAAAAATAAGATTGATTCAACTAAAAGGTACCTCATCTGGTTGGGAATGAGTGATCGAGCTACAGTCTTTATCTGTCTGTTTGCTCAAATATAAATGACACAATGCAAAATCCAATATTTGAAGCATTAAATACACGTGATGCATCTTTCAGAGCAAGTGCAGAATGCCAAGCCCAATTTTAGTCCCAATAACGTTTTTTAAAAAGCTGGACGAAGCCAAGCTCCAAATCACGTTATCTTGGTCTGTTAGTCTGAAAAAACAGACTGGTACAATTTCAGTCACACTAAAGTGTTTACATGACATTTTAAGACATTATTGTTTTAGTCCAACTGAAATCAAACTTTTAAAGTGCATGTAAATGTACTGACTGGTGCATCATTTATTTTCAGAAACTAGTAGGGCTGCTAATAATAATGAAGAGAGATACAATGAAAAATGTCAAATCTCTTTAAAGAGTAGGCTAATGCAATTGTGTAAGTGTGTAGAGATCCTTCATGTGGCTTCCTCCATTTTTATACATGTACTGTAACTCACCAGCTCCCTGCACCCTCCCTTTTTAAACTCTAAATTAAAGGTTTAGGGAAAAGCCAGGCCTTTCATCTTTCATCTTGCTTGTGTGTGTACCTGTGAGCATGTTTGTGTGATTGTGTAATAGAGTGTGCATGCATTCATTGTGTGTGTGTGTGTGTGTGTCAAGGAACCAATAAACGGCGACTAATAAGCAGGCCTCTTGCTCCCTCCACCTCAAGCAAAAGGACCTTAGACAGCTCTTCCCTTGCTCTCTCTCTGTCTTTCTCTGTCTCTCACTCACTCGCTCTCTCTAACACCTGGCAAATATTATTCATGGCTACAAGGGCAGCATTTTTGAAAGGAGCAGTTCAAAGGCTTTGCCGCTGAGAGCAAAGTGAAGGTGTTTTTGAAAGACTGGAGTGCACTTTTACGCGTGCTGCAGAGCGCAGGGCCATTTCCACAGATGAAATGGTGGAGGGGGAAGGGCGGGTGTGCATTTGCATCCGCACTTTTGAGTGTCGCGGTATGGACGATGGCCATGTAATAATAATATGGAGCTAAGGAGACAAAAGGACGTTATAATTTGTTTTCAGGAGCTTGAGCAGTTTAACTGTAACTGCTTGGATACGCTGCGGGCAGCCCTGCTCAGCAAGAAAAAAGTGTATTGTTCCCCTCGCCATTCGGGATTGTGACCAGGCCGGCTTGGAAGTGAAACCAATCCTGCACAGGGTTAACGAGCCAACAGCCCGCTGCTCATCAGGCCAGCTAATGAGTTCTCTCATGCAGCCCTATCACATGACCTCTAGGGTCACATGACCCATCAAGCCCTGTCTGCCTTTCCCTGAATCAACTGAATATTTCATTTAGCTGAAGATTAACACCAATCAATTAGTCATCAGAGCACAGGCCAGAATCAGTCGCCTAGAGTACCACACTCATAAAGAAGTTCAGGGGTGAAACCTGGAGTCTGCCCTCAGCGTGACTGTCACTGCCCTCTGTGTGATATTAGCCACAATGATTAACAGGGTAGTGTTGCACCAGCACCAGGGTAGGTCTTACACTGAGATGAGTTTGCACTAGGGCCTTAGTAGTTAGTTTGTAATTCTGTTGGTTTCACCATTAGTTTATAAGGCAAGACAAGCTGTATGGCTGCACGATAATGAGGAAAAATGTGATATCTTGTTAAATAGTGCGATATGCGATACAATAAAGTTTTAAGTTTGTCAAATCAATTTAAATTATATTTATATATATATATATATATATATATATATAAACTGAAAATGATATAACCAATATAGATGTTTGATATTCTTTCTGGGAAAAGAAAGCATCACTACAACTTCTGAAAGTAAACAGCAGTGTTTTAGCATTACATAAAAAATAATGTCACAAATCTGACAATGTCATTTTAAAATCAATGTAAACAAAACAAACAAAAAAACTATTTAAATACCAACAACTCTTTGCTCAACTTGGTAATATATAGTTATATCAATCCGAAAACTTGACATCAAGAACATCCAGGTAAACAAAAACCCCTGAAACTAGGGGTGACTGTTAAGTTATTTTTGTTATTTTAATTAATCTTTGTTATTAAAAATAAGAACAAAGAGGCAATTAACAAACAACAGGACAAATACAATAAAACAAAGATACAAATGAAATAAACAGTGAGTGCATTAGATATATTTAACAGTAGCATAAGAAACAATAGAGAAACGGAATAATCAAATGTAAAACTAAAACACTGTATAGTCTTCACATGAAATAAATGAAACTGATTTACATTAAAGCTACAAAAGTTGTTCAGTCAAGAGCAGTGAGTGATTTTCTCTTTTTCTTTTGTTGTTTGACAGACAGCAGCAGGTTTACTGTATTGGGCTGCTGTCACTTTCAGACCTAACGCACGAATCCTACACACATCCGATATATTTCCCAGCTGTTTACGTTTACTAAAGACATAAGCGCCTGCGTTTACAAGAATACTCGCCAAGACAGACATTTTGGTATAACTGTGTGTGTGTATTTGACCGTTCGAGCGCAATAAGTCAGATCCCTGAATTCGGGATCGCTTTCTGTGCGCGAGATTCGGGTGCATGTCAGATAACACGAGTACAGCAGCGAGTTGTTTTCCGCAGCTTATTGCGCTTATTTACTCTTTTTAACGTCAAGCAAGTCACACGTAAGGGTGAGGGTCAGGGTATATTCGGTGAGGCATGACCAGTCTATTCACTTTGCGATATTTCGGTGATTTTGATATATTTGGTGCAGCCCAGCTGGTCATACGTTTTCCAGAAGGAAATGTGTAGTCATAATGACAATGACGTCATATCGATCCAATAAGCAGCCTTCCAGTTTGTAAACTGTTGCTGAATACCAATGCATTCAAGTTTCTTATGGTTGTAGATTTGCTATATTTAACTGTCGATGGTAATAATTTCCATTATATTTTAATGTATGAATAATGATGGAATTTACTATAGCTATTTATAAATTTGGTAACACTTAAATAATAAATAATTTGTTAAAATGAGTTAACTGCATTAATTATAACAATTAAACAATATAACAAACACGAAATAACAACTTCTCCAATATTTAATAATCTTAAAGTGAACTACATTAACAATGAACAGTTGTATTTTATTAACTATCTTTAACAAACATTAACAAATTCTGTAATAATACATTCCTATCCTAATTGTTAGTTCATGTCCGCTAATCCATTAACTAATGTTAACAAATGAGACCTTAAAATCTTACCATACATTTTATGTCTAAATAGTGCAAAAAGATATTTGAAAAAAAAAAATATATTTGGGAAATGTATCTAAAATTAGTCAAGAGCAATATTAATATAACAAACTGAAAATGTTTACATACATTTATTTGAATTCATATTTGTTGTTTATATTTGTTGTTATTACCCTGTTGTGAACCAATAGCACACAGTTTCACATGGGCCACTACAAAGTTATTTATATAACATTCTCTCGCTTAAAATAGTGTAAATGTCTAAGGTACTGTATTACCTAACAGTAAAAAGTAGCTCATTGATGTAATCCAATTATCTGCCATTCTATTCCATGTTGTTACTCCTTATATCAGACTTCCGTAAAGATTTATAGTTCATTCGTAAATTTGAAGTTTATATGTAATGTTACGCAAGTAAACAAGTTGTCTGCAACTAAATATTTAAACGTTGCAAGTTGGTAACTTAGGCAAGCTGGTGAATTAGTAAAACGGTCCGACAAGTTGATATTAGTGGTTAAAACACCCGAGAAGTGGAGCTTTGGGCGAATGCATGGACAAACACAAGAGCGATGGTGGAAAAAAATTGCCTCTCATTTCCAGTAGTTTGCTCTTGAGTGGTTCTCTCCACTTATTTGTCAAGTTTGGTTACATAAGATGTGTGTATGCAGGCCGTCATTAACTATTTATGTTGAATTAGTGAGGTGACTGCTAAGGGTCAACAGCCTGACGTCAGGATTAAGTGTCACCTTTTTGCTGCTGGGCCGATCAGGTATCAGGACTGTTTTTTTTTCTCTGTTGCCCACGCATTCGCAAATCTGCTGCGTCTACTGCACGTCTGTGGATAAATAAGAGAATGGAAGGACAAAGGCAGAATTAGGAGGAAAACAAATGTTTCTTCACCTCTCAGAGTGTAGTGGGGGTGTGAATATGAGATTTGATGGGATTATGTGGATTTTTAAGATGAGAGGGGGTGGACTCAAGCATTCCCACAATCTCCTGTGTGTATGTGTGCATGTTTTCTAACCTTGTCTTGTGGCACATATATCCTGTGTTTTAACAAAGAATATGACATGTCTTAAACCCAGAAATAAGAGAATGTCGGCATTACAGAAATCCCCAGAGACGGATTCTCCTCAGTTGTATCCAGAGAAATGCCTTTTCAAATGAAAGACCCTGCCAGCTATATTGATTTGTGAGTCTGTTTGAGTCTGAGATTTTTGCACTACAGCAAGTAATTTTGGCCACAGGAATATCACAGATACAAACAGTTTAAAAGGTTAGTTCTCCCAAAAAGAAAAATGGTCATAATTTACTCACCCTCATGTTGTTCCAAACCTGTATGAGTTTCTTTCTTCTGCTGAACTCAAAAGAAGAAATTTTAAAGAATGTTGTTAACCAGACAGTTGACGGCAGCCATTGACTTCCATAGTATTTTTTCCCCCTACTATGGAAGTCAATGGCTGCCGTCAACTGTCTGGTTACCAACATTCTTTAAAATATCTTTGCACATCTATTCTGTTTTTACTTGTACTCGGTTAAGCTTGAGTAATACTGTAACATATTATTGAACCCGGAAACACTGTGAACAGTGGTATTAAATTAATGTTTTTAAAGATCAACTTTAAATGAGTGTTAAAGGTAGTCTAAATGAAATGAGCAGCACAATTAAATATACAATATTTGAGTTAACCGATAAATTAGAAAAATCTGCTGATAACTGAAACGATACTAATAAATTGTGCATCCCTAAATATAGATGTACATAATAATGACCAGTGGAACTGATAGACAGAAATAAACTCCTGTGTGTGTTTCTCAGTGAAAGGCTGTTTGTATCTGTGATTCAGGCTGATTTATTGTGCCGGGTTTCTCAACATTTTCTCATGGATGATAGAAGTGGTGTTGAGTATCCCATTCCCAGGCTGTTCTAGGGTGGTTACTGTCTATCTGAACAATAACGTGGGAACTGACTCTGAAATCTATCAGATAATGACCCATCTCTGTCAGAGGAGAAATTGCCAAGGAGTTTGCCTGCTTTTTGTGTGCGGCTTTCCAATTTCATGCCTTCTCCTTCTCCCTCTCTCTTCTCTCCTCTCGAAATTTCCCTTTCCAATCATGGTTAGAAAGTTTACCAAAAGTTATATGCAAATAAATCATAAAATTACCCTGCACCATCAACATGAATTTGACCTGTGCAGGTGTGCCACAGCATATCCCCAAATAGTCCCTCTCCTCCACTGAGCTCGAAGCTCCCAGGGGAGGTGATCAGGTTATTAAATATGAATGGGAGTAGGGAAGGGGCAGTATATATTCCCTTTAATTTTTGTGTATTATTAAGCAGGTGGCTGAATATGATAGTACTGGCTGTCATGTCTTTAATTAGGGGCTATTTTCCGTCAGCTCGACTTACAGTGGAGCTCTGCTGTTCATCTGGAGTTCACACGGCCGCTGGCCACCACTTACTCATTTCATCCAGTCACTCCCACCTGTAAAACAATGTAGGCTACGTTTAAGTCAACTTGCATTATTTTATAGGTTGGTGTTCCAAGAAACAAGGAAAATATTGTAATGAATTTATATTTAGGCTTGTTTTATTTATATGTACCTGTCATGTTTTTATTTATTTATTTACTTAATTAAATGGACGGACAATCATTTGCCTGATCCACGCCATCTTTCATAGGACTTCTGGTGGTTTTAACTGTCAAGATTAATTACAATCGATCATTACATTGTAATATTTTGGATGCCCACCTGTTATCTTTTAATCTTAGCAATGGTAGATATCACAGGGCTGATTTTCCCACAGTGCCATGGGGCTGTCTGTTCAACACTTGCTCACAGATTGTCACAACAGTTGAGAGTGATGGTGTTATTTTGTGGGTCTTTCTGTTGTTTATTGCTCAGTTTGGGTTATTTCTAATCATTGTTGTTATTCAGCTAAATGAGGCAGCAATAATTAGCGTGCGGCTGATAATTAGGCTCCACAGGCTATAAAAGAGAGAAGGATGTGTAAGGATAGAGAAATACAGGTGGACTATCTGGCGAACCCAATATTATTTGGTCCATTTATGTTTATTAAGCAAATTATAGTGATAGTATTATATATGGACATAGTATACCTCTGTTATCGTCATTTAGTATTGTATTGTATTTGTTTTTATTGGTAATTTACTAGTGCATGCTAATTACTGTAATTTACATTTACATTAATTGTGCGGTCAATTAACGCTAACCTTAATCTTTAAAAAGATACTAGCAATTTAATAACTAATTTAGTCATTTATGAGCACCCATTAAATGTAAGTATCTCCACTTGTAGCATTGAAAACAACGGATTTTATTTATAGTTTTTAACACAAAATATATTGAATTTTAAAATTGGCTATTTATTGTTGCTCATTTTCAAGTTCTGGCCAATAACTAACTACCATTTATCAGTTATTGACCAAAACACGAAAATAATTATTGGCATATCGTATCACTATCAGACAGACTTTTGATATCTGACATGCATCCCTAATAATAAAGTATTGGTCAATCTGTATTTGATGTAAATTTTATATTAAGACTAGGCAGTCATCCATTACATCTATTGCTGGTGATTTTACTGTAAATGGTCGCTAGCTAGAAGTACAGAAACTGTATATTGTTGTAATGTAACATTAATGATGACATAGATGAAGTGCTTGTCACAGCAGGAAAAATACTGGGATAAAGTCCAAATCACAAGTGTAACATACCCTGACACTTAAAAAAAAAATGCAGGTAAGTCTCCAGCGCTCTCAGTCCTTTGGAGTCAAAGAGAGTTGCTTATGGCTTCAATATCACATTAGAAGGGTTCAAATCTCTGTGTCACACAGCGAAACACACAGGCTCACTTTTAAAAAAAAATATTTGAAGAAGCCTCTCTCCTCTCCTCTCCTCTCCTCTCCTCTCCTCTCCTCTCCTCTCCTCTCCTCTCCTCTCCTCTCCTCTCCTCTCCTCTCCTCTCCTCTCCTCTCCTCTCCTCTCCTCTCCTCTCTCCCCTCATTGTGTTGGTCTATCTGATCCTAGGCTCTTTTGTTGCTCTTTGAAAAGCCCGACCCGACACTCATTATTTTCTCCTTTATCTTCCTCTCTGACGCTCTGATTAGGGTGGTCGGGTTTGACAGTCGCCGCCACAGAGATCCTATCCATTACGCTGTCACCAGGGGCAGCGTGTGTGTGTGTGTGTGTGTGTGTATGTGTGTTGGTGTGTATATGCATGGGTTTGTGAGTGATAGTATCTGTGTGTTTATGTGTGAAGTCAATGAAAGCACATGCAAAGAATTAAAGAGGAGGGATAGTATATATTTATGTTCATCTACAGGTGTATTTGCTAGCAAAGCATCTGTGAAGACAAAAATGTATTAAATGAAGGATTCATATGTAATTGTATATATTAATCTGTGCCATGAATATGGCATTTACCAATAAATGAATCTATGAAGGCAGAAATGGAGAGAGGGAATGATAGCTTGTGTAAATGCAATTCTAATGCATGCGTGTGAGAGGGTAGTGTTTTGTAGGCTAAGTGTTCAATGTCAACAAAAAGTGTTGTGCGAGCATCAGGAGCCCATCTCCAGCTAATTACGCCAACCTCCTTGTTAATTAAATCCTCGTTAGAGGTGGAGGCAGAGAAGCTAATTAAACTGCTCTCTCTTTTCATAATTGCGGGATGATATAGAATCCGTGTGCAGGACTGGGGGAAGCACCGTGATTCTCCAGTGTTGTTTTGGATGGAGTGAACGTGTTTGCTCTGCTAATATTCTGGAGTGGAGGAGAGCAGACTTTGTGTTTTTGTTCAGTCTCCCTCACTCACTCTGCATCTCTCTATTGCTCTGTCTCTCTCTGGAGGATTCTGCCCGCTCCATTGTGTCAGGAGGTGGAAGGGGAACAGGCAATATGAGCGCACAGCGGTTTGCTGATGCAGCCAAACTATTTTGGGCTATCCTCTTGCCTGTCATTTGTTGTCAAATGACCTAGTCCTGGATCTTTTGTGTGGCTGTAATAATTGTGTGTGTGTCTGTGTGTGGGGGGGTGTGGGGGGGGGGGGGGGGGGGGGGAGATAGGCAGAGGCGGGAGTGAGAGAAGAAATAGAAGTTGAGATATTCATTAGTTAGTTATATATATACAATTTATACACTCACCTAAAGGATTATTAGGAACACCATACTAATACTGTGGTTGACCCCCGTTCGCCTTCAGAACTGCCTTAATTCTACGTGGCATTGATTCAACAAGGTGCTGAAAGCATTCTTTGGAAATGTTGGCCCATATTGATAGGATAGCATCTTGCAGTTGATGGAGGTTTGTGGGATGCACATCCAGGGCACGAAGCTCCCGTTCCACCACATCCCAAAGATGCTCTATTGGGTTGAGATCTGGTGACTGCGGGGGCCATTATAGTACAGTGAACTCATTGTCATGTTCAAGAAACCAATTTGAAATGATTCGAGGTTTGTGACATGGTGCATTATCCTGCTGGAAGTAGCCATCAGAGGATGGGTACATGGTGGCCATAAAGGGATGGACATGGTCAGAAACAATGCTCAGGTAGACCGTGGCATTTAAACGATGCCCAATTGGCACTAAGGGGCCTAAAGTGTGCCAAGAAAACATCCCCCACACCATTACACCACCACCACCAGCCTGCACAGTGGTAACAAGGCATGATGGATCCATGTTCTCATTCTGTTTACGCCAAATTCTGACTCTACCATCTGAAATGTCTCAACAGAAATCGAGACTCATCAGACCAGGCAACATTTGTCCAGTCTTCAACTGTCCAATTTTGGTGAGCTCTTGCAAATTGTAGCCTCTTTTTCCTATTTGTAGTGGAGATGAGTGGTATCCGGTGGGGTCTTCTGCTGTTGTAGCCCATCCGCTTCAAGGTTGTGCGTGTTGTGGTGGCTTCACAAATGCTTTGCTGCATACCTCGGTTGTAACGAGTGGCTATTTCAGTCAAAGTTGGTCTTCTATCAGCTTGAATCAGTCGGCCCATTCTCCTCTGACCTCTAGCATCAATGTCTCATCAATGTCTCCTCTGAAATGTCTCAACAGAAATCGAGACTCATCAGACCAGGCAACATTTGTCCAGTCTTCAACTGTCCAATTTTGGTGAGCTCTTGCAAATTGTAGCCTCTTTTTCCTATTTGTAGTGGAGATGAGTGGTATCCGGTGGGGTCTTCTGCTGTTGTAGCCCATCCGCTTCAAGGTTGTGCGTGTTGTGGTGGCTTCACAAATGCTTTGCTGCATACCTCGGTTGTAACGAGTGGCTATTTCAGTCAAAGTTGGTCTTCTATCAGCTTGAATCAGTCGGCCCATTCTCCTCTGACCTCTAGCATCAACAAGGCATTTTTGCCCACAGGACTGCCGCATACTGGATGTTTTTCCCTTTTCACACCATTCTTTGTAAACCCTAGAAATGGTTGTGCGTGAAAATCCCAGTAACTGAGCAGATTGTGAAATACTCAGACCGGCCCGTCTGGCACCAACAACCATGCCACGCTCAAAATTGCTTAAATCACCTTTCTTTCCCATTCTGACATTCAGTTTGGAGTTCGGGAGATTGTCTTGACCAGGACCACACCCCTAAATGCAATGAAGCAACTGCCATGTGATTGGTTGATTAGATAATTGCATTAATGAGAAATTGAACAGGTGTTCCTAATAATCCTTTAGGTGAGTGTATATACACTGAACAAAATTATAAACGCAACACTTTTTGGTAAAAAAAAAAAAAAGGTTGTGGCCTGTGGAATGTTGGTCCACTCCTCTTCAATGTCTGTACAAAGTTGCTGGATATTGGCAGGATCTGGAACACGCTGTCGTATACGCCGATCCAGAGCATCCCAAACTTGCTCAATGGGTGACATGTCCAGTCAGTATGCTGGCCATGCAAGAACTCGGAACGTTTTCAGCTTCCAGTAATTGTGTACAGGTCCTTGCAACATGGGGCCGTGCATTATCATGCTGCAACATGAGGTGATGGTCGTTGATGAATGGCACAACAATGGGCCTCAGGATCTCAAGGTCAAGGTTAAAGTTTATTTCTATAGCACCTTTTAACAACACGAATGTTGTCCAAAGGGCTTCACAGATACATCAAATGTACACATACAGTTAAGTAGAGCATATAAAAAAAATAATCAAACCACGTAGACCTAAAAAATAAATAAATAGAATCTTTATAATAAGTACAAATATGAAACCTAGCGACCTCACAAGAACTGCAACCTCGTAGTATTCCATAGATGCAAAAAGCATTTTTAAGTGAATTTTTCAATTTAATAAGCTTGAGAAAAAAGGTAGGTTTTAAATGATGCTATAAAAACTTTTAAAGTAGGAGAAGCTCTGATCGATAAAGGTAGTGTATTCCAAAGTTTTGGAGCATAGACTGAAAAGGACCTATCTCCAATTGTTTTTAAACGTGATTTTGGGATATTTAATAGCAGATATGACGATCTAAGTGATCTCTGAGGAGAATAAGAACTTAAAAGTTCTGATATATAAATAGGGGCCATTCCGTGAAGAGCTTTAAACACGTAAGTTAAAACCTTGAAATAAACTCTGTTTCACAGGAAGCCAATGAAGAGAGGCCTGGATAGGTGAAATATGTTCCCTCTTTTTTGTCCCAGTCAAGAATCGTGCTGCAGCATTTTGGACAATCTGTAATCGTGAAAGTGATGACTGACTAATTCCAGCATACAGGGCATTACAGTAATCAAGTCTTGTGGAAATAAAAGCGTGTATTACAGTCTCCAAATCTTTAAAAGTCAGAAGGTTTTTTAACTTACGAAGACGCTTTAGTTGAAAAAAGCTGGCCCTAACTACAGAATTTATCTGTTTGTCAAACTTCATGTCACAATCAAAAATGACCCCCAGATTTTTGACATAAGAGTGATTATTTGACTGCAAGTTCCCCAAGAAAGCACTGTATTCATTCATTTGGGGTTTGGAGCCAAACAGGATAACCTCTTATTATCATTCAATTGAAGGAAATTTTCATCCATCCATTCTCTAACATCCTTTAAACATGCTAGCAGGGAAGAAACAGAATCTCTACCAGAGTTTAATGGTAAATAGAGTTGAGTATCATCTGCATAGATGTGATAAGAGATCTTATGATGCTCAAAGATCAAACGCATCTTAAAAAGAGCATGTAAAGAAGCATGAAAAGAAGCATGTAAAAAGAGAACAGAACTGGACCCTGGATCGAACCCTGTGGCACCCCGCAGGTAATTGGCACTGAGGAAGAGGAAAATTCTCTGATTTCTACAGATAAACTCATATTAGAAAGATAAGACTCAAACTGCTGTAAGGCATTTTCACAAATGCCAACCTCATGATTTAGTCTTTTTAACAAAATGCAATGGTCCACGGTGTCAAATGCTGCGCTTAAATCCAACAAAACAAGGACTACACAGTTTCCAGAGTCGACTGATACCAAAATATAATTTGTCACACTTAGTAGGGCAGATTCAGTACTGTGCTTAGCTTTGAAAGCAGACTGAAAAGGATCTAAGATGTTATTTAAAATTAAGTACGGTGTAAGTTGATTTAACGCCACTTTTTCCAGGACTTTAAGTAAAAAGGGTGATTTTGAAATGGGCCTGTAGTTATGAAGTTCTGAAGAATCAAGGCTTGTTTTTTTTAGCAAAGGGTGGACCACAGCATATTTTAAACAGGATGGAACAATGCTGCTAGCCAGAGAGGCATTTATAATGGAAAGCACACTTGGTGAAATCACATCCAATACCTCATTTAAAAAGACAGCAGGAATAGTATCCAGAGAACAAGTGGTTAATTTCATTTTCGAAATCACAGCCAGCAGATCAGAGTGAGATATTGTCTGAAAAGCAGACAGACTACAAAAAATCTGTAAACTATAGCAACTTTTGGATGAAGATGATGAAATCAGTGACCTAATAACAATTATCTTATCTATAAAGAAGCTACAAAACTTCTCAGATCAGTACTTGGAACTAGACTAGATAGAACTGGTGGATTTAACACAGAGTTTAGAGTGGAAAATAAAGACTTTGGACAATGGGAATTTTTTGCAATCAAATTTGAAAAATAATTCGCCCTTGATAAATAAACAGCTTCCTGATATTGAGACAGACTAGCTTGCAAAAGCTGATATGAAATTTGCAGTTTGTCCTGTTTCCATATTCTTTCTGCCCTTCTGTATCTTTTTCTTAAAGCTCTAAAATCTACATTTAGCCAGGGTTGCTTATTTCGTTTTTTTTTTTTTTTTTGCTTTAAGAGGAGCGACTTCATTCAATACTTCAGTACAAGAAGCATTGAAATTTATAACCAGATTCTCAACATCCATACCTTTTGATGCGTGATTTGTACAACCAGCTGCCGAAGCTACAAACAAATCCTTAAATTTGGTTGCAGTAGCTGAATTTAAGGGGCGATCAAGAAAAAATAGATGGCTGGTACACAGAGCTACAAGAAATAGGGAGCTCACTATCAAACACATCAGGCCAATGATCTGACAAACCAGTGTCACTTATATAAATGTATTTGATGAAAAAAACTGAGGATAGCACAAGATCAAGTTTATGTCCTAGCTTATGTGTAGGGCCAGGTACTGATTGCTTAAGGTTAAAAGAGTCGATTAGCTGTACAAACTATTTTACAAGAGACTTTGCAGGACAACACAGATGTATATTGAAATCACCGACAATTAAAAGGTCGTCACTTCTCGTGACAATGTCAGATAAAAATTCTGAGAAATCTCTTAAACAGTCACTTTTAAAATTCGGTGGTCTATATATCACAGCAATGAGCAGAGAGCATGGGGATTCGACTTTGCATAGCATAGCTTCAAAACTATCAAAACTTTCTACTGATACAAGCCTACTCTTAAAACTGTTTTTAAAAATTACAGCAACTCAACCCTTCTTTGACTTTCTAGGGCAGCTGAAAAAAACAGTTTATGCGAAGAAGTTCTGAAAAAGGGCTTAGATCATTTTCAGTCAGCCAGGTTTCAGTAATAAACAAGTCCAGTTTTTATGATAAAAAAAAAGTCATTTAGTAAAAATGTTTTGTTCACTACTGATCTTCCGTTTATCAAGGCTGAGTTTATAGACACTGTTTATTTTCTTTCACTTCCACAGGGGACGTAGACAACTTTGATAGAGAGCGAAGATAGTAGATATTTATGCCACGTCTGGATATTTCATGACGCCGGGTCCGTCTTGCAGTAGACCATGTAGTAGGTATAGATCCCGGTGTAGTAATAATAGTTTTTCGAGACGGGCGGGCTCCACGGTGAACATATCGCGGGCGGCGGATAATCCCCAAGTCGACGCACGCTGAGTAAATGTCAGGTGCCAGGCGAATTTCAGAGCGATTGTTCATAAGCAGAAAGTCTGAAATTGTATATTTAATTCGCATATTGATGTCATGAGATAAATAAACACTGGAATATCGTTCACTATTCCAGGTGACGATTGACCATACGGCGAACAATAATGCCCAGTGAACAAAAAACAAGATCATAGTTCAGTCACTCACCAAATCAGATCTGATTTAAATCCAATGGAAATACATACAGCCCGAGGACATGTATCCAGTTTGCAACCACAGAGCACAGGCAGGACAAAAAAGTAGGTCCGATAGAGATCAGCGATTTCAACATTCAACGTTGGCCCAGAGTTTTTAACACAGAGTGACTCACGACATAGCCGTCCTTTGATCCGATTAAAACTACGACGGTGGCTCTTTATGTAAATCTTCTCAGGAGAGAAAACAGCAATGGAAATAACAAAACCGCACCGAGAATGTTTGGCCCAGAAGTTGGTCCAGAGTTTTAACACAGTGTGACTCAAGAAATAGCCGTCCTTTGATCCGATGAAAAACTACGACGGTGGGTCTTTATGAAGATCTCCTCAGAGCAGAAAACAGCAGTGGAAATAACAAAACTGCACAGAGAAATACTAATTTCTCAAGGCAGGGCTTCGTATCATCCAGGTACACGGCCAGAGAGCAGCGGCAGACAGGAACGCACAGCATGCACTCAACCGGAAACTCAATCTCGTCACGGTATCTCTGTGCATTCAAAATGCCATCAATAAAATACACCTGTGTTCGTTGTCCATAACATACTCCTGCCCATACCATAACCCCACCGCCACCATGGGCCACTAGATCCACAACGTTGACATCAGCAAACCGCTCACCCACACGACGCCATACACGCTGTCTGCCATCTGCCCTGTGCAGAGAAAACCGGGATTCATCCGTGAAGAGAACATCTCTCCAAAGTGCCAGACGCCATCGAAATGTGAGCATTTGCCCACTCAAGTCAGTTACTACGAGGAACTGCAGTCAGGTCGAGACCCCGATGAGGACGACGGGCATGCAGATGAGCTTCCCTGAGACGGTCTGCAATTCCCTGCAGAAATTCTTTGGTTATGCAAACCGATTGCTGCAGCAGCTGTCCGGGTGGCTGGTCTCAGACAATCTTGGACATGAAGATGCTGGATGTGGAGGTCCTGGACTGGTGTGGTTACACGTGGTCTGCGGTCGTGAGGCCGGTTGGATGTACTGACAAATTCTCTGAAACGCCTTTGGAGACGGCTTATGGTAGAGAAATGAACATTCAATTCATGGGCAACAGCTCTGGTGGACATTCCTGCAGTTAGCATGAATGAATGTGTTTGGGATGCTCTGGATCGGCGTATACGACAGCGTGTTCCAGGTCCTGCCAATATTCAGCAACTTCGCACAGCCATTGAAGAGGAGAGTGGACTAACATTCCACAGCCCAACCTCCACAATCAACAACCTTTTTTTTTCTCAGCGAATCACAACTATGGCAACTATTCAGTTTGACTGGGGCTCAGTACAATACTCAGTACATATTAAATGATCTAATGGTATGATGATTATGATTAAATGGTAACAGACAAAGCAATATTGAAACATGATAAAAACAGTTAGCCTACGCAAACTTGTGTGTTGCGATATTACTGTTGGATCCAATGTAGTTGGCAATGCATCATCTACTGTCTCCCTGAAACTCTTGCGTAGATCTGTCTTGTTTAAAAATGAATCCGCAGTAAAATGAAGCAAACAAACTAACAGTGTCTTCTGCTGGGTACACACCAAAATATTTTTTACATCTTATAAGATTTTCAAAATGTGATACCACAAACACGAGGACAAAAAAATCCTAGATTTAACCGTTTTGCTCCTATAGTGTGTGGTGTGCCATGATGTGACAAAGAAAGCACACCACAAACAAACAGATTTTCAACCTTTTTCAACGAGTCTCGACTGTGAACACAGGAAATCTCGCAAAATCTTGTGAGACTTCAGAATAATCAAGGCAGACCATGATAACCATAAATTAACCATAGTTTTGCTAAAAATCTGACTATAGTATATTTATTTGGTTATACAAATGTTCAATACTCCTATAATAAAAACATGGTTAATTTTCCGTCTCTCTCTCTCTCTAACATTGTAGAAGCTATTTCTGACCAACTCTTCTCCTTGTCCAGTCTATTATGGTAGGTTTTACACGACACGTTGTACAAACATTCGTGCTGTTGCCACAAATCAAAAAGCTGATCCTCCATCTCTGCTGTCCACATCAATTTCACTTTGTGCTGCGCCATGACTGTGTTTGTTATGCTTCAGTCTTCCGTCATCTCGCTTTCTGATTTGATATTGTTTCGTTTCACGTGATAATCTCCAGAGCGTGTGGGCATTTGTCCTCGGGGTTCCCCCCACACATCAGGATTTCTGTTGTCAACATGTTGAATATTTACGATTCGCGATCGGGGCGCCTCCGACGTTCTTCTGAGCAGGTTCGGACACTCTTAGCACACCTCACACCAAGGGAATATCTGATAAATTAATCTGTAGAACCATCAAGATAATCGGGACATAGCTAGGATTGTCGGAAGGGGGGAAATCGGCCCAAAATCAGCCCGATTATCTTTTGGTGTATACCCAGCATTACTGACGCGATCTGACTGGAACTTCATTAAAAATAAAGTTAATCCACGCTTTCTTAATAGGATCGCAAGGAAGGCAATGCGAAGACTGTTTTCCGAAGACTGTTTTCCACAACTTGGCACCTCAAAACGTCTTGTAATCCTCAGATGCATCTCTATTGTTTTGTTGCTGGAGTAATCCTGTGTTTGTGTCTGTCTCACATTTACTACTTGACATGTGCAAATGCATGGGTGGGGCTAAAGAAGCAGTGATGTAGAAGTAAGTGTTGATCTTCTTCTGCAGAGGTGGTCTTTCGTCGCACTATGACGTAATAATGTAACAATCTAAAACGAGTCGTTTCTGAACTTGGTTTCAATAAAAGCTGTTTTTGGACTAACAAGAAATTTTTGAGTTCTGAAACTGACAGGATATTTTTTATAGTACAAAACCTCTTATGTCTGAAGTTTAAGGAAAATTTTCTTTCTCAATTCATGACCCCTTTAAGTTCAACTATGTCATTTTCCAATGAATGCTCAAAAATGGGGATGACAGGTAACTTGTATAGGGGGTAGGGGGCTTTTAGGGGGCCCTATCTAAAATCTTGCCTAGGGCACCAACAGAGCCTGGGCCG
Organism: Tiaroga cobitis; assembly: GCA_030578255.1. Classification (NCBI taxonomy): domain Eukaryota; kingdom Metazoa; phylum Chordata; class Actinopteri; order Cypriniformes; family Leuciscidae; genus Tiaroga; species Tiaroga cobitis. The sequence continues at coordinate 27,816,673 of CM060599.1, forward strand.
GCCCAGCTGTAATGTCCCTACCCATGTTAAAAGCAAACCTATACCCTTGGTCATGATTCGGTGTGTTTTATCTATGGTTGACAGTGAACATATTCAGTTTCAGTCACTTTGATGAACGATTGCACAGAGAGAGACATCACTTCACACAACCGCCCCTTTTTAATAGCATATGAACTAACATCATTAAATAAAAGCTGTCAATTTCTTTCAAACAAACCTCAGTTGTTTAGAGACATTTTTGTGTGGGTTGTTTTCAACAGTAAGTCAATTAGAATATTGGTCTTATAGATGTATTGGTTATGAAAGCCATCTAAAGAATTGGCTGCTTTGTGCTAGCATGCTGTGCTACAATACAGGATTTTTATAGTGGACAATAATGGGAGAATAATTTCATCCTAAGCGTTAAGTTAAAGAAAAGATTATCAGGGTGTCACAAGAAATATTATGAGGCTTAAGGAACTGAAGGACAAAAGCAAGTATTTTACAAAGCTATGCACTCACATTATAGATTAACTTAAATTTACATTTACCCAAAATTTATAGATTTTTTGGTTTATTTGTTTTTAACATTTATTTTCTCATCAAGAGTAATGGTCTGACTGTCATTCACTCTTAAATTGCATTATCATAACCCAACAAAACAAAATATAATAAACAATGTTTACCTGACTTAATGGAATATGCATTTTGTGGCAAAGTAATTATCTGGGTTTGCAGGAAATAAATGTGTTCTTTTACTGGATGGGACTGAAATAAATTTAAACATTAATGGGTCCCTTGATTTGCATCAAAATAGTGTGTTATTGTCCCTCAGTGTGGGCTGATATTGGATGTGCATTTCTGTCGTTCCAAACCCTCACAATTTTAAAACGCAAAGCAAAGTTAAATATGCTGATTAGAGGTCTTATCTGCGACATGGCCCATCTCATCACTTCCGTCAATGCCTGCTTCATTAAAAAAAAAAAAAAAAAAATTTTTTTTTTAAAAACCCAGAGTGGGTAATCGAATAAAAGTGAATTAGTGGGTTGCTTTTTTTTTTCTCCCACAATTTTAACCTCAGCCAGTTGGCAGAAAAAATAGCTGTAAGCAAAATTTAGTGGGGGCTTTTTAGAGGACCAGGCATCTCGGGGCATCAAGGGGCTTCTTAGAAGCCACTAGTCAATAGGAAACTTCACGACATAAATGAGAAGCGAGAGAAAAGAGAGAGAGCAAGGAGGGAAGAAAAGGGCAGGTGTAGGTAGGGGGCTTTGATCCACTCAGACCTCCTTTACAATGATGACCTCATTTCAAACGCTGGGAGCCAGAAGAGGGAAAAGGAGGCGCTCAGCGCTCACCCGCTGGACTGTTACGCACACACACGAGCACACATTTGCGCACTCAAAAAGTGGTGGGGTACCACATTGACCCTTTCTCACGAAAAAGGGGGAGAAGGGACCAAAGAGCTTCAATTTGGCTCTGGGGAGGCCCCTGCTAAGGGACAGGTTGCTCCCTGCTATCCTTAGGCTAAATTTGTGCCTCCTCCCCAGGGAGGGCAGGGGTTTAGGGCAGTGCAAGAGAAAGCATGCTGGGTCATTGGCTGGTGTTGACTTTTTCGCTGAGAGGCTTTTCGGTGTGTGTTGTTAGCGTGTCAGCTCTAATTAGTGTTGTGTAGTGCGGGTTAAATGAGATTACACAGTCTTCAGACCCCGCTGCTCAGCTCATGGGCATGTTAAATAGCCATTTCACACAAACACACACACACTCTCACACAGTGTCACAATTCCAGCCTCTAACAGTTTGGATGCTTAGAGTTTGATTGTGATTAATTAAGTGCTCACTGCCGCACAAGGCTGTACGTTTTTTATTGCTATTGGAAAATGGAAAATACCTGGAAAATGTTGACATTCTTATGTGTTGTGGAATATGCGTACACAATTTCTATTATGAAGACGGTTGGCAGACGGTTTTATCCGAATAAACCACATTACATTACAAACTACACTACATGTAGATCATGTAGTTTTTATTAGTTCATGCATGTTCATTTAGCTGGGAATCGAACCCATGATCTTGGTGGTACTATCTCCGTGCTCTGCTGTTTGACCTCAAGGTATGATTTAAAGGGTTAGTTCACCCAAAAATGAAAATTAAGTCATTAATTACTCACCCCCATGCTGTACCAACCCCGTAAGACCTTCGTTCGTCTTCGGAACACAAATGAAGATATTTATGATTAAATCTGAGAGGTTGATCACTCCTCCATAGGCTCCCTAAGGGAATAAAACTTGACGGCCCAGAAAGTCATTAAAGAAAATGTTTAAATATTCCATGTCGCAACAGTGGCTCAACTATAAGTTTATATAGTTTATCCACTGTTGCGACATGGAATATTTAAACATTTTCTTTAATGACTTTCTGGGCCGTCCGGTGTCATTCCCTTAGGGAGCCTATGGAGGAGTGATCAACCTCTCAGATTTAATCATAAATATCTTCATTTGTGTTCCGAAGACGAACGAAGGCCTTACGGGGTTGGTACAGCATGGGGGTGAGTAATTAATGACTTAATTTTCATTTTTGGGTGAACTAACCCTTTAAGTTGCTTTTACAAGATGCCGTTTAGCAAATTCAAGATTCACACATGGTTATTTATTAAAATGTAAAGAACCACCATCATGCCTTCTTTGTCAAATTCCAATGACTGTTAAACGCATTTTACTGGACGGCACTGTTTATAAATGGGCAACGTTTTTATTTCAGAGAAATGTTTAAAGCTGCCTCTTTGTCGCCATCTCTGTTCGAAATCTGCAATTGCAGTCATTCGTGGAATTATCAACTTTACGTGAGTTGTACTTCGACACGGCACAGCGCGGATGAACACAATGTTTGAGGAGAGTGTGCGGCTGTCAATCACTGCACCGGTGTGGATACTGTCATTCAGAATCACAGATTATTATTTTTGGAAGTATGACCAACATAATAATTTTCACCGGAAAATGTCATCTGAACAAGTAAGTAACATCCACTTTTGTTCTGGTTCTGACATTGCAGTAAATCGCACTGATTAAAATAAAAAAATCGCCTATCATATCACGTCAAACCGTGCAAATTATACTTTGTTCTCAAATTGTTAATGTTAACAACGTCAGCATTGCGTGACTACATGTAATGTCCTTCCGATATTATCCTTGTTTTCGCATGGGCCGGTTGCAGTCTCTTTTTTTCACTTCGAAGTCCGAACAAAGTCTTTTGCATTTTACAACGGATGAATCTCACTTGTCACTGGTGATTGTCGTTTGAACCTTTCTGGATTCGCCATCAAATTGATAAGTTTAATTATATCAAGTGCTGTGAGAAAAGGCTATAAATCTCCACCTCCAACATCCTCACACGCAATATAGCTTATACTAGCCGAGACTCCTTCTTTATGTGTACAGATGTGACGTAATGACGCAAAGACATGCTCGAGTCTCCCGCAGAAATCCACCAGTACCACTGGAATTAAAAACATTATTACAAGCTTACTGCTTTGAATCAAGCTAAGGCAAGCAGATAGTTTTGAACACTGGCTGGTTTTGTATTTTCTCAAATATATATTTTGGATAATTTTTAACCCCAAAAAAGCTACGGACTGCAGCTATAACTGATTACAAATGTGTCACCTGAATTGATTTGATAATTTTTGCCTTGTATTAATCTTAAATGTCTTATAGATTTTTGTTAATATTTTGTGTTATTCACTTTGTTCTTGCCATGAAGATAGCCTTGTTGCTGACATGGCTTTAATTTAATTTAATTTTTTAACCTATTAGAGACACACATAGGCTTTGTTCCTATTTCTGCAGGCCAAAATGCAGTGGAGGGTTGTTGGCAAGGACTCTGAAGTGAAGTAGTTATTTAATATTATTTAATGCTTAAATGGTTATTCAAGTTAATGAATATCTATTGACAAAGGTCAGAGTCGGTTATGAGTTCGGTGAGGCTGTCTCACTGTTATTTTTCATTTAGCAGGGCGCAGTAATGAATGTATTGTAAGCCGCATTAGTCTCATACTGAAAATCCTCAGATATTGAAGGATAACTATGTGTATAATAAGATTAAGGTTATTAGGAGAGGTGTGAGCCATGACCCCATGAGGAGATGAGATGAGGGATTATACCCCCTCCCTATCTGAAAATTAACTTTATTTCAGTATTGCATTGGGCCACTCTGATCACACTTTCAAAGACTGCAAATGCACTTGTGGCTGATGATACAACTCTTTATGATGATCTCATTTCCAGTGGAGTGTTTCATAACACTAATCTTTTGTGGTCTGTTACAAAATAACCGGAATAATGTAATAAAAATGTCAGATAAAAGTGATGACATTTGTCTGATGGCTAAGAATGATGGCTCAAAGACTTGATGGACTCACATTCTTTTGTTGCAGAGCCTGAATGCTGTGGAATTTGCCATTTACAGCAAATGCAATTAGCTGATACAAAATTATTCTCACCAAGCAGAACGATTAAAATTCACATTACTCACCTTAGTATCTTACATAGCTTTCAATGCACTCAAAAGTGAGTCTTGGGACAGCCTGCAGAATTCCCTGGCCTTAACAATAATTAAGATAACAAAAATAATCTTTTGGTAATTGTTTGAGAATTTTAAAAAGTGACAATTAAAAAAAAAAACATGCAGTTAAGTGATGTTAAAGGGAATGAAAATTCTGTCATTTACTCACCTTCATGCCAAAATTGTATGCCTTGCATTCTTCTGTGAAAAAAAAAGAAAATTTTGAGAAATGGATGACAACTGAAACTGTTTGGTTACCAACATTCTTCAAAATATCTTATCTGTTTCGCAGAAGAAAAAGTCACACAGGTTTGGAACGACATGAAGGATGGGTAAATGATGACAGAATTTTTATTTTAGGTGAGCTATCCTTTTAAGTTTAAAATTGTATTAAGAAAGAAAAAGTTTGACCTGAGTATAAATGCAGACTATACTCTAGACTAAACATATAGCATAAGAATTACATATACTGAAAGGTTTACTGTCTCCAACCTGAAGTATAGTTATGTCAATGTTTTTTTTAATGATGTGGACCATCACATCATCTCTCATACACGACTCATACAGTAGGAGTTATTTCTTCAGAGTAGTGAAGGCTGCAGTGCTTTTTCTTCCAGACCAGCGTGCATCTGTGTAATTCTCAAAAAGTCAAGCATAGCATCCGTCACCAATAATAGGTACAGCTGAGAGCTCTGGTGCTAACAAGGCCTAAGTGGGAAAGTGGTTAACAAGGAAACCATCGCTCCGTCTCTCTAATGCCAGCCCCATCTATTCCTTCCCCCCCCCAACCAACACTCTCCCCCTCCAACAGCCCTCCATCCACTGCATAGCAACCATTGTGCCTTTACCTCGTACTGAAAATGACATGTTTACTCTTGACCAATAGGACTGGTGTACTATATTAAAAGGCACAGCATTAAAATGCATTAGCGCTGTAAGATCCGCTCATCTTGCGCTCTTTTCTCCATCATGAAAATTCCCTTACGATTTCTCTTTGCTTACATTTTCTTCTCTCTCTCTCTCTCTCTCTCTCTCTCTCTCTCTCTCTCTCTCTCTCTCTCTCTCTCTCTCTCTCTCTCTCTCTCTCTCTCTCTCTCTCTCTCTCTCTCTCTCTCTCTCTCTCTCTCTCTCTCTCTCTCTCTCTCTCTCTCTCTCTCTCTCTCCCCTTTGCCTGTTAACATCCCCCTCATCTTCTTTCCCGTCCTCTCTGCCGCCTCTCTCTGCCTTTCTCTAGTGTTTGGGGGTCTTGCCTGATACCCATTAGCGTTAGGGCTTATTACCTGGGTAATGAGCGACACAGTGTCTAATTAGCCAGGGCTTGGAGAAACTGACATCACTCCAGGCCTGAAGCTGCCACTGCCATTAGCAGAGCTCCTCTAAGTGATCTGTCTGTGGTCTGTTAAAACCATTACATTCATTATGGATCAATCAAAGGAAAAGGTGTTGCGGCTAATTGAGGAGTGGAACAATGCTTAAAATCTTGCCATAATTGATGGGTAAAAAAATGAAAATAAGAAAAACACCCCATCGATGTCTGGATAATGGGTATATACACTCACTGTGTGATGGATAGATTTTCTTGCATAATGGATGATTGGTTTCTGAGTGAACATCCTGTGTCTTTTAATGAAATTATCTTGAGCAATACCTTAACATGTCCGGTGAGAAGAGCTGTAGCATTATTTGAAGGTTAGCCAAGTTAACTTTTCTTGTAAATATTTACTATCCTGAGTTTTTTGCTAAATGCAGGTACAAACCATAATCTTGTCACACTTTGTTTTGTAGTACATTACACATTATTTGCTTCTTGACTCATTCTGAAAAATATCTTATGTTTTGTACTGTATCTAATAATAATAATAATAATGATAATAAGATTTTTTGAATATTTTTTAGAATAACAAGCAAGAATTCAAAAGGTTTATAGTAAACATTTGCACTGACCATTTACTGTGGTGCATTTAAAATGTTTAATATTGAAATATTTCTCTGACAGTCTCCAAATTTTGTCTTTAATTCGAGAGATTTGGTAAGTTAGCACAACCAAGTCTGGTGAAGTTGATGCATTTTGGAGGACCTCTTTGGACTCAAAAGCCCCAACACTCCTTTAGATTTGACCCTACAGTTTTTCTTCCTTTTTGGTCTCATGGCCTCATCTCGCTCTCTTTTTATTTGTGTGTCTTAAAACATACAAGGCAGCAGACAGCTCTGGACAGAGATATGAGGAGCCTTCAAAGCTGTTGTGACTGCTGTTTCATCTCAGTACAAAGGGTTATGCCGAAATGTGTTCCGCCTTTCAGTATATTTAGCATTTTTGCTAATGATGCATAAATCAACAGGGCGCTTTTCTCTGCACCACCATATGAATCTGTAAACAGACCGAGGAAGTTATGCCATCAAATGTGATTTCACTTTTACCATTAGCTGCATCCCTGAATCTTTTTGACACCCAGACGTTTTGATGTTACAATTTTTTAATTAAAATCATTTCATTTCAAACTATTTTTTTCCAGTAAACTAATGGCTTCAGCATAACCTTGTAAAATATTTCAAGCATATCAAACTTTCCCTGGGAGTTCATTTAACACTGATAAAACTTGATGAATTGAGTTACCATTTGATTAAACATAATGATTGGCAAACCTACACGACTTCGCTCAAACTAATCCTCGTAATGAGGGCGTAATTGCCAAAAACAAGCAAATCATTCCATCCAGCAGAGCGATATCGACAAATACTAATGAGGCCTGCTAGTAGAGGGTTACAGTATTTGTTTACACAGGAGAGCGAGAGAGCCTGGGAAGATCTGTGGCAGAGGGGGGGAAAAGGCAGGATTATTTGTAATTACGTGTGCCAAGTGTTTAATGCAACAGATTGGACACAATAGCAGTGGCAGAATCAGCTGCATATGAGTCCTCCATTATCCTGCAGTGGTGAAGTTGGGAGACAGATTGCAACACAGACAGGCTTGACACCTGCTCGCGGCTCTCCTGCTCATACCACCACTGGGGAGAGGAAACCTGATTAACTGCGCTGTGCTAATAGAGAGAGGAAATTAACACAGCGGTATCCTGGTGAAGGAGAGCTATACTCAGAGAGGGGTGTTTAACCACTGGCAGCCAGAAAAGCCATGGTGAGAGATTAATGAACTGTGCAGTGATGGAGCTCAGAGTCGTGCTGTTGATGGGGTTCAACAAGTCTCTGTTTGGGGCTAATGATTCTGCGAAGACGCTGCACACACTATGGCACCGGATAGCGCCGAGCTCTAATGCACATTTCGGCATAAAATTAAGGGCAGTTAGACATGGATAAACCTAATCGCTGCCTGTTGCCATGTAATTACTTTTCATAACACTGTTCATTATATGCTAGAGCGTAATGCTATTCAGTATTCATTTTCTTTTGTTTTGGTTGTTTGGTTAAATCTGTGTAAATATACATAGTTTCTGTCTACATGTTGAAGTTCATCCCATGTTTAATATTTATGAGGGAGGGAGAAATGAATTGGATTGAGTGTGCAGAATCAAACTGACTTGTGAACTGACTCCGTGCCTGAGTGTGTGGTTTGGCTCTCCTGCAGTGGTCGCCTTTAGGTATTAACAAGTGACAGGCTTTCTTTTCATTGGGTATCATGAGGCATCTGATGAAGTCTAGACTGTCTGGAATATATTCCCTTCAATCATTGATAATATCCCTAAAGAGGTCATTATGGCATTTAACTTGGAGCTGAGGGAGCGCCTACTTGGGGAAAAAATGCTATTATTTGCAGCTGATGGAAAAACCCTCAAGACTTCACGTTTTTGGAGTAGTGAGTTGATTTTTGCTGTCAGGTTAAGTGAGTTTGTGGAGTAGCAATTTGAATGTTATCTTGCACATGCAGCATGCACATATATGTTATGTGTTAGCCTTACTCTTCCCCTATACTTTATCCTACCTGAACGAGCATCGCAGTGGCATTGAAATGTTTTGAATTTTGATGATCTTAGAAGAAGTGAAAAGATGCCCAAAGTTTTGAGAGCACGGGGCATCAAGACCGAAGGCAAGGTAAATGTTTGCCATCAGATGGCAATGATGTGTCTCTCTGTGAGTTCGTCTGAACGAGGACACAACAGTTTCACTATGAAAGCCTGTCAGAACCGTATGGTGGCAAGCTGCTGCTGCCCAAAAACCTTGAATGGATTCAGAAGAAACATGTGTGTGGTTTATATCATAAAGTTATTTAACCCTATTTTAACATAGTGAAAGTTGTGCCTGTACACTGTAAAAAAATATATGATTAATACGTTATGACAAGATATGTTTTTACATTGCTTTACTCATCAAAAGAAGTTAAGCAATTTTAAACTTTTTACATTTTTAAAAAGTTATACAAGATTCAACTAATTTTTTAAGTCAATTTAAGTTTAAAAGACTTATCCAAGGCGACTGTATTAATAAATTTAAGGCAGCAACTTTTTTTTTTTTTTTAAACAGTGTAGCCTTACTAAACAAATGTTTGGTGGAATAAATATTTATAATTTTAATTAGGTATTATTTTACTAAAGTGTAACTACAAGAACAGAGGTCTTCAACAGGCTAATTGTCTAAATGCCGTTTGATTTCAAACTATTGGTCAAATAATGAAAATATACAGCACATTAAATATGATTTTAAGTTAACGTCAACCATGTGTGTGTGTGTGTGTGTGTGTGTAGCTAACAATATAGTCTGCAGATATGATTTTTGTGTATGTTTTTTTTTTTTAGCTATACCTGAAGTGCTCTTTAATATGCGATTCACCAGGATTTAAGGTAGGCCTAATTGGTAAGTTTAGGAAGAGTGAGAATTACTGGGTTAGTTATTGAGCGTATAATGCTCTTCAGAGTCATGCAGGGGCGACGGGGGCAGACTTTAGAGGTGATGCCGGAGTGAAGGCTGCAGACCGTTGTTTCGGTAATGCTGCCTCCGGGTCCGTTCTTCAAGTTCGTTTCCAAGGAGGAGAGACGCCTCGCGCCAGGGCTCCGCCCCCTTCTCCTGAATGCGCGAGCAGCTGCTTTCAAACCCAACTGCTCAATTCCATTCATCCTCGAGAGGGAACAAAAAAGTGGCTATTTATTAGAATACTTGTTTTGTATTGTTCCGCGTCACACAAAAGGGGCTTTATTATGTAAGAAGGAACCCTTTCGCCGGGAGAAACAATAACTTGAAATTGTCTTTAGAGTCTATAATAAATTTCATTTTCTTGTCTCTCTCCTCAGTGTGTAGTGAGTGGTGGGACTGGGAGCTGGGTATGGCTGGCCTTGGCACACTAAGGGTAGATTTTAGCAAGGATGGCGGTCTGGCGAGTGGCTTTGACTGGGTTAGGACAGCGATAGCACCGGTAAGGACGATTTTACATCACTGCAAATGAGGGACAGTGCAACGTATGTTTATATAGCTTTAAAACCAAATTTAGATTGATATGTATTATTTTCGCAAAAATCTTGGGCTACATCTGGATATATTAACTGATTGTAAATGAATGTTCTCATTTGGAAACTTGATATTTTTAGACAATTATGTCGCCTGCGGCTAACAGATTAGGCTATATGAAGTTCGTAAGCACGTCATATAAAGCCTGTAAACGGAAAGCTGTGATTGTCGTCAGTTATAGGCTACTGAGCTACATGATCGCATGGTATACTGTGTCAGATAAGAGATATTAACGCGCTTTCCCCTCCTTGTGAACAGACCGGAGACTAGCTTTTTTTTTCAGTCTACCGGTCGGTCCAGTGTCGGTAAAGTCGCAATTTACCGGAAGACTTGTCGAAAGATAGCCTACGCGTTCGTATTTACAGCATTAGGCTAAGCGGCAACAATTATTGAGGGAAGTCATACAGTTTTGCTTGTTAACTTTTTTTTCATTTTCCTTTTCTTTTTTCATTTAAACATTTGCAGCATTAAAAGACAACCTGCTATGCTCAGGTGTAGCCTACGTGAATTTACATTTAAGTAACCTTTAAAAAAAGTTTAAATGCTATTAAATTTAGATAATTAAATATTTATTTAAAAATATGTAAACCAGTATATTTATGCTGATTAAACGACTTATCTTTTTTCTCTGTAAAAAATAAAACAATAAAAAATAACTTTGATCTTGTGAATATTGTATGAAATGAACTTTTAGATAGAGTATTGATCGGGTTGATATATCATCTGTTTAACAGGATGTTATTTGCAAACGTCTAAAGCCTCGTCTTACCTTGTTAAGTCGACCTGTTCACAAGAAGAGACACACAAAGGACTTAAACAACCAAATTAGGTTAAACAAGTCTACAACAACAAACAAGTTTAGGGCGCTTTCATTTTGCATTGAAATACTTTCATGTTAATGAACAGCTCAACACACATTGGGCTACAAATATTTAATTTTTTTTTATTTTTTTATTAAATTGATTGATTTAGCTAAATAATCAATTCCCATTTCGCTTATTTATATTTTGGCATCATAAATTATACAGAGTAGCCTTATATCCCAGTCCCCTCGTTCCATCCCCATTCCCTGCTTCTGACACAAACTGTTTTATGAACTGTACGATCGCAAACAAACACACTTCATTTTTGCTTTTAGTCTTTCATCAGTGTTTTGTATTTTTCTTAATTACCAAGGACATCTATCTAATATTTTTACTACAATAGTGTGTGTTTTGGACACCCCAGCTCTCGCACGTGCGCTAACAGTGTCCTATTGCCCCCAGCACGCGCAAAACAAAGACTCTGTGAAGAGCGCGACACTGAAGCAAAATGAGAACTGACAGTGCACGTTTCAGGAGGGCCACAGTGTGGTTTAGCGCTCTAATCCGAAGGTCAATTAAATAAAATGAAATAAAAATGTGTTATTTAATCTGCCTAATCGTTGCCATAACTAATTACAAAAAAAATAAAGTAAATTCAAATTGGCATTTTTTTTTGGAGCTTGTATGGCACATTTTTATGTTTTTAATTTAAAAAATAATAACATACAATTTCTACTAATGTAGAATTCTATATATAATTAGGCTATTTATAATATTATTGTAGTGCTGCTGATGGGCTTGCTTTGGTGTTGGAATAATTACTTACAATTAATTTGTAAAACCTTTCATATTTATAGTGTGTAGTAATGTTATTTCATACAATTATTGCATTTCTCAAAATATAATATTTTCTTTTAATCAGAATCATAGGAAAAAAGATGAAGAAACAAATTATTTTATCAACATAAAATGAGTGGCTATGCCACTGGAGACCATCACTAAGTAAATGAAAAACCATCTAAGCTATTGTTTTTTGGGCAATGGAAAGCCCTGACTCTCTTTTGTCAAAACATGTTTTCGTTCTATAGCTGCGTCACATAGCCTATTCAAAAATACAGACTACCAACATCTCTAAAGAATATATATTGAAATGATATGTATTGTGTGTCTTCGAAGTTGATGGCGGAATAATAGGCTACTTTTGCTGTCCAGCAACATTTCTCGATTGGTTGTGCGATTGGATCACATTTTGTGTTTGCCTTGCCTTGCATCCACTATATTTTTATTTTGAGATAACTTAAGTTTTCCGTATTAATTTTACGCGCAACAAAATCTTAGCAGTGCACCACCAGACGGCAGAATCCTCGATTTAAGAAACTCGATTTAAAATTATGTTGTTTACCTCTTAAAATAATATGGTGTTTTATTTTGTTTCAGTCAAACAATTACTAGGTATTAAGTGAATTGGTTGTGTTGATTATATTTGGCAAAAAAAGATGTTGGCTAATTGAATGCAAAGTGAAATGAGGGTCTCATTCGACGTTTTTAAGCATATGTGAACATTTAAGCATTAATAAGTGATAAATTAATGTCGACCGATTTTATTTTCCTTTAACATTTTTATAATCACAGATATTCAGCAACAGCTGACAAGTGGCTGTCTACCCTAGAGGTTTTTTTTTTTTTTTTTTTTACACAAAGATTTGTCAAAACGTCACGAGGGAGCATAGCAGCTATTACAGTTATTATAAAGAATTAGATCGTATCTTGTAATGTCATCTAAATGGATAAAATCTACCATTTGTCCTCTTGTTCATTTATTGCAACCATTGAAGAGGCTCAAACTGCTACCTCAGTATTTACTCTACTTTAGAGGGGGCGGTGCTGACCCTTCGCGCACCCCGCCTACTAGTTCTTTCCTCGCTGTCTACGTCACTCCACCGAACTCCATGCAAATCACTCCTCACTGGAACGCCATTGGCCGCTCGCTCATTTTAATCGCTGTCAAAACGCATCATATGGCCGCCGCTTTAACTTACTCTTCAACTCCACTAGGAAAAGTAACTCAAATGCACGTTCAATTAATGTGGATGTGAAACGGCAGTCGGAGACGACACAAACAGGCTACAGGAACAAAAAGAGACCCTGAAACTAACAGCAAACGGTTGGGAATAAGCTGAATTCCACATTTCACCAGAGCTCCACTGGCTCGTGAAGCACCTGCTTCAAGCGGACTACAGAGCGCCGAAAGTTCATGCTTTTTCTCTGCTAGCTGAAAACTTTTAAGCCACTTGAATGTATAGCATGATGATGGAGACGGACCTTCATTCCCCTGGACCCCAAACCAACACGAATCCGGGGCAAACGGGTCCAAATTCGGGGAGCAAAGCCAACCAAGACCGCGTAAAAAGACCCATGAACGCTTTCATGGTCTGGTCCCGGGGCCAGCGCCGAAAAATGGCTCAGGAGAACCCCAAAATGCACAACTCTGAAATTAGCAAAAGACTCGGTGCTGAGTGGAAAGTGATGTCAGAGGCTGAAAAGCGGCCCTTTATTGATGAGGCGAAGCGGTTGCGAGCCATGCACATGAAAGAGCATCCGGATTACAAATACAGACCGAGGCGCAAAACCAAGACCCTGCTTAAAAAGGACAAGTACTCGTTGGCTGGCGGCTTGCTCGGCGGTGCAGGTGGCGGGGTCGGAATGAATCCTGCAGGGGTCGGCCAGAGGTTGGAGAGTCCTGGCGGTCACGGTGGCTCGGCCAGCGCCGGCTACGCACACATGAACGGCTGGGCGAACGGCACTTACCCCGGACAGGTGGCCGCCGCGGCAGCAGCGGCTGCGATGATGCAGGAGGCTCAGCTCGCTTACAGCCAGCACCCAGGTAGTGGGTCTCACCATCACCACGCTCATCACCATCACCCGCACAATCCTCAGCCCATGCACCGCTACGACATGACAGCTCTTCAGTACAGCCCCATCTCGAACTCCCAGAGCTACATGAGCGCTTCTCCGTCCGGCTACGGTGGGATTTCATACGCGCAGCATCAAAACTCCAGCGTCGCTACTTCTGCGGCCATCGGCACGCTGAGCTCGCTCGTGAAGTCCGAACCCAATATAAGCCCCCCGGTTACCACACACTCCCGAGTCCCCTGCACCGGAGACTTGAGAGAGATGATAAGCATGTATTTACCGACCGGGGAGTCCGGGGATCCGTCTGTGCAGAGCAGACTGCATGCCTTACCGCAGCACTATCAGAGCACAACTGCCGGAGTAAACGGAACTGTCCCATTGACGCATATTTGAAACAGCTGATGGAAAGTGATGGGTAACACTCCACCAAAAATATTTACCTCTTCTTTTTTTTTTTAGATTGTCATTTAACTACTTTTGTACAGATTGTTTTATGATGTTATTGTAAATTAAAGGTAAATAGTGTTTCGATTGCAGTTCGGAGAGAAACTGAGATCTAATGAAATGCATCACATTCAGTGAAACATTGTTTAAATATGACGTCTTTAAAAATGATTCTGACAGCGTTTCTGGCCACGCCAAGAAATATGCGACACACTGTTATCCTTTAAATATTTAAGTTTCTGTGCAAATTGACTTTTGAGTTGATAATAACAAAAGTCTAGCGTGAATAACACAATGAAATGTTTTTGAGAGCCCATAAAGAGTTTTCTGCTTATTACATTTACCAAAACGTTTGTATACGTGAATTAATGTACCAGATTTATGTTGTAATATTTCTTGTAAATTGTGAATAAGTTTTAATATTTCAAAAGACTGGCACGTCACTGCTGCTGTACATAATTTATGACATGCATTCCTGCCAGTTCAAATCTTAACCTTGCGTTGATTCATGGTCTAAATAAAATTGGAGAAAAAGTTACTCTGCCCTAAATTGGTGTTAGTTTTGTTACCTATCAGACTTTGTCATTTAACATGTGTTTGATTTACTACACTTTCTATTAGACACTTTCTCTTCGTGGATTAAAGACAAAATATTAATCGGCAGGTATTAATACTTTATTTTGCTTTAAGGCCTTTTATTTTTAATGTGTATTTTACAAGCTTCAACGTGCTACTAATAAGATCTTTGAAAGTATCAAAACTGGGAAAACGTATTTTCTAAATAGGTCACACTTGGTCTTACCCGTCATAGGAAATTGAATATATAATAAATATGCATTAGAACCTTTTGTGGGAAAATAATTTTATATAGGCCTGTAGACCTTTAATGATTAATTTAAATGTGTGTCGTACTTTTGTCATTAATTTATAATTTGAGTCATTTTATTTAAGTGTAATTACCTTTCTAATAAGCCGTAGGTAAACTAAATTAATAATACGATACTATTTTTTAAAAACAAAGATTAAACTAGAGAAAACTTGAAAATAAAATTATAAATATTGTATTGCATGAATACAAATATAACTTCAATGTTGTTAAAGTCGCCTTGCAAAATTTTAATTATCACTCATGTAAAGGTATTTCAAATCTGTTTATTCATAATTTAAATTGTTTGTTTACTTATATAATTATACTGTAGCTGTGTACTAAGTTCATAATTGCTTCTTCAACTGTAGACTTTGATTGGTACCTATAAGGTGTATAATTTTGTGCAGCCTACTGGAAAACAAATTATTATTATACGTGTATCATGTATAGGGTTGGTTTGAAATTGCACTGAAATTGCATTAACTTACTTTGTCATTTCGTCTATCACGATAATATTTGCAGTTCAAAAGTTTTATTGTTTAACTGACACGTTTACCTGTATAGCAAACCTGATTTATTTTAACCATCTGCTATAATAATGAATCAATTGTAGGTAGATTTTGTTGGGTAAGTTTTGAATTTAATTACTTTTGAAAATGAATTCGCCTATGTTAGTACATCAGCGTGTTTAAAAACACATGTAAAAAGTTTTTCACACGAGATGTTTATAATATTTTTGACAATGAATAATAGCTCATGTTTCACTTTTTAAAGTAGATTTCAATTCACACATGAAACGTGTTTGAGTAGGCCCACATATTAATCAAAACACGTGTTTTTACTGCAGTAACTAGTCTCTTATTATATGAAAAGTGTGTGAACGTTTTCATTTCCTAGTTTTGTTGCTTATTTATTCTCGAGTCCCTGCGTGTGAAGAATTGTGGCTGAACATAATGTGATCTGAAGCAGGGGCAGAAGGATGTTTAACAGTGACCTGGATCAGCCAGCAGACACGCTGACCTCTGGGACAGAAAGTCAAAGGTTATTACAATTACCTAATGTCATGGGGCTAGTTTAGCAACAAGTGTCAGAAGTGCAAAGCCGCAACACACTTTGGCACCAGACGCCCCTTTTCTCGTTGGGATGCGCGTGTGAGGCCTTCAAATCTGCAAGTGCCACTTCACGCAAATGAAGTAAATATGAAGCAGGACAGAGTCAGGAGTGCTAAAACTGTTATATACGTCATAAATTGCACGATCTCGATAGCATTTTTTTTTTGTAACAGAGCACTGAATAGTGACACCAAATTTGCGTCAACTATGGACAAACCCAGCCATTGGGTTAAAACAACCCAACATTTTTTTAAGAGTGTGTCTGTTTTATTTCAGCCACGTTTCTTTCATGAAAACAGATCTTACATTAAACGGTCAATTATTCTGAGCACAATTTCCTTTCCCCTCCACTACTAGTCCATATGAGAATGTCCACTCAGGAGCCATTTGTATATCTCCAGATGAAAAACTACACGGATTAAGCGCCGAAAATAGAGAGGCGGAGAACCAAGTCACGGCACTTGCCGGGTTAAAGAGAAGCGTTCTGGTAAATTTAACCAAAATAATTTACCACCCCACCAAAAGAGGGGAAGGCACGCGGGGTGGGATGGGTGAAAAGGATGGGATGGAGTTCGAGGTGGGAGGGGTGGCGGTGGACTCGAACCAATAAATCGTCTCAACGTGCGATACCCTTATCTTGTAGCCACCGATATATTCTGTGCTGGGAAGCCATCAACACTGCTGGCTCGTATGAAAACTCCCGATCTCTTGCACTCGCTGTCCTAAATGGGGATAATTAGCATCACTTTATCACGCCTCTGCATATTTTCTCCCTTCTCCAAAAAACCCGGTACGCTGCTATTGGTCGCTGCTCTGTCACAGAAGATTACGGAGACAGATTGCACGGAACGAATGTGCTGAACGAGATTAGGGAGGAATAGAAATAGCAACTGGGCCAATAAATTCCTCGCGAGGGCCTTATCGTGCAATTACACGTTGACATGTTTAACAATCTTGCTGCCTCTTAATCCTGCGCCCTTCCAAGAGGCGAGATGCTGCGCCGTAATTTCTGCAGTCTGCGATTTCGGAGCAGTAATTTAAGCATATGCACAACGCCACGAAAAAGCAACTTTGTTCAAACTTTTATTTAGCAAAATGTTGCTGTCTTTCTGCTAATTATAAATTATTTGTTCCACACCGTGACCAACATTCTCTTTTAGCCGCGGCAGACACGGACCAGGGACCCGAGCATTGTCGCATGTAAATCAGCCCCTTAAGTTTCAGTACGATTTTTGTCTGAATTGCGTCATTATTGCTCGGAAGAGCAAACAGTAGGCTAATTCATTGGACTAATTTAGTGATGCACTCATGGGATTGCTTTTCACAGATTTTCTCATGTTGTTGTGCATCACTGATAATCCAATTACCATTATAAAACGACTGCTGTTCAAAAAGTCTAGACTGCTTTATCTACAAAAGATTGCAAGATGACCAATGCAAGGCTATGATTTTTTCAAGGCGCTTATGAAGCAAACTGGTTGTTTAATAAACTACTCTTTCGTATAAGGTTAACTCTCTCTCTCTCTCTCTCTCTCTCTCTCTCTCTCTCTCTCTCTCTCTCTCTCTCTCTCTCTCTCGCCCTCGTGTTCGGCAGAGAGGTCTGTGTAAGGATGATTGTGAGAGACTCTGCTGGAATTTGGCAGGCCCGCTGCTTGGAGAGGCGCCCCACGCTGTGACTCCCATTCAGCGGTCCAGCGCGCTGTGAGGTTGGGAAGTTTCACTGAGCCGTGCACTCAATGGCTCCACAAAGCTGATTACAAGCCCCAGCGAATTCCTGAAGGGACCGGGCAGCCACGCAGGTGTGCGGGAAACCGGGGCAACCCTTCAGAGTTATAGTGACAGAGCAAGACAAGCCATGAGACCACACAAAAAGCAAAGCGTCCCAGGAAGCGGCCAGGGATTTGGTGGGAAAAGAACACCTTAAATGTCTCCCTTGTGAGCAAAAAGGGAAAGAGAGGAGAAACTTTCCGAAGGCCTAATAAAATGATGCGCAGCCTTCTCAGGACAGTGAACTAAAAGGGCTGTGCACTGGAAACACATTTTGCCATATGCATTCTGAATAGTCCATTGGGGTTCAGGGTTAACAACGATTCATAAAACGTAAAGGCCTGCTCTCTCTCACTGTGCCCAATTCATTCTCCCTGGTGCGAAAAAATCTACATCAATGAAACAGACAGCGTATTTAATTAGAGCGGAGTCTAACTATCAATTACTCAGGAAAAACACAGGATCCCCAAGGACCGGTAATCAGCGCGCCAACAGTCGGCCGCGCGCTCATTACAGCAAAGCGACAGGCGGGAATAATAATCAGGGCGCGGCGACGCATTTCCACCGCATCCCGGTGCCTCTCAGAACTTTAATAACTCGTCGTTTTTACAGTTTCTAGGCTTTTCATTGGCATGAATGAAAAGAGTAGCCTAAATGATCAGATAAAGGATCGAGATTGTGTCATGCTGAAGTTTTAGTGTTGCGGTGAGGATACAGTCTCATGAAAGTGTGTATCTATACGAATGTGTAATTCTCGTGCCATTTATACGCCAAAAATGTTTTTTTTTTTGCGTGTGCATATGCTACGCACTGAAAACCCCTTGGGTAGGATTAGGGGGAGGGGGAGGGGTGCGTGCGTATTACACGCCATAAAGTGCGTATCATATGCACGCGAAAACTGCGTATCATATACACGCAAAAACTATTTTTGGCGTATAAATGACACGAGAAATAACATTCGTTGTATTGATACGCACTTTCATGAGATCGTTTAGGAGAAGGTTGGGTAGAGGAGGTTGGGTTTAGGATAAGTGAATTTGCCATAAGTTATTTTTTTTATTTATTTTTTATTTAAAAGAGACATGGCATGGCTATATACAAATGTCATATCTTCGGTCGGTGTTGTCTCGAGCTACCTGACACCATTTAGCATACCAACGTACGTGGTTGCTAGTAGTATAAAGAGATTCAAGACTAAGTTCTTAATTTTATTGGGTTTTCTCATTCCAAAGGTTGCGGGTATAGGAATTCGAGTTGACTGCATGGACATTAGGCCTATATGTAAAAAACAAACAAACACATTTTTCACAAATTAGGTTTAGCCAAATAATGATTTATAAATGTGAAATATTTTGGAGTTCAGCAACTTTCATTCAATACCATGGAAAGTCTGTTCGTCCAACATTTCCTCAGTTTGAGTGAGGGCTCAGTCTTACTTTATGCGGCTAATTTAATCCTCCACAGAGTCAACAAGGGCTAATTGAGATCAGCGGGGCTCAAACACCCATTCACAATCAGATTGTCCCGTTAAGTCGTTTTGCGTGGGGTTTAGGATTCGGAAGTAACCATATTGTGGCACTCTATAGATCAAGCTGGCTTTGATTCCTGAATTATACAAATGGCAAATGTCTCTGAGACTTAGGCATGTTTCAGTTCCCATGCTTAGCTTTATAAATATGCTATAAATCTATTCCAGTCTTGGCCTCACCTGTGTCCTGTCACCCCTGCTGTCCTCATGTGATTAGAGGACAAAAGCACTTACCCTGCCCGGCTATGGTAGTCAATCAACCACAACGGACTATGCTAATTGAGGGGAAAGGCGAGAGGAAGACGAACAGTGATCCCAATTGTTTGGCGAATTTCACAGCTTAGCGCAGCTGCAATGCTACTGTTCTCTCCCAATACACTCTTCCATCACTTCTAACACAACGCTACTGTAAGCCGAAGTCTGTGCGAACATGAATTTGCGATACTCGCTAATGTCGCGATTTTCTCTCAGAAGTCGATATATTAGATCAGAAACAATAGCCATGTGACAGTGTACAGCTGAAGAGATAAATTAGACGCACTCTAAAGTTGTTGAGGAGCTGTCCAGGTCCTGAAATAAACGCGGACAACATCCGCATATTATGTTCTGTTGGGCTAAATCACGACACGAGCGACAAATCTTCAAATAAGTCTTCAAAAAAATCATTTTAAAAGTACGTTTCCTAATTATCCCTCTTCGTTCATTTCTCTCCGATTTTTTTATAGTTAGATTAGCCTCGCCTCTGCATACGACTCTGCAATACAGATGAAATAAAGCCAAGGTTATATTAACAAGGCTTGCTAAGGAAGAAATTTTGAATAATGTTTGTAACCAAACAGTTGTGGTGGGGCACCATTGATAGTAGAACAAAAATACTATGAAAGTCACACATCTAGTTACAAACATTATTCAGAATATCTTCTTTTGTGTTCAACAGAAAAAAGAAATTCATACAGGTTTGGAACAACTTGAGGGTGAGTAAATGATTACAGAATGTTCCCTTTCGGGTGAACTCCCTTTTAAAAAGCATTACATTTGGTTTATAATATACAATTTAGCACAAATACATCTATTCGTTTATGCAGAAAACGAATTTGAGTATTTAAAAAAAATCTATTTGGTTCTGATCAGCCTTTGTTTTTGTTTGGCTTTCTCCCATTTTTCAGTCTGAGATCAAATATGTACCTAGAAAACTACTTGTAGCAAATACAAAAAGAGTGACAACTTTAACTGCAAATGACTTTTTCCTCGCATCTAGTTTGACCCACCTCACAAGGTGCCCTTCCTCTCAGCAGGTGTCAGAAAATAGGCCTTCGAATTGTTTGTGTTATTCCGCTGCTGGAGTCCCACTGTGCTTCTGTATTTTGTGATGGGATAAACTTTGACTGTGTCTGATTGTGTTGCTTTTACATCTGAAATAGGGAGGGAGAAACAGAAAGAAACAGCAATAAAAGAAGTTGATGTTTATGGATTGGTCATTGATTTTGTTGCTCTTGGCTGTATGGGCCCCCCTTTAAAAAAAAAAAAAAGACAGGCAGGGATATGGAAGCGTGTACAGCAGCGCAGGCTAAAGCTGTAGAAGTGGATGGAGTCTGCGTGGACAGTCGCTGACAGTTGAAGTACCTGCCCTGAGGACTGCGTGACGGATTGGGGGCAGCAGGGTTAGGGGTGATAATGACACACCCCACTGAGTGTTATTATATAAAGACTGTGCTGGGCTGAAATGACATTGTAATGGGATGGGACTTTTGCCACATTTTCATGGCACAGGTGCTCTTGCTCAGCAACTTACTTCTAGCTTCTGTGTCCTCTTTTGTCTGCCATATAACTGCTTTTTTTCCGCCCCCCTGTCTGTTTCCCTGTCCCTCTTTCTCTCACTCTTCCTATTCTTTCTAGTGTCTGCTTACATGCATTACAGAGACTCGCTTTTATGCATGCATAGGTTTCTGGCAGAATACGCAGAAATTTGGAGCATAACTTTTTTTGTTCTTCCTCTAACACTGAAAAAGCTTATGTGTGTCTGTACTAGCTTCAGTGCACCTTCCAGGCTTACTACTAAACACATGGCCTGTCTGGCTCAGATCATGACTGGAGTTCTACAACAATGAGATCCCATTCAGTTCGACTCAGGCACAAGTGCTCATGTTTTGTGTAAGTTATCGTAAACAAAACTCAGATACATTTTCTACTCGAAGCATTTATGCCAAAACATCTGTTTTTTTGTTTTGCAGCGCATTGTAAAAAAAAAATGAAATAAAAAGCTTGCATCAATACATAGTGTCCTTCTAAATGAAAGGATACAGAGCATATAGATTTTATTGTTTTTAAATGTGTGTTTGCGGTTAGTTTGTGGTCTGCAGTGACAAGCCCCTGGTGTGACTAAGGTGGCACTCCTATTGTGAATAATAAGCAGCTCTGCCTCTAATTCTTTCAGTTCTTACATATAGATGGACTCCCTGTGTTCATATACAAAGGTTTTTTTTTAGCCATAGTGGTTACTTTCCTCTAGTACTTTTAGCATTTAGAGTGAGCGTAACCCTTGGGTAAATAAGAATGACGCATTATACACACACACACACACACACACACACACACGTGTGTGTGTATTATATGTACCACCAGCCTGAACTGCTGATATTGTTACAGTTATGTCTGTCTTGTGTCTGTATTCCTGTGTTTTCCCCCGTCATTGTGATTTGGTTTAGTCCTGTGTTAGTTTTCCCGCTCCTCGTTTGTGTTCAGTTCCTTCACCTGTGTCTAGTTAATTTGCCCCAGCTGTGTCTTGTTCCCATGACCCGTTCTCTGTGTATGTAAACCCTGTGTTCTCCCTCACTCCTGGTCGGTTCTCGTTGATGTGTAACGTGTGTTTGTGGTCCCAAAGACTTGTATCTGTTTAAGTTTGGTTTCCTTAGTAAAGATTATTGAATTTGATCTGCTGACTGCTGCCTCTCCTTCAACCAGCACCACACCCGTAACAGAAGGACCGACCTAAACATCGATGGATGCAGCAGTCCAAATCCTTCTCCTGTCTCAGGAGGATCAGTCCCTCGAGGCCCACACGCAGAGGTATTTGGACTTGGTTCCTCTTGTTCATTTTGATGACACCAGCCTCTGTGTGTTCTTCCGGGCAGGCCTCAACGGTGAGACCAAAGCATGCCTGCCTGGAGATGGGCCTCGGGGGAACTTCGCTGCCTTTGTGGAGTGGGTATTGGCGAGCTGTGGCTCTCCCTTCACCATCGGTCCAGGGGAAGAGGAGGAGCTTATTGACTGGGACACAGAGCTTCCGCCACTGATCCCAGCCAGCCCAGCCAAGCCTTCACAGCTGGTTCCGTCCAGCCCTGCCGAGCCTGAGCTTCCCTGCACGCCTGCCGAGCCTGAGCTTCCCTGCACGCCTGCCGAGCCTGAGCTTCCCTGCACGCCTGCCGAGCCTGAGCTTCCCTGCACGCCTGCCGAGCCTGAGCT
Source organism: Tiaroga cobitis (assembly GCA_030578255.1). NCBI lineage: Eukaryota > Metazoa > Chordata > Actinopteri > Cypriniformes > Leuciscidae > Tiaroga > Tiaroga cobitis. The sequence goes on from CM060599.1 coordinate 27,839,557, forward strand.
TCCCTGCACGCCTGCCGAGCCTGAGCTTCCCTGCACGCCTGCCGAGCCTGAGCTTCCCTGCACGCCTGCCGAGCCTGAGCTTCCCTGCACGCCTGCCGAGCCTGAGCTTCCCTGCACGCCTGCCGAGCCTGAGCTTCCCTGCACGCCTGCCGAGCCTGAGCTTCCCTGCACGCCTGCCGAGCCTGAGCTTCCCTGCACGCCTGCCGAGCCTGAGCTTCCCTGCACGCCTGCCGAGCCTGAGCTTCCCTGCACGCCTGCCGAGCCTGAGCTTCCCTGCACGCCTGCCGAGCCTGAGCTTCCCTGCACGCCTGCCGAGCCTGAGCTTCCCTGCACGCCTGCCGAGCCTGAGCTTCCCTGCACGCCTGCCGAGCCTGAGCTTCCCTGCACGCCTGCCGAGCCTGAGCTTCCCTGCACGCCTGCCGAGCCTGAGCTTCCCTGCACGCCTGCAGAGCCTGAGCCCGTCGCCTGCCCGCCAGAGCCTGAGCCCGTCGCCTGCCCGCCAGAGCCTGAGCCCGTCGCCTGCCCGCCAGAGCCTGAGCCCGTCGCCTGCCCGCCAGAGCCTGAGCCCGTCGCCTGCCCGCCAGAGCCTGAGCCCGTCGCCTGCCCGCCAGAGCCTGAGCCCGTCGCCTGCCCGCCAGAGCCTGAGCCCGTCGCCTGCCCGCCAGAGCCTGAGCCCGTCGCCTGCCCGCCAGAGCCTGAGCCCGTCGCCTGCCCGCCAGAGCCTGAGCCCGTCGCCTGCCCGCCAGAGCCTGAGCCCGTCGCCTGCCCGCCAGAGCCTGAGCCCGTCGCCTGCCCGCCAGAGCCTGAGCCCGTCGCCTGCCCGCCAGAGCCTGAGCCCGTCGCCTGCCCGCCAGAGCCTGAGCCCGTCGCCTGCCCGCCAGAGCCTGAGCCCGTCGCCTGCCCGCCAGAGCCTGAGCCCGTCGCCTGCCCGCCAGAGCCTGAGCCCGTCGCCTGCCCGCCAGAGCCTGAGCCCGTCGCCTGCCCGCCAGAGCCTGAGCCCGTCGCCTGCCCGCCAGAGCCTGAGCCCGTCGCCTGCCCGCCAGAGCCTGAGCCCGTCGCCTGCCCGCCAGAGCCTGAGCCCGTCGCCTGCCCGCCAGAGCCTGAGCCCGTCGCCTGCCCGCCAGAGCCTGAGCCCGTCGCCTGCCCGCCAGAGCCTGAGCCCGTCGCCTGCCCGCCAGAGCCTGAGCCCGTCGCCTGCCCGCCAGAGCCTGAGCCCGTCGCCTGCCCGCCAGAGCCTGAGCCCGTCGCCTGCCCGCCAGAGCCTGAGCCCGTCGCCTGCCCGCCAGAGCCTGAGCCCGTCGCCTGCCCGCCAGAGCCTGAGCCCGTCGCCTGCCCGCCAGAGCCTGAGCCCGTCGCCTGCCCGCCAGAGCCTGAGCCCGTCGCCTGCCCGCCAGAGCCTGAGCCCGTCGCCTGCCCGCCAGAGCCTGAGCCCGTCGCCTGCCCGCCAGAGCCTGAGCCCGTCGCCTGCCCGCCAGAGCCTGAGCCCGTCGCCTGCCCGCCAGAGCCTGAGCCCGTCGCCTGCCCGCCAGAGCCTGAGCCCGTCGCCTGCCCGCCAGAGCCTGAGCCCGTCGCCTGCCCGCCAGAGCCTGAGCCCGTCGCCTGCCCGCCAGAGCCTGAGCCCGTCGCCTGCCCGCCAGAGCCTGAGCCCGTCGCCTGCCCGCCAGAGCCTGAGCCCGTCGCCTGCCCGCCAGAGCCTGAGCCCGTCGCCTGCCCGCCAGAGCCTGAGCCCGTCGCCTGCCCGCCAGAGCCTGAGCCCGTCGCCTGCCCGCCAGAGCCTGAGCCCGTCGCCTGCCCGCCAGAGCCTGAGCCCGTCGCCTGCCCGCCAGAGCCTGAGCCCGTCGCCTGCCCGCCAGAGCCTGAGCCCGTCGCCTGCCCGCCAGAGCCTGAGCCCGTCGCCTGCCCGCCAGAGCCTGAGCCCGTCGCCTGCCCGCCAGAGCCTGAGCCCGTCGCCTGCCCGCCAGAGCCTGAGCCCGTCGCCTGCCCGCCAGAGCCTGAGCCCGTCGCCTGCCCGCCAGAGCCTGAGCCCGTCGCCTGCCCGCCAGAGCCTGAGCCCGTCGCCTGCCCGCCAGAGCCTGAGCCCGTCGCCTGCCCGCCAGAGCCTGAGCCCGTCGCCTGCCCGCCAGAGCCTGAGCCCGTCGCCTGCCCGCCAGAGCCTGAGCCCGTCGCCTGCCCGCCAGAGCCTGAGCCCGTCGCCTGCCCGCCAGAGCCTGAGCCCGTCGCCTGCCCGCCAGAGCCTGAGCCCGTCGCCTGCCCGCCAGAGCCTGAGCCCGTCGCCTGCCCGCCAGAGCCTGAGCCCGTCGCCTGCCCGCCAGAGCCTGAGCCCGTCGCCTGCCCGCCAGAGCCTGAGCCCGTCGCCTGCCCGCCAGAGCCTGAGCCCGTCGCCTGCCCGCCAGAGCCTGAGCCCGTCGCCTGCCCGCCAGAGCCTGAGCCCGTCGCCTGCCCGCCAGAGCCTGAGCCCGTCGCCTGCCCGCCAGAGCCTGAGCCCGTCGCCTGCCCGCCAGAGCCTGAGCCCGTCGCCTGCCCGCCAGAGCCTGAGCCCGTCGCCTGCCCGCCAGAGCCTGAGCCCGTCGCCTGCCCGCCAGAGCCTGAGCCCGTCGCCTGCCCGCCAGAGCCTGAGCCCGTCGCCTGCCCGCCAGAGCCTTCTCCGCTGGTCCCGTCCAGCATAGCCGGGCCTTCACCGCTAGCCCAGCCAGAGACTTTCCCAGAGCCTGTGATTCCCCCCAAGAAAGTTTTGGGGGGGGGGATATAGGCCACCTGATGGTGCGTCTCCGCCATGGCCCCCTGACCAGCTTGCTCCACCCTGGCCACCGGAAGAGGCGTCTCCACCCTGGCCACCTGAAGGGGCGTCTCCGCCATGGCCCCCTGACCAGCTTGCTCCGCCCTGGCCACCGGAAGAGGCGTCTCCACCCTGGCCACCTGAAGGGGCGTCTCCGCCATGGCCCCCTGACCAGCTTGCTCCGCCTTGGCCGCCTGAGGGGGTCTCTCCACCCTGGCCACCTGAAGGGGCGTCTTCACCCTGGCTATCAGCACGGCCTGCTCCGCCCTGGAGGCTTCCTGTTCCGGGAAAGCCACGCCCTCGTCAGCCTCCAGGGCGCCCACCCTCCCGCCCCTATTTGATGTTTATACGGCGTGGGGACACGCCTTTTCGAGGAGGGGCGTAATGTTACAGTTATGTCTGTATTCCTGTGTTTTCCCCCGTCATTGTGATTTGGTTTAGTCCTGTGTTAGTTTTCCCGCTCCTCGTTTGTGTTCAGTTCCTTCACCTGTGTCTAGTTAATTTGCCCCAGCTGTGTCTTGTTCCCATGATCCGTTCTCTGTGTATGTAAACCCTGTGTTCTCCCTCACTCCTGGTCGGTTCTCGTTGATGTGTAACGTGTGTTTGTGGTCCCAAAGACTTGTATCTGTTTAAGTTTGGTTTCCTTAGTAAAGATTATTGAATTTGATCTGCTGACTGCTGCCTCTCCTTCAACCAGCACCACACCCGTAACAGATATAAGGCAAAATGGATCCATGCTTTTATGTTGTTTGTCCAATTCTGACCCTCCAGTCTGAATGTTGTAGCAAACAATATTTGCATTAACGAGCACTTGAACAGGGATATACATGTGTATATATATGGTAACACTTTTTTGGGGGGTTCAATTCTCGCTTTAAACTAGTTGCTTATTAGCATACATATTACTAGAATATTGGCTGTTTATTAGTACTTATAAAGCACAAATGAATGCCTTATTCTAATAATAAAGAGGAATTCATCTTAAAGGGTTAGTTCACCCAAAAATATGTCATTAATGACTCACCCTCATGTCGTTCCAAGCCCGTAAGACCTCCGTTCATCTTCGGAACACAGTTTAAGATATTTTAGATTTAGTCCGAGAGTTTTCTGTCCCTCCATTGAAAATGTATGTACGGTATACTGTCCTTGTCCAGAAAGGAAATAAAGACATCATCAAAGTAGTCCATGTGACACCAGTGGGTTAGTTAGAATGTTTTAAGCATCGAAAATACATTTTGGTAAAAAAATAACAAAAACTACGACTTTATTCAGCATTGTATTCTCTTCCGGTTCTGTGGTCAATACGCGTTCAGTGACGCTGATGACGTAAGACGCTGCTAAGGATCTAAAATATCTTAAACTGTGTTCCGAAGATGAACGGAGGTCTTACGGGCTTGGAACGACATGAGGGTGAGTCATTAATGACATAATTTTCATTTTTGGGTGAACTAACCCTTTAATGACATAATTTGCCAGTACTCTCTCCACACCACACACACATGCATTGTGGCTAAACTCTTAGTTTTAGTTTAGTTTAGTACTCTTAGTTCATCGTGGCTAAACTCTTAATAGTGTGGGCTTGTGCAGTGATTTATGCACATGCTGGTCTCGATTTCAGTGAGCTCCTTGAGTATGTGTATTACTGACCCTGCATCTCTAATGTGTTTGGGGGGGGGGGGGAAGTTTCTGTGAAGAGTAACCTTAAACACAATGGTGACTTTATGGCTGATGGACTTAATAAGCTGAGGAGCAGAGCTGTTTTAAACTGCTGTGGTTCCTCTGTTTCTAACGTGGCAGTATTTCTTTGCAGGGCTGTGGAAAAGCTGTTATTTCTCTGGGAGGCACAGAGCCAATACCTGAGACCTCTGCCAAAAAAGCCAATCCTTTTACTCTGTAGAAATCTTTTAGTGTACGCAAAACAGGGATGCAAACAAAAATCCATAGGAAATGTGTCTTTTCAATCAGAAATTCAGGCAAACACACAATTCAGGCAAACACACACACTCACTCACACACAGTTTGTTGATAATTTTAAGTAGAGGAGATTAGGTTAATGAGGGGTCAGGGGGTGACCATAAGAAACAACGACTTGGTTTCCTCTGGATGTCACTGATAGCTCTTACTGCAGCCGACCTTTGACACCCCTTACAGTGTGAGTGATCAACAGACTCTGCCATTTAGATGGACTAGATTACAATATCAATGTAACGGACACAGGATCCTTTTTACAAGGGTCACTGAAATATATCTTTCAATGAAAACCAAAATTGCAGCTAAAGAGGGCCCATTTGTAACAATGACCTTAGATACTGACACATTTGGTGCCCTTTGAAACTGCTGTCAATTTGAATCAAAATAGTTTCTCACCTTTTGACATAAATACACTACCAATGAAAAGTTTGGGGTGGGTAAGAATTTTTATTTATTTTTTTTGACCAGAAATACAGTAAAAACTGTAATGTGAAATATGTTTGCAATTTAAAATAACTGTTTTCTATTTTACTGTATTGTTCAAAATGTAATTTATTCCTGTGATGACACAGCTGAATTTTCAGCATCATTACTCCAGTCTTCAGTGTCCTTCAGAAATCCTTCTGATATGAGGATTTGATGCTGAATAAATTTTTTTTTTTAAATGAAACTAACTCACCATAAAAAGTTTAGATAGTTTGGGAAAGTTTCCTTCCTGTGTGAGAAGGCTGACCTGTTTTTCGCCCTCTCTTTTTTTTCCTACAGGCACAGATGAAGTCATGGATTCTTTTATACGTCTCTTTTCCCACACCTCTTTCTTGCTGTCCGCAGTTTTAATGATTAGAGCTGATCAAATATCTTTTTCAGTCCACTTGAGATAACCTTAGATTAACATTACTTTAGAATATCTATCAATACCGTATAGCTCCAGTAATGGGACATAAATGTCAAAGCACACAAAAAAACCCCCTCAATTTGCCAGACAACACGCTACAGCAGCAAAATCAATCAGTTCATACATTAACATAATTAACTGCATACACGTTATATGACTTTTCACATCTCGGTACTCTGACCCACCGCTCTAAAGGTGACTCTTCAAATAGAGGTCGACTGTGAGCGTGAATGCGGCCGCGCTGTGATCGTGTCATGTCCGTACAAGTTTGCGAAGTCTTCTGGCTCTTGTGTGAGTTGAAAAGAGTAGATCAATTTCTAATAAACTTCTTCAATAGGCCAATTTTGCCTTTCACTGGCTGCTTTGAAAGGCTCCAGTTAGCATTTAGAGAAAGAGATGGAGAGTGAAGGATGATTACAGAGGAGTACAGTATGCCACTGAAGGTCATCACTCAAGGATAATGAGTGCTGTATTGAAACTACTCCTGTTTCCACCGTCTCTTTTTCCAAACCAGTCTACCTGAGTGAGAGTTCACTAAATCATATTGATCTCAAAACAACACAACTGATTGACGGTTGCATTTCAGGGTGTGAAAAAGTCCCATGTCCTTTCACAGCAAAGAAATAATAATCTGGGTGTAGAAAATTTTGAAATTTGGACTGATATAAGGGCAAGGCTGTTAAGGTGCATTTGATCACATTAAAATCCCTCATTTTATTATCAGGAGAGCATTTGTACATGCATTCATTTTTGAGGGCAATTGACTTCATGTTACCAGCAACAGCAGTAATAACAACAAAGATATTTAAATAAATATATTAGAGAATTGTTTAGTTTACAGCTTTTTTTGTAGCTAGCTTCTTGAGCTTCTATTACAAAGTGTCAAGCACTGAGTCGTCACCTTACAAAATAATGGTTTTCTATTTTTGTTTTTATGTATTTTTTTTCTATGATGGCAAAGCTGAATTTTCAGCATCATTACTGCAGTCTTTAAGAAATCACTCTAATATGCTGATTTGCTACTCAAGAAACATTTATTCATATTATTAATGTAAAACAGTTTTGCAGCTTAATATATTGGAAAGGATGATAAAAAAATTGCATGATTCTTTGATGAATAGAAAGTTTAAAAGAACACCAATTATTAGAAATAAACATCTTTTGCAATAATTATAATTAGTCACTTTTGATACATTTTATAAAAAATCTAATAAATGAATTAAAAAATCTTAGTTTTTTTTTGTTTTTTTACATATATAGAACTGTCTTAAAATACATGAATGTATGCCAGTCATCAATGCTTGACACTTTTGGTCAACTAATGCAGAGAAACATCTTATTTCCTCCTTGCATATTTCCTGATTTATTTAATGTAATCTGAGGTGAACGGCCATAATGGGATTAGAGGCGGTGCTGCTGAACCCAGCGCGGCCCTGCTACCAGCTCACTCAAGAGAAACACACAGTTATCACACAACAGCAGATTGTTTTGAACTACTTATGAAAAAACGGAGCATCTGAAGACAGAGGCACTCTTGCCAACGTGAGCTGGTGTTAAGTGCATGGTTGTTCCCGTTGTTTTATTTAGCATCTGCAGAATTCCCTGCATAGTTAAGGTGCTTTGGAAAAGGATTAACTGTTGCTGGCACTGGTGAGCAAGCCTCGCAGATTTTCCCCTAGCAAGAAAGTACAAAGAAGAGGAGGAAAGGGGAGATGGAAAAGAGGGAGAAAAGGAAGAAAAACCACAATAACAAGTTGTATAAACATAACCTGAGAGTGAGACATGGGTAAAAGTATATCTAAACAACAATTATCCCTGAAGGAGGAAAGGAGGAGGCTTTCACTTGCCTACTTACAGTGTCCTATTACATCAGATGCTTAATTTCCGTCGCTCTCTTCTACCTTATTCCCTCCTTCTCTATCTCAGTGCCTTGTTTTTCTCTCATCACTTACGAGTCCTTTTTGGTCCTGTAATGTCCAGCTGTTTCTTAATAGGTCTATTTAAAGAAGGGGCAATATAAAAAAAGCCCAAATCAAAAGATGGTGCTAATGCTTCTAAAGATCAAATTCGAGTTGAGTGACTTTATTAAGTATTTTCTTTTCACATCTACAAATATGAGAAGTGATCTTGCTAATAGCTTCAAAGGTATTTTCCTTCCCTCAGGAATGGCTGCAGATGATTAGGTAATTTAATTATTTAAAGGCGCTTCGAATTCAATATGACCGTGAAGCATTCCTGACATTATTGTGTCCATGACATTGTGTTCACATCCTGATTTTGATAAACCCATAGTGTTTATAAAAACAAAGCTTACTCGAATTGAGATTGTGGATATTTGCCAGAACACTGTGATGTCTTGCCTCCATCCTTCATTGTCATTGAAAAGATGTTTTAAATTGTGTAAGGTGAAAATATAATTGAACTAAGCTGAATCAGAAACGATCAAATGAAGATGCAATAAAGAAGACACTGACCTCGATACATTCAAAATAAATAGTGACTTTTTTTTTATCATTCAAGTTTACAGAGCGGGTCTGTTCTGTAGTGACAAATGATTTAGTCTGGGAAATTTGTAGTTTGTAATGACGGTATTCAGATGCTCTTCTGCTGTTCCTCTGGTTAGGTTCCTTGTTTTTGGAGCAGAGAAACCAGATCCGGCCTGTTCGTAGAACTGCAAACAAAAGCACTTGACTGACGGCCAGATTTCTTCTCGTGGCTGCACTCGGGTTTCCACGCTCCCAGTATGACGCTTGAGAGACGGCAGGTAACGCAATCTCAGGTGTGCTCGGGGGCGTGGCCGACCCTTTTCTCCTTCTTCACCTTGATCACCCGCAGCGCAGCGACAAACACGGCTCCGTTTCAACCACTTATCCTGCTCGGCTGAAATAATCATCTGATCAGCTCTCGCTCTCACACTCCCTTCTCTGTTTCTCTCACTTGTTTCCACTCTTTATTGCATGGAAGTACAGTCTGTTTTTTCACCATCTGTCTGCAGTTATTCCGAATAAGGCCCTAAATGTTAGTGGCTCTGGTTTCTTCTTTTACCTTTTTAACTCTATATGGAAATTGTGTGATAGTGAAGGGACACTCATGGATGGCGTATTCTCTCAGTATGCGGCGCTTTTGAAAGGTTACAGTAATCCAATAGTATTATGGATATGCAGCATGACTTCCTGGGACTTGTTGAAATAATAATTTTGTTTGTTCAAGTGTTTTTGCTAACGGCACAGTACGCATTCCTAAGCCCTAACACAAGTGTTGACAAACAAGCACATATGATAAAAGTGAAAATTAGGGCATAAGGAGTGATATTACGCATAATGTATAAATGTCATTTTTGTGATTAAATATGAAAGCTTCAAATCTATCCTTTCTGCTTGCTAGGTATACTGTATATTTTTGAGAGGGCCAACTCCCTGGCGTGCAGTATTTTAGAGTGCCCATTTAGCCAGGCCCCCTGCTCTCCTGACAGCTGATGGAAAAGGCAGTGCAACAATGAGCCCCCACCGTGCCTCTCTGCCTGCCCCCAACCACCAGGGGAAGAGGAAGCAGCGGCAGCCGTGTGACACATTATTCTGTCCCCCCGGAACCTGCATCCAGGCCAAGCCCCCCCTCCGGGTTCCCTTGGACCTCTAAGTGCCGAGCCAGGGACTGAGTGACATTTCCAGAGTCCTGACCTTTGTTTTTCCATTGACTGGGAAGACGTTTGAAGGAGGTACAGTGCACGCTGGTCGACTCTCTGGAAACTGCACACACTGGCAATTACACACACGGTTTTAGTTCGTCTCGCACAAAAGGAAAACCGAGCGCTATGCTGTCACAGAGCTTATTTTCACATAAACTGCGAGAGAAACGTATACGGTTAACGTTTTACTATGCTGAATCTGTCCGAAAAGCCACGACAAACTTAACTAGACAAATGAAATGTAACCTAAGAGCACTTTGACTAAACTTTAAGAGCTTAGTTTAATCTTCTCGAAAATGACCACTGGAGATCAAATCATGGCACATTTTATGTTTCTAAAAAGATCCCCTCAAAACGAAGTCAGATTATTGAATCATTTAGCATTACATTGAAAAGTCTACTGCAAAATTAATTCAGGAGCCATGTTGGTTTGAAGTATGGGTTCTCGTAGGACTACATTTAAAAGCAAAACAGGAGAAAGGAAAGGCTCATGTGGAGAAAATGGCATAAAATGGAATGTACTGCAGTGTTGATAGGTTGAGTCTTGGGCTTTATTAATGATATAAGCTGCTGGCCAGTGCTTTGGTCAAATCAGACACCTGCTATGGCTGCCACACTCCAAGAACGATGACATCACAGGGAGCAGGGCAAGTCAGATCCGCTGTTAATCGCTCGCTTTAATTGAGTGCTCTGCTGAGTTCCAAATTGCTCAGTACAATCAAGACTCATTTTTGAGTCCCACCATGTGCTCTTAGGCCATGATGAGATATTGCCTTTATTGCCTGTTGTTTCTGAATATTAGCCTGCCTTTCAATACGCCCCCTACATATTCACGCTTTTTACTCGTACCCTTCAGGTTGCTGTTTTTACTGGCTATTTTTCTCTAATTTCTCTGAATTCCATGTGGGGGAGGAAGCTATTGTTTTCGAACATCCTGGTTCTACTCATCATTTGTTCACTAATTATTCCAAATCGGCAGTAAGTATGGACCAGTAATGAAACAAAGTGATTCTTTCTTTTTTCTTCCTGAACACAGACTATAATTCTTTCGTAATATATAAAGGATTATCAGTCAGCCGTCCATTTTCGCAAAACAGATCTTGTATCACCTTGAATGGGTTTATTTTGCTGTGTGAACTGTACATTATCCAGCTGTTACTCATCAAATAAATGAATATATGTCATTTTGATTTGAGTTGAAATTATTTGAGAATTTGTCCTCTGTATACCTTAGCCACCGCTAAGAAAATTAAATATTTCATTAGAATGTACAAAACAGTCGGCATAGCAACAAGACAAACACTGCAACAATATTACAATGATATTAATAGAGTGCATTACCGCCCGCCCCCTTTTTCAGTGGAGCTTTTTTCCATACATTTTTCCTATAGGGATTTTTTAAAAAGTCCTTGTTAAAGATCTATAAGCCATGAACCAAGACAATCAGCTACGAGGTCACTCATACATTTTGATTTAAAGCAAAAAAGTATTTGAAAATCAGACAAAAATACAAACAAGACTGTGTACTTATCAGCTTTAGTTTAACAATCCCATAAAGCATTGCGAACAGCTTAATCGAATAGAGTGGTGCCGTTTGTTTAACTTAAAGGGTTAGTTCACCCAAACATGAAAATTGTGTCAGTAATTACTCACCCTCATGTTGTTCCAACCCCGTAAGACTTTCGTTCATCTTCGGAACACAAATGAAGATATTTTTTATTAGATCTGAGAGCTGGATCACTCCTCCATAGGCTTCTAAGGGATTGAAACTTGCCGGCCCAGAAAAGTTATTAAAGACATCGTTAAAATAGTCCAAGTGACTACAGTGGCTCAATCTTAAGTTTATCAAGCGACGAGAATACTTTTTGTGCGCAAAAAACAAACAAACAGAAATTACGACTTTATTCAACTATTAATTTACTTCTCTGTGGGCCTCGAGTGAGTTCACGTAGTGAAACAGCACAGCGCTTCTGTGTTGTACGTCACACGCATCACACACATGACCAGCGTCGGCCAACGCGTGAGCCTACGTGCGAGCCTACAATGCTAACATTAGCTACAACCAAAACAGAATTTCACATTAGTTAATTTAATGTTAACTAAGTGTTGCTCACTGGCGTATTTTAACCCGACAATTCAATAATCTAACAAAGTCTGTAAAATGTAAACGTTATCGCAGTTTACCATGGTAAAGTTCGTTACCGCCATGTTGACGAGTATAACATAGGTTAAACTGGGGTGCACAAACCTGTCAACACTCACACAATGTTTTTTTACCTTGCTTGCTGGTCTCTCTCTCGGTGAAGTGAATCCCGTCTCTACCCCGGGCCAGACACGAACGGCGCAATACAACAAAAGACAGTCAGAACCCAGTGATGTTACACTGGATAGTGATGACAATTTCAAAAAACTTTACGGATCTTTTGTTCCGAATCAGTGGTTCGGAGCGTGTATCAAACTGCCAGAGTCGAGACTTCATTACGTCATAACTGTTTCAAAACACTTTGAAATTTCAATGGTCCAACATGCCTTTGGTGTGAGAGACCCGGGTTCGAATCCACTGTGAGACACCAATGTGTCCCTGAGCAAGACACTTAACCCCTAGTTGCTCCAGAGGCGTGCGACCTCTGACATATATAGCAATTGTAAGTCGCTTTGGATAAAAGCGTCAGCTAAAATGAATAAATGTAAAATGTAAATGTAAATGTTCACACCTGGGGGCGAAGATCTCTAAGTCACTAACCAATGAACTAGTGTCTGTGGGTTTTACCCATGGTTTTACCTGATCTCTGATTAGTTTTATACATTTTTTAGATGTTTTAATTAGACATTAGTATAATTAAAATGAATAATTAAGTCTCTTATTGGCCTTTTTATCTGAGCCATTTATAGAACAAACAAAACAAACCCTGACAATTGATAAAATAACATAGACACTTGATAATCTTATTAGATGCTTAGATAATTGCATTTGAAAGATTTTACTTTCAATAAAAAATTTGCAATACATTTGTAAAAGGTGTTTGTATGCATGTTTGGCCCGGGTTTTTGTTGCATTTACACTGTTCTGACCACTAGGGATCCCCGTGGATGTCGGATTTTTTCGAAGCTTCGACACAATATGGCACATGTGCTTCAACTGTTTCAGTTTTCCACGAAGCCTCGATCTGGCCACCACTAACACTGGATGCTCCGGCGTGACACGACAAATCCCAGACAGTGTATAGTGATGCCCCGTTATATTTCTGATGTACGGTACTCCGAGTCCAAGCGCGCACGCTATTTCTGAGAAGGGACAAACAGGTTTGCATTTTGCATTAATGGTCCGGTCGCTTCAATGTATCCAATATAGATAGCCTCTGGATAAGGCACAAATTAGGAAATAAAAAGCACGATGGAATGGTGCCAGTCAGAGAGACAGGTACATCAAATACAGTAGTATAGGCTACAGCAAATTTAAAAAATACAGTAAGTCTCTGTATGTGGTGTTTTACATAACAGAAAATCCCCATGATGCAATGGGAATCAGAGTTATTTACTTTAAAGAGAAAAAGCAGTATAATACTGGGTGATTTAAAGGTGCAATGTGTAAAAATTTTGAGTATCTATTAACAGAAATGCAATAAAGTTTGTATTACCTTAGAATGAGACATTTATATCTACATAGCCGCGGGAATCCCCTTCTATGAAGGTCGACATATTGTGACGTCATGTTTCTACCGTACCCGCACGCGCACAAACAGCGCTACAGAGTGCGTTTCGTCACTACCTTGAAAGAGAAGCCGCAGAAACCTAGAAGCTAGCCACAAACACCGTGACTAGTGACTTTTCCTTTGTCAGTGGTGTAAAATATGTAGTTGGATTGTTTCATGTAACTTAGTTCTTCTCCCTCGCTGTGTTATGGCTTTGCTATGTGGGGATAAATGTGCTGGCTACGTTCGTGAGACAGCTGATTAGTACTCTTGTCATTGACCGTAAAACATGTTAGGAATCACCAACCCGTCGATCGCGGTCGACAAGTCGATCTTGGAAGCATTAAGTTGATCGAAAAGAGTTTTCAAAATCAGAGAAAAAAAGCCTATTGTGTGTAGTAAATGGTGTCTAGGGGATGCGGAGGCGCGCATGCTGTTACAATCGTCATTTGTGCCGCGCGCACCTTTGCGCTCATGCGGACACGTCGAGTTTAAACAAGGCTTTACGCTTTAACCAGCTCAGCCACAGTAACAGCTCATATTTAGCCAGCTAAACTTTTACTACCCTGTTAGAAAAAATATATAGTTGCATAGTTTCATGTGGTTCTTCTCCCTCGCTGTATTATGGGTTTGCTATGTGGGGAGAAATGTGCTGGTTACGTTTGTGAGACAATCAGCTGATTACTATTATTATATAATGACCCTTGATCCTCACCTGACTATGGCTTTGTAAACTTTATCCATGATGTGGTTTATAATGGACTGTGGTACAGAAACTTGGCTTACTCTGGCTATTCTCTGCTGTCTCAGACGACGATGTTTGTCCCGTTTTAGCCACCGTAGCTTCTTAGAAAGGGAGGGGTGAGCAGAGGGCTGAGCCCTTAGTGCAAACTCGCAACCGAACCGCTAGATGTCGCTAAAAATCACACACTGCACCTTTAATGTAAATAACTGTAGAAATTACAGAAAAGTCTAACAGTGAGGCCAAAACTAAGTTAATTTAGAGTTTGTTTCAGGAGTTCAAAACAGCTTGCCAAAGTGAACTTTCGATCTACCATTGGTTGGTGGCTGGCGATTATATTATGATATGGAAATTTCTTAATTTCCTCTGTTCAGTCCATCGAGTTCAGTGTGTAAAGGCATTGACACATTGACGAGCTGCTTTACAGTAGAAATTGAAGTTGTAATTCTAATAGAAAGCGATACACTGTTTTTCATTTAATACTGTAAAGCTGATTGCTTTAAAGCTATTAATTTTATAAAGTTCTATATAAATAAACGTGACATGACTTGACTGCTGAAATTAAATGCCGCTATGATCAAGATGCTTCCTTAACTGCTTTTTTCTCATTGTCTTTGTTTTTCGTGGCATTTTTCTATTGAGAGGAAAGTGCACAGCATTTACATATTCATCTAAATGCTGCTCTCAGCTGCGTAGATGCCGTGGGGTTATTCGCTAACAGTATACCACTGAAAAGGTATTTCGAACTTTTTTTACCCCTAAAGGGATGTGCACAGGAATTTTGAGGGGCAGTTGCTCTGACCTGAAAAAAGCCCCCCCAACCCACATACTAAAAAGATTGCAAAACGTCAGAGATGACAGGTTTATGATATACAACTTTGTAAACAGTATACAAAATGTATTAACAATATGTTAAATGTCACCAAAATACACATGAGAAAAAGAGTTCCTCATATTATTGGTTATTGTTTTTTAAATTATTATTATTTATTTATTTATTTATTTTTTTCAAATTGGAAAATAAATAATCTGTATTGAATTGACAGATGGGGAAAAATTCGCTTCTAATAAAAAAAAATTAAAAACGCTTAGATATCGGGAAGAAATGCAATATTTTTTCAACCTTTTGGCTTCCCGTACATTCAGTTGTGCTTCTTGCTTATATTCAGTTCTGATCAAGTGGGTAATCCATCAGCCGGAAGCCGCCATTGTAGCAGAACTTCACCTGCTGTTAGCATTCCATTGACTCCCATTCATTTTGGCGTCACTTTGACAGCGAATAACTTTACACCTGAGGCGTCCAAAGACTTAATTTGTCCATTATTTATTTCTAAAGAAACACGACAATGTATAAAATGCTCCATTACTTTGTACCTTATGTTACGGCCCCGTAGAAGCCGTTTTTGTAAAAATAGGCTAAAGATTGCGTCATAACCACGGGACTTTCTGTCGCACAATAGAGACAATACCGTATAGACAGGAGGAAAAGCTCGCCGCAATCTTTTACTGTCTATGAGGCAATCGGGGGGACATGAAGGCACAAAGTCAAGGTAGAAGCCCATAAATAGAGAGTCCATAAAAGCAACGGGACAAAATATTTCAACGTTTTTGAGGAATTAGGTGATTCAGATTTGTCTTGGCACAGCTACTAGAAGATTTTCAACTGTCAGACTGTCGTCACGCTCAGTTTGAGCCTGCGCAGTCGCTCAGACATCAGACAGGAATTGCAATAATCGGGCTTCAAGTCTTCTCCGTTGAAATCAATGGGGTCGCTGTGTCCATTTCTTTTACTGTCTATGGTTCTGATGGTACGTATGGTAACTGGGGAACTATGCATGATTTGTAGTATGATTGCGTAAAGGGAATAGGAATTCTGGTAGGGAACAGAATCGACTGCTACACCGGTCGCATGCAGCGCTGCAGCCACGTAAACAGAGTTTGCCCTTCCCCTACTAACTTTCACTTTCGGTGCCCGAATGGAAGTGAATGAGGTTTTGTGATTATATATTTTTTTATCTAGGCCTACGTGAAATTCTACATCCATTGTACGATTTATTTATTTATTTATTCCCCCTCGGAAGGGCAACGTGAGTCGAGAAGGGCATATGGGCAGTTGCCCGGGCAACCTGAGCAACCCCCATGTGCACGTCCCTGCCCCTAAGTGAAAAATGAAAAAGAACTTTGCCGTGAATATACTGCATATGGGCCTTTAAGGCATCTTTACACAGCTAAGTTAGGGCTGCTCTGTGCCTGCTCAAAATTCTGTTTAAACTCGAATGACGCAAAAACTCTATACTAAAAGACTCAGCCCTTAGCAGCAGTGTTGGGTAAGTCACTCTAAAATAAAAGTAATTAATTACTAGCAACTAATTGCATCTTCAACATTGTAATTAGATTACTGTAGCCTACTAATTACTCTCTCTAAAAAGTATTGAATTACTTATTACTTTCTAGTAAATCTAACTTCAAATATTAGCATACCAACCTCGATCAGTTAAACAATACAAGGATAGATGTGAAACTGCTCTTTTAATTCATCCAAATAGCCTAATTAATGTAAAATTGCATAAATTATTATTGTACTGACCTGAAGTATTTTAATAGAGAAGGTTATATCGAAAACTTAATTTGACATCTAATGTTACAATGTTTGATGTTTAATCCACTATTGTTTTATATAGAATTGTTCTTTAGTCTTTACAGTATTTAATGCAATTACATCCGAAGAAACTGTATTTAAATTATAGAAAAATTAAGAGGGGAATTTCAGGGGAAAAGTAATTAATTAATTACTTGGTAGTGCATTACACTTAACACTGTATAGCAGTATACAGTTAAAATTGCTGTGTAAATGCATTTATGCCACCTCTGAGCAGCATTAACTGTCTGTGTAGAGAAACCTAATTACCACTTAAGAAGCGCTTGTGCCTTCTTTGCAGTGTAAATTTTATGTTAATATGGTAAAATATATAGGCAAAGGAGAAGCAGCAGCATGTCAGCTGAAGATTTTATGAACAGTAAGTATGGCGTGTAGACATAATTGCAAAAAAACAAAACAAAAAAAACTCTTGCGGTGTAATCTGACACACACACCAGCCATGAAGTTATCATGCTGGCTGAAGTTTATTTCTCGTTTCTGAGTGCTGTGCCTCTGGCATCTGAGAAAACAAGCACCACAGGTGCTCACATTGCATGTGGAGGCATATACAATATAGCAGTAAAGTTTTAAAAATTAGTTCACCCAAATCAAAAAGCATTTTAAGGATAATTTTAAGACAAATATTGCTGTGCCCCCTAATTTCAATCCTTGTCAGTCATTGTCAATTTCAAATTTCTAATTCCTGTTTGGTGTCACAATAAATAGGTTGGGTGAGGTGGTGAGATGTCTTCAATACCATCTGTATGACTCACCAGATACAAATTTATGTCAGAAATACAGAACGACTGGAGTGAGAGGGAAGGAGAGTAGAGGAAGAAGAGTCCTGTTTTGAAAGAGGACTCCTGTGCGTTTCAGATGCCTGGATATCACAGTGTCACCTTAATCTTGTGTTCAACACAGCATGTCACAGATCACACGAAGCCTCAGACACACACACACACACACAGTGTATTGAATGTGACCACTCCCAACACAGTGAAACTGTTCAGGCAATCCAGACCACTGAAGAGCGAATGTCTTAACCACACACAGTCGCATAGTTTTATACGACTGTTCAGCCAAGAGTTATTCAAGAGCCTCACCTGAGACGACCTCAAGCTGAATGGAACAGACTGCGTCTTGCCTCATTGTGATGTTCCACATTGTATTAAATGAAAGACAGTTATATAATGTACAAACTCAAACTACTCCCATCCGGATGCTTCAGGGACATTTAGAGGAATGTTTCTAGGTTAAATGTGAGTTAAACTCAGTTGATAGCATTTGACCACACACAAACAAATATTTCTTCTCATCTCTTGTTGTCTCTCCAATTTTTGGAGATTTAAAAATTAGAAAAGTGAAACTTGCATGAATTCTTCTGTTAAAACATGTGGTCATTTGAGCTTTTCAGTGGTTTTACTGTACACGAAACAGGTTAGTAAGCGAAATCATGTTAGCACGTATTGTTTATGTCTTGTGCCTAAAGCCTTTAATTTAACATTGACGGATTGGCCCCATTCACTTCCATTGTAAGTGACTCACTTTTACCCAGAATATTGCTTTCTTTAAAGAAAAGAAGGAACAAGTCATTTTTTTGGGAGGTATTTATGCTACAATTGATGTCGATTGAGCTTAAATTGTACTGAACCTGCAATATTCCTACACTTTAACATTTTTATTTCAGTCGGACTATACCAATAATTATTCTTTTGGTAAAGGTGCAGTTTCATTAGCAAAATATCAACAAACTTTTGTGGGCAATAAAGGCCATCGTCAATGGTCAACAAGTGTAGCAAAGTATGAAGCACAGCTCACACAGATGTCACTGTTAAAACCTGACTACGTAAAAACCCGCTTTAGTTTGATTATACCAAAACATGTAAATGTACTCACTGAACTGTATGAGGCCACACGGGCATTAATAGCCTATTAGGACGGGTCGCTCAGGGTGAACAGTCATGTAGGTACAACGTTGATCACAGCCATTGTGTGTTGTCATGGTGGGACGGCAAGAGTGGAAACCTAGTACCAGAGACCTCACCTGATCTGAGCTGGTCTGATCCGTTCCCTGCTTGCTGAGGCCGTGACTGTGCTATTGAGAGAGTGCTGAACGCTGACCTTAATTGCTTGACGGACAGCTCAGATAAACTCATATCAAACATGCCCGCTGAAACCGTAGACGCTGTGTAATTAGTGAACTCCAGGGAAACAGATAAGGCTGCAAATCAAAAAGGGAAGGGGCCTGTGCATGCTAGTTATTCATTTATAAGGGCGTTGAAAAGAATTACACGTACTTCAGCGCGCTCGACTTGATATTCAAACGTGCGACTTCGGAGGCTAATCAAAGTGTGTTTGTTTTTCTTTATCCTATACCCACACATCTAGAGGTCCACAAGTATGTCACATGCTTTTCCTGTCCAGTTATTCTGGTGGTGCAACTACCCAGGGAGCGGGCCAATCCTGTCATTTAGCAGTTAGTTTATCCTATGGTGGGATAGAGAAACTGTGGGGATAAAGGCAGGAGACCTATCCCATGACTAGGCTGGCGGAGGGGGGTGGAAAGCCTACCCCACAGCTGGGACAGGCCAGGTAAGGATCACTTACAGGCTGCAGGGTTGGGAGCATCATTGTGGCACCGAACTGCCCACAGTATTTACAGCCCCCCATACACACTTCAACAGTCTCAGGTTCAGCCTGCTGTGATGGAGCAGATAATATGCCTCCAGAGGAACCATCTGGAAAACCGAGCCACCACTCTGCTGTTGCCGCCCCAACGTAAATTCTCATGCACCTGTCTGTGCCAGACGCCGTTCCCGCTTCCTTTCAATATTTGTATTAATTCATTTATTGTCAATAATGGGGCATGTTGTCACCTTTTATGGGGTAAGTTGTGACGACGTAACCTTCCATTAAAAAAAGCCTATTAGAGGTTTCTTTTCAGCAAAGAAAAAAACACATTACAAAAATATTAAACCATTATTTTGTCCAATAAACATTTTAATTACTAAACTGAACTGAAATGTATAATATAAACACACATCCCAGTGTCAATTTTTTTTTCATATAAGAGAGTTTTGAACATACATAAAACACTTTTACTGTAAGGTTTTTGACTCAAAACCTTACAGTAATTCAGATATAGCCCTTTTGGCAACTAGCCCCAGTCTCTCCGAAATATAGTGACACATTTGTACTGACAAAACAGTATAGCTATAATATATACACTGTGCAAAATAATCTCTCTCTTTTTGTCATTCTCCACAGGTGAATGCTCACGCACTTAAAAAAAAAAAGCACCGTTGATACCCACACATAAAAAAAAGTGTGTGTTATGGGTATTTGCTGATCATACCTCAGCAGACCATCTTCTTGGTCCGTGTAGAAATGTCAACCTCTCATCATCACGCTATATGGACACAGCAGGTGTCAGTGATGATAGTTTCACCGTGACAGCCCTGTCGAAAGGGTCCAGAGCTTAGACATCGTAATTATAGGCATTGAGACACACACAGAGTCAGCCTATACCTTTCAGACTCATGTCCCAATACAGAAATTACCTAATTATCTGATTTCTGCATTGATGTGTGATTGTAATGAGACGCATAGCAGATCAAGGTTTGTGGTTGTCTTTTAACGTCTGTTATGATGGAATGAACTACTCAACCGATGAAGCATTGTGAACGATGTAATTGTATCAACAACAACAGTACAATATAAAAGTAGGGACTGTATGTAATTGATAATATAAGTATGTACAAATATACAATTCAAAAGTTTGGGGTTGAAAGTGTTTTTGAAAGAAGTCTCTTATGCTCACCAAGGCTGCATTTATTTGATCAAAAATATAGTGAAAACAGTATTACAACATACAATTTAAAATAACAGTTTTCCATTTTAGTATATAATGTAATCTTGTGATGTCAAAGCAAAATTTTAAGCATCATTTCTCCAGTCTTCGGTGTGAATGAAATCATTCTTATATGCTGATTTGCTGCTCAAGAAATGTTTTATTATTAGCAATGTTGTAAATAGTTGTGTGATGCTTGGGATAATCTGTTAAAACGTCATATCTTTTCAGGATTCTTTGATGAACAGAAAGCTTAAAAGACAGAATTTACGGTATTTGAAATAGATTTTTTTAACTATGTAAAATTCTTTACACTACTTTTGATCAATTTGATGCATCCTTGCTGAAAAAAAAACAAAAGTATTAATTCCTTAAAAAAATCGTACTTTTAAACTTTTGAACCGTAGCGTATAACTTATTTGATTGCGTCATTTTCAGTGCTTTATGTGTGCAGCAGCAGGAGCCACTCTTCACTGTACCTTTGCCACAAAACAGCGACTTCTCTGTGTGTCCACTTTAGAATCATGGGTTGTGTAATTCACTTCAGAAGTTCAGAAAACATATTTTTTTTAAAGAGTTGAAATCACATTGACTTGTAGCTTCTACAAACACATTTATCTTCACTTCACCTCAGAGCTCATGTTAGGTTTGAAAAGTTTCGACACATTATCGCTAAAAATACACATTTCTCCTTGGAGAAAATAAATGGGATTTTAACTTCCTGGAACCACACTGTTGTACTCTATTGTTGATCCTTGAGGAACTGAAGTCTTAATGTATGGAATATGAAAGCAAGACTTTCCTCTCTGTGTACAAGACTCCATGTGAGTCCAGCACGTCCATGTCAGTCAGCACTTGTGACACGGGGAGGGTACGGTTTTGCCTTGTAAATGAGAGTGTGTGTGTCATTCTTGCAGTATCTTTGTGGGTGTGGGCGGTTTGTAACTTAACCTCTTGCTCCTCCTAATCACTAGCTGTCCATCACACCGCCCTAGAAGTGCTTTCCTTCCTCGTGCTCATCGGAGTCCTCGAGCACACTTTCATCCCAGATCAGGTGACCTCAGAGGTTTATGGAGAGTGGAGCCAACAGGATGGATGCGGTTTATCCAGGTACGGGACATGAATGTCCTAGTGATGTCGACGCACGTCTCACCTCTCCCCCCATGGCGACTGTCCTTCCTGCTACAGACACAAGCTTCCTTTTCTATTGGTTTGAACCTTTTGTTCTGGGTTTGCAGCATTTGTCGTCTCTGACAAGTATGATGTTATGCCAACGTTTGAACGAATTTGGGAGAGAGAACACCAGATACACTTTCTTTCTTAGTGTCACATCTTTTTCATCAGCCGCTGTCCGCGAGTGATACCCGATAAGTCCACAAACACACATATGCTTAGTGGAATAGTTCACCCCAAAATGAAAATTCTGTCATTATTTACTCCCGCTCATGCCTTTCCAAACCTGTATGACTTTGTGACACAAAATAAAATATTTTAAAGAACTGTTTTTAGTCAATGAGGTCCAAAACTAATTCGGACCCCATTTACTTTCATTTTAATGAAAAAAAAATTAGTAAATGAGTGAAAGATGACAGAATTTTATTTAAGGGTGAACTAAAACTAAAATTTCACAGTTTGTCAAACACTTTGTGCCAAGCTTTGTCCACTGTGTCCAATCATAATATCTGCTGTGAGATTATAAAAGGCACACAATTTCATAGCTTTAGAAATTGTAATTAAATGCATTTAAAATGTATTGCGTTCTCACACCAACTCGTTTGAGGGGATGAAATCAATGTAAAAAGAAATCTTTGTTTTTCTCATTAGAAGTTGATTGCGGAGTTAATTGATTTCGAAGCTGTGAAAAGATGCTGCTTTAACAGCCTTCCTCGTTGATCCCGATAACAGAGTGACCCGATACCTAACGAGGTGCTGCATTAATTGTCACCCTCTGTTGACGTATTCATTTGGTGTTTAACTGGGAGATTAATGTATTGATTGAATGAGTGGAGCAGCCTGGGAATGAAGCAGAGCTGGTGTTCTCAGTCTCGGCTCTGATGGACTTCAATGATGAGAGCGTCCCCAGTGCTGACACTGAGGCTGCTGGGACTGTCAACTTGCACGAGGGAGGTCTGTTCCGAATCTGACTGCTAATAAAGCTCTCTCATTCAAGAAGTCATCGGCTGTCGTTGGAATTCTTGGCTGCTTTTCTTGTGTGGAAGGCTGTGCTTCTCTTTTCTTCCGGGGGGGTGTTGGACTAGGTGGGGGAGAGTTGTAAACCGCGAGCAATAGGGGGTCGATCTCCCCAATAGATGTCACAGATTTTAACGAGCAGTTTCAGCCCATCTCAAAAGACATGGAGCACAGCGGGGTGAACAAAGATGGTCTTTGTCTGGGTGTATGGATGGGTGGGTGGGTGAGATGTGTGTGTGTGTGTATGTGCACACTTAAGGGAAATTGGAGGGGTGTGTGTTCCACGATAGGTGCCTTCTAGGGGCTCTTAACAGTGGGGTACCTTGGATTTTGGGATCGGGAAGGGTCACGACAACACATAGGGTTCAAGATTTGTGCTGAAATTATTACTCACTTTGCACCCTGTATGTTTACTAGGCCATATATGGATGCCTGCAGGCCTGCATGCATGTTCTCAGCCAATCAGCTGCATCGTGTCATGGGTGTTGCTGCTGCTGCTGCTTACCCATTGTGTGGGTATTACAGAACAATTCTCATAAGGTCATCATGCAAATACAAGCAAACAAACAAGTGAATGAGCAAATAAACAAATGAAACAAAATGTTGAACATGTTTACATGTCATTGCTTATCACCATCAGTTTATATTCAGGTTAAAGGAGACCAATTAAAAAAAAAAACCTTTATAGTGCACTTCAGCTTGTTGAAATAACTTCCTAAAAAAAAATTACTTATTTTTTTTTTTTACTAATTTGAATTTTTTTATTAAACATGTGTCATGATAAAAGCATATATTTTGTATTTTACATCAAATATTGAATAAATGTACACTACCGTTAAAAAGTTGATCAAAAATACAGTAATACTTTGAAATGTTATAACAAGTTTCTATTTTATTATATATTCAAATGTAATTGATTCCTGTAATGGTAAAGCTGAATTTTCAGCATCATTACTGCAGTCTTCAGTGTCGCATGATCATTCAGAAATCATTCTAATATGCTCAACATTTCTCTGTTATCATTGTTGAAAATTTTTGTTGAAATTGTGATACTTTTTTTCCAGGATACTTTGATGGATAGAACTCTCAAAACAACAGCATTTCTTTGATTTATTTTTTTGTTACAATGTAAAGGTCTTGTTGAGTTCATGCCGCTTCAGTGATGCTGTCATCAAAGCAATAGAGCGACATACTATCTTTTTAAATTCATATTTCAATAAAATTTTTACTCAAAACTATATCATTTGTAATGAAAAATAGAAAAATGCAAGAATTTTCACTAGTGGTCTCAGACTTGCGAACGCCACTATTTGTGCCCTTTAAAATATCACTTAAGGCAGCCAATATTATTTTAACACTGACGTAGTAATATCTGGCTTTGCCCATGTCCGCTGAGTTCAGGATAGCAATGGACATGTTCATTTTTATTTTTTGTTGAGTTCTTTGGATCACATATGCAAGCCTTTGCGGGGAATGCATGTTGGCAAGGTTTTTTCTTTAATAGCTGTATTTTTTTTAGCTTTTAAGCACAGTTTTTAACAGCTCTAAAGAAGCTGGAATAATACAGAACTCTGTTCATTCTGTAGAAGAATTGAGTGGTTAATACTGAGGCTGAACAGAAGCATATGTGTTTTTCATACAAGAGCCCTATCAGACCAAAGACCTGAAGCTCATAATCAATGAGTGGTTACTGAACATATGGCCCAAGGTTTAGCCCCATCAATGGCTGTGCATTTTCCTGCATTGAGGACAGTCGGAGAGACAGGGAAGCTTACAAGTGTGTGTGTGTGTGTGTGTGTGTGTGGCTTTGAGACTTACAAGCAAAAGGAAATGCTTTACTCTTTCAAGTGCTCTGATTGGGCCTTGGGCAGGCAATCTTTTGTTTTGGGAGGATGGGGAGGTTGGATTCAGTGCCCTCCTTTATCTAATGGCCCAGGATGGGATAAAATGGCCTTTGCATAGAACAAAAGGTCCACTAATAAAAATTAAACAATGAAGGGAGACAAGCAAGGTCAGTGAGCAGAGCGGTAGAGGACTGAGTATTTTCTCCTCTTCTGTCTATTTATCAAACATATTATCAACATCATTCGTTTTACAGTGCCATAAGTGAAAAAAGATGGAATGTACACGGCTTTGTAGGACACCATAGAGAGAAATATTCAGGGTTACCAGCCCTGCAAATTAGAAATTTGTGCAGAGGAAGGATAGCAGTTTGCAAACTTTTCACTGAGTCTTTCCAAAAGTTTACAGAAAGGGCTCTAATATACTGTAGTATTTTTCATTTAACAGGAAATGTTGTCTTTCATGTTAGGGCACATATCTTTGCAAAGCTATAGATATTTGTATCATCCATTAATGGTGAGCGATAATTCCTTCAATCCTGGTTCGATATGTAAATATGTTTGGTTTTTGAAAGTCTAGACAACAAAAAAACATTCAATTCACATTTGGAGGTGGGTTGAAATGTGATTCCAATCGGATTTTTAAAGCTGTATCTCAGTCTGGATGGTCTGGCTGTTCAAATTGGATTTCAAACTGTCTTTTGCATCACTCTTAAAGTGACACTAAAGGACAACGTCAAAACCCGGTGACGGAAATGCCAGAAATGTATACATTCATACATATATACCAGTCTCCTTTGTCGCTTAGTTTTTCTTGTGCGACAGAGGAGTTCTGCACCGCGATTCGACAGGGTGCTTATTTGGAGAGCGAGATGATGCACCTCCATTTAACCTGCATCTTTTGAAAGCCTTGTCACATACTTGTCGCCTACGTTGTTACCAAAGCAACCCATGCAGATAGGTTGATTATGTCTGGACACACAAATCTCATTTGATCACTTGCAATTAATAGTGCAGACAGTCTGCCTGAAAAGATCTGATTTGAGAAAAACTCAGATTTGCCTGCAGTCTTAACATAGCCTAAAGAGTGTTAATACTGTGGCTCTGACTATATCCATTTGGTGACACTGGGGGGAAGAAATTACACACTTCATCTTCAGAGGGCAATGCTCACATGGTATATTCATCATTCAAGTTATGGCCGCACTTTCCAAATAGTTCTACCAGAAAGACTAAGAGGGCAGGTGAACGTTTACATTATTCCATGAAGCATTAACAGATGGTATAGTGAGCTGCAATGATTCATGTCAAGTTGTATAGAAAAGTTCTTAGGTTTAGGCCCCGTCCTTAGTCCAAATCCTGGGGGATGTAGATTTGACTGATCCTGCCTGAAGATGAGACGGGGCGGAGCCTAACGTCGATGAATGGACAGGGAACAAACTGGTGGTGGTGCGGAGGATGGAGAGGAACGTCAGCGTCATCAACTGAACGTAAAACAGAGTGTCCGGTGCTTATATACTCCAGTGTCAAGCAGTAATTGGCCAGACCTATGAATGACGTGGTATTAGAGTCTTCCTGGTAGAACTTATGCTAAAAGCTATCATATCTAAAAGGGTTTTTTTAATCAATCAATCAAACAATATTTATTTCTGTGGCACATTTAAAAACAACACAAGTTTTACACTCCCAAAATGACAAAAAGTCAATATAAAACACAATACTCATCACTATTCAGTCTCCATGCATCTAAGGGAAATTATACATGCATCTTCAACACTGAAACATTCAATCGAATCACAGGATCTAATATGTAGAGGGAGGCTACTCCAATTTCCAGAGGTGAGGCACTGCCACAGAGAAGGTACGATCTCTTTTAGTCTTCAACCGAAATTTTGGGACATTTAAAAGGAAACTGAGATCAATGCTTGGTTATGGAGTCTAAGATAAACATGTTTCCACCATTATGACGAGCAGAGCAGGTTAAGTAATGATAGCATTTTCATTAGAAAATGGTTCCATAACCGTTAACCGTACTCAGGACAAACTGGACAAAAACTATTTTCACTCAGAAATTGCTAGTAAATTTTAAAAATAATTACATTGAAAATGGCAAGTTACACATTGAATTAAATGTGAGATTTTGAAGTAGAAAGATTTTTTTCCTGTAAAACATATTCCAATAATCTTTTTTATTTAACTTATTTAAAATAATTTTTTACAGTGCAGGACAACTAAGCTGGTGGAACAGCTTTAGTGATGTGGCGACTCGCTAAGGTAAATCAGGTGTGGCTGTAACTAACTCTAGCTAATATTTCGGCCAAGTCAATATATTAACTAACAGATGAAGTGAACAGGAGAAATGCCTGAAATCACACTCCAATGTTTGTTTACCAATGAACACGTCATCACAAACACATGTGTTTGTACATTCTAATCCTGATTTCAAACCACACTGGAAAAAAAAAACCTTAACCTTCAAAAACAGTTACTGTTCGACTGGATGGAATTATGTTTATATTTGTTTATGAGAGAGCAGAGCAATAACAATAAACATTAATTGTGTTGTGACCCCTTGTCAAGGAGTTTCTCTAAGTGATGTCTTGCATTGCACATCCATGGGAATGTGCTGTCCTGTCATGCTGTACTGTATGTTGAAGTGGTTGTACTGTGATATGCAGAAACTGTGAATGCAAATGAACCCCCTGCACCTGTACCTTCCAATTACCTCCCAAGAATTGCATTAAGCCTCTGGAGCCAAGGCTCACTGGAATAACAGAATAACAGATGAGATGGCAAAATTACTAACGTGCCTGGCAGGAAATTGGAAAATGGGAAATTTGTCTGGTGAAAGTATTCAATTACTGTGCTCCTTTTCCACACGTTCGGCCACGTTTCTGAAACATGGTAATTTCCGCTTTTCTCACCGCCTCTTGTGCTGAGAACAGAGCCTACACCAATCACAGATTATTATTACACAGATATGAATAATACACACTCAAGTTCATGGCTGCACTCTTAAAGATTTTCCCTCAGCTCTTTTCCCGGTTCTGCTGTTATGCTTTAGAACGATGATGAGTTTAAGATAAAGAAGGGTGGAATTTGGCAGCATAAAGGACGACATCAGGCTCGCCCGCACCTTTAAAGTCAAATAAGAAATCTTTAATCTAATCGCACACTTAGGCTCAGTACAGGCGCACATAAACAGACACCCTCCGTCTACCCTTCCAAGTCAGTTCTGCCGTACCCGATCCCCCGGTTCCTCTCTTTTCAGCTGGGAGATGCTATGTGTCTAATTCCACGTTGTTATTGATGCTGGCTGCTCCCCTCGATAAGAGCAGGCGGAAAAATCAATCACTCCCATTAGACGCTGAGAGAGTGACAAGAGGGCAAACCCTGGCAAGGGCCCCCACACACCCCCTCACTGCATTTGCTACTGTGCGCTTTGCTCTTTTACTGTATCTTTCTTTTAAGTGTCTCTTTTACACGTCTGTTTGTCTACCTTTGTCATGCCTTTCCCCATTTCACACTTTTAAAAGCTCAGCTTGTGTTGAATCTATCTTTTGTTATGTTGGTTTATGATTTTACACTTGTTCATATACATATGTATAATAATAATAAAATAACAAAAATAAATGATAAAATACTGATAATCGCAAATAATAATTTGTATTTTCAAATTGTACATGTGCGTTGATTCATAGAGAGTTTATGAAACCTATATCTTTTCAGATGTCATTACATTTAATGATAAATCATGAAAAGAAAACACTCCCACCTGATGGAATTTCTGCACAATTTGCTCAATCAACACAAAGGTTAATAATGTTAAAGTTCTCCATTCACCCAAAACTCCAGCTTCATTTCATGAGAGAGGGTCGTGATCTGTGCCGTAATGGGAATGATCACCACCCACAGCTGTGAGTTTAGGGCAGATCAACTGTCTACCGAGTGCACTTATTTTCAATTCAGGCCACAGCCATCGTCGATAAACAGTTTGCAGGAAACAAAGGTACCTGGATCCATCATGTAGGCCTACTGTAATCATGCTGCACCACATGCACTAATAAGCATTTGGATGTTTGTTCTTTAGGAGACGCTGACTGTCCAATAAATGGGATTGTGCATCTAAGGTTTTATGATGATGCATTTTAAAAGCGTAACACAATTGATTTGCAAAATTCGAAAAGTTGTATCAGTACGCACGCTATTTACAGCCTGAAGTCCAAGAGCAAAAAGTCTCTACAGAGGACGTAATGACATTCTAAAACCTCCAAGAAAATCGTGAACTGATCCGTAAAGACACACCTGAAGTCAATAATGAGCGAGGGAAACAGGACAAAAGAATAAAAGAACGAAACTGTGATTCATCAAAACAATTTTAGCAAATAAATAACGGAGCAATCTTCGAGCTAATGGAGCCCTTTCACAGTCGAATAACTCAGCACACACACTCCATTAACTAAACTCAATACCAAGATCATTATTATCTGATAGACATACAAAAGAAGCACCCCATAGCCAAGCCTCTCAGTCCACATAGCGATTAATTACTTTAATTCACCCTAATGTTAAATAACAATATATGTGAGTGTATGTCCTGCAGAGCTCACAATAAAGCAGCATCTCTAAATTGTCTCTATGGTCATCTCTGCTCAGATTGATTATCTTATCAGCATTCACTTGCTTCACAGGTTCAATTATTTTCCTATTAGGCCCAGTACATTTAAATCTTATTCTGTAAAGGGCACCATCTAAAGTAATGTGCTTTTTCTTTCCTGAAAAAAAAGGCACAAAGGTGCATGGGTCTGATTTCCTTGCAAGCCCCAATAAAGCATGTTTTTGTGCATATATGTGTGTATGATAAGTATAAGGATCCCAGTGTTTGGGTCAGCATCACTTTCAATGACCCCCGTTTTAGAGATGCTCTACAGAGCTGCTTTATACCTGAATTGAACTCATTTTATATTTGATGATCTTAAAACATTACTGAATCAACACTGAACTGACCTCATCTGAACATTGACACTATTTTCTTAGCTGCTTTACAGCAGAATTGAACTCTGTTTGCATCATTGAATCATTATTTTCCTGTTTATCCCTGTGAAGCGGCTTTGAAACAATCTGTATTGTGTAAAGCCGTAAATAAAGGTGACTTGACTAGACTAGAGTGACACAGAAAGAGTTTAAACTCTTGGCAGCATCCCTCTTTCTTATTCTCTTTCCATCTCTGTATTTCCCCCGTACTGATTTCCGATCCTGAGCTTGAGGATAAATCCTGCTTAGCATTGCCATTCAGTCCTGCACATGAAATCCATTACTTGGCTCTCCACTCTCTTAAGGGTGAATCTGCTCTAAAAAAACACTCAAGTATTGCTTTTCTCTCCTCTCATTCATATACCTGCTGTCAGTGAAACTAAACCTTCGCTAGACCCTTTTTACCAAGGCATGAGCCCCTGTAAAATATTACAGATAAATCCTTATCTGACAATCGAGGTTGCCATAGAGCGACCTCCGAATAATTTCCCTTCAGAATATTTCAGCAATTATGTCATGTGTGTTTTCTATCAGATGCTTAGAATCAGAACTATAGCGATGCCAGAATCTGAATGAATCACTCTTTTGATCCAATCACCAAAAATGACTACAACTGTCCTCAATTCAGTTTGATTCATTCAAACAGTTCACTTATGCAGTGAATCGTTTGCAGCGGTTTCTCACCAAAATAGTAACAGGATATTTAATAAGAAAGAAAAAAAATTGCGCTGGATGAGTGCTTCTAGTTTTTATCATTTGTCAGAGATGAAGCAGCTTTTTATTGATCATGCAGATTATGAACAACGCTGTACTGCAGGTAAAGACAATTTATATCCATATATCCATAATCAAACAAATAAAGAGTGTCAAAATATTTTTTGAAAGGCTAGAAACACCTTTGCTTTACTCTAATCACTCTGAAATTAAAACTAAAATCAAGGCCTATAAACCACTTCTAACGAGTAAACTTTGAAAATACAAATGAAAAATAGACCACAATGATAGGATATGGTTTTTTTGTACGTGAATGGTATTATCAATTAAATGTATTCTGTTTATATATGTTCTATATTTTTATTGCTTTCATAAATGCTCCATATATTTAGTTACATAAAAATATAAATGTCAAAATAATAAAAAGAGGAGGACCTCTGATATTAATCACATCATTCTCTTTCAATTGAGAACTGTACAGTATCGCCTCTATAAGTCAGTTATAGAACAATACTGCCATCTTTTGGAAATCTGTCTGAAACGCCTCTATTCTAATACTGAGCTAGTAGAAACTTAGATTTAAGTTACAAAATAATTGTTACAGTTAAGTTAAAAAATATGTTAAACAAAATTACTGACTGAAAGCTTTCTCATTTTTTTTGGGGGGGGGGGGGGGGGGGGGGGGGGGGTTTGGTAACTGTGACTGTCAAATATGACAAAAAGATATTTCCTTTGTGTGCATTGTGTGTGATTAATTAGACCATAAATTAGTATTTGGAATATAGCCTTAAACTGATTTTCAGTGAGTTGGTTCCACCAACCGGTTATGAAAGCTGTGGTCCAGAACAGGGCTAGCACTGCTTTTGTGGGAATAACCTTGAATTTCAGTGCCAAAGGAATGACAATGCTGTTATTACAGTGAGTTTTTTTAGCAACAGACAACCAATAAAAAAATAAGTGCTTACCTCATTAAATATTCATGTGAGTTGCAGAGTATAGTTGCAAACATTCACATAGTTATCTTAGTTGTTGTTTGGATTCAGAATCTAAGAGGGAAAATGAAGAATGTACAATGATGACAAACTGTGTTTAAAGAGGTAATGAAGTGACATGACTATCCAAAAATAATTACTAACCCATGGTGTAGTGACTCGCAATCATGGTCCTGGAGTACCCCAACAAACTGCATTCTGGATATCTCCATTATTAACTTATCAGATCCTTAGTAGAAACCTATCTGAAATGGGTCTGTAAGTTAAGGGAAACACAAAATGTGGCATGGTGGGATTACTCCAGAACTAGGGTTGGGAAACAATGTTAGCAGTGAAATGTGGAGTTATGTGCACATTCCATGGAAATGTCATAACCTGGTTTATGAGAACTTCAGTACTCTAGCTTTAGTTGAAACTAGATTTAAGGACATAATTTATTATTAAACAACTAAAGCCCATTTTCATGATTTGGTAAATCATAATTATAATATAAAAAGTCCTAATTATGACCTAAAAAGTCAAAATTATGACATAAAAGGTTGAAATTTTGATAAGTAGAAATTATGAGACAAAAAGTTATGGCATGAAAAAAAGACATGAAGGAAAATTGTTATTATTCTTAGATAAAAGACATAATTATGACATAGAAGATTAAATTATTTGATAAAAAAAAAGTCAAGAGTAAAAACATTTTAAGTCATAATTATGCCTGTTTATCACATTATTTCGTCTTTTTTATATCATAAATATTATTTACCAAAGCAAGATTTTTTTTCTTATAAGGCAGGCAGAATTGGGCTTACATACAATTGTTTACCTAAACAGTGTGCATCATTTATAAACAATCGGTCAATTGCAATTTTCACAATTTGCAAAAGCCGTCGTACACTGTAAAATGTGATCAGTTGAATTAAAGTCCCATTGTAGTCAATAATTGTATCCCTTAAAACTCATCTTTGATTTTTTCCTGTGAAAAAAATGTATTCATGCCTTAAAATAGCTTGAATGTAACTCTTCAGCTTCACCCTTGCTTTATTTAGTAGCAGATCCATAAATATGCAAATGAGCCCCGCCTCAACTCACCCATACAGGCTCGTCTATCAAGTTGATGTATCAAAATGGTAACACGTTTTATGTCTTGCTCTCTACACTGTCGGACACATAACGGTAATTAATATAAGCCTTTGACTAATCAAACAGCTAATAATGTGTTTCTAATGTTACACACACACACACACACCCACCTTCTAAAAATCAGCAACCTTAGAAACGCTTTGAACAACTTAGAACGTCAGTGGAGTTTAAGGCATATTGTTCTTCATTACATTGTAGGCTACATCATATAGGCTACATAATTCACCAGCTAAATGTGCCTGATTTTTCACATCAACAGAAAAATATACAGGGATAACCTGGGCTGCGTTCAGCCCCGACAAAACGTTGCACAACGTTTTTTAAACAGAAACGGTGATGCGTTGAACACACTGTTCTGATGACGCAAGAGTTGCAACTATGGCAGCTTTTTTTATTTTTTATTTGAACAATTATTCATGTACAAACAGTAAGGCAATAGTAACAATTCTTTACATTAGACAAACAAATACATACAGAATAGGTGCATGAAATAAAATAAACTTAAAAAAATAAATAAAAATAAATAAATAAAAAAATAAAATAAAATAATTTAGGGGCTAAGGTTTTTTTTAAAATCATACTCTTCTATGATGGATAAAAGACTAATTGCATTTTTCTTTTTTATCACTTTGAAGGCTTTTGTAAATGAAACAAATTCACCATGAAATGCACAGAACATTGGTTTCACCTTAAGGTATTTCGATTTGTGTACAAACAATTTCCCAAGCATAAGGATATTATTCACCAGGAAGTTATCTTTGTTATTATTCATTAAACGTCCATAAATAATGTCCTTTACAGTGAGGTCTTCGAGGTGAGGTATCTTTGGGTAGAGCCAGTCGTAAATATCAGACACTTTAATATCAGACCATAAGGCCTCCACAACCATACAGTGAAAAAACAGATGCTCCGTGGTTTCAATATTATCACAAAATAAACATTTATTTGAGTCAAATCCAAATCTAAGTCGCAAATATTCACTCGATGGATACCATTTAAAATTTTAAAATGTACTTCTTTAACTTTGGGAGGTAACAAGAATTTCAAATACTCGGTTCTAAGTCTGTGAATGCTATCTTTTGAGAAAAAATGTGAAATTGAGTTTCTTTAAACTAATATAGGATAAGAAATGTGGTTGAATTTATTCCTAACAGTTTTGTTTGAAAGTTGGCTTCCTTTAAAATCACGGCCTTCAACTGACTGGAAGATGTGGGATTATAGAGACAGAATAAGAGAGAATTTCTTTCATTTGACATACGACAGCTTTAGGGATGGCTTTAGTAATAGATTCAAAACTGGCCCGATTGCAAATGAGATTATATTTAACACAAAAATGCTCATATGATATAATTCCACTATTGCTGTCAATTAAATGGGATAGACCAAATACCTTTCTCCATCCAGATCTTGTCAAACAGTGATTTATTCCTGACCATAATATATCTATTGTTCCATAATGGTGTATTGTGTGGTGTAAAGTTATGATTATAAAAAATCTTCCAGTATAACAAAACCTGTTGATAAAATTTGTATAATTTAATTGGAGATGTTGAACGTTGAATTTAGTAAAAATTCTATTCCTCCTAATTTCTTAAACAATTCTCTGGGAATATGAAACCAAAAATTATTGTGGTTTAAAAAGGATTTCAACCAATTAATTTTCAGGGTCCCATTTATAGTATCAAAATCAATGGCTTGTAACCCTCCATCTTTATAGTCTTTTGTCATCTCTACCAACCGTAGCAAAACGTTGCGTACCGTTTTGAACTTGAACGTGCCCCTGGCTTCTCTTGAGACAGTGAGAAAAGGTAATGATATGCTAAAGCCCGCCAGCACATTGATGTGATTGGTTAAAAGGTAGTTTGCGACGTCAGAAACACCAGCGATTTCAAACCGCGTTTTTGAGTCTTTTTTTCACTGCGGTTCCCTATCAAGGCTACGGAACTTCGACATTACGAATGTCGTATATGGGAACTCCTCTCACCCTTCACTTCCGCTGAAATCTTATAGGCTAACGCCAGCAGAGCTGGCCAATTGACGCGAATATGCAAATACTGACACATCGTAGCAGTATTAAAGCAGGTGCAGCGTCAATTCCCTTCAGAATCTCTCTCTTAATGCTCAAATCGTGTGCTAGAAAGCTGATACTACCAAACTACAAGTGGATCATTCGCTGTCGTTGAAGGTGCGCCGGAGATACCTGAACTGTCTCCAGCATCCGATGGCGACCGTTTACAACCTGTGTTCGGGCCCCATAGCGCCCCCCGACATGCACCTGTTCTGTGTCGCGTGCATGGGGCTGGCCCATGCTGAGTCAGCCCTCAGGGATGGAGGGTCCTGCGACTTCTGTGCGGACATGTCCCTCCGAACCCTCAAGGCCAGGCGGGACGAAGCTCGTGCTGCTGCGGGGATTGGGCCTGCTGCCGCCACCGAGCCGCTGGCAGGCCCCCCCAACCAAGTCGAGGTCCGGCCCCCGGTGAGTTTCCCCGACCCCTCCTTTCAAGGCCGCTCCGCTGGCAACCGCGGAGCAAGAAACCCCAGCGGACCTACAGGAAGAGCTCTTCCGCATCCTCTCGATGGCCGTCGAGGAACTGGATCTATCGTGGAAAGCTCCCGATGAGCCATCCAAGAGCAAACTGGACACATGGTTCCTCCAATCGAGCCGCCGTCAGGCCGCTTCGAGAAGGGGAACACCGTTCTTTCCAGACGTGCATGAGCACGTGGTGAAGTCGTGGGCGGCCCCGCAATCGGCGCGCACCCTCACTTCAACCCAGGTCATGTTTGCCCCCGTGGACGAGGGGGGGACCACGGCTACCTCCGCATCCCCCTGTCGAAGAAACCGTCGCCGCACATCTCTTCCCGTCGGCTACCGCCCTGGGCTCGGACCGCAGCCTGCCCCCCCGAGCCTGCAGGTTTACGGCTCACCAGGCTAACAAGGCCTACGGCGCCGCAGGGGAGGCGGTCTCTGCACTACACGCCATGGCTGTTCTTCAGGTGCTACAGGCGAAGCAGTTGAAGTCTCTGGATGGCGCCGCCTCTGTCGACGCTGACGCCATCCGGGATCTCCGTTCGGCCACGGACCTCGCGCTCCTGGCCACGAAGCGCTCGGCCCAGGCTAGTGTTTTCAAAAAACTCGGTACTTCGGTACCAAGTCGGTACTAAAAAAATTAAACGGTTACGGTCCCAGCTTTTCTAGGTACCGAGTACCGGGTTAATCCGGTTCTTGATGCGCTGTCGGAAAGATGCAGAGGTGCGTACTCTTCATAAAAACACCCTGAGACACGGCGACCGGCGCTGCTAATCCACTTGTTGACAAGAAAGGAGGAAAGAGCCACATATGGAAATATTTTGAATTAGGCTAATGTCACGTTGTCATAAAGGGCCGTTCACACGTTTATATAGCGCGTTTTTTTTGCGCGTGCAAATTTCAAATGTAGGCGCACGGCAAGGGCGCTCATAATAGAAGAGACGTGCGAGCTCGTCTTTCCAGGCTCGCCGCTGTTCATGGTTGCATAGCGGAGACACGGGAAAGCAAGCGCTTGTGGAAAGGAGAAAGCGGTGCGATGCGCTCTCCATGATGACGAGGAAGTATCAGAATTAATTGATTTCTAGCCCTTGCATTAGAAATCAGCTACAGGGTTCTCAAGCTTTAAAGACAGGCAAGAGTGACATTTTTGGATTAAATAAAAGTACAGTTAAGTCAAATAAAACATGTTTTATCTCCTGTCTAGTTTAGTAACACTACAATGTGACACCATTCATTAATATTACTTAATGCAACATCAACACATTGAGTGAACAATATATTTTTACAACATTAATTAATGTTTGTGAGTGTTATTTATTTAATACAAACACTTGATTGTTCATGTTTGTTCACTTCATTCATTGTGCATTAAAAAATGTTAACAGATAAAACTTTTGATTTAAAAAATATATTAGTACATTTTTAAGTTAACCCCATGGAGAATAATTGCTACAGTATATAACTGTTGTTTATTGTTAGGTAATTTTATCTAATGTTATCTAACAAATAGAATCTTATTGTAAATTGTTTTTAATACTACAGTTTCCATCTTTGTAACCGTGATATACACTTTAATATGTGTCAATTTAATCTAAATTAAGCTTTGGTACCGAAATTGGTACCGAGAACCGTGGATTTTCCGTATTGGTACCGAGAACCGTGTATTGGTACCGAATACTGATATTTTGGTACCGTGACAACACTAGCCCAGGCGATTGGCCGTTCGATGGGGTATCTGGTGGTCCTCCACAGGCACCTGTGGCTCACCCTGTCGGACGTGCAAGAGGCGGACAGGAAGACGCTGTTGAATGCACCGATCTCCCCTGCAGGCCTGTTCACCCCGGGACGGTTCAGCTGATATGGGATCGTTTCGGCAGGGCGGAGGTCGACCTCTTTGCGACGAGCGAGAACACGCATTGTCAGATGTTCTTTTCGCTGTCCCGCTCCCCTCGGGAGATGGACGCGCTAACTGCGCGGTGGCCGAGAGGCTGTCTCTATGCTTTTCCTCCGGTGAAAATCTTGCCCATGGTGTTGTGCAAAATCAGGGAGGAGAAGGCGTTGGTGACTCTGGTAGCCCCGAACTGGCCAAATCAGCCTTGGTTTGCGGATTTGGTGGAGTTGCTGGAGTTGCTGGCAGGGAAGCCATGGGAGATTCCGCTCAGGAAGGACCTGCTGTCGCAGGCGAGCGGAACGATCTGGCATCACAGCCCCAGTCTGTGGAGCCTGCATGTGTGGCTGCTGCAGGGTCGCTGAGCGGGCGGGACGCGCTACACGCGCGTGTTTTGAATACCACCGCTGAGGCGAGAGCGCCGTCCACCAGGCGCCTGTACGCTCTGAAGTAGGGTGTTTTCTCAAAATGGTGTCAGGATGACGGTGTAGACCCAGCGAATTGCTCTGTGTCGGTTATTCTGCGCTTTCTTCAGCACAGGATGGATGAAGGGAGCCTTCCATCCACTCTGAAGGTTTATGTGGCCGCTATTGCAGCATTTCACCCCCATGTTGACGGACAGTCTATCGGCAGGTATGCGTCGGTGACACGGTTCCTCAAGGGAGCTAGGAGATTACGCCCTGCACGGCCGCCTTCTGTGCCGCCGTGGGATTTAGCCGTGGTATTGGAGGCATTGTCACGACCGCCTTTTGAGCCCTTAGCGTCTATTGCTATTAAGGAGCTTTCGGTTAAAACGGCACTGCTTCTCGCTCTCGCGTCGGCGAAGCGGGTTGGGGATTTACAGGCTTTCTCTGTGAGTGAAGACTGTATTCGCTTTGGGCCGGGAAACTGTAATGTAACTCTCAGACCGAGGCCGGGTTATGTCCCTAAGTCGCTCAATACCCCGTTCAGAGCACAGATAGTTTCTCTGCCGGCACTGTCTGCTGAGCCATCAACCTCTCGGGATTCGGACGCTCAGAGTGCTATTTGCCCAGTCAGAGCACTTCGGGAATACATTTCTCGCTCGGCTGCTTTTCCAGTATCGGACCAGCTGTTTGTGTGCTTCGGCGGGTGCAACAAGGGACGGGTAGTCTCTAAACAGAGGCTTGCTCACTGGATTGTAGACGCTATCGTTTTGGCTTATGTGCCAAATGTCCCCTTAACATCAAGGCTCATTCGACTAGGGCGGTGGCCTCCTCGTGGGCCTGGACTAAGGGGATGTCTATTCAGGATTTGTGTCTTGCGGCTGGCTGGTCTTCTCAGAACACGTTTGCCAGGTTTTATAAGTTGGATTTGCCCTCTGTAGCGTCGCGAGTGCTTTCGGTGAGTTAATGTGTACACAGCATTGAAGAGCTGCTCTGCGCTTTGCTCATGAGTTGTTCTGTGTTTTTGTGTGTTTTTACTGTTGCCACCGCTATGCGATGGCCTTCTCTTTGCTGTTGTTGTTGCCCTGCTACTGTCAGTGCAAACTTTCCCCGGTTATACTGCTCGGGATATGCAAATTCTGGCAGTGTTTTGTAAGCGTGTGATAGGTCCCTTTGAGCCTATCAAAGGTTAGAGGTTTGCTATTGGCCAATCTCAGCCTATCGGAGGCTTGCATACTGGGGGGGGGGCGGTCTTGGGTTCTGGATCCGTGTTCAGTGGTTTGTTTGGCTACCACGGCGGGATTCTATACTGTTCCCATATACGACATTCGTAATGTCGAAGTTCCGTAGCCTTGATAGGGAACGTCTCCGGTTACTCACGTAACCTCGGTTCCCTGAAAGGCAAGGAACGAGACATTACACTAGCCGCCGTGTTCGCTATTCATTTTAGCGTTTTGTTCGATTCTGAAGGGAATTGACGCTGCACCTGCTTTAATACTGCTACGGTGTGTCAGTATTTGCATATTCGTGTCAATTGGCCAGTTCTGCTGGCGTTAGCCTATAAGATTTCAGCGGAAGTGAAGGATGAGAGGAGTACCCATATACGATATTCGTAATGTCTCGTTCCTTGCCTTTCAGGGAACCGAGGTTACGTGAGTAACCGGAGACGTTTTAAGGACAAAATACTAGCAATGGTAGCCTGGGAAAACCCAGACAACTTCCGGCAAATTTAGATTTGCTCTGAAAGTTAGTCTGGCAAAGAGCTCATTGAAGTCCATTTCCAATCCGTCGAAATCGCGACACCAATCAGAAACGTTGGGGCGGGCTTTACATGATGACGACAGCACAGCGACGGTGAAGCAGATTTTTTACATTTACAAAGATGGATGCTGCCGTGGGACTATGTGTGACGGTTCTAGTTGAACACCGTCATTAGAACTCTATAACCGCCAAAACCATGTTATTAAAATGTTTTTTCACAAACATTTATCATAGAGAATGTTTAAATACTAATATCAGCTTACGAGGGAAACGGAGGCGGAGTTAGTGGTGCGATCGGAGGCTGCTACTGCTGGAGAAGATTCGGGAGAGGTCTGTGCCCCTTTACCGATCAGAGCGCGCGCTGACACGGAGTAAAGCCTTGTTTATACTCGACGCGTCCGCACGAGCGCGAAGGTGCGCGGGGCAAAAATGACGCGTTCGGTGCGCAAGACCGACCCCATTTCGCTTGCCTGTGTGCACGGGTTTTTTGTAACAGCGAGCGTGGCGCCGCCTCCGAGGATGAACGACTTCAAGCCAAATCTGCCCGAGCCGTACGTCTAACAGCACCGGTGTCGTGCCAAGGTACTTACCCCTGAAAGGAAGTGTATCACCGGCACCCAGTTTACGCGTCTAAATTGCAAAGTTTTTTTTTTAAAGTTTTGTTTACTGTGTGTGCTTTATTTAATGGAAAGCACATTCACTTCCAGTTGTCTTGCTGTTCATTTTAAATAAACGTAGAGCAAGTAGCTAATCAGTTGCTGCGTCCCAATTCGCATACTATCCGTCCTAAATAGTATTCGAAAATAGAATTAGTACGTCCCAAATCGTAGTATGTTGAAATGAGTGTCCCAAAGAGACCCGGATGGTCTACTATATCCGGTCAGAATCCGAAGTGCAGATCGATGCGCACTCTAACGGCTGATATTGCCCACAACCCATCGCGCGCTGGACGAGGATTCGGTTAGAACTACAAACACGACTGAAAAGTGTTCAAAAACTACAGACATGGAGGACGCGCGAGTCCGGCGGTTATGTAGAGATTTAGAAAAAGGGGTTTGAGTGATTAATTATCAGTATCTAACCTCACGAAAATGTATTTATTCAATGTTGTCCAGATTATATTGCATATGCAGCATTGTGAACTTTTGCAAAGATACGTTTAGCCATTAACTTTTAAATGCATTATTACATTCAAATTCCAAACACATGAGGAGAGTCTCGGCATGGAAGCCCCATGACTGGCAGATGAACGTGCGACAACAATTCTCTCCGAAATGGTAAGAAGTTATATTAGATTGAATGGAGGATTTTAACTGTGACGAGATGATTGACAGGGCGGCAGTTTACGGTGACAGGATGCACGCGACAGAGCTGTCCGTTAAAGATGACGAAGTAGTATGTCCCAAAGCTTGC
Source organism: Tiaroga cobitis (assembly GCA_030578255.1). Taxonomy (NCBI): domain Eukaryota; kingdom Metazoa; phylum Chordata; class Actinopteri; order Cypriniformes; family Leuciscidae; genus Tiaroga; species Tiaroga cobitis. The sequence continues at coordinate 27,879,704 of CM060599.1, forward strand.
CTACTCTTTTGCTACACACTCAAAAGTATGTACTTTTTCTTCACAAAAAGAGTACATACTTTTAGGGCGTAGTATAAGTAGGCGAATTGGGACGCAGCAAGTGTCTGCAAGTTGTTCTATAACAGACAAACGTCGCTCTGCATATGTCATCTTCATCATCGCTCTGATTGGTTTTAGGTCTATCCAATTACGCCCAGAGGCATTTGAGCTACGCCCGTTGGTGACGCCCCTTTGGAAATGATTTGTCTATGAAGCTTTGCCAGACCCTAACTCAGTTACAACTGAGAAAGGTCTGGTTTTAACCAGGCTAACTTACAGAAATGGTGTTGACTTATGAAATTGCACATTATTTCTGTAGACATATAAACAACATTAAAAACTTTTAATGTTTTGTTTTTACCACAGGGGATCTTTAACTTAAAAAAGTAAGGAAACTTAGTAAGTAAAATTATTAAGTAAATAAACTTCATGCATAATTGAAAATAAAAAAAACCTTGACAATTGCCCATAACTTATTTTTTTTTTTCAATTAAGGATTAAGTTTATTTACTTAATAATTTTACATAATAAGTTTCCTAACTTTTTTTTAAGTTAAACTCAAGTCAGCTGATCACTTTTTACAGTGTACATACCACTCTTATCATTTCTGTCATATGGCACAAAATAGATATTCTAGTACTGCACTACAACTATTATGCTTGATTCTGTCTAACCACCTGTGTGTATTGGGCAAGATAGAAAAGGGTATTAAATGCTAACGGCTTGCCATAAGACGTGTACAGTGTACACAGATAATTAATAATGCGCAACAAAACATGTAACCTCTATTGTAATCTATTTTGCCATTAATTCTCAGAGCTATAGATGTTTAGGCTATCTGTCTGAGCTCCATAGGTTACCTTGGGACACCAAGCAGTATGTAGCAGACTAGCATAGACAGTTTTCAGACTAGCATCAACGAAAATCTATTCTCAGAACATTTTGGTTGAGCTTCGGGGTGTAAAAACGACCACCTCACATCCTCCTTGAAAGCTTATCATTGAGTTCGATTATAATGGTATGTTAAACTCAACAATATCAATGGCGAATTCGTGAATCATAAATACTGCTAAAAGCGAAGACTCTCTTCTTAATATTCAAGAGCCAAGGCTGCCTGCGCCATTGGAAAATTGCTGGCGACAACGTCATGGCCTAATTAATATACATGAGCCAAGCTTAGTCATTGGAACATATCGGAGCGACGTCAGCAGAACGTGATTAAAATTCAAAAGCTAAACTCTGCGTCAAGTGTAGGGTGACAAACGGACCGCTTGATGGTGCTGTGAGATACTAACGCTGTCACTGTGCGACCCCGTCTGAGAGGAGGAGGAGGAGGAGGAGGAGGAGAAGAAGAAGGAGGAGGAGGAGAAGGAGGAGGGTCTTAAGCGAAAACAAGCAGAGAACCTGGCTGAGCAAGCGGCTAGCAATGGAAAGATACGAGTGAATGGTAAAAGGGGTGAATCGTGCAGTCACGGGAGCATGTTGATATGGACAGAGTCCAGCATGCGCGAAGTCTCTGTTAGGTTAATCTTTCACAATTGACGCAAAGGGGGCGGACGCAACCCAAGAGCGGAAACAAAGGCGCTTTGGTTTGAACAAAATACATCTGTAAAGAAGGAGGATAATTGGTGAGCAACAATTTCAGTTTTCAGAGGTTTCTTTTTAAAAGGAAACCGCATATATCACACGCAGAGTGACGCTACAGTTGTGTTGTTCTGTATTGAACTAATCGATCTGATGACTGTTGCACTTCTGCTACATTGTTCAAAACGCTGAGGGCAATCCAGTTTAGGCTATTATGCACGAAATGTCACTTGCCTTTTTATTCTCCTACGTGTCTGATCACTGTCTCTATCAGCTGCCCCACTAACTTATCCTCTGTATCGTATTTCTCTTTCCCAAATGTACTGCAAAGTTATTTCCTTCCAGCCCGAGACAGTTCAGTGGTCTTTCACATGGCCAGGCATGTCCCATGTGATGGCTGATGTGTTCAAATAAAGCTACAAATAAACCCGCAATGGAGTATAATTCGTGTTAGGGAGCTATCACTTCTGGTTTTGTTACTGTCTTTTAGTAAAAAGGCAGTATAGCTGTGATGTATAATATAATACATATTGTTGCTTGTTGATTGACAGTTCACTAAACGTGAATCTTTTCATTTGTCAACCATTTCTAAGCCTTTAATACACATCCCTGGTGAAAAAAATCAAAACGAGTAAACTAGTTTGGTTTTTAGGTTTTCAGCTTTTCTAGTCAGGCAGTGAGACCAGCTGGCTAACCAACTGAACAAAAGGTTGGTAAGCCTGTGAGACCAGATAAGCCCTAATGTGTTTTTCAGCAGTAATCATTTTATGATTTATTATTATTTACTGTTATTTTCATTGGCATTAACTGTTGGTAAATTTTATGGCTTCTAAAACATAATCAACTGCCTTCTGCAGAAGTGCATTGCATGGCCTAGTGAAGGTATCAGTTGCATATTTCTTGTGTGATTTTTGGTAAATGAATCCGATGTTAAGTAAATGTTTTTGGTCCGACTGTCTGAACTGTCATAGTTAAGTTAAATCCAGAATCACCTAGTAGTGGGTTAAAATGTGTCACGTGTAACATCACAACGACTAAATATGCTAAATAAACAATTAATCCAGCATGTGGCTGTAAATAACATTAAAAACTTTGTTAGCATTCCCATTCATCTTACTGAAGATGTTTTTCATTCCGTTACTCTTCACTACCACATTTAATTAAAAAGATTTTATCAGAGGCAAAAATGATCAAGAAGACAGTGAATTGCTGGTCTTATATATTCATTTGTCAAGAATAAAAGTAAATGACTGGAACAGATGCACAGATGACCTCTGCTCTGGTAAGGTGTGCAGTACTTGGAGAAAAATACTGATCATGTGTTTTCCGTTCACATTTGACATCACTGTTTTCAAAGTTCAGATATATGCATCTACAAATTGTAAGAATTTACCTTAATTCAATGCAGTGCATTAAATACAGTGGATTCAAATTTGAATGAAATCTGTAAGTCACTTGTGGATAAAGGTGTCTGTTGAATGCATACAATTATTTAAATTTTATGTCAGATAAAAAGGGGTAGAATTTAGAGGAACATGCTTAACTTAAACTTCACTTTGCAAATCTCAACTGCTTGATTGTTTGTATTGTAGCCAAATGTAAACCATATTATTGCCAAGCTCTAATTGGCTAAATGTGACTAAAGCAAGAAGATATGATTATAAACAAAAACATCATGATTTTTTTTGTAAAGCTGCTCTACAGTGTGTATTGTTAAAAGCGCTAAACAAATAAAAATTTACTTGTCTTATTCAGCGCTCAAGATTTAGCATTTCAGAAAGAAGTCACTCTTCTGCCTGCTAATAAAAGAGGTAGCACTTTTTTATTTACTGTAGCTCGTTCCCTTTCTTTGAGTCTGTAAACACATGCAAGTGTGATGAAGAGAACAGATGTGCATACTCGTGTCCTCATTTTTATATGTTAATTTTTCATTGCTCACACTTTTAGTTTTTGACTCATTCTGTTGAATCGTTGTGTTTCAGGTCCCTCAGTATGAGTCGAGATGGATGGAGAAAGAAAGCCAGTGAAGATGATGGGTGGGGAGGAATGGTAAGAGTCTGTTCTTTGTTATTTAATGTGTTATTGATATCAAGAAGGCAAGCAGATGTTTTTTTTTTTTTTACAGTTGAGTTGTCCTCTGACGCAGTGTTTCCCAACCCTGTTCCTGGAGGCACACCAACACTACACATTTTCCAACTCTTCCTAATCGATCACACCTGAATCAACTCATCAGTTCGTTAGTAGAGACTCCAAGACCAGAAATATATGGGTCAGAAAAGGGAGACATCCAAAATGTGCACTGTTGGTGTGCCTCAAGGAGCAGGGTTGGGAAACACTGCTCTGACGTATTGTGTTGTTTTTCCTGCTGCCCCTGTAAACACTGTAAAATATTATTTGTACTTTATTTTAACTTTAAGCTCGACTGCCTTCCTACCAGGCGAACGTTCCCCCTCATGTTAGCGCTGGTGTGTGTATTTGTGTGTTCCTGCTGGAGTCTAGACAGGTTTTCATTTGTATTACACCAGGCAGTGAGTTATCTCAATTTTCCTCACTGGTGACCAGCACCTCTGCTCTGCCTCAACAATCCGAGCCCTGCAAGAGATTTGATGGGCTTTAGCGTCCTGATGTTCCTCAGGCATTAGCAGAACCACACTAGGATAAACAACTCCAAGAGCTTCTGTTTTCACTGCTAACATTACAATCACAATATGTCCCAATAATATGGCAACCATAGTGTTTTGCCACCAAATCTGAGACCCAAAAGGGTGTAACTGTTGATTTTTAGTTAGTGATTTAGTCATTTACAGCCGCAATAGCAGAGCCCGGATCCCATGTTTGCTGGTAAAAATGAATCTCGCCAGTGCATGTACAGTATCACAATTGTTTTCTTACAGGATTTTAAGTTTTTAAGCACAAAACAGTCGGTACCTTAATGCCTTGTGTGTTTTCATATCTCAGGTTATATTAATTAGGTTCAGGGGAATTTCCTGTCAGTACAGGTTGGAGCGAGTGAGTGAGTATTGTGGAGTATTTTTGTGTGTGTGAGAGAGTCTGTTTATTGGTTCAGGCTCAACTCCTGAATCCCAGCGTTCCATCCGTTGCCATGGAGACAGAGAGTCGCCGTGCCAGCAGGGCAGACTTGCACCTCCAGTCTCATTGAATGTCTGAGGCGTAATCAAACGCTTGTCAGCCAGACGCTGCACGTTTTTCTTTGTGTGTGTGTGTGTGTCTATATTGCAGTCTGTTAATTTTTCCAGTGGTTAGAAATGTTTTTGTTTTTTTGCTGTTTAAATATGTGTGGTCAGTGAGAGCTGTCTGCTTTGCCTTATTTCTTGATCTTGTAAATGGGATTTTAAAAAATCCAATTACGATTACAGTTGTGTTTGTTAAATTCTTACTTAGGGCGGTTATATGGCTGCAAAAATCTGTAAGCTTGAGGAGCAGTTTCAGAAGGATGCCCCAAGAGAGAAGCAGAAAGATGGAATGTCGTCCTGTATCTTCAGCGGTGTGGCCATCTATGTCAATGGATATACAGGTCAGACTTCTCCCACATGTGCTGTGATAACAAATGTCAAAATGAAAGCAATCACATTATTATGAATTATTTTGAAATACTTTAAAAAAAGATTATAAATACTTAGTTTTTGTAATCATTATTAATAATACTAATAATTAATAACAGTATTTTATTTATACAGTATATATTTTTATAATTTAGATCTGCTATATATCTTTTTTTTTTTTCATTTGTTATTTTTATTTTGTTATGTGAAAATAACATTAGAATAATGATACTCGTAGGTAGGTAGTTTTATTTCATACCCGCAGGCAAAATTGTATTACAGATAAAAAATATTCGGTCATCCACATAAAAAACATAAGAATATACAAGTATTTCATGTACAAATTTACAAATAGACTTCATGACAGACAGCGCCATAACACATACGTATCCCTCTATCCATATTAACTGTCAAGTGCTAAAACTTATCTCTTATTATTTAGGAATTCAATTATTTAGGAATTCAACTGTCATGCAGATACTGAATCAGGACAGTGCCTTTTTCTCAGGCACTCTTTACTTAAACTGCGTCTGACAGAAGAGTCAACAGCTTTCATGCATGCCTTTCAAAAAAATGCCTTGCACCAGAAAACATTTAGAATGATGTTTTGTTGTTTTTCTTTCTTTGACTACACACTCTACAACCCACTCAAAACGGTCTTGCGACCCACCGGTTAAGAAACACTGGTATAAAGCATTATATATATAAAGGTGACTTGTCACTTGACTTATTATATTATATTATAATATATTATATTATACAGTTGTGCTCAAAAGTTTACTTAACCTCTACAGAATCTGCTAATTAATAATTGTAACAAAATAAGAGGGATCATAAAAATGGCATGTTAATTTTTATTTAGTGCTTTCTTGAATAAGATATTTTACATAAAAGATGTTTACATATAGTCAGTGTTGGGCAAGCTACTTAGAAAATGTAGTGAGCTAAGCTAGCAGTTACTCTACATTAAATGTAGCTTCACTACACTGAAGCTACCACCCTGGGAAATGTAGCAAGCTAAAGCTACAGCGATATGCCAAAAGTAGTTTACTACATCTAAGCTATTTTTTATTATTATTATTTATTTTTATATTGAACCAACTTCATTCCAAGTCAATGCTATCTCGGTGATCAATAAAACTGTCAATCAAACATATAGACGGGCATAACTTGTCAGTTCACTTGTTATTCAACAACTGTTCCAAACCAATTTGGCAAAAAACAAAACAAAACATATAACTATATAAAACCATATAACTATATAAAACTTTAACAAAACCAGGTGTCAAGTGTGTGCATCTTTTCCCATTAAGTACAGTTCTCACGTGTCAGCCCAAGGATTGATAGTGGTACGTGATGTCACACCATACGGAGCAGAAGATGATAGTAATCATGAAATATGAAATCTGTTTTTACTTTTCCCCACATTCCAAATTCAGTTTTTGTTTTCATTTTATGGACTCCCATTTTAATGGTTATATAAAATTTTAGTAATCAAAAACGTGTAATTAATTGAAATCATGAAACGTATACAATTTAACAATAATTTATTACAATTTTAAAATAAATTACATTTTAAGGGCACTATGGAATGTTTTTTTTTAATGGTTTAAATTGTAATGACCAATTATGTAAAATGTAGACCTAATGATTTAAGCAAAACTTTCTTCAAAGGTTAAACCAACCTTTTATTTTGACAGGTTGCCATGTAGACCTTTGAGTCTCTCTGTGTTTTTTTGATATGACGATAGTTTTTCTCAAATCAAGCTAAAATGCTGCTAAAGTGACTCTCAGAGCGGCTGTGTAGATGAAGTGCATGCATTAATGTCCTCATATAGGCTGAAAACATCGCGAGCGTGCTTCAGTGTGTGTTTGGTAAATTAATCCACGCGTCTGAGCCATTCCTTCACAGAGACACGCAGCAGAACATGCATGATTCCTTTTTAAATAGTCTTTATGCGGTTTAATATTCCCAGACACTAGTCTATATCGTGATTTATTTAAGTTTACTTAACTTCTTTTCATCCAAGATCTGAAAAATTCCATGAAATTCCGCATTATACTGTAAATTTAGTTTTTATGCATGGATAGCCTACCGCGATTCAGTCCATGTTTCCCTCATTGTTTTAAAATCATATGGCCCAGGTTGTCAACCACCGTAAAACAAGAAGAAGAAGTCGCCGTCACTACTGATCCAGCATCAGTGATACTTAGCAGTTGTATTTCCGATTTGAGCTTGAGCTTTAGAAATGCTTGGGAAAATGTAGCTTGTGTGGAGTGGACGCTACCGCACTACTCAGTCAAAAAAAGAGCTTCACTACTGAAAAGCTATTTGATTCAGAAAAAAAACTACGCTACCACCACGCTACTGAGGAATGTAGTTAAACTAGTAGCGTCACTACTTGTTGGGCTACCGCCCAACACTGCATATAGTCCACAAGACAAAAAATAGCTGAATTTATAAAAATTACCCCGTTTAAAAGTTTACACACCCTTGATTCTTAATCCTGTGTGTCATTACCTGGATGATTCATGACTGTTTTTGTTTTGTTTTGTGATGGTTGTTCTTGAGTCCCTTCTTTGCCCTGAGCAGTTAAACTTCTTTATGTTCTTCAGAAAAATCCAGCAAATGATTTGGTTTTCCAGCATCTTTTGCATATTTGAACCCTTTCCAGGAGTGACTGTATGATTTTGAGATCCATCTTTTCACTCTGAGGACAATTGAGGGACTCAAACACACAACTATTAAAAAAAAAAAGTTCAAACATTCACTAATGCTCCAGAAAGAAACACAATGCATTAATAGTCGGGGGGTGAAAACTTTTGGAATTTGAAGATCAAGGTAAACTGTACTAAATTTGTCTTCAAATATTCAAATATGCAAAGGATGCTGGAAAACTGAAGAATTTGCAGAACCCAAAGGATTTTATTCAAGATCATTTCACAGTTTAACTGCTTAGGACAAACAAGGGACTCAAGAACCAGCATCACAAAACAAAAAAACAAAAAAGTCGTGGATCATTCAGGTAACGACACACAGGATTAAGAATTAAGAGTATGTAAACTTTTGAACGGGGTCATTTTTATAAATTCTGCTATTTTTTGTCTTGTGGACTATGTAAACATCTTTTATGTAAAATATCTTATTCAGGACAGCACTAAATAAAAAATAACATGCTATTTTTATGATCTCTCTTATTTTGGTAAAATTTTTATTAACATTTTCACAGATTCTGCAAAGGGTATGTAAACTTTTGAGCACAACTGTAGATTTGTTTATATAGAATACTGTGCAAAATTATTTGGGAAGATGAAGTTAAATGGTTTCAATGGGTTGACTCAAAACTTATGTTTCCCAATTGAGCACCATATCTGAACATGTCAGGAGGATGAGCGCTGTGCCACTGCTCTACCGTTTTGAGAACCTTGTGTTGTGTGTTTTTTTTGTTTGCAGTTCCCAGTGCGGATGAGCTGCGCAGACTGATGATGCTGCATGGCGGGCAGTTCCATCTCTATTACACTCGCTCCAAAACCACACATATCATTGCCACCAACCTCCCCAACAGCAAAATACAAGAGCTCAGAGGAGAGAAAGTAGTGCGACCAGAGTGGATCACAGATAGGTGTGTCTTTTGTGGACTTTGCAAGCTATTGAAGCACAATATTATTGCAATACTTATATTTTTGTTTTTTGTGCAGTATAAAGGCAGGCTGCCAACTTTCATACATCCAGTATCAGCTCTATACGAAGCAGAAAGGCTTGAGCTTTGCCAGTGTTAGTGCACAAGGAGGGCAGGATCCGTCATTCAGCCATGGACCACACAAACCCAGTCCAAGTCACCCCCAGTCACACAAGCCTAGCCTCACTCAAACCCTCTCTAAAGAAGTTCTCAAATCCACTCACGCTAACTTCACTGATCGAACTAATCACCAATTAGACGTCAAACTGTGAGTATGCTTTATAACAGGGATCAACTGGCACATGTGAGTGTCAAATGCTGCGCTTGGTTAAAAAAAAAAAAAAAAAAAAAAAAATCTGCTGCTTTAAGATCCAAGAAATAGCATGCAACACAACAAATTATTTTATTCATTTTTCATATTGTTCGTGTTTGGATATATATTGGATATTTAATTTAATGTCTTCATTCACCCAATTTTTACATTAAGATTACCTTTATCATGTAACACTCATTTAAAGTCTTTTAAATACTGAAATGTAATAATGTTAAATGTAATCTAAAAAATTTCTATCAGGTTTTCACACTGTACATTATTTTCATGTTTCTGAATTCACTTGGAGCATTTAAAACAAAATTGTGTTTTATTTATTTAGACTACATAGTATAGAATTAAAAAAAAAAATTACACCCCTCATAAAAAAAAACCCACATTTGGATAATTATTTAAAATTGTATCTTCTTGTCCTCTCCCCTTTTGTCTGGCAGAAATGGCTCATATAGCATCACCTCTGAGGAGGATGCAGAGAGGCCTAGAGTTAACGGGATTCATGATGGAGATGATGATGACAACGCCTGTGCCCTTTTGCCAAGAGGCTCACAAGACACTGCATTAACTAACGGTTATGTACACCCTGTGAATGGTGCCTTAAAGCCTCAGGACTTAGTTTCTTCTGCAGAACATCGCCCTCATGTTGTTGACACAGGGTCCCTTCAGTCCCACCTCCCACAGGCTGGATGCTGGGAGAGGGAGGAGCCCAGCTGCTCTTCTGCTGGATCAAAAGCACATTCCCATCAGACGTCCTTGATATCCACTGCCAGCCCTGCAAAGAACCCTGATCCTCACAATATGCAAAAGGAACTCCATCCAGAACCAACATCTAATCCAGGAACTTCAGCTGCCCCTCAGAAGGGCAATCAGACAAGAGTTCGACTAAATGGGAGTTATCACATGACCCCTAACTCTTCCATCCTTGCAAACTCTAGTAACCAGTCAGGAAGTTCAACTGCGCAGGGAGCAGAGGCAGGAATAATATCAGAGTTCTTTTCTCACTCAAGGCTGCATCATATTTCTACATGGCGTAATGAGTTTTCTGAGTATGTGAACTCCCTGCAGAGCAGGCGGCGAGTAGCAGGAGGAGCTGTTTTCTCTGGAAAAGAGAAACTAAAGAAGCTCAAAGCTAATTGCAGTTCAGGTAGCTTGTCTCTGTGCTTTGTTTATGTATTTTTTTGTTATTGAGTGTATTTGTGATGCATGTGTATTTGTGATGCATGTGTATTTGTGATGCAGATTTTTGCAAAAAAAAAGTTTCTGTATTTCTTTTTGGCACAGGTTCCTTAATGGCTGCTCCTCAGGTGCGTCAGTCCTGTATTCTTCATGTGGATATGGACTGCTTCTTTGTATCCGTTGGGATCAGACACCGACCAGATCTCACAGGTATGTTTCAGTCAGCTAGAGTGTTGCTCAAGTTTCTTATTGCAGCGTATTTGATAGCAACTGATAAACTGATCTTCATTGATGGTCAATCTGTACTCCAGGGAAACCGGTTGCAGTGACAAGTAACCGCGGTCCAGGCCGTGTTGCACAGCGACCTGGTGCAAATCCTCAGCTTGAGTTTCAGTACTACCAGAGGAAACAGAAACAGTACAGAAAAGGTAAACCCAGATTTTAGAAGAAAGATGTTGGTTAAATTTAGCTTGAAATCAGAATTAATTTATTAAAGATAATTTTGAAGTTTGAATTTAGGTGACCATTGTTCTTTCTGCTTTAGAGAAGACAGATAATGATCTTGAGATGACCCCATCTCCACAGTGTGATGAAGGTCCCAGTAATGGAGTGGATCTGGACCTGGCCACCCTCTCAATGGCAGAGATTGCCTCTTGCAGTTATGAGGCCAGGTATTTATTGTAAACCTGCCGGGCTACTTTCTTTTGCAACATGAGTCCTTGATTATTTTAGTCTATTTTCCCAGAAAAAAAATAAGTTTAAAGATTTTTACATTTTAAATATATGTCTGCTATTCATTTTGAAAATTTAGGAGTAAATTAGCATATAGATTAGGGATGTCCCGGTCAATTTTGTTATGCCGCCGATCTGAGTCATTTGATTTTGAGTATCTGCTGATACAGAGTCCTGATCCGATACAGGTATTTTCCTAGTGCTAGGTGCATACTTCAAGTACAGTAAAGTTATAAAATCAATACAACGTATATAGGGATGTACAGATAGTTCCTCAGGGGCAGGGGGCAAATGCAAAATGGGGGAGTAATTCAAATATATCAATTACTTTGTAACCGTAACAATTATGGATATGGGACTACTGATTTAAACTTCTTGTTTTTTATTAGTACAATAAGCTATTGCAACAAGAAAAAAGAAATTGTGGAGATAAGGTTAGAAAGCAAGATTGCGGTGTTAGAATGCTAGTCTGTCAGTCAAGCAAGCCATAGCAACTCGTTATGACACAGTCTGACTGCAGATAACAATAAACAGTAAATAAATTACTTTTGAGTGATTCATTACAAAAGAGTGCATTAAATATGGTAAACCAGGAAACTCGAAACTCACCTGTGGTTCTTAACATTTTTGACTCCAAGGCCCTCCATTGTCAACAACTATAGATTACAATATATTTAAAAGTCCATGGCATAATACATAATTCATAATACAGTTTGACCTCTAGCAGTACCTGTTACTCTGATGTTTTCCTCTCTTACAGGCAGGCTGGTGTGCGAAACGGCATGTTCTTTGGCCGGGCTAAGCAGCTCTGTCCTGATCTGCAGTCTGTCCCGTATGACTTCCAGGCGTATAAAGAAGTGGCACTGACTTTGTATGAGACCCTGGCCAGGTAACAGATAAATTGTTTGCTACAACTTTCTTTGGATTGCGATGTTATTCCTAAACCCAGTAGACAAACATTTTCTCTTGCTTCACGATTGCTTGTTTTATAGTTACACTCACAACATTGAGGCACTAAGCTGTGACGAGGCCCTGGTGGACGCCACCGCTCTTCTGGTTGAGCTGGGAGTTACCCCTGATGGTCTGGCACGAGCCATCCGTGAAGATATAAAGGAGAAGACTGGTTGCTCTGCCTCAGTTGGAATGAGTAAGAGACTTTAAAAATGGAAAAATTAAAATTCTGTCATTATTTACTCACCCTTATGATGTTCCAAACCTGTATGACTTTCTTTCTTTTTTTGAAAATTTTTGAAGAATGTGCTGGTTGCTCTTTTTCAATGCATTTACAATGAATGCGAAATTTGATGTAAAAGTATTATAAAACTCGTGAGCTATATTCCACAAGTCTTCTAAAGCCATACAATAGCATTATGCTTTCTAATGCACTCTTGTGATCATGCCAAACAGCTGATGTCAAGTTTTTAAGTGAATAACAGCATTGGTTTGTTACTCACACAAAGATATTCTATTGCTTCAGTAAACTCAAGAAATGTTTTGGAGCTTAAGAGCTCCAGTCCTCATTTACTTGCTTCATACCGAAGAGAGTGGCCAGGACTTTTTTTTAAAGTTCACCTTCTACAGAAGTAATATAGGTTTGGAACAACATGAGGGTCAGTAAATGATGACAGAATTTTCATTTTTGGGTGAACTATCTCATGAATAAGTTTAATGACCATGTGTCATATTGTAATGTAGTTGTTGGTGCTGTTTTATCTCTGAAAGATTTTGTAACTTCCCTTATACTTGTCATCAGGTTCCAACATCCTTCTTGCTCGGATGGCGACCCGTAAAGCCAAACCAAATGGACAGTACTTCCTCAGGTCAGAGGAAGTGGATGATTTTATCAGGGATCAACCTGTCTCCAGTTTGCCTGGTGAGAACAGAGCATCCTACACATACAATACCATTCAAAGGGTCCAAAAGAGGATCTGTTTAGCGTTTGTAAAATTTGTCAAGTCTCTTATGCTCACCAGGGCCGCATTTATTTGATCAACAATATTTTAATATTGTGAAATATTTACACAATTTATATAAGATTTAAATTAAATAATACATTTTAAAATGTAATTTATTCCTGTGATGGTAAAACTGAATTTTCAGAATCATTACTCCAGTCTTCAGTGTCACATGATCCTTCAGATTATTCTAATATTCTAATTATTCTAATATTTGGTGGTCAAGAAACATTTCTTATTATTATCAATGTTGAAAACAGTTGTGCTGCAATATATAATTTAGTTGAAACGGTGATCAAATTTCTTCTGGATTCCCAAACTTTTGAATGGTATTGTATTTAAAGCTGAAAACAGAGTTTTACAGTAGAATTTATTGCTGTTTGTGTGCATGTGGACCTGTGCTTCTGCATGCTTGTGCGCAGGTGTGGGTCGCTCAATGAACTCCAAGCTGACCTTCTTGGGAGTGAGTACCTGTGGGGACCTGCAGCAGTTGTCCATGTCTCGGCTGCAAAAGGAGTTTGGGCCACGGACGGGACAGACGCTCTTTCGTTTTTGCAGGGGACTGGATGACAGGCCTGTGCGCAGTGAGAAGGAGAGAAAGTCGGTGTCTGCAGAGATGAACTACAACATTCGGTTCACACAGGTTTTGAAGTATACAAGTTACAGCAATCATTGCAAATCGTCCTATACTTGTCATTGTCCTAAATCTGTTGACCTCCCTCATTAGTTTTCCATCACCTCTAATATTCTGCTAGGTTGAAGAGGCGGAGTCTTTCCTCACTAACCTATCTATGGAGGTGCAGAAGAGGTTGGAGGGGGCGGGGCTTAGAGGTCGCCGGGTTACACTTAAGGTCATGGTGCGAAAAGCAGGGGCTCCGATAGAGCCAGCCAAATATGGTGGTCATGGGATATGTGACAACTTTGCCAGGTGACTTGCACCAGGATAAATTTGCCACTTCTAGTCTTCTCAAATAACCACTGCCATTTATTTATGGGGAGTGATACTTTGACATTTAATGTTGTGATGAAACAGGAGTAGCAACACACCTTTTCCTCTGTATTGTGACGTAAAATTTGAGTGAAACAAAAAGAAAAATGTAGGTTGTTTAATTTGGTTTAATTAATCGGTTGTTGATTGGATAGAGGCGGATTTGAATGTGAACTTGCACTTGATTGTAAGAAAAGGGTGCAGACTAAATTATTAGAGATTCAAATTATGATGTTTTGATAAAGAATTATGAGATCAGAAAACAATATATGCATGGTTGATTCATTCACAGTACCATGCATTTAGAAAATGGGGAGAATTTCTCTGATAAATAAAATAAAATTCCTGCTGATACCGATAAGCTGATAATTATTTTCATGCTGTGGGATATATTAAAATCATTTACAATTTTTTTCTGAATAAAAAACACAAAAAAATAAAATCAGTCATTGTAAAGGCTGCAAGTAAATTTAGATGTATTACATTACATGTAATGTAAAGTATGAAATTGTACAAATTTTATTGTATTTTGCTTAAGAAATTAAATTATTTGTGTTTTTAAAAATTAACTTTATATGAGCTTTAGAAGATGGCAAAGGTTATTTAAATGAAAAAAAAAATAGGGGAGATTAGCATGCACAATTAAATATCCAATATCAACCGAAACTGATTTAATTAATTCGAAGAATCTCTAATATTGACTGATAAATGAGCTCCGATTTGATATGCATTTGAGAGTTTCTCATTACTGTCACATTGCAGGTCTGTTTTACTAGCTCAGTCCACAGACAATGGTCAGCTGATTGCGGCAGAGGCCATTAAGCTATTCCATGCCATGAAGTTGCATGTGAAGGACATGAGGGGAGTGGGGCTGCAGGTGCAGCAGTTGGAGGGACCTCATGCAGACCCATCAGGACAGGGGCCCTCACGTGGTCACTCGATCAAAGACTTGCTGCAGGCCAGACAGCCTGCCCACAGCCCCAGGAAAGAGCCTCATGCACAAGGTCAGAGCAGTTGGATTAGGACAGGGTTCTTCAAATCCAGCCACTGTCCTGCAAAGTTTAGATATAACCCTGAACAAACTCACCTAATTGAGCTAAACTCTGCAGGAAAGTGGCCCTCCAGTGCCGGATTTGAAAAACCCTGATTTAGGTTATGATGTATAGGATTTAGGCTGGTGTCTGACTCTTAACAAACATTCCTTGTTGCTTGTATTTTAGATGGTTTAACCAGCCCTTCCTCATCCAGAGCTCTCTCCTCCAATCAGGAGAGAGTTACTCCTCCATCATCACCACCCTCCACCAGCTCAGATCCAATGCCTGGAACGAGTAAAGGAGAATTTCACCATCCACGCACCCCCAACCATGTTAGGGCATGCCTAAATATCAGCATTGAGGTGCCATCTCCCTCTCAGGTTAGGTTCTTGAGTGCCCCTCAGGATCTAAAAAAAAAGTTCTGTGTTTTATCGTGAAAATGTATCATGGTTTCCACTAAAATATTAAGCAGCACAGCTTTTTTTTCAGCATTTATGATAGTAAGAAATGTTTCTTGAGCAGCAAATCATCATATTAGAATGATTTCTGAAGGATCATGTGACACTGAAGACTGGAGTAATGATGCTGAAAACTCAGCTTTGCATCACTGAAATAGATTACATTTATTAATACTTATTAATACATTCAAATAAATTACAAAAGAAAACAGTTATTTAAAATATTTCACAGGATTACTAAAATAAAAGCAGCCTTAATAAAAAAAATAAAAAAAATCTTGCTGACCCCAAACTTTTGAACGGTGACATTTCAAATGTAAGTCCATCTGTCCCTTCTCATTTTAGGTGGACCCGTCTGTTTTAGAAGCTTTACCTGTAGACATAAGGAAACAGGTGGAGCAGTCCTGGAGACACCGAGAGGAGCAGCCAAGCACCTCATCTCATCTCTCAACCCCACCTCGAACCACCTCTCCACCTCCAGCCCCATCACTTGGCACCCTTGTACTGCAGCTCCCAAACCAGCCAGGTCAACCATGTACAACGGGCATTATACTAGAGCTCCCTGACTTCTCTCAGGTACTTGCTATTAACATGCCGACTACAAGGGGGAAACTTGGTGAAATGGTGTTAACATTGACCATCAGAAACTAGTATTTTGGAGATCCTAAAACTGAACTTTTAACAGGTTGACCCAGATGTGTTTGCAGCACTTCCCAGAGAGCTTCAGGAAGAACTGTGCTCTGCTTATCGAAACAAGGGAAACGCTCAAGCTCAAGGCACCACTGGTGAGTAAAAATAAGTTGGAATGTGCAACATACCAGATGTCATTTCTCTATTATGAGCACTTATCTTTTTCTTATTCTAACTTTTTTTCTTTAACAGATTTCATCTTTTATACTGTACATTAGAATATTTTTCATAAATGTAGTCCTTGTGTGTTATAATTGACTTTTTATTAACAATGTAGCTATAACATAACATGACAATAATTATCAGCTTATCCAGAGTTTTGATATCTGTGTCTCCCCTAGAATTTAAGTAATCAACCGCTGCCACACACCATGCAGTGTCTCTAATCTTTCCTTCTCGTTTCTGTAGTGGAACAAAAAAACCCATTTCCTCAACTAAAGCAGCCTGCAGTGGGGAAATTAAAGTGCCGCTACAAAAAGAGAAATGCTAGTCCTGCCAAAAAGGGTCCAAGTCCACTAAAAAAACTATTTCCTGGAAACAGCCCTGCCAAATCCAGCCCCTCCAAAATTATTCCTCTGCCACTCAAACAGCAAGGCCTCAAAGTAAGCCTGTAATCCAGTTACAATATTCTTCTTTTTATTTATAATATTTTTCTGTTTAAACTGTAGTTTATTGATGCTTAAGCCATTTGACATTTAAATGCGTTTGTTCAAGGTTTTGACAATTCTGGGAGGGGGGAAAAAAGGATTTATCTTAGATGTTTTTCATTGGTAGACTGAAAATGTACAGTGCCCGTCCTCTCCGAGCATAGATGTCCCAGAGACGCTGTCCAAATTAAATCCCCGCCCAGTCCCGACCCTAGCTGGAGCTTATGAATTCAGTGACATCAGAACTCTGCTTTGTGAATGGGTCACTACCATCTCAGGTACGGCAGAACAGCAAAACTTTTTTAAATGCTAGTATATATTTGCATTGTGCACCTGGTTTATTTGTGTGGTGCTGCATCTTGACAGAACCAATGGAAGAGGACATTCTGCAGGTGGTGAAGTACTGCACAGAACTCGTGGATGATAAAGACCTGGAGAAACTCGACCTTGTCATCAAATACATGAAGAGGTATTGTTCTGAATTCTCCGTCACTGGTTCCTGCAATAAATACATCATAAATCTCACAAGCAGTAATATACACTACCGTTCAAACGGTTGGGTTCAGAAATATTTTTTTTAAAGAAATGTATTTTTTTCTTAAACATTGATGCATTAAATTGATCAAAAGTGACAGTAAAGACATCTATTATTTTACCAAAAAATACCTATACCTACCTTTTTAAACTGAAAAAAAAAAAACACATCACAGTTTCCACACAAATATTAAGCAGCACAACTTTTTTCAGCACTGATAATAATAATAACTATTTCTTGAGCTGCAAATCAGCACATTAAAATGAAGTATCATGTGACACTGAAGACTGGATTAATGATGCTGAAAATTCAGCTTTGCCATCACATATAACATATTTTAAAAATATACTAAAATAGAAGTTATTTTAAATTGTAATACTATTATTATTTCAATTTTTGCTGTATTTTTTATTAAATAAATACAGCCTTGGTGAGCATAATAAGCTTCTTTCAAAAACATAAGAAATCTTACCAACCCCAAACTTTGAACAGTAGTGTACAACCCCATTTCCAGAAAAGTTGGGACATTTTGTAAAATGCAATAAAATCAAGACTCTGTTATTTGTTAATTCACTTGAACCTTTTTTTAACTGACAAAAGTACAAAGAAAAGTTTTCCAATGTTTTCACTGAACAACATAATTGTATTTTGTAAATATAAACAGATTTTGATGGCTGCAACAAACTACAAAAAAGTTGGGACAGAGGCAAAATAAAAGTGAAAAGATTATCAAAGTTAGATTATCCAACTCTTTTGAAACAGTCCACAATGAGCAGGTGAATTAGTAATAGGGGAGGGAATTGTGTTTGGGTGTAAAAGAGCTTCTCAGTCTTTGCAAGCAAAGATGGGTCATGGCTCACCACTTTGTGCCAAATATCATGAGAGAATTGTCAAACCATTCAAATATCCCATTTCTCGCAATTTCTCAAATTACGCAAGGAGAAAGCTATACATCAGTTCTATGTGGAGATGCCGGCGAGTTCTCTGGGCCCGAGCTCATCTCAGATGGTCTAAAAGACAGTGGAAATGTGTGCTGTGGTCAGATAAGTCCATGTTTCTGCTTGTTTTTGAAAAAAAAATGGACATCCCATTCTCAATCCCAAAGACAAAAAGGACCATTCAGACTTTCGTCAATGACAGGTGCAAAAGCAAACATCTGTCCTGGTATTGGGGTGCATCAGTGCAAACAGCATGGGTAACTTATGTATGAAGGTACCACTGACGTGGAGGCATAGATTGTACAGAAATATTTAATGGCATCAAGATGACATGTGTCCTGGGAAGCAAGACAATGCCTGGCCTCATTCTGCACATGCTAAAACTAGTGGTTTCTAAACATACAATGACGACCACGGACTGTTGAGACGATGTCTTTTATCAGGCGAGATTGGGTAAAAATTTCACTTGCAAAACTGCAACAATTTTAGTATCCTCAATTCCAAATGATTAAAAAGTGTAAAAAAAAAAAAAAAGGAAAGGTGATGTGACACAGTGGTAAACATGCCTCTGTCCCAACTTTTTTAGAGTTTCTTGCAGGCATCAAAATCTAAATTTGTTTATATTTACAAAATAAAATTAAGATATTTTCTTTGTACATTTGTCAGTTAAATGAGAATTTAACGGTTCAAGGGAATTAACAAATCACCAATTCGATTTTATTGCATTTTACAAAATGTCCCAACTATTCTGGAAATGGGATTGTAGATTGATTAGACTTTCTGATGATTTGAACTGTTCATTTCAGACTTATGCAGCAGTCCTCAGAGTCAGTATGGAGCATGGCCTTTGACTTCATCCTTGACAATGTGCAGGTGGTGGTACAGCAAACCTATGGTAGCACTCTGAAGATCACATAGGAGGACCGTCCTAACCTCAGTCACTGTGACGTCAGCCCAGTCCTGCCACCTCATCATGATGTGTGAGAGAGACAACAAAACCGCTCGAGTCTGACAATCGTAGCATTGCTTTCCTTTTTGTGAAATCACCCAATAGAGCTTCTCTGAGAACACAGAGGACATCTGAGGATTACAAGATCAAGCCAATGATGATGAGGAACAGATGAGCATACCAGCTTTATTCACAAGCAGGGGAACACTGAATATTTCTTTCATCATGATGTCAATTCTCTAGACTGATGTCTCTAGAGGAACGTTGGTAACACTTTTCAGTCAGGTTGTATTTGTTAACATTAGTCAATGCATTAAGTATAATGAGCTAACAAGGAATACTTTTTGACAGCATTTATTAATCTTGGTTAATGTTAATTCACAAATATATTATTTTTTCTATATTTTACTTCTTAGTTGATAATGCATTAACTAATATTAACATACATTTGTAACATTTAAATATATATATAAATGTAGAAATTAACATTTTACAGCACGTATAAATCTTGATTAAAGCATCATTGATTTTTAGTTGGTTAATTATTAATGTGTACAACCTGAGTGTAAAATGTCACCAGAACTTTTTTGAATGCACTGACTGTCTTAAACTAAGCAAAGCAAGCCACTTTGCTTCCTATTTGGATCTGTTTTTCTTTCTTGTCTTAATTGTCAGCATTTTGTCCTCTTGTACCCCAGAACCTGTGTTTATTTTAAATGTCTGGCCTCGGAAATATATAACAGACTTTGTAGCAAATCAGAATGGAGTGGCGTGTCATTTGCCTTTTATGGGTCAGACTGAGATGTTGAAAGTGGAAATAGGTAAAACAGAATCAAAGTCTTTTGGCAGTTTAGCATGTGGATACTAACATTTTATGTAAAGCTAACATTTGTTTTCCTAGATTAAAAAAAAAAATATATATATATATATATTACGGCACTCCTGCTCATTGATTGTTCATCATGATGTATGTTTGTCCGTATGTCTGAAGGAGCTAAAAGAGAGATGAATATTTATGAAGAAAAAGGTAAAAAAATTGGCCAGGTTAATTTTACTAAATTGAGTTTCAACTGTCCTGTCATGCTTCTTAGTCCTGTTTTCTATATATGGATATGGTGCTGGAGGAAAAGAAGGGTTTTTCAATTAGATGGATGTGAACTGAATAATAGGTCAAAGAAGGATACTTCAGTCTACATTCCTAATGAAGCCATGTCCTCTCAATCCCTTTTCACTGTAGTTTTGACTTTATGTATGAACAGAATGTACTTGACTCCTCAAATGTTTTAATTTGATACTTTCTTGGTTTTAAGAAGCTGCTTATGAGACGTACATCTGTTGTTATCTCACATTATCATGGCATTACAGAGATGAGGGCCTGAAAAACCATATTTGGTCAAAAATCTGTAATGACAGAATGACCTGTGCCTGAAGACCAGAAGCTGTGACATCATTTGTATGTTTTCTAAATTTGCAAATAAATTTGGTTAATTGATATGGTCTTGTTTTTTTTGTGTATATATTTATAATTTGTGGATCAAGCTAACATTGATCCACAAACAATGTCACTAACAATGATAGTGTAACAGCAAACATCTTAAACTAATTAAATAAGATTCCTAATGAAAGGATTAAGACAAAAGGCATTTGTCTCTGAAATCTGTAATTTAATAACACTTAGGAAAGTTTTAGCTTGTAGTGATTTATAATATTTATAAATTAATATTTAATATTCTGATGGTGCAAATGAAGAGGCGAAATTTAAATAGAAGATAATGATTGATCAAATATGTCCAAATACATAAATTCAAAACAAATTTTACAAAGAAAAAAAAATACTGTTCTAATGTAAATTTTAAAAAGTTAGAGCATATTAAACTTCCCATATATATATATTACTATTTCGATTGTCCTGCACATACTTTTAAAATGTAGCTTTTGTGTAATGTTGCAAAATACTGCAGTTATTAATTATTATAACTAGTGTAACTATATGGAGTTTTTTGCCAAATTAATTAAACTATGTGACTTACATCTGCACTGAATTGTATGAAGAAAATAAAAACAATACAATAGATATTTTTATTTTATATTCCTTCTGAAATGCGTCGAAAGCGCTACGATTGCATGACGTAATCAGGCAGGCGACGCCTCTACGTAAACCCTGCGTCAGTCACTGTGTTGCCTTCTAGAAATTATACAGACTTGGTAAGTGTTTTTCTGTAACATATTTGTCTACAAACTCTGCATTTTAAATTGTATGTCAGTTAAATTATCCCTATCTTGTTGTTGCTTTTTGGAGAGTGTGTCGCTTGCCGATTAACTGATTATACGCTACAGTCTTTGTTGGCGATCAAAGCTTCCGATACCACGGTGTTTGAAAGCCAAACCAATACGCTAGCATTAGCACGATTTGACGCAAAGCCCCACATATCCGTTTTAAAATCATCAGTCATTATTTACAAGAGCTTATTGTCTTTTAAAATCAGCAATTGTATGTGAGACAATGACATAGGAACTGGAGAAGGTAAGCCAAGTTGGCATGCTTTCTTCATGCGGTTGTAGTAACGTTAGTCAAGCAGCGCTGGCCGACTAACTTACCCGCACCTCTATTGTTGTGTACGAACTACAGAATGCCCATCAAAACCCCGACGATTATTGATTAACGTGTGCCACCTTTCACACAGACAGCTTCTTGCTTTACTTCGACAGACACCTTAACAACTATTCACTTTAATAACATTAAAGACACTAAAAGAGACCTGTTAGATGCGTGATAAACAGTTATTTTGCAGTGTAAAAAAAAAAAAGTTCAAAAAGTAGCATGTTTTAAAATTCACTATTCATTTTTTTTTTAAGTGGATTATTTAAGTAATTCCATCCAATATGTGCTGTATGTCTAACAGGAAATGGCCAGTCAGTCAATGGAGGTTGTTGCGAAAGCTCTGGAGCAGCAGGTGCTGCAGTCGGCACGGATGGTGGAAGAGCAGCTGGATGCAGAACTAGAGAAGTTGCAGACCATGGATGAAGATGACCTGGATCGGCTCAAGGAGAGAAGGCTCGAGGCCCTCAAGAAAGCTCAGAAACAGAAGCAGGTGGGTGTTCTAAACATATTTAAAGAACCTAGCTCTAAATTCGGAGCTTGCTTTAAGTTTATTAAAATGCTTATTCAAAATAAGTTATCTACATGAGGTGTTTATTAGTGCATTGAAACAGATCAGATTCCCCCTATTGATGTGTTTAAACATTGTAAATTGTGGTATGTGTGTGTCCTCAGGAGTGGATATCTAAAGGACATGGTGAATACAGAGAGATCCCAAGTGAGAGAGATTTTTTTGCTGAGGTGAAGGAAAGCAAAAGTGTCGTCTGCCATTTCTACAGAGACTCTACCTTCAGGTATTTGAGGATATATTTGTTTTCTTTTGGTTTCCTTGCATCCTTGTGTTATGAATCAATTGTGTATACACCTATTTTCAGTGTTTGTTTGTTTTTTTCAAAGATGCAAAATTTTGGACAAGCACCTAGCTGTCTTGGCTAAGAAACATCTGGAAACAAAGTTCATCAAGCTGAATGTTGAGAAGGCTCCATTCCTAACGGAGAGGCTGAAGATTAAAGTCATTCCAACACTGGCTCTGGTTAAGGATGGGAAGACTAAGGATTACATTGTGGGCTTTACCGATCTAGGCAACACGGATGAGTTTCCAACTGAAATGCTTGAGTGGAGACTGGGCTGCTCAAGTATCATCAACTACAGGTGTGTGTATGTCCACATTAAGTCCTTGAATTTGAGGGTAATGGACCTGGAAAGTCCTTGAATTTGAATTCAACCAATGTGTGGGAACCCTGATGTATGTATATGTGTGGTGCGATTAAATCGCATACTTATCATGAAATTAAGCATAAATCATTTATCTTGTTTAACGTGTTTATTTTGTCATTATTTGCTATATACAGCTAAATAAAAAGATTGAAGGATGATTCTCAAAAATCTGTATTTTCTGCAAGCTTTTTTCAAGGTACATTTAGGTGTCTTTCCAAAAAAGGCCACTTGGTGACTCCAAAAGGACACATAATAACCAAATGAAAATATCAAAGAGCTTGTTTAGAGCTGGTTCGCTTTATCCAACTGAGAATGTTAGTTTGTATATAATCTGGCCATACTGTGGTTGGATGTTTTGAATTTCCATTCAAGTCTGTATTTTACACAGCATGATGCGTGAGTGCTCGTGCTCTTCAGAAACAACCACAGAATATGACAGAGCTCGTGTTTTAAAGCTAAACAGACGCTGGAATGAATAATTCACTGAAAACGGATCACAAGTCTTTATTCTCTCTGCCATAGCTGATGTAATCAGCCTGGTTTTCTTTACATTAGGCGCTTGTTCTTTTTTAATCTCTTTCTCGCCATGAATATAACCAGGGTAGTTGGCATAATGTTAAAATTATAAACAAACAAACTTTACATTAGCGCTGTTTTGGACTGATTGTTTGAATGAATTCACTTCCTAGATAATTGGGACTGAAAACGTTCCCGGAGTTTAGCAGCCTGAAATGATCTAATTGCAAAAAGAGAAGCGAAATCGAGTTAAATAGTTTGAATAGTAATTTCCGCCTACCAGGGTTACAGGTGCTTGCCCCATTGTTGATGGTCAGTGTGATAAACTCCCGACTATATCATTTTTAGTAAATAATGCAATTTCACATGCTTCAGTGATTTATTTGCGTTTAATAATTTTAATGTGTTAAGGATTTTGATTTTGAATTAATCGGATGTTAACGTTGACAGTTCTAATATATATATACATTTTCTAAGACTCATATTTTATTTTTCATACTCACTCTTATTTTTAAAATGGGAAACTTTTTTCTATTTAAATATATTTTAAAATGTAATTTATTACTGTGATGGCAAAGCTGAATTTTTAGCATCACTCAGTCTTTAGTGACATCAGAAATCATTATGCTGATTGCAAATATGCTGATCAAACATTTATTATTATCAATGTTGAAACTGGCAATTTTTTCCAAGATTATTTATTAATTACAAAGTTGATAAGAACATCATTTATTTAAAAAAAAAATGTTTTGTAATAATGTAAATGTCTTTTGTCACTTCTGATCAATTTAATGCACCCTTGATTAAAATACTACTATCTTTTAACAAAAAAAAATTCTAACCCAAAACCTCTAAATTTGCACACTTCCGATGTTTGCTATGACCGAAACTGTCCTTGCATTATCATGTCACCTGCAGACTTAATTTTAAATGTCTATTTTATTGATGCCCATACATAGTGATAGTTATTTAGTTTTTAGTTATATCTAGTTTTTTAACTCTAGTCTAGGTTTGTAGAACCTACATGTTTAACTACATTTTTTTTCTCTGTCTTCACCGTGGGATGGAGGGAAACGTAATTTCGATTGTTTGTACCGGTATGTCTGGAACGTGAAGAATCGACAATAAAGCTGACTAACTAAGTCAGTGGTTCTCAACCAGGGGGCCTCAAGATGACTTTAAAATGTTTAAAAGACTAAATAAGCTAAAACAACATAAAAATCAAGATGATATTTTTGGTTATTTTTATAGAAAAAATATACATCTTTCTAGTTAGGCCAAACTTAAATATATTTTATCAGGTTGAAATTGTGAGGAGGGTCAAATATTGTGGACAATGAGGTAACCTTGAAGACAAAAAGGTTGAGATCCACTGCTTTAAATGGTATATTTATATACACTATAATTTTAACAAACTGCTTCTATATTTGTATCCTTTCTCCATTTAGTGGGAATATTTTGGAGCCACCAACAATTGGGCAGAAGTCAGGGACAAAGTTCACCAAGGTGGAGAAAAAGACCATCAGAGGCAAAGGGTATGACTCGGATTCTGAATCTGATGAGGATTAGAGGACCAAAACATCAAGCTCCGTCTTTCTCAGGGCTTCTAACATAACAGTCCTAAGTCTTGTAACACCTCTTTGTGATCACTTGTTTTTCTTGCCGTGTCTATTTAATTTGTGTCTCACCTTTGTCCTATGTTTGATCATTTTATGATAACCAAATACCACCTATTTAATTCATATTCCTTTACATGTGTTTTAGAAGTGAAACATTTGTATGGAGCATCATACTAGTGAAGGTTCAATCTCTTTAGCTCTTATTAATTAAGGAAGACTGAGTTTCTGCAAGACGGAACAACTGGAAGCTTACGTTTAAACAATGGTGCAAAAAAAACTAAATTAATATTTCTGCCTCTAATGGACTGATGCACAGTTTAGTGAGCATCAAACAAGTGCCAAGGAAGCAAGCTTCTGTATTCCACTAAGAATTGTCACCTCTTTCTCCCATTGATGTGAAAGAAGTGCGGGCTTTTTTCTTTTGTAGCAGTACATGACTCATTAAAAAAAAATGTATTATATATATGCCTGTTCTGTTTGTCAATGGAAAAAAACTGTCTCCCTGAACATACCAGTGATTTTAAGGTTACATCACCAGAGTGGCTAAGGTTTGAAATGCATGCTTTTGTAATAATTAAAGAGAAGATCAATTTATTCAAACCTTTATTTAACAAATAGCAAATACACAACACATGGTAGGCTAGATAAATTCTATGACTCAATGGCCTTATGCTCAAGTGGTTGCAGGAGACGTTTCACTACCAGCTCCCCTTTACTGTTCAGATATGTGTTGGCCATGTCCTCCTCAGCAGGTAGTCCATACGGAAGCTTGAGCGGCTCAATCCTGCAGATAAGAATATTTGAATAGGTAAGTTTATTGTAATAGTCAGCAATCAACTGATTTTAAAATGTTATGAAATGCAAAAGTCCCAACTTACCTAACCAGATGCTTAATGGTTTTCAGTAGATTGTTAACTGAAGGGGTGTTCTTGTGGACACGGGGTTCATGCGCCTGGAGAAAAAGATGTATTGAACTATATAACATTTTAGTTTAGTGTGATACTATTTCATAAAGTAAATTTACCACATCCCACCTTCATTAGCCCCAAGCTCTTTATAACCTTCTTTTCCCAATATGGACGCCTCATTGTGCTTTTAACCCGTGTCACTATGTGTAATTTATGTGGATGTTCTGGATCACCACCGTACTTGTCATGTTCTTTTGCTCGTTCCTCAAATACCTGAAGAACGAGAAGATGGTGTGATGTTATTACATTAGCAGCTAAATAATCTGAATCAGATAAAACGATGCATGTACATTTTGAACTGTCACGTACCTGTGGAGGGATGCGACTCCTAGTGAATTTAGTGCGACATGTGCCTTGTGTCAGATTCTGAAATTAAATTTTTAAAAAGTTTATATTAAATGTTTTTTTTTGTGCAATTATCAAAATTATCGCGGTTTATTCAACGAGGCTGATGTGAAATAATCTCACCTTTGTGACAGTGGAGGCAGATGTTAGAAGAGCTCGATACAATCCTGCCATTATCAGACGACTGGCTTGGGTTAAGGTGGGCGCTACTTAGAAAGGTTATTAGCTAGCAAGCTAGCTAGAGTAAATTAATCGTGCCCAGTACAGCACTCAGTAAGTGGATTATATAATGAACGTAATCGCGTCAGGGAATGTAAAGTTATTTACTCAAACACCCACAATATCTAGATATGTTAATGGATAAACATACCACAACTAACTATGAAACATTTCATGCATTGCATGTATGTCAACTGAGTTGACCAGAAACGGAAACGACTCTTTTTTTCTTTTCTTTTTTTAGAAAAAGAGTCATTTCAAAATAAAGGTTCCCCGATGCCTAGACCTTTCTCTTGTAGTAATTAGTGGTCTGACTCACTAGCAGTAATCGGTTCTTTAGAACAGTTCGTTATAAAGAGCCTGTTAAAATGCATTCAGCGATTCTGTTTACCTATTACGTTCTCTTAAGCTTTCCAAAGCTTTTCTTTTAACACATAAGCACAAAAACGGTAACTCAGTTCAGCTCAGTGAGTTGTTTACTCAGAACGAATGAACTCCATACTGTTCAACAGATTCATTGAAAAGATTCAACTCAAAAGAACGGATTGAAAAGCAGTACTCTTCATTCACGAACCCCGGCCGGAAGTTCGTAACCTTTCAAGTTCACCGCTAGCCACTTTTCGTTGATAAACATGGGAAAGCGCGTTGCTGTAGTGTTGGCAGGGTGCGGTGTGTTCGATGGAAGTGAAATCCACGAGGCGTCTGCGGCTTTGGTTCATTTGAGCCGTCAGCAAGCTACTGTAAGTTTATTCGACTATCAGCTCTAAGGTTCTACATATAATGCAATAACGCAGACATTCAAAACAGAATATAATCCAGGAGCAATGCAATAGTTTGGCTAAATCAATAAATGGCATGTCAAGTGCTATTTTTATCAATCACTTAACGTCACTTGAAAGCTCCAGTCCTTAACTTGTTTGGGTTAAAAATTATCCAAAATAAAATTGAGCAAATGCATCTGCTTGCCTTCGCTCTATTCAAACCGGCAAGCTTGTAATAATGTTTTTTTTAATTCCAGTGGTACTGGTGGATTTCCGCGGGAAATTCGAGCATGTCTTTACGTCATTACGTCACATCTGTACTAGGGATGCGATACGATTCACGATACTGGTTTCACGATACGATTTTCTCACGATTATTTTTTACAAGTGATTAATTTAAGAAATTATAAATGAAAAAGTGTCCCTTTTATTATTTCTCAGACAAAATGCTGCACATTTCTTTTTAATTTTAAAATATATTTGTCAAATAAAAAAAACTACATTGAAATAAAAAAAAAAATCCCTTCAAGGTTGTTTCAACTCAGTCTTTCTGTCTGTCTAGTCAAGAGGGTGGGCACTGGTACCTTCGCACACTAAGTAAAAGACTGTAACGTTACATTAGTACCACATTTAGAGGGGTTTTAATTTTGTTATAATTTGTATCATTACACTAGCAACTAGCAAGAGTAAAAAAAAAACACACATTTAGAAAAATATGCCATAACCATCAATAAATTATATATATATATATATATCCATGTACACATTTAGAGAAAGAGATAGTAAAATAAATACAACACCTGGTTGCCACGGAAACACTGATGCACCTTGTGATCTCCGTGGCTCTCGCACTTGTCGTATTAATACCTTTTACATGAAAACGGAGGTGACTTGTGGTTCTCACGGTGGTGATTATTATTAATCTACGGAAAGTCAAAATGCCGCCACACCTTCGATTTGAATGAGTCAACGTCAACATCTACGCTTGCCGTCGCCATGTGTTTTACGGCGCGCGCACACCAGTCTATGACTGCGGTCACGCCATCTGTGCTTCGGAGAAGTGCGGTCACGCCATCTACGCTTAAAAATAATTGCGCGTCTACACGAGGTTGCGTGGTAGACGAAAGGTTTATGCGCTTGGTGTCGGCAGACCTTTAAAAAATATATTAAAAAATAAATAATATCAAATTGTTTTCTGCAAACTCCACCAGATTCTTGTTCTACATCTCACTGACTACCACTGTGGTGATTTTCATGTTGATTTACTGTTTTATTATTTAATAATTCCCTGCCAAAGTCATGAACATTTACATTGCTATACAGTAATATTTTATAAATTCATAAAAATGTGAAATCAAATTGTTTTCTGCAAACTCCAACACATTATTGTTCTACATCTCATTGACTACCACTGTGGTGATTTTCATGTTGATCTACTGTTTTATTATTTAATAATTAACTGCCAAGATCCTATACTGTATACCTTGTTATACAGCAATATTTCATAAATTCATAAAAATGTGAAATCAAATTGTTTTCTGCAAATTCCACCAGATTATTGTTCTTCATCTCACTGTCTACCACTGTGGTGATTTTCATGTTGATTTACTGTTTTATTATTTAATAATTCCCTGCCAAAATAATGAATATTTACATTGCTATACAGTAATATTTGATACATTCATAAAAATGTGAAATCAAATTGTTTTCTGCAAACTCCAACAGATTATTGTTCTTCATCTCACTGTCTACCACTGTGGTGATTTTCATGTTGATTTACTGTTTTATTATTTAATAATTGCCTGCCAAAGTCATGAATATTTACATTGCTATACAGTAATATTTGATACATTTATAAAAATGTGAAATCAAATTGTTTTCTGCAAACTCCAACACATTATTGTTCTACATCTCACTGACTACCACTGTGGTGATTTTCATGTTGATCTACTGTTTTATTATTTAATAATTAACTGCCAAAGTCATGAATATTTACATTGCTATACAGTAATATTTGATAAATTCATAAAAATGTGAAATCAAATTGTTTTCTGCAAACTCCAACACATTATTGTTCTTCATCTCACTGTCTACCACTGTGGTGATTTTCATGTTGATCTACTGTTTTATTATTTAATAATTAACTGCCAAAGTCATGAATATTTACATTGCTATACAGTAATATTTGATAAATTCATAAAAATGTGAAATCAAATTGTTTTCTGCAAACTCCAACACATTATTGTTCTTCATCTCACTGTCTACCACTGTGGTGATTTTCATGTTGATCTACTGTTTTATTATTTAATAATTAACTGCCAAGATCCTATACTGTATACCTTGTTATACAGCAATATTTCATAAATTCATAAAAATGTGAAATCAAATTGTTTTCTGCAAATTCCACCAGATTATTGTTCTTCATCTCACTGTCTACCACTGTGGTGATTTTCATGTTGATCTACTGTTTTATTATTTAATAATTAACTGCCAAGATCCTATACTGTATACCTTGTTATACAGCAATATTTCATAAATTCATAAAAATGTGAAATCAAATTGTTTTCTGCAAATTCCAACAGATTATTGTTCTTCATCTCACTGTCTACCACTGTGGTGATTTTCATGTTGATTTACTGTTTTATTATTTAATAATTAACTGCCAAAGTCATGAATATTTACATTGCTATACAGTAATATTTGATAAATTCATAAAAATGTGAAATCAAATTGTTTTCTGCAAACTCCAACACATTATTGTTCTACATCTCACTGACTACCACTGTGGTGATTTTCATGTTGATCTACTGTTTTATTATTTAATAATTAACTGCCAAAGTCATGAATATTTACATTGCTATACAGTAATATTTGATAAATTCATAAAAATGTGAAATCAAATTGTTTTCTGCAAACTCCAACAGATTATTGTTCTTCATCTCACTGTCTACCACTGTGGTGATTTTCATGTTGATCTACTGTTTTATTATTTAATAATTAACTGCCAAGATCCTATACTGTATACCTTGTTATACAGCAATATTTCATAAATTCATAAAAATGTGAAATCAAATTGTTTTCTGCAAATTCCACCAGATTATTGTTCTTCATCTCACTGTCTACCACTGTGGTGATTTTCATGTTGATTTACTGTTTTATTATTTAATAATTGCCTGCCAAAGTCATGAATATTTACATTGCAATACAGTAATATTTGATAAATTCATAAAAATGTGAAATCAAATTGTTTTCTGCAATCTCCAACAGATTATTGTTCTTCATCTCACTGTCTACCACTGTAGTGATTTTCATGTTGATTTACTGTTTTATTATGTAATAATTGTCTGTCAAAGTAATGAATATTTACATTGCTATACAGTAATATTTGATAAATTCATAAAAATGTGAAATCTAACTGTTTTCTGCAAACTACAAAAGATTATTGTTCTTCATCTCACTGACTACCACTGTGGTGATTTTCATGTTGATTTACTGTTTTATTATTTAATAATTAACTGCCAAAGTCCTATACTGTATACCTGGGTATATAGGCATATTTGATAAATTCATAAAATAAATAATATCAAATTGTTTTCTGCAAA
Organism: Tiaroga cobitis; assembly: GCA_030578255.1. Classification (NCBI taxonomy): domain Eukaryota; kingdom Metazoa; phylum Chordata; class Actinopteri; order Cypriniformes; family Leuciscidae; genus Tiaroga; species Tiaroga cobitis. The sequence continues at coordinate 27,910,847 of CM060599.1, forward strand.
CTCCAACACATTATTGTTCTACATCTCACTGACTACCACTGTGGTGATTTTCATGTTGATCTACTGTTTTATTATTTAATAATTAACTGCCAAGATCCTATACTGTATACCTTGTTATACAGCAATATTTCATAAATTCATAAAAATGTGAAATCAAATTGTTTTCTGCAAATTCCACCAGATTATTGTTCTTCATCTCACTGTCTACCACTGTGGTGATTTTCATGTTGATCTACTGTTTTATTATTTAATAATTAACTGCCAAGATCCTATACTGTATACCTTGTTATACAGCAATATTTCATAAATTCATAAAAATGTGAAATCAAATTGTTTTCTGCAAACTCCAACAGATTATTGTTCTTCATCTCACTGTCTACCACTGTGGTGATTTTCATGTTGATTTACTGTTTTATTATTTAATAATTGCCTGCCAAAGTCATGAATATTTACATTGCTATACAGTAATATTTGATAAATTTATAAAAATGTGAAATCAGATTGTTTTCTGCAAACTCCAACACATTATTGTTCTACATCTCACTGACTACCACTGTGGTGATTTTCATGTTGATCTACTGTTTTATTATTTAATAATTAACTGCCAAGATCCTATACTGTATACCTTGTTATACAGCAATATTTCATAAATTCATAAAAATGTGAAATCAAATTGTTTTCTGCAAATTCCACCAGATTATTGTTCTTCATCTCACTGTCTACCACTGTGGTGATTTTCATGTTGATTTACTGTTTTATTATTTAATAATTGCCTGCCAAAGTCATGAATATTTACATTGCAATACAGTAATATTTGATAAATTCATAAAAATGTGAAATCAATTAAGTTAAGTTTTGGTTGACATAAATTCTGGCTGGTTGTTGTTTTCAAAAATTGTTTTCTTTATTGCTTTTGCAATATACAGTATATGTATACAAACAGTATTGGCCATGACTTTGGCAGGCAATTATTAAAGAATAAAACAGTAGAACAACATGAAAATCACCACAGTGGTAGTCAACAAGATGAAGAACAATATTCTGGTGGAATTTGCAGAAAACAATTTGATTTAAAAATGTTATGAATTTATTAAATATTGCTGTATAACAAGGTATACAGTATAGGACTTTGACAGACAATTATTACATAATAAAACAGTAGAACAACATGAAAATCACCACAGTGGTAGTCAGTGAGATGAAGAACAATAATCTGTTGGAGTTTGCAGAAAACAATTTGATTTTATTTTTTTTATGAATTTATCAAATATGCCTATATACCCAGGTATACAGTATAGGACTTTGGCAGTTAATTATTAAATAATAAAACAGTAGATCAACATGAAAATCACCACAGTGGTAGTCAACAAGATGAAGAACAATAATCTGGTGGAGTTTGCAGAAAACAATTTGATTAGAATTTTTTATGAATTTATTAAATATTGATGTATAGCCAGATATACAGTATAGGACTTTGGCAGTTAATTATTAAATAATAAAACAGTCAATCAACATGAAAATCACCACAGTGGTAGACAGTGAGACACTGTCTACCACTGTGGTGATTTTCATGTTGATCTACTGTTTTATTATTTAATAATTAACTGCCAAGATCCTATACTGTATACCTTGTTATACAGCAATATTTCATAAATTCATAAAAATGTGAAATCAAATTGTTTTCTGCAAACTCCAACAGATTATTGTTCTTCATCTCACTGTCTACCACTGTGGTGATTTTCATGTTGATTTACTGTTTTATTATTTAATAATTGCCTGCCAAAGTCATGAATATTTACATTGCTATACAGTAATATTTGATAAATTTATAAAAATGTGAAATCAGATTGTTTTCTGCAAACTCCAACACATTATTGTTCTACATCTCACTGACTACCACTGTGGTGATTTTCATGTTGATCTACTGTTTTATTATTTAATAATTAACTGCCAAGATCCTATACTGTATACCTTGTTATACAGCAATATTTCATAAATTCATAAAAATGTGAAATCAAATTGTTTTCTGCAAATTCCACCAGATTATTGTTCTTCATCTCACTGTCTACCACTGTGGTGATTTTCATGTTGATTTACTGTTTTATTATTTAATAATTGCCTGCCAAAGTCATGAATATTTACATTGCAATACAGTAATATTTGATAAATTCATAAAAATGTGAAATCAATTAAGTTAAGTTTTGGTTGACATAAATTCTGGCTGGTTGTTGTTTTCAAAAATTGTTTTCTTTATTGCTTTTGCAATATACAGTATATGTATACAAACAGTATTGGCCATGACTTTGGCAGGCAATTATTAAAGAATAAAACAGTAGAACAACATGAAAATCACCACAGTGGTAGTCAACAAGATGAAGAACAATATTCTGGTGGAATTTGCAGAAAACAATTTGATTTAAAAATGTTATGAATTTATTAAATATTGCTGTATAACAAGGTATACAGTATAGGACTTTGACAGACAATTATTACATAATAAAACAGTAGAACAACATGAAAATCACCACAGTGGTAGTCAGTGAGATGAAGAACAATAATCTGTTGGAGTTTGCAGAAAACAATTTGATTTTATTTTTTTTATGAATTTATCAAATATGCCTATATACCCAGGTATACAGTATAGGACTTTGGCAGTTAATTATTAAATAATAAAACAGTAGATCAACATGAAAATCACCACAGTGGTAGTCAACAAGATGAAGAACAATAATCTGGTGGAGTTTGCAGAAAACAATTTGATTAGAATTTTTTATGAATTTATTAAATATTGATGTATAGCCAGATATACAGTATAGGACTTTGGCAGTTAATTATTAAATAATAAAACAGTCAATCAACATGAAAATCACCACAGTGGTAGACAGTGAGATGTAGGACAATAATCTGGTGGAGTTTGCAGAAAACAATTTGATTTTATTTTTTTATGAATTTATGAAATATTGCTGTATAACAAGGTATACAGTATAGGATCTTGGCAGTTAATTATTAAATAATAAAACAGTAGATCAACATGAAAATCACCACAGTGGTAGTCAGTGAGATGAAGAACAATAATCTGGTGGAGTTTGCAGAAAACAATTTGATTTCACATTTTTATGAATTTATCAAATATTGCTGTATAACAAGGTATACAGTATAGGATCTTGGCAGTTAATTATTAAATAATAAAACAGTAGATCAACATGAAAATCACCACAGTGGTAGTCAGTGAGATTTAGAACAATAATGTGTTGGAGTTTGCAGAAAACAATTTGATTTCACATTTTTATGAATTTATCAAATATTACTGTATAGCAATGTAAATATTCATGACTTTGGCAGGCAATTATTAAATAATAAAACAGTAAATCAACATGAAAATCACCACAGTGGTAGACAGTGAGATGAAGAACAATAGTCTGGTGGAATTTGCAGAAAACAATTTGATTTCACATTTTTATGAATTTATGAAATATTGCTGTATAACAAGGTATACAGTATAGGATCTTGGCAGTTAATTATTAAATAATAAAACAGTAAATCAACATGAAAATCACCACAGTGGTAGTCAGTGAGATGTAGAACAATAATGTGTTGGAGTTTGCAGAAAACAATTTGATTTCACATTTTTATGAATTTATCAAATATTGCTGTATAACAAGGTATACAGTATAGGATCTTGGCAGTTAATTATTAAATAATAAAACAGTAGATCAACATGAAAATCACCACAGTGGTAGTCAGTGAGATGAAGAACAATAATGTGTTGGAATTTGCAGAAAACAATTTGATTTCACATTTTTATGAATTTATCAAATATTACTGTATAGCAATGTAAATATTCATTACTTTGGCAAGGAATTATTAAATAATAAAACAGTAAATCAACATGAAAATCACCACAGTGGTAGTCAGTGAGATGAAGAACAATAATCTGTTGGAGTTTGCAGAAAACAATTTGATTTGATTTTTTTATGAATTTATCAAATATTACTGTATTGCAATGTGAATGTTGATAAATTTTGCAGGCAATTATTAAATAATAAAACAGTAAATCAACATGAAAATCACCACAGTGGTAGTCAGTGAGATGAAGAACAATAATGTGTTGGAATTTGCAGAAAACAATTTGATTTCACATTTTTATGAATTTATCAAATATTACTGTATAGCAATGTAAATATTCATTACTTTGGCAAGGAATTATTAAATAATAAAACAGTAAATCAACATGAAAATCACCACAGTGGTAGTCAGTGAGATGAAGAACAATAATGTGTTGGAATTTGCAGAAAACAATTTGATTTCACATTTTTATGAATTTATCAAATATTACTGTATAGCAATGTAAATATTCATTACTTTGGCAAGGAATTATTAAATAATAAAACAGTAAATCAACATGAAAATCACCACAGTGGTAGTCAGTGAGATGAAGAACAATAATCTGTTGGAGTTTGCAGAAAACAGTTAGATTTCACATTTTTATGAATTTATAAAATATTACTGTATAGCAATGTAAATATTCATGACTTTGGCAGGCAATTATTAAAGAATAAAACAGTAAATCAACATGAAAATCACCACAGTGGTAGACAGTGAGATGAAGAACAATAATCTGTTGGAGTTTGCTGAAAACAATTTGATTTCACATTTTTAAGAATTTATAAAATATTACTGTATTGCAATGTAAATGTTCATGACTTTGGCAGGCAATTATTAAATAATAAAACAGTATAACAACATGAAAATCCCCACATTGGTAGTCAGTGAGATGTAGAACAAGAATCTGGTGGAGTTTGCAGAAAACAATATGATTTTATTTATTTTTTAAAGGTCTGCCGACACCAAGCGCATAAACCTTTCGTCTACCACGCAACCTCGTGTAGACGCGCAATATATTTTTAAGCGTAGATGGCGTGACCGCACTTCTCCGAAGCACAGATGGCGTGACCGCAGTAGTCTACGGCACACACTGGCGCGGCGCGAGCGGAGCAAACCGAGCGTTTTCAGTTCATTCCTTTGGAAGTTGAGCTTGGCTCACACAAGCTCAAGTTCCATGAACGAAGTGAAAACACTCGCTAGCTTCGCGCCAGTGTGTGCTTGCTGCTATTGTGCCTGTAAAGCGAGGTTCACAACTTCACAATAGGCTACAGTAAACGCCCCTGCTGTTTAAAACGTGTATCGCGATTCGTTTAACATTTCAACCGACTTGAATCGTCACACATTTTTATCGATTTTCAACCGGTTGCGAGTGAATCGTTACATACCTAATCTGTACACATAAAGGAGTCTCGGCTAGTTGGCTATATTGCGAGTGAGGATGTTGGAGGTGGAGATTTATAACCTTTTCTCACAGCACTTGATATAATTAAACTTATTAATTTGATGGCGGATCCAGAAAGGTCCAAACGACGATCACCAGTGACAACAGATTCACCCGTTGTAAAATGCAAAAGACTTCGGATTTCGGAGTGCATTAATGTAGTCACGCAATGCTGATGTTGTTAACATTAACAATTTGAGAACAAAGTGTAATTTGCACAGTTTTACGATAAGCGATTGTTAGATTTAATCAGTGCGATTTACTGCAATGTTTTTTTACCCTTAGTTGGTCAGAACCAGAACAAAAGTGGATGTTAATTACTTGTTCATATGACATTTTCCGGTGAAAATTATTATGTTGGTCATACTTCCAAAAAGAATAATCTGTGATTCTGAATGCCAGTATCCACACCGGCGCGGTGACTGACAGCCTCACACTGTCCTCAAACATTGGATTCACCTGCGCTGTGCCGTGATAATTCCGCGAATAACTGCAATTGCAGATTTCGAACAGAGATGACGACAAAGCTGAAAAACTGCGTACTGCAGCTTTATACACAGAAAATCGCATGGATGTGATTGTGAATAGACGACCAGTAGGGGTTCAATCTTCAGCTGGCTGACAGGAGCCGCCACTGGCATGTCATGTGACCTGTCAGTGGCTGGCTGGCAGTCTGCCTTGGCTAGTTTCAGAAACCATTTATTTTTGGCAGTTTTGTGTTCCTCCCTCTCTAGCTCATTTAATATGCATCTGTTGATATGATTATGTTCTTTTGTATGATTGATGTTTTGGGGCCGGTTATCCCAATTAAAGCAGTCAAATGGCCCTGATCACAACTGGTTGCTTAGTTTTAGAGATAGTGTTCAGAAACAGAAAGTAGCACCAAAGCCATTTTATGCCAAGCCTCTAAGGTTAACAAAAAAAGTGTAGTGCAATCCTGTTTATCGGCGCATGCCTAGTGGCACCACTGCAATGTCTTTACTGTTGACAATGAAGTAGTCCATCTAAACTATTAAATATAAGTATATTTATAACATCCGTGTTGCTGGTTTCAAATAATTCTCAGCCTACATTGTAAAATATCATGTAATGCATTGATCTTTCACGTTGTCTAGGACCTTGGTAACAGGATTAATCTTCCCACAGGTCAAGATATTTGCACCCAACTGTGATCAGATGCATGTTGTCGATCACTTGAAAGGCTCTCCAACAGAGGAAAAGAGAAATGTGCTCGTGGAGAGTGCTAGACTGGCCCGGGGTGATATCCAAGACCTCTTGCAGCTCAATGTAAAGGATCTGGATGCCATCATCTTCCCTGGTTAGCACACTGCCCTTATTGAGGCTACTTTTGGAAGAATTTCCATGCACTCTTCAGCTCAACATTTCATTTACTATTATTTTGAACTGATTTTGCAGGTGGCTTTGGAGCAGCCAAGAACCTGTGTAGCTGGGCTGTCCAGGGCAAAGACTGCTTGGTCAATGAGCAGGTTAAAACAGTGCTGCTCGCCTTCCATGCCGAGAAGAAGCCCATTGGCTTGTGCTGCATCTCACCTGTGCTGGCAGCGAAGGTTTTCCCTGGCTGTGAAGTTACTGTTGGCCATGACAGAGATGATAGGTAAACAAGTTGAAATTATGTGACTTACAATATTTTTTAGGAATCTAAAACTAGAGTATACAGAACTAACTCTGCAAACAGAGAAATGTCTCCCCAGTTATGGCTTCAGTTTGCATGTACATTACTGTTCTAAAATTTGGAGTCACAAAGATTCTTTTTTAAAGAAATAAATACTTTTATTCAGCAAGGATGCATTAGCTGATTAAAAGTGACAGTAAAGACATTTTATAATTGTTTTAAAAGATAAATATTTCCATTTCCATGCTGTTCTTTTGAACCAGTGCATTACTATCATTGAGATTATATATTTTTTTTTAAATATTTTGGATTAGTTTTATATTTCCATTTTAATTGTAGTACATTTAAATTATAATTTTTATTAGTTTTTTTTATGTCTATATAGTTTTATAAATTTTTATTTCAGTTTTAGTTAAGTACATCAAGTTAAAAAGCTAAGCTTTTTTACATTTGATTTTATTTCAGTTAATATTTATATTATTTCAAGTAATTAAATCTGAAAGCCATAAAAAAACATTTTTGTTAACTATATTCTATTTTCTATTCATCAAATTATCCTAATAAATGTATTATGGTTTTAACACAAATAAAAAGCAGCACAGCTGTTTTTAACATTCATAATAATACGAAAGATTATTATAAAGAAATTATTTTTGATGCAGTATAAGAATGCTTTCAAAAACATTTAAAAAATCTTACCGACTCCATACTTTTGAATGGTACTGTATTATTCATTATAACATTGAAATAATTTGTCCTCATTTAGCAAAATAGGATGCAAATGTGATGGAACAGGCAAAAAAAAACAAAAAAAACAACAACACGGAAACCACAGAAAAGGCTGAGCTCTGGTTATACAAAACCATGTATTTTTATACACAATTAGCTTTTACTGTTGCCATATTGTTCACAAAAATGTTGATATTGGTATAAAAAGATAGAACTGAGGCATACTGTCTGAATCTTTGGCTTTCAGGTATCCAGATGTTCCAGACACTGCGGAAGCAATTTCTCAGCTTGGCTGCAAGCACATCTGTAAGCACGTGAACGAGGCTCATGTTGATGAGAAAAATAAGATCGTCACCACCTCTGCTTTCATGTGCAAAGCTCCACTACATGAAATATTTGATGGAATTGGAGTGATGGTACAGGAGGTGCTGAAACTTGCCTGAATTCTTGCCAAATGATTGGATTGACATCGTCTTTCTAAAGTTTTTTATATAACGAATCCATGTACAAGTGCCTGAATAAACAAAAGCATATAATTGTCTCATTAAGAAAGTTTAGTCTTTGTTACAGATGAATATTGAGTCCAAGCTTTATTTTATTGATCAGAACTAATTTATGATGGCTTCTGAACGTCGCAGAGATGCTACGTAACTTTAATTTGTCGCCATTTTCTCAAAATACACAAAAGTCATACTTTTATGCAGCAACAATGCATTAAGTTGAAAAGTGAGAATCAAAACTTTGACATTGTTACAAAAAAAGTCTATTTGAAATAATTGCCTTTATTTTGAACTTTTTATTCATAAAAGAATTCTGAAAAATGTATCACGGTTTCCACAAACATATCAAGAAGCACTACCATTGTCAACATGGATAAGAAATGTTTATTGAGCAGCAAATCAGCATATTAGAATGATTTCGAAGGATCATGCGACTTGAGAAATTATGCTGAAAATTCAGCTTGATAATTGATAAATAAATGATATATTGTAAAAAGTTACATTAAAACAGAAAATAAAAAATACAGAACAGAAAACACGGTGACCTAAAATCCAATTGATGTGAAACCTCTCATTCAGAAAGTGTAAAAATGAACAGAGCTGTTCTGTTTTCTCTCGTTACTTTCACTTTGACTTTCTGCATTCTGGGAAAAACGGCATCTGACGAAAGAGCTCTGTTACTTAATTCTGTGTATTTACAAAAAAAATAAAAACCTGACATTGCTGAAATAGGCTAGCCACAATACCCTCAAAATGCACATTATAGACAAGGTTCAAAATGAACACTTGCTAAACTCTAAATTAAAGTAAAAATTTATGTTGGTGAGTAAATAACTCGTAACAATTTGGTTGGAATACAAACGGCAAGATTTCAATCACAATAGTACAGTGGTTCTCGTGCTTTTAACTTTTACCTCATCAGAATTTAAAGATTTATAATAGTTACCATCAAATGTTTGCAAGAACAAAAATAAGAAGAGTCATGACAGGTTTCAATAAGACAAGTGGTTCACCAAGATACTTTCTATTAGCCTGAACAATGCAAGTGACATTACACAATAATTCAAGCCAAAGCTGAGTAGCGACGCTCATGCCTGTGCATTATGTGCTTATTAAAGTGCATGTATGACCAAAGCATTGAGCAGTCTTGGTTTGTGTCCAGACGGTCTACAGTGTAAATAATAGCCTCCACGACATCAGGTCCCAGCACAGTCGAAGCATTAGCCCTGAACTTCTTCACGAGGTCTTCATGACTCAGTGGTTTCCTCCAGTGACCGTAAAAAGTGTTGCACCGTGCGTTGAACATTTCCCCTTGTGTTGTCTCCACGGCGATTTCGCAATACATCTTTTCAAAGCTTGAATGATTGTCTTGTGGATTTTCCAACTCTACTTTCAGAAGCATCTCCTTAAGGGCGCTCCTGTTCATCTGGCTTTTGCTAAAAGATTCAACTGTGACCTGACCATCAAGCAGTGCGGTACAGCAGTTGAACTGGAAGGAGTGTCTGGCCTGGTGTTCGCTAACTGGAAAAGGGCAGTCTACATATCTGGATGAGGGCACTCTGAGTGTGATCTTCTTAATTTGACTGAGATCTGCATTTGGGTATTTATCCAAAAATGTCGCCCTTGCTTCTATTGCTGCATCCGCCACCCAGTGCATGGCGAGGTGTGCGGGAAAGCGCTTCTGTGCAATGTTCTGGTCTTCTAACACCCACCTGTACTGAGAAGTAGGGGTGAACTCAGCCAGTGGGCGAGGGACATAATCTGAATAGAAGGCCCCGAAGCCTGATGCCAGATCCAGAATCTGTGTATTACCCTCAAGGCCGAGGAGAGCGAGCTGGGAGGCCTCCAGACCCCCGCGTGCAGCATTGCCCATGTGCAGAGGTTTGGTTTGAGTAGCAGCGTTTGCCATGGGAGCTCCAGCAGAAGAGCAGGCTATCGCTAGAGCCGCTACGCTCTGGGCTGCTGGGAGACCCAAAAGTTTAGCCGAAGCAGCCGCGCTGCCCATAACCCCAACAACTGCAGGCGGGTGAAATCTGAGAGGGACACATGAATCAGAATATATATCTAATAAATACATTTAAAAAAAAAACTGTATTAATTAAAACAGTAAAGTTGTGGACAGTCAAATAGTTATGCTTGCATTTTATGAATAAAGCCAATTTATGTTTTGTTTTGTTTTGTTTTTTCATTAAATATAGGCCTACCTAATTGATAATTAGTTGATGCACATTCAAATAATTTTATGTACACTCCTATTCAAGTTTGGGGTCAGATAAAAAAAAAAAAAAAACTTTTGAGCAAGGATGCATTATATTAGTCAAAAGTGATTTATAATGTTAGAAAATATTTTTATTTGAAATGATGTAATTAAGGGGGGATAACTGTTTTCAACATTGATAATAAGAAGAAATTACAATCACATTTTTTTGATCATTTGCAATTTTGTTTTTTGTATAGATTGTACTTCTTATTACTTTGATATTCCATAAGTTTCAGCCATATACTCAAATTTAAAATGATTAGTCTATTTGAGAAAAAAAAAAAGTTATAAAATGGGGGCCAGAATTTATTTGATCTAATTTGATATTTCATTTAAAAAGTACATAAGTACATTTTTTACCTTTTGGGAATGTTATGAGCCTCTTTAGAAAACCTCATGAGTCTCCCCTGAACCTCCATGCCTACATTGAAAGCCAGCAACAGCTCGAGGCCAGAGGGTTTAGCAGGCAGTGTTTCAGCCAGTGCCAGGAGAGCCGGCAACACAGCGCCAGAGGGGTGAGTGGCTGGATGCCAGGTGTCATCAAAGTCCATAGAGTGCACCTAATAGCACAGGAACACATCACATTATCAAGCACCCATCTGAGAGAATACATACATGCTCTAGCAGGACCATCTTGATTATGCAGAAATGATTGATTTTATCACAAGCTCATACCAGAGTATCTGAAGGAGAGTATTCAAAATGACCTACCGCAACACCATTAACAAAGGCAGCATACTGAGGTGGAAGAGATAATCCTGGTCTTCCCCAGACCTTGCTGTTTTCCACTGCTTGCTGCCTCTAATGTATAAATGATCAAAGAAATGTGCATAAGAGACAGACATAAAGGGAGGTTAACCTTACAATATCCATCTATTGAAACAGCATCCTTACTTGGCTGCTCTGAAGGACTATGTTAAAGACTGGAGTACTGGTTCCAAGCAATCCCACTCCCAGCGTGTCCAGTATCATTCGCTTACTCCTTCTAATCACTTCATCTGTCAGATGAGATGTGTTCAGACAGGAGACTGCTGCCCCAAAACTCTCAGAAACACCCTGAGCAAAGAAAAGATCAAACCCATTAGCCCATCAACAGCATGAATACTTTTTGATGCATTCGAATTTTAACTGTAGCAAAAGAAGTAAAAAAACATAACGCTGGATGAATTATCTAACATAAATGATTAAAAGTCAGTACCTTTCTGATCATTGTGCGAGGATTGAATCCTACTGTGAGTTCAGCGTGGTAACATTTGCCTTATATACCAATGCCCCTAAAAGCAAGGTTCACTAACCACCAACTTTCCATGGTTACTTAACCATAGTGTGAAGTGCATTGTTTCACAATTTGTGACTACCTTGGAATTAAATCAGTTCTAACTTTGTACAAAAACATTACTGTATCATTTTCAATCATATTTTTTGATTTTACAATGTATTTCCACAAAATATTTAGTAATCATTTTTTTTAAAAACAAATATAAAACAAACAAAATAAGAAAAGTATTATTATTAATAAAAATTTGTATCAAATTATACATAATACTGTGTGGAGGTTGTAAGAAAGAGGTTGTCTTCACATTAACAGTGATTAGATGTGCCCACACATTAGAAAAATACTGCTTTCATGGAATAAAATTGCCAAAAGATAATCATGAAATCACATGATATGACACCATATTTCATCTTTTGCATCCACAGTAAGTGTGTATCTCCAGCATGTGTGAAATCCGGAATTTCTATTGTCTATGTCAGAGACAGTGTTCTGTCAGTCACTGGTTCCTCAAAGTGTCACATGAGTGTGACCCCTGTAAAGTGAAAGAAATAGCTTATCATATTGGCTAGTGTATTTTCATATTAAATTATTAGGCTTTCCAGCGGTCAATGTCATCAATAATAACAGGACAGTTTTCAATGAAAAGATTTAAGTTTTGGATTTATTCTTTCAATATCTTATGAGTGTTTTATAGAACAAAAGCCAGTCTTATTGACTGGCTTTAAATTGTTTTTTAAACTGTTTTTTTTTTCCAGTCTGGTTGTTTACTGAACCATTCTGGTTCAGTAAATGCTTATTTCCCGTCATTATGCATGAATTGAGCTTATTAGCTCCTTACTAAAGTACTCGTGTGCTGAACTGGGTGTCAAATCAAGGACCTGTGCAAAATGTGCAGTTGGTGCTCTGGGATGGAGAATCACTGAAACCAAATACGCTCTTTATTTTGGCTTTAAAAGCCTTCAATATTGGAGTAAGATGTGGAATATATATTTTCTATAAAAATATAACAAATATATTTATATATTTTTCTAGCAGATAATGTAAGGAAATGCAGACATATATATTGATTCGCAAGTTAGCAAACATAAAACATGTAAACAAAGCAAATACTTGCATGCTTTAAAATAAATACAAATTATTTGTTGACTTCCTTTTCTGATAGGATAAAAATCTAAACCGAGTGAGCAGTCAAATATTATTAATGACTAAAGATTACTATATACATTTTGATAAATCAGCGTGCATCTTTGCTTTATTCTTTTCAGCCGCACAATATTTCTTGTTCACAACCTCAAGTTTCTTTTCGTCCTTGGTGTCTGCAATAACAAAATCAAGACAGGCAAAAAACTGAATAAAAAAAAAAAGTGAACAGTAATTGAACCCTCTATGGTGTATCGTCTTTATAAATGGTGCAGAGAAAATTGCATTTAAAAAACAATAATATTCAACCAAAAAAAAAAAAAAAGTGCCATGAGCTTGACATTTTTGGCAACAAGGAAGTGAAGGAGACATTAGCACATAGGTCACATGCTGTCAAGGCACCATTGTGAGTTCATTTTAGATTGGGAAATACATATAAATTCATTTTTTAAATAATATAATTGTAAATCCAAATGCTTATTCTTAAGTTTTGGGTCATTTTTAATGCACATTTTGTAAAATCAATAACTCAAAGAGCAAAAAAAATCTGTGTTCAATGACAAAGACCTTTTAGGGGGTACATTTTTTCTGTGTAGCTGCACTATTGTTCAGTACTGGCAGGCAGTATAATATGCCTTTCTGCCTGTGTTTTAGGTTGATGTTAGTAAGTTTATAGAAGACAGAGAGAGGAAAATCTGTACCTTTTCCAGAAAGTATTGATGACTGTGACGGTAGTGCACTAGAACACGAGACCGTAGTAAGAAGTGAACAAGTTGAAGATTAAGGAGGATAGAAACAGTGAGGGTGTTGGCAGAAATGAATAATATAAGTCCTAGATTGTTGTGGAAATCAGACATTTTGGTACATTAGTTTGGAAGATGTGATCCATACTACAACCAGAGGTCAGGAAAGATGCCACTGCCTATTGGCCACACTACACTCACAAGCAGGGATGCTCCAAAAATGACGACTAACAGGTCAAAATCGAGTTACATGTGGAAAGTGTGGGTTACACTGAAAAAGACGTCTTTTGATGAAATTCACTTCTGCTACAATCATTGATTTGGAATTCCAAAAAAGAAACAATTTTAAAGATTTTTTTGAAACACCAATACATGGTTTCACTACTTTCCAGGTTAGATTAGGTAAGGTTAGGTCAACTTTATTATCCCCAAAGGGCAATTTGTTTACAGCCAGCAGTAATCCATACAATCAACAAGAAACGAGAGAGAGAAAAAAAGTAGTGGATTTACATCTGATTTTGTGTCAAGTATTTGACATTTTCACATGTGACTTCCAAATGAAATATAGTAGAACCAGATGAAATGGAATGTTAATAAAGCTTTTAAATGTTTTTTTTTTGAAGCACAAAGACCTTTTCACTGAATGTGTGTGAAGTTTCAGACAATTTGCCCAAAATTATTTACCCTAATAGGATAGTCAGTTATAAATGACGGCACCCAAAAAAAGGTCAAAGGTCAGATGTAGAAAACTATTTTTGGAAAATGATTTTTGCCTTAAATATATGTAAAACACTTTTCACACAAAGACCTTTTCACTGAATGTGTGTGAAGTTTCAGACAATTTGCCCAAAATTATTTACCCTAATAGGATAGTCAGTTATAAATGACGGCACCCAAAAAAAGGTCAGATGTAGAAAACTATTTTTGGAAAATTATTTTTGCCTTAAATATATGTAAAACACTCTTCTTCATTGTATGTGGCATTGTCCGGAACTTCAGATTTTTTGGAAGGAGGTTACTACATTTATTTCCCGTTTGATTGAATGTACATGCCAATGGACGATAAACTCTGCTTACTGCTTACTCTGCTTTTCCTAATGGTTTTGAGACTCTTGAACGTGCCTTTCCTAAGCTCCAGAAAGCAGCTGAGTTCTGTTGAAGAAAACCGATTGTGTGATGGGAGAGAGCGGTCACCAGTGTGTACGTGGCTACTCAATGACGGGATGATCTTCCTGGCCAGGGGACAGCCCTACCCAGGGGGTCACGACCACTGGGGCATCTCCAGATGGAGGTGTTATATGCGAGAAAGGTATGAGAGTTGAGCGCTGATTACTGGAGGCCACCGGGGTCAGCAGAGCATTGAGAGGTGAGATGAACATTGAGAATAAGCAGTTAACAGATGTGTGTCTAGTGTGAGTGTGTGTGTGATGGTGACAGCACTTTATGTCTTGTATGTATTAGTTTGGGGTACTAATATTAGAACAGTATTGAAATTAGAACAGAACAGTTTTATCATTACAGATGGGTTAAGGCAAATGACAAATTTTAAAGCCGATAATTCTGAGTGGATCGGTTGAAAAGACAATACAGAACATGGGACGAGCTTTAAGTTGATTGGACATCAAGCTCTGTCTGGTGGTAATACTTTTGTCATGCATGATGTCGATTTGAATTATGTTCTGGATCAGTTTAAGTATTTGTGTAAATTGGAATTGTGTAGTTGTAGATCACCATCTGGCATGGGCTGAGATAAATGAAAATGTTGTAGATTTGATGGCAACAACAAAGTGACATATTGGCTAAGTCAACATGAAATTATCAAGAGAGCCCCTCACATTTATGATAATTGTGAACAAAGGGGGAGAAATTATTGACTGACATTGACCAAGTCTGTACAGCACGACCTGACCTGATAGGGAAAATTGATGACTTTAGAAATGTTTGTAGATGGCTGACTTGAGAGACCAAACAACAGGCCTGAAAAGCAGGATTCGCTGTGAGACTCAGGGCCGTTGCCCTTCAAATACTTCGATAAGAAGATGAGATTGGGCTTTAAGTGAAGAATGTAATATTTTGTTTCAGAGGCAGAGAAGGATGTCTGGGCAAAATTTGGCTGAAGGACGCCGTTTGGGTTGGTGTTGATGGCAAATCAAATTAGTTTAAATTGATGAATGAGCGGGGTCATGCATCAAAAGGGGGATGGTAACAATTGCCAAATATGGTTTACTTGGGTCCCAAACAAAATTTGCTGTCTGTACATGTATTTGCAGGACTGTTTCAACAGGAAACGCCAGGGCAGATGTGGCAGCGAAGGCCGTGGCAGCACAGCAGACAAAAGAAACTACGTGTATTTTACTATCTGAAAATAACCTCGACATTTGTTTTTCTCTACAGATCATGCAGACTGCAGATTGGGCAGAATGGGCCCAATAAAATGATGGCTATGGATGAATTTGGCTAACTATCCTGGCCTGGATTGAAACAAGGCCACACCTGCGCAGCGCATAACCTAAATTTTCCTTTTACAGAATGTCAGGATGGGATGCAGAAAACAGAACTGATTCTGTTCCAAATGTATAAATATTGTTTTTCAGGGGAAAAGGACCCCGAGTGCTATTAAGTGAGCAAGAAATTATCCGGTGATAATGTTTCAGGTTGTTGAATCCACAGGTCACACCAAAAGGGACGAGCGGCTAGACAAGCGGTCACTAACAAAATACTTAAGGTCTCCATTCACAGGTGACAGCAGGCAAGAAATGGTTCACTCCAGTGGGGGTGCGGTCGTGATTTAAGGGAAAACCTTATAAGGATCAGAAAATGGTTGGAGAATGTGACACCTGGGTTCAAGCCTCTCACCTTAGACAACACCAACAGGCCTCAACCATCCAATAGAGCACAAAGTGAGGGATTCAAGGACGTGCTAGTAACGTACCTCCCGAACCTACGAGGGAAAAACCATTGCAACGGCATGCAAAGTGTCACCCTGGTGAACACGGAACGTCCGTGGGGCGAACGAGATGATCAACACACCTGGAGGAACCAACTGCCAACTGATGGTTTAAGTTTAACAGAAAAATCTGTTTTTGTGATGATTTTGATGATTTTGTTTGATTGAATCAAACTAGGTATTGATTTGATTGGTGCAAATGTAGAAAATCTATTAATTTATGTGTAACAAGCAAAAAAGACGGACCGTAATGGAGATATTAGAGTTAATTTTGAACAACTAATTTGGTTAGAGGAATGGGAAAAATTCTAAGACTTCTCTGGTTAGATTTGTTAAACAGTGCGTTCAATAGAGCCTACTAAATTGAATTAGAAGTGAATGAAATATGGAGATGGGCGTAGATTAATGGAAAAGGCTTAATGATAGGAGTTAGGATTGTGTGTGTTATTCTGATAATTTTGTTATTCATGGGTGAATATGATTACAGAGACAGGTGAAAACCTGCTGTCTGTTCAATTGGTGAAAATGACAGTCTATCCCAAGGATGAACAAAATTATGCGACGATACAGTTAGCAGGAGCTACAGTGAGATATGTGTTAAGTGTATGTTCTGTTTGTTTTTCTTCTATTTGTTTATTTTCTGAGAAAGATTAATGGCAAAAGATTTAAAGAAGGTTACAAGCAGCGGTCATCCGTGTTACGAGGTGGCGTACAAGGACAGGGTTTGAAACTGAGGGATTTTTATTACACTTTTATTCTGTTTGTTTCCTTACTGTGTTATAACTATTTATTCCTTACTGGTGTGACTGAGGGTCTGCTTGCAGGAACGCAGAAACAGTGATTTCTCGTTTAGCCCGGCCCAGTGAAAATGTTTACTTGCTTGCTAAATAATTATGGGGCTTTCCCCCACACAAAAAAACAGCCTTATGCTTTTTCATTCTAAACTTTTTCTTCACAGGTTCAAAGAGAGTGTATGTAATGACTTGAACTTGCATTTATTATTACTATTATTACAATGTTTGATTAATCAGTTATCAGAGTATGATAAACAGAGAGGAATTGTTATGGAATTTTTCTATTATTGCTCTGATTTCAGTGATTCCTAATGATGGCCTCATCTGTTTCTCACGAATGTAGTGAGAGGGGGCCTTTGATTGATAATTTACTGTGGTTGGGAGTCAGTGGAGGTAAGGAAAAGCAGGTGGTCAAGGGGTCATCTTGAGTGCATTTGTACGTTATAGCCTAAAGGGTTAAGGGGGCATTTACCTCTCAGGGCCAGGGAGAAATAGGAAAAAACAAAGTATATCTCTCCTGTGAGGGGAGGGCAGAAATAAGGCCTTGGAGGACACAAGATATAAAAAAGACAGACACTGCTTCTCTTTATCTCTCCTCACTGACTCACGAATGTGTATTGGTGATGAAGATCTCTCTTGCAAGAGAATAAATACTTTTTAAACTATTAAATTGGACTCAGAGTGTCTCTTACTCAGTGATGATGTTTGTTGGGAAGGAAAAAGCCACAACAGTTTTAAAGGTACTACAAAAAAGAGGAAGCTTATTAGTTTCTGCTTATTGCAGGCTTAACATGTAATCGCTCTGAACTGGAAGGACACAGAAAGACCAAAGATAATCCAGTGGATTAAACTAATGTCTAGCAACCTGGCACTGGAGAAACTTACATTGCGAGAGGAAAACTTGAGGATATTAAAAATATGTGTTTGCCTTTCTTGCGCCTTGTAAAAGCCTGTGACATGTAAACTATACTTTTTGCTGATGGAGTGAGCATGGGGTTCTGGGGTGGGGGGAGGCCTCGTCTTTAGTTTTTTCTTTCTATGTTTCTTTGTACATTTTTTCTTTTGTATGTCAGAAAAACTTTAAAGGGGTCATATAATGCCATTTTTGTACAAGCTAATATGATTCTTTAGGGTCTAAATTAAAAGTTTGTAATATACTTTAATTAAAAATTCTCATTAGTATTGTAAGAAAACACTTATTTTACCTGGTCAAAAACAGCTCTGTTTTCAGCACGCCGTTTCAGTGCATATGACTTTAAAAGATAATGAGCTTTGCTCACCCCGCCTCTCTGTTCTGTGCGTACACCGTTTGAACACAATAACACAATAACCATAACACGTTGTCCAGTATAAACGTGGGATTATGAATTATATTGAGAACGTCATACGTAGAAAACGTCTCGGGTTATGACTATAACCCTTGTTCCCTGAGAAGGGAACGAGACACTGCGTCGAGAATCGACACTTTGGGGACGCTCCCTAAGCGTGCGCCTCTGAAGTATGAATGAAACTATTCCAATCCTGATTGGTGTTGCGTCGTGACGTAACATGTGACGGCATACCCGGAAGTATAAAAGTGACGCTGTCACAACACACACTAGCCTCGCGATGAAGCAAGACGCTCCAAGGCCTCAAGGGGTGTGGCAGAACGACGCAGTGTCTCGTTCCCTTCTCAGGGAACAAGGGTTATAGTCATAACCCGAGACGTTCCCTTTCGAGGGAACTGTACACTGCGTCGAGAATCGACACTTTGGGGAACGAGTGCCCACTAGGCCACGCACCGAATAGGCCTGTCCCGGAGTGAAACTGTCTAGGCACTCAGCAAAGACTGAGCATGTGTGCGCCAGGCGTACTAGAAAGGTGGAGACTGTAGAACCTAATAAAAGTATGTGGAGTAGCCCAACCGGCTGCCTCACAGATCTCCTGTAGAGGTACTCCCGAAAGAAGGGCCCTAGAAGAAGCCATGCTTCTAGTTGAGTGAGCCCTTACGGCTAAAGGTGAAGGCAAATCGCGCACCTTGTAAGCCTCAGTAATAGCCTGAACAATCCAATTACTAATAGTTTGCTTGGATGCCGGGAGCCCCTTCTTAGGTGACCCAAAACATACTAATAATTGGTCCGACTTTCTCCAAGAAGAGGACCTCTCAAGGCACACGCTCAAAGCTCTGACGGGGCAGAGCAAATGAAGCTTCTCTTCTTCTGCCGACACATGAGGTGGAGGATGGAATGCCTGAAGAACTGTAGACCCGAGCCGTATTCGATGGAACTTTAGGCACGTAGCCCGGACTCGGGTGCAAAAAAGCTTTTACTCTGCCAGGGGCAAACTCCAAGCAAGCTGGTGTTACTGCCAGGGCTTGGAGATCTCCCACCCTCTTAAGTGAGGTAATAGCTAAGAGAAAAACCATTTTCAGCGTTAAGTTCTTAGGCGAAGCCGACTGTTGAGGTTCGAAGGGGGCCAGGGACAACCCTTCCAGAACTATTGCCAGGTCCCAGGCAGGAACCCTGGACCTGGTTGCCGGTCTCATCCTCAAAGTACCACCGAGAAAACGAATGACCAACTGGTGCCTCCCCAGAGGCCCATCACTTAAAGGTGAGTGGAAAGCCGCAATGGCAGCCACGTACACCTTAAGCGTGGAAGAGGAGAGACCTGCAGAGAAACGATCTTGAAGGAACTCCAGAACTGAAGCCACCGGGCAGTTAACTGGGTCCAACTCATGTTCTCTACACCAAGTGACAAACATATTCCACTTGAGGCCATATAATCTCCTAGTAGATGGAGCCCTAGAGCTAAATATGGTTTCGACTACTCCAGCTGATAGACCAGCATTTAGGTACTGAACCCCCTCAGAGGCCAGACCCACAGCTTCCACAGCTCTGGGTGAGGGTGGAAGATTGTGCTTTCCGCCTGGGACAACAGATCCCTCCTCAGAGGAATCTGCCATGGCGGAGCTATCAGGAGTGATATTATGTCTGAAAACCATACTCGGGTCGGCCACCTCGGGGCAACCAGAAGTAGACTGATGCCCTCTTGACGGACCCTCTCCAGGACTCCCGGGAGCAGAGCGATCGGGGGAAATGCGTACAGGCGAAGCCTCGGCCAGGCCTGTACCATGGCATCCAACCCCAGTGGGGCTGGATGTGTGAGGGAGAACCAAAGTGGACAGTGGGACGTCTCGCGAGACGCAAATAGATTCACTTCCATTGGCCCAAACCTCTCCCATATTAACTTCACCACCTCTGGGTGAAGTCTCCATTCCCCGGGCCTCAGTCCCTGCCTCGACAGGATGTCTGCTCCCTGATTCTGAACCCCCGGAATATACATTGCTCTGATAGAGAGTATTTTCCCCTGGGACCAAAGAATAATCTGATGCGCCAGTCTGCACAGCGGGCGCGATCTGAGTCCCCCTTGTCGGTTCAGATAAGCTACCACAGACGTATTGTCTGATCGTACTAAGACATGGTAACCTTTGATGTCTGGGAGGAAGCTCCTCAAAGCCCTGAACACAGCCAACATTTCTAGGCAGTTTATATGCCAAGAATGATGATGGTCCTGCCACAGACCCCTGGCAAAGCGGCCGTCCATGACCGCGCCCCAGCCAGTGAGGGAGGCGTCTGTCGAAACGGTTTTCCGGCGACATGACACTCCCAACACTGGCCCTTGGGATAGGAACCAAAGTTTCTTCCAAATTTGTAGAGAACGAAGGCATCTGCGCGTTACTCTGATAATACGAAATGGATTCCCCTTGGGAGTGTTATGGAATTTTCCATTTATTACTCTTATTTCAGTGATTCCTAATGATGGCCTCATCTGTTCTCTCACTTGTAGTGAGAGGGGGGCTTTGATTGATAATTTACTGTGGTTGGGAGTCAGTGGAGGTAAGGAAAAGCAGGTGGTCAAGGGGTCATCTTGAGTGCATTTGTACTTTATAGCCTAAAGGGTTAAGGGGGCATTTGCCTCTCAGGGCCAGGGAGGAATGGGAAAGACAAAGTATACCGTAAAACTTCAAATAGTAGCCCGGGCTTTTATTTTCCCAAACCGTCGAATTGCACCGGCTTGTATTTGAGACAGGCGTCTATATGAGTCAGGCCTTTATAATTTAGTGTTGAGATGTTGGTCATTGAGTGTATGTCTCTAATCTATAAAAATCTCCAAATGCTCCACGTTAAACTGCGGTCTTCCAACCTTTTACTGTCGCGTCGTCAATTGATTTTGATTAATATGCGCGAGGGAGAGAGAGCAAGACAGCGCTCGTGTTGTTTGAAGATGTGAGAGTGCGCGCGCGCGGCCGGGGCGCTCTCTCTCTCTCTCTCTCTCTCTCTCTCTCTCTCTCTCTCTCTCTCTCTCTCTCTCTCTCTCTGCTCGTAACGCGCCCTGTCAAGCGCAGCAGTCATTCTATTCTACATCACTCATCGATCAAAAAAAGCTTTGGAGGGACAAAAAATTGCTTTGGCGGCCGCGAAAAAGCGGACGATCTGACGGTTTTAGAGGATTAAATACAACCCGAAACTAAAAAACAGACCCGGCCTCTATTTGAGACCGGCCTTTATTTACCCACACCTGCAGCCACACCAGGCGTGTAAAAGAGACAGGCGTCTATTTGGGACTCGGCTATTATTTGAAGTTTTACGGTATCTCTCTCCCTGAGGGGAGGGAAGAAATAAGGCCTTGGATATAAAAAAGACAGGCACTGCTTCTCCTTATCTCTCCTCACTGACTCACAAATGTGTATGAGTGACGAAGATCTCTCTTGCAAGAGAATAAATACTTTTTAAACTATTAAATTGGACTCAGAGTGTCGCTTACTCAGTGGTGATGTTTGTTGAATGATAAAAAAAGCCACAACAGTTTTGGTGTCAGATAGTGGGTTTCATGGACGTGATCCGGGAACTGACGAACGGACGGAGGCTGATCACCTAGGAACTGACAAAGTTCTAACCCTACCTCGAGAAAAACATTAAGAGACGAGGGACCGTTTCCGCCGTTAGGACCGGATCCGGCCACTGGAATCAAAAGAACTCAAAGTGGCACAGAACAACATCTCTGGGTAAGCTAAGCAAATTCAGTTTAATTGGGGGGAAAGAGTGAAATTGAACCATATTGGCTGAGGGCTGTTTCTGTGGTACGTAATCTGAGATTAATTGAGATCTATATATAGATCAAGAGGTTTCAAACAGATACGAGAGAAAATTATCTGAGATTAATTGAGATCTGTAACGGATCAAGAGGTTTCAAACAGATAGGTAACCTGAAAATCAGTTGTTCCACCACGGAGCAAATTGTTTTTAGGTGCTGAGGCTAATTAGGGGGAGCCAGAAAAGATTTTTTTGGTAAACCTTAATTAGGAGGGCACTAATAGTGCAACCCGACCGATTTGGGTTAAAAGAAAAAATCGGGTCTGTTGGGGACGCCTAACAGTTTAAGAAAACGCGCGTTGAAGAGAAATCCACAGAGAACAGAAAAGCAGCCAGTATGGGGAAATCTCAGAGCAAGATTATGAAATATGATACACCGGTGTACTACCAAATGAGAAAACATTATGGTCAGAAATGTATGCTAGATATTGAGAAATTAATCAAGCATCATGATTTTCCCGAGGGGGGAACATTGAGCCGCACGAGGCTGAAAGTGGTGAGAGACTCAGTGGAAAAGAGTAGTGAGAAACAACCAGCTTGTTGTTGCAAGTGTGTTCAGCATGTATGCAAAAAATGTGAAGACACAGTCGATTGCTGGCTTAAGGAAGCAGATAAACGAGAAAGAAGGCAACTGCAAAAAGAATTAGCAGGAGGGAAAAATGAAAAGTGTGAAAGTCTGCCTGTATGTGTGTCTGCACCACCAGAACCGACTAACCCACAGTATGTTTGTGTTTCCCCACATGAAATTGCGGTGAGACCGGCACCGCCGGAGTACAAAACACACTTCCCAGGAGCCGGATTGACTGCACTGAAGTTCGACCCCGACCTTGACTGTTCTCCATCGAGACCGACCCAGCCGCAAGCACAAGCCGGACCGCAACCCGAGGCACAAGCAGCAGCGAGAGCGAGAGAGAGACAAGCACAAGCAGCGCGTGACGCAGCGCATGAAGCGCAAGAAGAGCAAAATGACCGAGGAGCAAGAGCTGAAGCGCTGGCCGCGCGGGAGGAACAGGAGGCGAGAGAAGCTGCACGAGCAGAAGTGCAACAACAGCAAACAGCGCAGATGGCGTTGGCATTCCAGCAACTAGCGATGCAAACGGCGCAGGCAATGCAACAGGTGCAAGCAGAGGGACAAGCGTCCAGTCACGTGACCCAGGGCGAGAAGGAAATCACAGAGAACACGGACAAGCAACGCGGAGCCAAGCCGAAGAAAATCTTCACAAGATCACAGATCAGAGATGAAACAGCTAACATCACGGCTCCTATGATAGAGGTGGCGGGGCCGGACGGACCGTTGATGGTCTACAGACCGTGGACAGTGACGGACATGAAAGAAGCAATGGCCCATTTGCCAAGCCCGGACGACGCAGGTGACAGATTTTCAAACGAGCTAGTCACTTTCTGTCAAGAGTTCAGCCCCACCACA
This sequence comes from Tiaroga cobitis, assembly GCA_030578255.1. Taxonomy (NCBI): domain Eukaryota; kingdom Metazoa; phylum Chordata; class Actinopteri; order Cypriniformes; family Leuciscidae; genus Tiaroga; species Tiaroga cobitis. The sequence continues at coordinate 27,934,753 of CM060599.1, forward strand.
CAAGAACTGAAGCGGCTACATGCCGACAGCCGAACGACGAAGAGTGCACGGAGAGTGGATGAATGATGCCAACGAACAGTATCGAGCAGCTGTGGACCAACTCGCAGGAGAAATAAAGAAGGCTTTCCCACCACGAGTGGACACAGCAAAAATCAACGGCTGTTGCCAGGTGAGAGAAGAGTCGGTTCGTGACTATTATGCAAGACTTTTTGAAACATTTCAGAAACACAGCGGCATGCCTGAGCCGAAGGAGAGAGGAGAGCAGCCAGGCACATGGGAGTGTCATTTGCAGAGCTGTTTCCTGAATGGACTGAGACCTGAAATCGGACAAGCAGTGAGAACAAGTTACATCGAGTGGCAGAGTGGGCGACTAACAACCACATTCAACCGGCTGCGAAAAAGGGAAGTGAAATTTTTTTAACACACACACACACAACACGCACACATACACTGATATACATAATGCTTTTTGCAATGAAGAAAATGCTTGCAAACCTTTATGTGTGAGTGATGAAAATTTGTATAACGCTGTTTCTGCTGAATGTCTGAGAATGTACAAAGGTTCAGGATTTTTAAAACTACCGAGATATCCACTGTTAGTTGACGGTACAATGATAGAGTTTCTCGTGGATTCGGGAGCAGCCCGATCCACCATAAGGCCATATGACTTGCCATACAAACCAAGATTGACGGATGTAGTATTTGAAAGCACGTCAGCGTCAGGACATGAAATTTCAGAAAATTTCACTGTGCCGTTAGAATGCGAGACGGAGGGGGGCAAAGCATTGAAACATGCGTTTTTGTGCTCTGCAACCTGTCCAGCTCCATTGTTGGCACGAGATTTAATGTGTGAGTTAAATTTGAAACTCACTGCGGGCCCGATGGGTATTGTTATTGAGGAAGAACAACAGATGTGTTGTGCAAAATTTGTGCCACAGTGGGCATACGAGTGGCAAATAAAAGATTTTGATTGGGCACAAATGATTTTGAACATGGCAAAAGATCGAACAGTATCAGATAACAGAGAAAATATGATGCCTGACAAATTGCATTGCACGTCACATGTTGTCTTTGAGCGTGAACCACAGTTTGAGGAAGCGTGGTTTAACGAGACAGAAGATGAGAAAATGAAGTTTGATAAAATGTTCTGGAATGAGAATGTGTGTGGAACATTCCATAACAGGAATGCCGGCGCCTCACTTATCAGTAACCAAGGGCAAAGCGCAGCAGTGGGCAGATTTGGGCCCTTTTGTGAGACAGTGTGTGACAGCCACAGATTGGGCTGAAAAGGGAGACGGGGTGCAAAAGAGTGACAGTGTAGGGGCATTCATGTTGCAATGTGATTTTGAGGTTGATGTACACAGAGCTGTGACTGCTATTGTTCAGAGTGCAATGGAGAAGCATGATCACGGAGCTATTTCTGCCACAGATATTCATCCTATCCTGGCAGAAATACCTTCAACATTGTGGGCGAAACACAAGTATGATGTTGGATTGATTAAAAATTGTGAACCAGTGGTAATCACCCCAAAGTCTGATTACAGGCCGTGTCAACCGCAATATCCCCTGAAAAAGGACGCATTGCGAGGGATCCGGCCAGTTTTTGAATCTCTCCTGAAGGAGAAAGTCTTCACCCCGTGTCATGATTCTCCAGTACGAACACCCATTTTCCACGTAAAAAAGGCAACAGATAATCTGAACGACGTTGTTCAGTTGCGTTTTGTACAGGATTTGATTTCTGTTAATGAGGCTGTATGTGTGGCTGACAGTGTGTCTCTACTGAAGCATTTGGAAAGGGAGGGGCACAAGGTCAGTCTGGCTAAGCTGCAGTTTGTGAAGCAGGAAATAACCTTTTTGGGTCACACGATCACACCAAACAGTAAAGCTCTCTCTGATTAACGAGTTAAAGCAATCAAAGATGTACCAAGACCGATAACAAAGAAGCAATTGTTATCATTCTTGGGCATGTGTGCATATTGTCGAACGTTTATTCCAAATTATGCACTGCTAGAAAAGCCCTTGAGAGCCCTGACAGCAGGGAAAGGGCTGAGATCCTGTGACAAGATTGATTGGCCAGCAGAAGCACAGGAAGCTTTTGAAACCTTGAAAATGCAACTGGCTCAGGCTCCAACGTTGGGCCTTCCAGCAGTTGACAAACCATTCATACAAATGGTAGATGAAAAACACGGCTTTATGAGTTCAGTGCTCTTGCAAACCCATGGTGACAGACTAAGACCAGTAGCATATTTTTCAACGAAACTTGATGCAGTTGCAGCAGGGCTGCCACACTGCCTGAGGGCTGTGGTAGCTGCTGAGCTGGCTGTGCTGGCTTCAAGAGAATTTGTGGGGTATTCTGATTTGACTTTGATGGTCCCGCACGCAGTTTCCATGATTTTGCAAGAACAGAAAACATCACACCTATCTGCAGCCAGATGGTTGAGGTATCATACAATTTTAATTGATATGCCGAACATAACTGTGAAAAGATGCACAACTTTGAATCCTGCCACACTTCTGCCAACAGAAGATGATGGAGAGGAACATCACTGTTGTCTGTCTGTGCTGGAACAAGTGTGCAGCCCTCGGCCAGACCTGTTGGACACACCTTTGGAGAATTGTGATAATGTCCTCTTTGTGGATGGATCGTCATCCAAAGATCCACAAACAGGTCTGAATAAGGTTGGTTTCGCGGTGACCACTGAATTTGAAGTGGTAAAATCTGGCAAATTGCCGTCAACTTATTCGGCTCAGGCAGCTGAATTGGTTGCACTGACAGAAGCGTGTAAATGAATGGCAGACAAATGTGTGATGATTTACACAGACTCGCGTTATGCTTTTGGGGTTACACACGACTTCGGAGCAATTTGGAAGCACAGGAATTTTTTGAAGTCGGATGGACATCCGATATTGAATGCCTCACTCGTGTCTGAGCTTTTGGAGGCCATTCTTTTGCCAGACAAGGTTGCAGTCTGTAAATCGCAGCGCACTCTAACGATAAAAGCTTTATTTCCACAGGAAACGCACGAGCCGACTCGGCAGCGAAGGCCGCGGCAGCGCAGGAGACAAAAGAAACGACTTGTGCTTTGGTATCTGTGCCTAACCCTGACATTTCTCTTTGTCTAGACAGCATGCAGACGTTTTCCACAGGAGCAGAAAAACAGAAATGGAGGTCGTCTGGCTGCAGTCTCAGGGGGGATGTATGGATGAAGGATGGCATTCCTTGTTTAGCAAAACATTTCTTTCAGCATTACGCTAAGTTGACCCACGGGTTAGATCATGGGTCAAAAGGAAGTATGGTAATGCAGATGAAAGATTTATGGTATACTAAAGGATTCGTAGTCTTTGCTGAAAATTTTTGCAAAAGATGTGTCACTTGTAACACACACAATGTGGCAAGAGGGATAAAAACACCTTTAGCATCTCAACCAGCCCCAGCAGGTCCGTTTGAGTATCTGATGATGGACTTCATCGAATTAACCCCTTGTGGGAAACAGAAACACTGTCTGGTAATGGTAGACATGTGGTCAAAATGGGTGGAGGCTTTCCCGACCTCACAGCAAGATTCGGCAGCAGTGGCAAAGGCCCTGCTAACCGAAATTGTTCCGAGATGGGGAATACCAAGAAAAATCAGCTCTGACAATGGCAGACATTTTGTAAGTACTACAATAAAGCAGGTGGGGGAGTTCTTGGGCATTGATATGAGAACACATTGCAGTTACGCTCCCTCGTCAGCAGGGGTGGTAGAGAGATCTAATCAAACAATCAAGAACAAATTGGCAAAATGTTGTGAAGAGACAGGTCTGTCTTGGGTTAAGGCTCTTCCAATTGTGCTGATGTACATGAGAATGAGAAAAAGAGTGAACACAAACCTGAGCCCATTTGAAATTCTGTTCGGCAGGCCGCCATTTATGGGCATAGAAGGGGGTAAACAAAGGCTGCCATCCACGGATGTGTGTGAGAATGACATGTTGAATTACTGCAAAGAAATGCCTTGTCTGTTATCACAAATTTCTGTGCAGGTGAAAGCTGCCCAGGGGAAAGTTGCTGAGACGTTTCTGCACAAGGTCAGGCCGGGTGATTTCGTGGTGACTCGTGATCACAGGAGAAAGAGCTGGAAGGCGAAAAGGTGGCTTGGGTCTTTCCAGGTGCTTCTGGTGACGAACACGGCGGTGAAGGTCGCAGAGAGGGCCACGTGGGTTCACGCGAACCACTGCAGGAAGGTGCTGCCCATTGCAGAGGCGGAGCAATCGCAGGAGGAGGTTCAACGATCATAAACGTCAAGTCCAGTTATTGAAAAGCAAGAAAAGGTACCGTTATCTGTGCAAGAGCAAGGCCATGCAAAAGACATAACAAAGCCTGCAGAAACAGACCTTTGCATTGAAACAGCAGGAAGGAGACAGGAGGAGGCAAACAACTTTGGTTGCGCAAGCGGCATCCAGCTGGAAACCGTGTGACCAACTGAACAGATAAGACTTTCTTGTTTAGTGCTTTTAAGACTGAACTTTCTTAATACTTTCTGGTCATACAGCTGATCAGAGTAACCGAGAACATGGAGCGTACGAGACCCTGGCACCCATTCAGAGTGCCAGGAATGTGTGGCCTAATTAAGACCACATGTATAATGACTGTGTTGCCAATTTTAGTCATAATAGTACTGATTCTGTTATGTATACCATGATAGTGTGTGAACAGAATAAGCCAGTAGCTAACACTAATGCTAACTGGCGCTCAAGGTCGAGCAGACAGCGGCACTCAGCTCAGAGTGCAGCCGAGCCCAGGACTCTGTATTATACAATGTGTGTCTAGCTTAGTGTAGAGACTGGTTAAAGTTGGAATGTCTGTTCAGTTGGTGAAAATGACAGTCTATCCGAATGATGATGTTGATGAACAACAATATGATGACACAAGTAGCGGAAGTTACAGCGAAACGTGCTAATTGAGTAAAGAAAATGTGTTTCCTTGTGTCACAAGATGACGTGCAAGGACGAGGGTTGAATTAAGGGATCTTTTTTCTTATTATACTTCTATCTGTTCGGTTTTCTTCTATTTGTTTATTTTCTGAGAAAGATTAAGGGCAAAAGATTTAAAGAAGGTTACAAGCAGCGGTCATCCGTGTTACGAGGTGACGTACAAGGACAGGGTTTGAAACTTAGAGATTTTTATTATGCTTGTTTTTCTTACTGTGTTATAACTATTTACTCCTTACTGGTGTGACTGAGGGTCTGCTTGCAGGAGCGCAGGAACAGTGATTCCTCGTTTAGCCCGGCCCAGTAAACATGTTTTACTTGCTTGCTAAATAATTATGGGGCTTTCCCCCACAAAAAAAGAACAGCCTTATGCTTTTTCATTCTAAACTTTTTCTTCACAGGTTCAAGGAGAGTGTATGTAATGACTTGAACTTGCATTTATTATTACTATTATTACAATGTTTGATTAATCAGTTATCAGAGTATGATAAACAGAGAGGAATTGTTATGGAATTTTCCATTTATTACTCTTATTTCAGTGATTCCTAATGATGGCCTCATCTGTTCTCTCACTTGTAGTGAGAGGGGGGCTTTGATTGATAATTTACTGTGGTTGGGAGTCAGTGGAGTTAAGGAAAAGCAGGTGGTCAAGGGGTCATCTTGAGTGCATTTGTACTTTATAGCCTAAAGGGTTAAGGGGGCATTTGCCTCTCAGGGCCAGGGAGGAATGGGAAAGACAAAGTATATCTCTCTCCCTGAGGGGAGGGAAGAAATAAGGCCTTGGATATAAAAAAGACAGGCACTGCTTCTCCTTATCTCTCCTCACTGACTCACAAATGTGTATGAGTGACGAAGATCTCTCTTGCAAGAGAATAAACACTTTTTAAACTATTAAATTGGACTCAGAGTGTCGCTTACTCAGTGGTGATGTTTGTTGAATGATAAAAAAAGCCACAACAGGAGAAAACCTCTTGGTTTTTAACCACCACTGAAGGGTCCTCATGTGTAGAAGGCCCAAAGGAATGATGTTGGATGCCGCTGCCATGAGACCCAGCATTCTTTGAAATTGCTTTACAGTGATGGCCTGGCCTAGCTTTAACCCGGATACCATCGCCAGAATTGACTCGATACGTGCAGGAGACATCCGTGCCTGCATCGTAATCGAGTTCCACACGACTCCTAAAAACATCGTGCACTGGGATGGTTCTAGCACACTCTTCTTTATATTGAGTCTCAACCCCAATTTCTGAATGTGGCCAAGGACGACATCTCGATGCCGAACTGCCATTTCCCGAGACTGGGCCAGAATGAGCCAGTCGTCGAGATAATTCAATACACGAAATCCTTGAAGTCTCAGTGGAGCAAGGGCTACATCCATACATTTGGTGAATGTGCGGGGAGAGAGTGCTAGGCCGAACGGAAGAACCCGATATTGGTAAGCTTCGCCCCCGAAAGCGAACCTCAGGTATCTCTTGTGACATGGAAGGACGGAGATGTGAAAATAGGCGTCCTTTAGATCTATCGTGACAAACCAGTCCACGGACCTGATTTGACTCACGATTGCAGGAATGTTTAACATTTTGAACCTGAACCTCCTCAGAGACCGGTTCAAAACCCTGAGATCTAGAATTGGCCTTAACCCCCCATCCTTCTTTGGAACTATAAAGTACCAGCTGTAAAACCCGGACTCCCTGTCTAAAGGATAAACATGTTCTATGGCTTCCTTTAGCAGCAGAGTCTGTACTTCTTGTTCCATCACCTGAGCCTGCTCTGGAACCACTGTAGTCTGCACCACCCCTGAAAACTTTGGGGGACGGTGCGCAAACTGCAGTCTGTACCCTGATTTTATTATATGCAGGACCCATGCAGATATGTTGGGAAGATGATACCATGCCTCTACAAAATCTACTAGGGGTACCAGCCTCTCGAGACTGGCCTCTGGTGTTTTTCAAGCATCTTTCTCGACTCCCTGAAGCGGAATACCGGCAGGCTGTAGTCGATATGGTTCTTGTGACCATAATTGATGCTTTCTCTTTATTAGAATATTTTCGCTGGAAAGAGATGCGGCCCGAAGTGTCGTTGACGGCGGGCATACATCGTTTCCTAGAGGGCTCCGCTGCGAGAACAACCTGCAGCGGAGGGGACAACCCTCAGAGGTCCTACCACTTCGGTTAGGACCTCTTCCCCGAAGCCCTCCTAGCCTGAATGACGTCCCTCAGGTCGCCTTTCTGGCTGGAGGACTTCGATTTCTGAGAGCATTTCCTCTGTTGCCAAGCTCCAGAAGGAGGGGCTCTAGAGGAAACGCTCTCTCTCTGCTCTGCCCGGTGTGAGGAGCTGGATGACGGCTGGGGCTGATCTCTTGGCCCCACCCTACTCGATTTAGACTTTGCCTTACGGGGGAGGTACTGTTGGAACGCCGCAGATTGTTTCTTCGCCTCCTGAAAGCTGTCGACAACCGAAGTAACGGCGTCGCCGAACAGGCCAGAGGGCGAAAGTGGCGCATCCAACAGAAAGGATCTATCTTTCTCTTTAATACCAGAAAGATTCAGCCACAGATGTCTCTCTGTGGCCACCATAGCTGCCATAGAGCGGCCAATGGCGTGGGCCGTCTCTTTTGTGGCCCGGAGAGAAAAATCTGCGGCTTTCCTCAACTCCGCAATATCCTCAGGAGTTGGCCCCTCCCCCTCGTCTAAATCTTTCAGGAGGTCGGCCTGGTATGCCTGCAAGATAGCCATAGAGTGCAGACATGAACCAGCCCGACCTGCCGCCATGTAAGCCCTGCCTATTAATGCAGATGTATCTCTGCAGGGCTTACTAGGTAGCGCCGGGGTTTTTAGGGAAGACGCCGACTCAGGGGAAAGATAACCCGCTAGGGCCTCTTCCACATTAGGCATCTTCCCATAACCCATGTCCCGTGCCCCCATAACATTGCTGTAATCCACCATACTGGGACTGGAGACACGGGATGAGTGCGGTTTATCCCACGATCTCGAAATTTCTTTGTGGACATCGGGGAAAAACGGCAAACCCCGGCGCTGAGGTTGTGATCTGTGCTGCAGGAAACGCTCATCAAGCTTGCTTTTTACTTGCGTTCCCTGCTCATCATGTAGCCAGCTGATATTAAGTCTGGCCACAGCACGAGTCACAACCTCTACCAGCTCCTCATAACTTTGGCCGTGAACTGGCGCGCTGAAATCATGGTCATCTGCATCAATACTGAGCACATCCACTTCCTCGGAAGCAGAGAGCTCAAGCATTGGGACCTGATCGTGGGCAGGAGAAGCCGCGATGCGGGCTCCTGTACCACTCTCAGGGGCTACGGAATCCTCAGACGAAGAATGAGAAAGTGCCGCAGCAGTCTCATTCTCATCTACAAGATCCCGCTGTGAACCCCACGATCTCAATCGCCGCGCCGCCTCAACGGACGCGGGACCAGAACCGTGGGGAACACGAGCCTGACCGTGCTCATCAAAGCACGCCAGCCGGGAGCGCAGCACTCTAATAGGAAGTGCTTCACAGTCTGCACAAACAGCTCCCTCAAGAGCTGCCTGTGCATGCTGCGCTCCCAAACAATTCACACACAAAGCATGTGTGTCCCCACCCGTAATGAAACGAGGGCAAGGATGCACACATCTTTTAAATTGTTCGCTGGCCATACTGACTTCAACTGATTGACAAACAACACCAAATAAGACAGACAGTTTTCAACACAGAGCGCTTGCTGAAGAGCGAAAGCTAGTGTGTGTTGTGACAGCGTCACTTTTATACTTCCGGGTATGCCGTCACGTTACGTCACGACGCAACACCAATTGGAATAGTTTCATTCATACTTCAGAGGCGCACGCTTAGGGAGCGTCCCCAAAGTGTCGATTCTCGACGCAGTGTAGAGTTCCCTCGAAAGGGAACATGCCGTAATGTACCCCGAGTGTAAACCTTAGACGCATTCATTGTGAAGGCGTGCTAGCGATTTGCGAAGATTAATATAAATATTAATAAAAAGTTTAATAAAACGTTACACTCACTTCAGTTCTTCTGGAGGTTCAGCAGGAACACGAATATCTGGTACCGATCCTTTTTTCATGAGCAGCTTCTTATACTGATCCTCGTTTATAAAGCAGTCTGGTGCGAAATGATTCACGCAAACATGAGAGCATTGACGTTGCTCGTGGGGAATATTCTTTCGAAAACAAACTCAGCCACTGCGTCTTAAACGGTTCAGATTTAGGAACATCAAAATGACTGCTGTGTATATATAATATACCCCGACATTGTAAGTAATACAATTTATCACAACAATCTGTACACTGGGGCTTAAAAAAACGACTGTCTGTAACATGCTTCTTTGTGCATCAATAATCAAAACATGCATGTTAAACATAGCGTAAAAACTAGTGTTGTGAGTTGATTAAAATAATTAATATTAATCACAGATTTTGAAAGTGCTGAAATCTGAAACTTTATATATACTTTTGCACCTGCTAAATGCATTTTGATCATTCTTCAGGCCTTAAAACCTTACTAAAACTAAAATACAAAATGTATTGAGAACCTAAAACTATAGAAACACTGAAAAAACTAAAGTAAAACAAACAATCACAAAATGAAAACTATCTAAAACATCAGAAGCTCAAAACTAAAAAGACCATGTGTTGTGGGTTGCCAGAGCGTTGTTATGTGGTTAATGAAGTGAACACAATAATACTATATGTATATTTTAGTCAAGTTGTCATCCTTTTGAGTTGCAATAAAAGCATCAAAAAGCAAAGTGTAGTAGAGCATCACTTACCACCAGTCATTACTGATGTCAGTGGCTGTACAGATTGATCGAAGACAAACCACCTGATTCCGGACAGCAGATCACAGTCTTGTGATAATGGCAACATCACCAGAATTACCTGAATGGAACAAAATTCAAGCTGATTATTATTTATGTGGAAGCCACTGATGGACCGGTCGGAAGCAACCGTTCAAACCACATTTGAAGACTATATTATACACATACAAGAATTTAAGAAAATATAATCAATATAGTATAATAATATATAATATTAAATTATTATTATACTATATTGGTTATATTATCTTAAATTCTTGTATGCATGTGATAAATACGAAATAAATCATTTCTAAACTCAAAAGTTCAAAACTATAATCAACTCTGAGTTGTGGAATTGATTGCCAGAACGTTGTTATTTGAATATGAGAAAAATAATAAAAATATACATTGTGCTCAAGTTCAAGTTTCCATTCTAATGTCTGGAAAGTATCTTTGTTAAATGTTTCCCTAAAGTTAATATATCTTCGAAATAAAAAGCAATATAAGGGATTGTTCACCCAACACAAAAGAAGACATGACTTGACAGTATATAAATGCACTTTTACATTTACTCGTAAAGAACAAAAGAAGTACTGCACACTATCAGAAGAACCTGCAAAAGTATTAACAAAGCTTTATTCGCCGCACTAATCTATAATCGCAATAATGTTCTTGATTTTTTGTACTTTTTTTGTTTTCTGTCCTACGCATATATCTATTACCTGTAGGTGTGCGAGGGTAATTGTAAATTGATTGTTACATATGTTTGTAAAAACATTGACCTTTCATGTAGTAAAACATACATACAAACATACATGAATGTAGTGTGTAACATAGCTCCAAGTGAATGAAAACATCCTGCAAAGTTTTAAATCTGAAAGTGCACCGTATATAAAGTTATTGTCTTTCAAAAGTAAGAGTCAATGAAATTAATTGTTTTTCAAACGAGTCATAAGCCGTTTCGTTGTGACGTCAAGACGAAACAATGAAATGTTTCGGGCATATTGCCCCACTTCTTGACCGCACAGACACCAGGGAAAAACTTGAATATCAAACACTGCAGCTGATTCCTGTGGACACTGGATAGCATCATGTCTAGAAGACACTGTGCTCTACAATGTGAAGGTAAAACTAGTTTTTTTCACTGCCCAAGGACGAGCATGTGAAGAATCAGTGATTAAAATTCATCTTTACCACGATACCACAGCAGTATAATCCTAAACTTTTTCTGTGTTCCCTTTATTTTACTGACGACTGCTTTTCAAATCTCGGAGCTCAATGTAGGATTCCCAGACAGCAAGCCAACATTGAATAAACATTGTTATTCCATCTGAATCATCATTATGGTTGATATCGAAATTTCAATGCAAAATTAATGTTGAATCGCCATTACCCTGTCGATGAAAACGTCTCTGGTTACTCACGTAACCGTAGTTCCCTGAGAGGAGGGAACGAGACATTACGTATGGGGAAATCCATTTTCCTCGAATCATGAAGTCTGATAGAATAACTCTTTTGCTTGCAAATAGCCAATGGCAGTCCCACCATCACCTGATTGGCTGACACTGCTCAATATAGGTGACGGCGGGCGCCAAAAACCTCAGAATCTTAGCTGAACGAGAGTAAGGAACTGTGAGCCCTTCCCACACGGCAGGTTACGTAATGTCTCGTTCCCTCCTCTCAGGGAACTACGGTTACGTGAGTAACCAGAGACGTTCCCTTATCGAGTCGGTCTCTCGACATTACGTATGGGGAGCAATAAAACCCCCGCCGCGTGGGAAAAACCCCGCCCAGCTAGAACGAGCTGAAGATAGTACAAGCGCTAATCCCTATACAGCTCAGGAACCGCCACCGGACCTGGTCGAAACCACCTCTTGGCACAGAGCCAAGTCGGCAACCGCACCAACGTGGCCCCTCCCACACAGTTAAGCAACACTGAACTGAATGAGTGGGGAATTGCAGCAATGTGATTGGTGCTTAGGAATACACTGCCGGCTTATGAATGCGGGCATAATAATAAGGACACAACATAGAGAACAGATAGCTTATATTGCTAATAACTCACGCTTAGTCGGAACCGCGGGTAGAGTGTGCGCCATTAGGGGCATGTCTAGCCTAGTCCAATGACAGCTCAGCTTTCTCTCCATGTACTGACAGTACGTGCGGTGTGAATGAAGGAATATTCAAGTTATAGAATCTCGCAAACGTATTACGCGACGACCAGCCTGCCGCGAAGCAAATGTCCTGGATAGACATACCTCTCGCCCACGCCCATGATGACGCCAAACTCCTAGTGGAGTGGGCGTGCACTCCTATAGGGCAAACAGCTCCCCGAGAAGTATAAGCCAGTCGCACAGCCTCCACTATCCAGTGTGATAGCCTCTGTTTCGACAGCGCGCCGCCTTTCTTGGCACCCGCGAAGCAGACGAAGAGCTGCTCTGAATTTCGAAAATGGCTAGTTCTGTTCACATAAGCACGCAGGGCACGCACGGGGCACAAAGCGTCCTTCTGAGACTCTGAAATACTGACCCCATCGGGGCAAAATGCTGGAATTGTAATCACCTGGGCTCTGAATGGAGTTGAGAGCACTTTAGGCGAGTATCCGCGCTTGGGTAAAAGTCTGACCATGCAATCTTCCGGTCCAAACTGCATACATGCACTGTTCGCTGACAGAGCCTGCAAGTCCCCCACCCGCTTACCGCAGGCTAGCGCGACCAAAAGCGCCGTCTTGAATGAGAGAACTTTGATGTCACTAGACTCAGCTGGTTCGAAAGGCGGGTCAGACAGCGCACTAAGCACTAACGACAGGTCCCACACCGGCATCTGACAAAGGCGGGGGGGGAAAAGCCGCCTCGCTCCCCGGAGGAAACCCGTTATCAAAGGGTGTTTCCCCACTGAATGGCCATCCACATTACGACAAGCAACAATAGCGGCCACGTAAACTTTCAGTGTAGATGGCGAACTGCCAGCATCCAGACGTTCCTGTAGGAAGGTCAAAATAATGGCGATATCGCAATTCCTGGGGTCCTCCTCTTTGTCAACACACCAGTTAGCAAACACCCTCCACTTTAGAGCGTATAAGCGCCTCGTTGAAGGGGCTCTAGCCTCCGCTATTGTTTGTAGCACCCGCTGTGATACTCCGTGCTGATCTGCCACACGTGCAGGTCCCACAGCTCCGGGTTGGGGTGCCATATGGTCCCCCTCGCCTGAGATAGGAGGTCTCTTCTCGGCGGTATCCGCCACGGGGGAAAAAGCGCCATGTTCACTAGCTCCGGGAACCACGGCTGGTTGGGCCATTTCGGCGCTACCAGAACCAACGCACATCTCTCCTCCCTGATCTTTTGCAGCACCAGCGGCATTAACTTGATCGGAGGAAAAGCATACTTCCGCCCCTTCGGCCAGCGGCTCGACAGTGCGTCTCCCTTTAGAGGGGCCGTCGTCAATGCAAAGAACAGCGGGCAGTGGGCGTTCTCCTGCGATGCGAAGAGATCGATCTCCGCTTTGCCAAACAGATTCCAGATCATGTTTACTGTCTGCGGATGAAGCCTCCACTCTCCGTGCACAATGCCGTCCCTGGACAGCATGTCCGCGCCACAATTCAAACTGCCCGGCACATGTACTGCTCGAATCGACAGTAGTACTTTGTCCGTCCATAATAATAGCCGCCTCGCTAGCCCCTGCAGGGATCGCGAACGTAAACCTCCCTGGCGGTTTATGTACGCCACCACTGCCGTGTTGTCCGTTCTGATGAGAACATGACGGTCTTTCACAAATGGGAGGAACCCACGCAGCGCTAGATGAACCGTTTCCATCTCCAAGCAGTTTATATGCCAGCGCGTCCGATCTCCTGTCCACGTACCGAATGCCGGTCTGCCATCGCAGAGGGCTCCCCAGCCTGACAGCGACGCATCCGTAGTGACCACTACGCGTCTGACCACTCTGCCCAAAGCAGCTCCCTGCTCGAACATGGTCGTGCCGAACCACGGTGCTAGAGTCTCCAGACATGAACGCGTTATAACAAGGCGTTCCGTTCCCGCTCTCCATGCCCGCGGCTGTACGCGCCCCTGTAACCAGTGCTGAAGCGGTCTCATGTGTATTAAGCCCAGTCTGCAGACGGAGGCTGCAGCTGCCATTAGACCGAGTAGCCTCTGAAACGTCTTTAAGGGGATTGCTCTGCCTTGAACGAATAGGGCTAACACTCTCTGAATCGACTGGATTCTCGCCTCTGATAGCTTCGCGATCATAGTGCGCGAGTCCAGCACCATACCGAGGAATGTGATGGACTGGCACGGTTGAAGCGCGCTCTTCTGCATGTTCACAGACAGTCCCAAATCCATCAGGTGAGCGAGGAGTCTGTGTCTGTGTTCCACAAGGACACTCCTCGAACGCGCGATGACTAACCAGTCGTCGAGATAGTTCAGAATGCGCATTCCACTGAGCTTCAGGGGAGCAAGCGCTGCATTCATGCACATTGTAAACACACGGGGGGCCAGGGCCAGCCCGAAAGGCAGCACTTTGAACTGGTATGCCACACCCTCGAAAGCAAACCGAAGGAAGCGCCTGTGATGTGGGGCTATCTGAATATGGAAGTATGCATCCTTTAGATCCACTGCAAGGAAGTAATCGTCGGGCTGAATGTGCGCGAGGATCTGCTTCACTGTTAACATTTTGAACGCGCGTTTCGCGAGCGCTTTGTTCAGTAATCTCAGATCCAAAATAGGGCGCATACCTCCGTCCTTCTTTGGTACAAGAAAATAACGGCTGTAAAAAAGTTTTTTCGCTCTTCGGGAACTATCTCTACTGCTTGTTTGGCCAGGAGAGAGGAGATTTCTTCCCGAAGTAACGGGGCGCTCTGTTCTGACACCTCTGTCAAAATCACACCGCCAAAGCGGGGTGGTCTGCGAGCGAATTGGAGCGTATAGCCGCGTTTTATCGTGTTTAACACCCACATTGAAGCCGTCGGTAGTGTTGACCACATACTCAGGTGACTCGATAGGGGGGGCTTTAATGAATGCTGCGGCGGGGGCTGGGCGCCAGCCACCGGGGAAGCATTGGCCGCTATATTGGGGGCAGATGGCTCGTCCGCGGCTCTTTGCACGGGGACATAAATAACCACCTTCTCGGGTTTCCCCGAGCTTCCGCTCTGCGAAACGTCTCCCGGGGGAGAGGTTTCGCTTATGGCGCGGGTAATAGAGTTGGGAGGAAGAAAGCTCTTTTGCTGAGACATGTAATGCATTTTGTTTATTGAAACAGAACACAGCGGTTTCAAAATCAACACGTTCTCGTCGAACTCTGGGCGGGAACACGCCCTCTTTGCAGCGGGTCCGACGAACACGTCCCGCGCTCTCTCCTCCCCGACACACGCATCAGGAATGCCGCTCCTTTTTGCCCGCCGGGCGTCCTTGGCTACTAGAGGCCGGCTTCGCACCGAAGCGGGGCTGCTTCCTGAACTGCCTCTGGCGGAAGGGGGGCTCTGGCTCGCGACGTTCTGCCGCGCTCGGGGGCGCGCGTCTGGTAGGTCCCGCTGGGCGCTGTGCAGAGGAAGATCTGGATCTCACTGCCGGGGGGGCTTGAGACCTTTTCGGCAGCAGATGCGGCATCATTCTAGACTGCTTGACGGTCTCTGCGTACTTGTCGGATAACGACTCCACCGCAACACCGAAAAGGCCCGTGGGGCTTACCGGAGCATCCAGGAACTGCCTCTTGTCAGTATCGCGCATCCCCGACAGCGTTAGCCACAGTTGGCGATGCAGGGCCACAAGACTGCCCATATGGCCTTAGGCCGACGACAGCGCCTCAACAGAACCCGCGGACGGAAATCTCTGCTGTCTCCCGGTCCGCGGCTCGACGGCGGCAGACTGGGGAGAGGCAGGAGACACAAGGTCGTCGTTACGTGTAACGGCCAGCCTTGCACGAAGGATCTTGATGGGAAGCTCCTCACAGGCGGGACATCCCGATCCCTCAAGTGCCGCCTCCGCGTGGTTCCGACCCAGGCACAGCACACAAAGTTTGTGTGCATCCGGGAATTCAATGGGTCCACCACACATGCGACACAGAGACATAGTAGAATTCACCGGAACGCGAGAGGGGATAAAAACTCCTAATTTTACTCCGCTCTGAATGCGTAAATCAAACGGTGAAACAGACTCGAGTGAAGAAAAAAGATTCTGAGGTTTTTGGCGCCCGCCGTCACCTATATTGAGCAGTGTCAGCCAATCAGGTGATGGTGGGACTGCCATTGGCTATTTGCAAGCAAAAGAGTTATTCTATCAGACTTCATGATTCGAGGAAAATGGATTTCCCCATACGTAATGTCGAGAGACCGACTCGATAAGGGAACCTGATGTTATTAATGTTGATGGCAATGATATTGGAACAACATTGATCTATAGTTATCTTTATGATTGATTAAGCATTGATATTTGGTTTACCGGGCGATCACTGAATGTGTTGAAAAGTCATTGATTTATAGTTGACCGGGAAACGACGCTGTTGTTGAAAAGTCATCGACATATAGTTGAGGGGGACATATGATTGAAAATGCATCGATATGTAGTTGACCGGGAAATATGAACAGTCATGGATTAAATATGCTTAGTCACTCTTTGTATTTATATTGCATGTCCAGTTTTAATCTGTAGCTGTGACGTCACACGCATACCCTCTATTGAGCGCCGTGCTCCATTGTGATGTCATCTGTAGAACGTTCGTTGAGTACATTAGAGTGCAGAGGCGTCTTGCATTTTGTAGCGAGTCGGCGAGTGATCGTGAGTATGCTTTTTATTCAGGGTTTGGATATTTGAATTTCAATATTTGTATTACTCAGATTAGAATCTACTTAAACAATATGTTATTGACTCAATGCATATACATGAATAGGTATACAGTGGTAATTTGTGTGGACATTTTTGGGGAGGCTAATATGTAAATGGGATTTGATGTTTTTAATATAACGTTAGCTATTTGTTGATATGCTTCCATACACAGATGATATCCTCCTATATTCTTGATATTTAATGACATTTTCTCAATCAATGATTATTTTCTCAATCAACACAACACATTAAATCAACAAATACAGACTGACCATTTAAAAAAATGTATTCATAAATGGAGAGCTCCATAGACGTTATCTTGTCTTTGCGAGGAACTCCACCACTCGTTTAATATGATAAATTCGTATATGAACCTGTTTTTTAATCTCTCTTGCTTTGAGATCCGTTATATTCTTTGACCAACCAATAGCAGATCTGATGACACATTGAACAGACAATGAAAGCGTATTGGCCTTAACGTTATGGTTATATCTCTGTATCTCTGACCTTATGCCTTTAATGGCAAATTTGGACAGACAAATGTCCATTTGAATATTTATTCTCATTGGTTTGTTTAATTGAGCCTTTACTGCTGTCATCGTATTCTATTTGTGCAGTAAAAAAATTTGCCTTGATTACCAGGAATGATAGAAAAAGATATATATTTTTACATTATATGCATCTTAGTTCCACATTAAACATAGTTAAATTGATAAAAAATTATAACTTAACTTTTTCAGCTTAATTGTTCATTTTGAATAGATTTTAAGGAGGCTCTTGGACTGGACTCTTGCCTCTTCTGATAGACAGCCATGGCCCATGGGCATACACTGTAGAAAATACATTTTTTCGAGTATTTTGATAACTAAGACAATCAGCTTCCAGGTTCGTATGCGTTTACTCAACTCATCTATTCCATTTCTCTGTCTTTCTTTTTACAGATATATATACGATAGATCATTATCAAATCCAAAATCAAAATGAGTATGTCAACCTTTCCCATCGGTTTTCCTGAGAGTGCAGAGCAGTCCTTATGTCCTGAACTCTCAGATGAGCTCGCCATGGCCCTTGCAGCAGGGGAGTGGTGGGCAATCATGGAGGTTTCAAGTCCCATCTCTGAGGAGCCTGAGTATAGGTACCTCACCTCAGGACTGTGGTGGGGAACAGTTGAGGCAGTAGAAACTCCATGCCCCACATCCTTGAAGTCCACGAAGCAGTGGAGGCAGAACAAGACACAGGGAGCACCAGTGGCTGCAGAGTCCCCAGAGAAAGCACCTGTGCCCACTGGGTTTCCACAGGGACCACCTGTGCCCAAGTCTCAAGATTGGCGAAAGCTAAATTTCTCTGAGCCTCTTAAGCAGGAGCGGCTGCAGCAGCAGAAGCCTCAAAGTCCTTCTCTTCAGGGAACACTGCCTGCCGAGTCCCCACAGAAAGCACCTGTGCCCACTAGGTTTCCACAGGGACCACCTGTGCCCAAGTCTCAAGATTGGCGAAAGCTAAATTTCTCTGAGCCTCTTAAGCAGGAGCGGCTGCAGCAGCAGAAGCCTCAAAGTCCTTCTCTTCAGGGAACACTGCCTGCCGAGTCCCCACAGAAAGCACCTGTGCCCACTGGGTTTCCACAGGGACCACCTGTGCCCAAGTCTCAAGATTGGCGAAAGCTAAATTTCTCTGAGCCTCTTAAGCAGGAGCGGCTGCAGCAGCAGAAGCCTCAAAGTCCTTCTCTTCAGGGAACACTGCCTGCCGAGTCCCCACAGAAAGCACCTTTGCCCACTGGGTTTCCACAGGGACCACCTGTGCCCAAGTCTCAAGATTGGCGAAAGCTAAATTTCCCTGAGCCTCTTAAGCAGGAACGGCTACAGCAGCAGAAGCCTCAAAATCCTTCTCTTCAGGGAACACTGCCTGCCGAGTCCCCACAGAAAGCACCTGTGCCCAAGTCTCAAGATTGGCGAAAGCTAAATTTCTCTGAGCCTCTTAAGCAGGAACGGCTGCAGCAGCAGAAGCCTCAAAGTCCTTCTCTTCAGGGAACACTGCCTGACAAAATATCAAAGAGGCCAAGGCTAAAGATCCCTGAGCCTCTGAGAGGGAAGCTGCTGCAGCAGAGGCCTCAAGCTTCTCCTCCTCAGGGAGCACCCTTGCCTGCCAGGTCTAAGAAGGGGGGCCTCGCTTCAGCCTTGTTCTTCACTAATGCATCTGAGAAAGACCTGAACTCAGATGCAACACTAAAAACCACGGAACAGCAGAGAAATTGGAGGCCGAAAAAGCCACAGGAAGCACCAGTGGCTGCCGAGTCCCCACAGAAAGCACCTGTGGCCACTGGGTTTCCACAGGGACCACCTGTGCCCAAGTCTCAAGATTGGCGAAAGCTAAATTTCTCTGAGCCTCTTAAGCAGGAGCGACTGCAGCAGCAGAAGCCTCAAAATCCTTCTCTTCAGGGAACACTACCTGACAACATATCAAAGAGGCCAAGGCTAGAGATCCCTGAGCCTCTGAGAGGGGAACTGCTGCAGCAGAGGGCTCAAGCTTCTTCTCCTCAAGGAGCACCCATTCCTGACAAGACTTCAAAGAGGGAAAAACTAGAGGTCCCTGAGCCACTGAGACGGGAGCTGCTGCAGCAGAGGCCTCAAGCGTCTTCTATTCAGGGAGCACCCGTGCCTGACACTGTAAGTCCCTTCCATCTCTTGTTTTTACTTATTTTCAGGTGTATTTAAAAAAATAAATAAACATTGACTTCAAATATGCTTTTATGTTTTCTAGGTCCTCTATTAAAATCCTTTTAGTATTTCAAAACTATAGAAAGATATGCGTTTAGATTTAGTCTAACAAGCACTCGACATGATTATGTTTGTCTCTTCAACAGGTCAATGTAGGTGTGTTTCAGTCACCTCCCCAAAATAAAATATGTGTGGAAATTGACGAGAAGGTGCAGCTGAATCCTAAACTGAGAAGCCAGAATCAGATATGCACTTCACACCTGGACCAGAGCAGCCGTCAGCCCAGGTCCCAGCTGAACCGGAAGAGAGCATTGGTAAGTTTCCTCCTTTTTTTCAGATTTAATCATGTAAACACTTTAATAATTTAATGACTAGTATCATATTCTTTTTAGTTTATAGAACCCTCATATTGAAATTGTAGAAGGAACATGTATTAAGATATTCTCTAAGAATCACTCATTAAATCTGGTCAGCATGACATGAGCATGAGCATGACATATGTCTGTTCCTTCAACAGGACAATGCAGGTGTGGACCAGTCACCTCCACAAAAATGCAGCGCTTGGCAATCAAAGCCAAGGACCAGCAGTTGGAACCAGGCAGCTTAAAGAAAATGTGCCATTTACAGCATATTCAAACATTTTTGTAAAGTTTTTAAGATTTGATATATGTTATATTGTGTTGGTACATTTGATTTGAATGCATAATAAAAAGTAAACTCTGTTTTTGTTTATATATCCAGGACAACACACATTAACACTAATGTTATATAAAGGTGCACTTTAAGCCAAAATAGATCATTTTCATCTCCTGTCTCTGAGCTGATTAAATGTTAAAAAGAAGCTGCACACTAAGCCAAAGGACAACATTGTAACAACATATATGATTTCTATTTTCTACAATTTATGGCTGAAGGCAATGGTTGTACAATGCTGTATTTTGACTATTTTGACTTACTGTATGCTATGAACTAATGCCTAAATGTTTTGGGGGGCGAGATTATTCAACAGAGACCCATTATAATACATTTTGATCAACATGACATAAGAAATTGATAATGTAGGAAACAGCAGAGACTTGTACGTAATCATTTGCATGGATGTACCAAAGCACATGCAACAAAGAAATTAGAAACTGCTTTTTTATGTGCATTGTATTTGCTTTAATGTATAGGCTGGCTATATAAAAGAAGTGTACACAAGGGTCCCCAAAAAGGTTATGAATGAATGTCATTGTTTTAGTTCCTATAGCCTATATCAATAGATAGATAGATAGATAGATAGATAGATAGATAGATAGATAGATAGATAGATAGATAGATAGATAGATAGATAGATAGATAGATAGATAGATACGGTAGTTAGATAGATATTCCTTCAGAAAACACAAATAGTTATATGGTGCGTTCACGTGCTATGGTAAATACCAAAAGCCGACGTGGAAAATTCACATAAACACCCCCTCATGTGGTATTTTCCACTGGGCAACTCATAGAATATTTTGATGCACGAGTTGCCGAGATGAGATAACCTTTGACCTTTTCAAAATGCCGGAGAGCAACGCGAGAGTCGTGAATGGTAAAAATATGTACTATTCATGATCTAGAAAATATACAGCATATTTACTGTTTGAGTTTTGATAAATCATTTTCTTGCTGTAGCAGATGACTTAAGCAATCTAAAATAGTGTAGTGATCTTTTTCTTTGTAGAAAAAGTTAGAAGCTCAGACCAGGATACGGTGGAAGTTTTCCAAGCAGAAGTTCTTTAGTGCTTGTCGTTGCTGCAGTCATTCCAACATCGTCTAAATTAAAGTAACTTTACATGGTATATTATAGGCATTTTAAGAGGAGGGACTTCTGGAGGTGGAGACAAAGCATGCAAATGTAGTATGAACACACCCTACTCTGAGGGCATTACCAATCCAATGGAATCAGCATAACTATTCAAATGCTGATAGTGGCCAGGAACTCTGGTTCCAAGAGCCATCCCAGAGCCATTAAAGAAAGTCTCAGTGATCAGACTCATGCAACTTACAATGGAGAAAACAGGATTTGCCAGATTCTCTTGCTGGAAACTGTTTGACAGCTGATTTCATTTACCATCCTAACCTGAAATGCTAACTTCAACAAACAGAATATTTCTCAGTTTATATATTGTATTGGAACCTAAATTAAACATTTGACAAATTTGTATTTCTTCAATAGTTTTAGCTAAATAACAGGTCTGGATCTCCATCTTTTTACCACTTTACGACAACAAAAGCACTTGAACGCAACACACTGGTAAACACCACTAATTAGGTTCTTCGAACACTCCTGCCGGTTATGATTAGTATAGCTGAATTGAGTTATCTGAGATAATTGCGCGTTCATGCGCTGGGTTAAAAGGGGATGTATCGATAGTAGAAACATTGATCAGCAACGCTGCTATTGGCTGTGTAACAGATGTGGACAGGGTATAAACTGAAGACAGACAACTCCAGCTGATGGGGATTCCAAAATTTATTTCTGCAGAAGACAATGATCACATTAATTGGCTTCTGTTTATCTCTATCTGCACCTCTGCTCCTAAACACTCAGCAACACAAGACACTGTTGTCAGGAGATGGAATTTTCTACCATACATATACAGAAGTCACATCAAAGTATAATTATCTCATTCAACTCTTAATATGCACATTAATAGCCAAAAGAGCAGTTAGAAGAATAGACTGTGAAAACCCTTGAATTATAACAATATATGTGAAAAACATGAGGAACAATACACTCACCTAAAGGATTATTAGGAACACCTGTTCAATTTCTGATTAATGCAATTATCTAATCAACCAATCACATGGCAGTTGCTTCAATGCATTTAGGGGTGCGGTCCTGGTCAAGACAATCTCCTGAACTCCAAACTGAATGTCAGAATGGGAAAGAAAGATGATTTAAGCAATTTTGAGCGTGGCATGGTTGTTGGTGCAAGACGGGCCGGTCTGAGTATTTCACAATCTGCTCAGTTACTGGGATTTTCACGCACAACCATTTCTAGTGTTTACAAAGAATGGTGTGAAAAGGGAAAAACATCCAGTATGCGGCAGTCCTGTGGGCGAAAATGCCTTGTTGATGCTAGAGGTCAGAGGAGAATGGGCCGACTGATTCAAGCTGATAGAAGAGCAACTTTGACTGAAATAACCACTCGTTACAACCGAGGTATGCAGCAAAACATTTGTGAAGCCACAACACGCACAACCTTGAGGCGGATGGGCTACAACAGCAGAAGACCCCACCAGGTACCACTCATCTCCACTACAAATAGGAAAAAGAGGCTACAATTTGCAAGAGCTCACCAAAATTGGACAGTTGAAGACTGGAAAAATGTTGCCTGGTCTGATGAGTCTTGATTTCTGTTGAGACATTCAGATGGTAGAGTCAGAATTTGGCGTAAACAGAATGAGAACATCGATCCATCATGCCTTGTTATCACTGTGCAGGCTGGTGGTGGTTGTGTAATGGTGTGGGGGATGTTTTTTTGGCACACTTTAGGCCCCTTAGTGCCAATTGGGCATCGTTTAAATGCCACGGCCTACCTGAGCATTGTTTCTGACCATGTCCATCCCTTTAAGGCCACCATGGACCCATCCTCTAATGGCTACTTCCAGCAGGATAATGCACCATGTCACAAAGCTCGAATCATTTATAAATTGGTTTCTTGAACATGACAATGAGTTCACTGTACTAAAATGGCCCCCACAGTCACCAGATCTCAACCCAATAGAGCATCTTTGGGATGTGGTGGAACGGGAGGTTCGTGTCCTGGATGTGCATCCCACAAATCTCCATCAACTGCAAGATGCTATCCTATCAATATGGGCCAACATTTCTAAAGAATGCTTTCAGCACCTTGTTGAATCAATGCAACGTAGAATTAAGGCAGTTCTGAAGGCGAAAGATACTGTCAAAAGGTACTGTCAAACACAGTATTAGTATGGTGTTCCTAATAATCCTTTAGGTGAGTGTATATATATATATATATATATTAAACAGTACGTGGCTTGGGTGACTGCAAAGATAACAGGAGAGAATAATGTCTAACAAAGATATGCAAAGATATGCATACCTGCAGAAGACAATGATCACATTAATTGGCTTCTGTTTATCTCTATCTGCACCTCTGCTCCTAAACATTGAATAACAAAATTTACACACTCAACATGGACTGATCCTCCGTTGTTTACATGGCACAGAAACAGCGCGAAAATGCCGCGAAAAGAAAAAGTTAAAACTTATAGGCTATTTGAATGTAAAGCCTGCACAAAACAGCCAATTAATGTCGTATTAACTTTGAGACAATAGATATTGAAGTATTACAACGCAATTTCCAAAGAAATCAATAAAATAGTGTAGAAGATTTTCATGCAACCTACCTCAGCAACACAAGACACTGTTGTGAGGAGACGGAAACTACGGCAACTTAGGAGGTGCAGTGCAGCAACGACTTCTCCACAAAACAACGGTAGCAATATGATAAATTAATTAAACTCAAGATAAAATTCACAAATACCAAATAAATCATTGAACGATAATTCAAATATAATTAAAATTAAATTAAACAAATTGGAAATTAGAATTTATAAACTGCATTTTTAACTCCGTTACAGCTGCTCACCGTGGCCAAAGAGCGCGCTCAGTATTTTTCTCCACAGAAGAGCAAGAGTTATTGCTTGAAGGATATGCTGAATTTGAAAACTTAATTAAAACGCCAGGGAACACCTTAAAGTGTGCAAAAGCCAGGAGAGAGGGCTGGCAAAAAGTAGCAGACAAATTAAGTTTGTAGTTAAATGTTTTATCACTTATTACAGTATATATTTTTATATTTTAATAATTTCTAAATAATTAATCACTTTGTTCATTGTAATGTCAGAGTCACCACCCACTACTAGAACATAGGAACAAGTAAAAGTGAAGTACTAGAATATTCTACATAATAGTAATTTAACTAATCTCTTTTAAAAAGGCACCGTTAATAAATGTTTGCCTGTTCATAAAAGCAACCAAGAAAAAGTCTGAAAAATAAAAGAAAAACAAACAGGTGGTGGTCCTGCACCCCCATATTATACCAGGCAGAAGAGCTGGCCCTTGGGTTAAATGTGAACCGACCCCTTTGTGGAGGGCATCCCTGGGTTCAGCTCTTCCTCAGACCCACAGGCAGAGGCCAGGAGCAGCAACACCTTCACTGCTGGTAAATGAACTTTAAATGATCGTAAAATAATTTGTTGTTGCATTAAATTAAGTAGGCCTACAATCCAAATGGCTGTCCAGTGTCCAGTTATCAGCTGTTAAACCTTGAGTAGTGATGAATTGCTTTGACTTGTGAAAGTCTACATGTGTGACTGAAACTACATAGTTAATGTAAATATGTTGCCATGAGTTATTGATCACATTTCCCCCCAGTCTACTTCATTGTAATGAAATTGTGTTTTCCTCTTTTGTGCAGTATTAAACAATTTTATGTGTTCCCAAGCAAGTGGTGACTGAAGCATGTGCATTGTGCAGTAAGACTTTTTCTAATGTTACATCAAAAGGGAAGAAAGTACAACACTTTGTAATGCCAATTTTTTCCCCCAATGCACAGGACAGTGAAGAAACCCTCTCAGGTATCTTTAAGTGCATAAATAACTTTACTTAATTTACACTTGAGTACCTATTATTTCTGAATGCAATATGAGTTGCAGGAGTCCACAACTACAGAAGAGTCTGCACACAGCAGTGATACAGAGGTGGGCAGTGTTGTACTTTTCTTTTCATTTTTGATGCATAAGCCATGTGTTGACAGGTTTACCCGTAGAAAACAGAGTATTTTGAAAATACTTGACTTAAAGGAAAAAAAAAACTGGGTTGCTTCAAAGGAACTTCAGAGTAAGAGCTAAAATATTATTTCACACAGAGTACAATATATATTATTTGCAGGCAAAAGATGACTTGATCACTTGCTTTTCTTTACAAAGAACAATTCAAATAAAACTCAAAGAACTAAGCATATTTGTCTTGCCTTTTATTAAACATTAATGAAATGTTTTATATTTTTTTCTGATGGTGCAATGTTGTGTAATATGGCCCATGCAATGTCACAGGCCCTGTCAGGTGCAACCCTCAGACTTTTCAGATACTTTAGTTGGCTATAGTTCACTTCATTGTGTGCCCTTGTCCTGGCTAGAGCTGCATTGTAACTGGTCTGGGGTTTGGGTCAGGGAATGGGGTCATAAAACACCTGTCTCCAAGCAGGATCCTGTTGTAATCACCTGTATAATGGAAAAATTCAGTTCTGTTAGGATAAGCATAAGTGTACTATGTAATACAGTGAGCTTGATATTTGTATTTTTCCTTACACCACGTTCAAATAATGCGCATAAATCTCTGAAAATTCTTGAGTCATGCACAGATCCTGGCCATATTTGTGATATGGAACATAGTCACACACCATCTAAGAGATTTTAGTCAGTCAACTGCCTTTTTAAAATTTGATATACTAATCTGGATAAGAATCGCAATAGTAACTTGCCTGCACTGTTATTAAAGGGTTAGTTCACCCAAAAATGAAAATTAAGTAATTAATTACTCACCCCCATGCTGTTCCAACCCCGTAAGACCTTCGTTCGTCTTCGGAACACAAATGAATATATTTATGATTAAATCTGAGAGGTTCATGACTGCTACATAGGCTCCCTAAGGGAATGACACTTGACGGCTCAGAGAGTCATTATCGAAAATGTTTAAATATTCCATGTCGCAACAGTGGCTCAACTATAAGTTTATCAAGCGATGAGAATACTTTTTGTGCGAACAAACAAACAAAAATAACGACTTTATTCGACTATTCCTTTTCTTCCTTGAAACGAGACTTCAAGAGATTTCCACGACGCATGCGCGAGAATTGCGATCTCCTTCAACTACTTCAGTTAAGTTCTCGCACGTGCGTCGTGGAAATCTCTTGAAGTCTTCGAACCCCAGATGATTTGGGCCCTGTCCCAAATGGCGCACTTGATGCGGACTTTCGGTCTCGTGGACTTAAATTGTGCGTGCTCGCCGAGTCTACGAGTCCCATTTAGAACTTAACTGAAGTAGTTGAAGGAGATCGCAATACTCGCGCATGCGTCGTGGAAATCTCTTGAAGTCTCGTTTCAGGCCTACAAGGAAGAAAAGGAATAGTCGAATAAAGTCGTTATTTTTGTTTTATTTCCGCACAAAAAGTATTCTCGTCGCTTGATAAACTTATAGTTGAGCCACTGTTGTCACATGGAATATTTAAACATTTTCTTCATTGACTTTCTGGGCCGTCAAGTTTCATTCCCTTAGGCAGCCTATGTGGTAGTGATCCACCTCTCAAATTTAATCAAAAATATCTTCATTTGTGTTCCGAAGACGAACGAAGGTCTTACGGGGTTGGTACAGCATGGGGGTGAGTAATTAATGACTTAATTTTAATTTTTGGTTGAACTAACCCTTTAACGTTAGCCCTTCCATCGGACCTGTCAGTCTCTGTACTGTTGTCCTGTTGCTACCCCTTGCCCTAAGCATCGTTTTGCTTTCTAACTTAAGTTTTGCTTAAAACAGCTACTAACTACACTTTTGAAACACATAGTTAAAAGTACGTTACATGTGTGAATGGTTGTTAGCAATAACTGTTACTAAACTAGCAGCTAGGTGAAGCGCAGCTTACCCATTGAGTTTACCTTTGTCCGGATTAAGTTACTGTGCTCCCATTGTTTGTTGTAAATTTCATATGGATCCAAACCGTTAAAAGTGCCGATATTGTCCACATAGCGGTCCCTGGCTTCCCTATTTAACGTACCGGTAAATTCCACATCCTTTTAGGGATTTTACCATCTTTTTTCTTTTCTTTCTCCCAACTCTGATGCTTCTCCTCGTTCGACATGCTGTATGGTTTAGATCATAGGTTTAGATCTTTTTTTTTACAGTCTATGGTTTACATTCGCGAAGCTATCAACATGGCTGCCACGTCCCAGAATGCAACGTGGCACCCAAGCCCTATTGGTAGGTTTAGGATAAGTTGTGGGGGAGGGGTTAGGATTAGGGGTGGGGTTAGGATTAGACAATCGTGTACTGACTTCAACGAGGGGGGTAATAATTTGGCAGGGGGTGGAAATTCGGCACAACATGCTGGAAACTCATGTAAACTCCCACTGCAACGTTACAATAATAGGCTACTTTTATCAGCTTGGCGTTGAACTAATGCTCCATGCTCGTACCATGATAACATTACATTGACTGCATTTAGCCGACGTGGTGTTATCTAGCATAAGGCATTTCACTAACTATTCGTGTATCTTTCACAATCAGCAATCTCAACATAGGTAAATGTTAAATATGATAACGAAAACGGTTAGTGAACTAGACTGAACAATTTCAGTGTAACAAGATCGTAGGAAGTAACATTACTGTACTGAACGTGTCTGGAAATGTGTATTATAAACAATATGATAGTAGTGGGATGAGTGACGTTAGACAGATCTAGTACATACAATTTAAACATAAAAGTTACATCCTAAAGCACCTACTTTTTGTTATCCCGGAACAGTCTTTTGTATTCATTTCATGTCTCATATATGTTGTAGTTTACCTTGCTATTTCATTACAGTTTACCATAATTTCAGCATGTCCGAAAACTTGTAATTTATCACAATAAAAATAGCGGAGGTCTCTCCATAATTCAAACGCTCTGCCGATGTTGGTCCGTGTTTTCGTCCTGAGTCGATCCGATTCACGTTTGGCCTGACGAGCTTCAGCAGATACATTTTTTTTATTTTTTTTTTATATTTATGTGGAGTTTGTGTTGTGCTGGAGGCAGGTTTTTTTTGGTGTTATCAGACTCATGTCGTCAGCTGCAGTGCCGTCGCATAGACTGTATATAAAAAGGAGAGAGGCTCGGGAGCGCACATGCACGTCACATCCGATGGATTTCGCAGAAAATCCGACCCGGAGAGTTCACATAGAAATAGGAATACTGGCCTTCAGAGGTAATAGCAAAACCTGACAAGTGGATCATTGTAATGTGTGATTACAACCCCTTCACTCAAAGGATTCAAGGATTCATTTTAGAAGAAAAGTTACACATAGCACCTTTAAATATTTTAAATAGACTGACAGCACTCATTTTTGTTTATTATGCAAGTTTTGATTATTGATGCACAAATAAGCACATTACAGAGCATCTAGTGTATGCGCGTGACGTCACCGTCGGCCGCAGTGCATGCAGTTGCACTTGTGAGTGGCAAAAAGACTGAGCGGCTGCATTTGTTTTCAGCGTGAATGCCGCGAAAAACAAACAAAACACATATAAAGCGGGATATAGCTTTGCGATTGACTTTACAGCTAGATTTGACAAAAAATCGTAGGTATATTTTTACCGACTGTCGAAAGCTACAGAACAGAGGAGCAAATGGATCGCTGCAGTTCACAGAAACAACTGGACTCCAGGCAGCGAAAGGTGGATTTGCAGTTATCATTTTGTGTCAATATGCTGAATTTAGGTGTAAAATCATACCCTACATATTGTATTGTTATATATATATATATTAAAAACTCATCAATTAAATATTTATCATAGCATATTCTGCTTTATTGGATGTTTTTAAATAAACACTGACAAAAAAAAACTACAAGTTTTAGGGCAGGACGATATGATGATATAGGCTATATTTAACACTAATATAAGTGATCACCCGTATTTAGACCTATTTATATAAAGCGTTCACAGGCAAATTTGCTTTATGTTTAGGTCTATATTGCTTTTATTTCCCCGCTGTCGAAATCAGGCACACAGAAATGTCAGGCAACACGATTCCTGGCTGCATGTCAATATCCATGGATCACTGGATCTTTAGTAAGTTGTAAGGAACACTATATTCAGTCCAACATTTAGTTTAAATTGATAATCATTCGTTTTACTCACATTTTCGCAGTTTCCCCTATTAAATCCAGTCACGCAGCAGCTCTTTTGCCACTCAGTCCAGCTGAGGGGGCTAGTTCCGGCGGGAAAGAGACGTCAATGCATTCCCTCTATGAAGTTCGGATTATTGTGATGGTATTTTACTGTTTAAATAGTAGGCTAATTGTTGTACAGTAGTCAACATTTTAAGTGGATCAAAACCTTTCATCAAAGTTATACATTAATTTTGAATAATGCCCGTTAGGACAACTTTGATTAACTTTTTTGATCCACTTCAAATGTTGACTACTGTATTTAAATAATTTTCACTGTTCTAATTGACAATTTATGTGATCACGTGCCTTGCAATTTTAGAATTTTTTTTTTTTTACAAATGGTTATAATATAATATCATTTTTGATTGGTTGAACGTTATTACAGACAGAAGAAAGCAAGCAGCCTTGTTGTACACCTTACTAATATTAAACCATTCTGTGTTACTTTGATCTGTTTGAATGGTTGCTTCCATCAATCCATCAGTGACTTCATCATATCAATCATTTTGAATTTTCATCCATTTAGGTGGTTTGTATTCGTCTGGCATCTCAGTACCAGTGGTGTAGATCTCAGCATCAATGATGCACACAAGCTGCAAACCGTGTGAGGGAGCATTACCTACTCTAACCAACTGTTTAAAAGCAATATCAACCAAGACCTCAAAACATCATAGCAACCACACAGAAAACCTTGGCTAACGCAAGTCAATGCACAGGAAATAAAACACCCAAAATAACCTAACATCCATGTACCGAAGCGCTAAAAATGCTATGGAACCTCATATCAACGCACTGAGAATCACCAAAATCATCATAAGACGTACACACAAAAATGTACAAAACGTATACTGTACAAAATAAAACTTACTCTACAAACTATAAACTTACTGTACAAAATAAAACTTACTCTACAAAATATAAACTTACTCTATAAACTCTCCATTACTCTTAAGTATAGTCTAGAGTATTTACATGGTCGTGCAGTGAGATACTCCGGGCTCCATGTGACACTGTAATGGGTCAGATAGATTTAGTTTTGATTAACCAGTGGGAACATGACTGACTTCACATTTTATCTGCCAATTTTCTTCTAGTTTAGTGTCTGTCAGCTGAGAGTGCTTGTGGAGAAGAGGACCATAATTTAGACTTTCTACCACTAGATGCCACTACCACTCCTTTGTCTTGAAGGGCACGGAAGAAAATTCAATTAACACTAATTCATTATAAGACTGTTGTGTGTGAGAAGATTCGTTTTGCCATATTCCTTTGCTTTTCCCAATTTTATTTACATTTATGTGTAAGTTACATGTCTTCAACATTTTGTTTCCTTTTGATTAAGAGACATCAACTAAGAGTCAGTGTAGCATCTCACTGACAGCATGGAGGCACGACATTTTGCCAATGAAGCGTAACATCAGTCGTATTCTCTCCCCTCCCACAACCTATTTAAACAAGCATCTGCCCTTATATTGAGTCTTTGGGAAACCCGTAGCACACAATCGTGAATAACTGTCATCTTCAGTTGAAGAGACGTTATGGCTTTGGCAGATCCCGAGTGTGGAATATCAAACGGCGCGGATTCCAGGTTCCCGTTTTCTGACATTATTGAACTAAATGTAGGAGGACAAGTGTATGTGACACGGCATACGACTTTAATAGCCGTACCGGATTCTCTCCTGTGGAACATGTTTAGTAAGAAGACACCGACAGAACTGGCACGGGACAGCAAAGGTCGCTTTTTTCTGGACAGGGACGGCTTTCTTTTCCGCTACATTTTAGACTATCTACGGGATCTACATCTGGTTCTGCCTGACTATTTTCCAGAAAAGAGCAGATTACAGCGAGAGGCTGAGTTTTTTCATCTGAGGGACCTGTCCAAGCTCTTGTGTCCCCAAATGAGTAAAGACAACTCCATCACCGATGAGATCTGCCAGAGTGACTCGGAGGAGCCGAGCGCAACTGCGACTCCGTTGGCCGGACCCGACACCTATCGCACGCTGTCCGTAGCCAGCACCGCTCATTCTCCTTCACTAGAATCCAAAAAGTCGGGCTACATCACAGTCGGTTATCGGGGCTCCTATACAATCGGAAGAGACATACAAACAGACGCCAAATTCAGGCGGGTCGCGAGGATCACGGTGTGCGGGAAAACTTCTCTGGCTAAGGAGGTGTTCGGAGACACTTTAAACGAGAGCAGAGACCCGGACCGACCTCCGGAGAGGTACACGTCACGCTATTATCTGAAATATAATTTTCTCGAGCAGGCGTTTGACAAACTGTCAGAGTTTGGCTTCCACATGGTCGCGTGCAGCTCCACTGGCACGTGCGCTTATTCCAGCAGTGACCCAAACGAGGACAAAATCTGGACAAGCTACACAGAGTATGTTTTCTGTCGCGAATGAGCCAAAATGTGTTGTATTTAATTGTGTGTGTATAGCCATTCCACTTCAAGAGTAGCTTAAAGTTTCATCCGTCTTTTTTAGAGGTGCAAACTAGGAGTTTGCCTCATTCACATAGGCAGTTGTTTCTTTTTGCATCATCATTGTATCGGCTGTTTACTCTGAGTCTTTTAAAGTCTATTACTGATTACATATGTATTGCAAGTAGCAAGTGCACTTCCCTTTGTAGTTTAATTTTGTTTGAAGATAAAGTCGTTTTTTTAATCCAGATTTGAGGGCCTATTTGTAAAAAGTCCCAGATGTGTTTAGTAGGCTACTTGTGTGTGGTTTCTATATTACTACAGAGTGTGTCCTTTTATTCCAACATTGTAAACATCCGCTATCTGTTGTCTGTTCAATGAGTCAATCATTCAATAAATTATAATCTGTTATAATCTTTCAGCCTTAGTCAGATTTTTGTGTGTCTTGTGCAGCTCTAAAGTCTGGAGGGCTAAACAAGAACATGTCTAACCACCAGCTGCTGAACAACCCAGATTTTCTCTTCTGTTTGGTGCAAATGCATCCCATGCTTTAAGTGCATTCTATTTTTAAAATACCTTTTTGTGGCATGGATATAGAAATGGAATCACTGAAAAAAAATCTTTCTTCATATTTCTTCAAAATCTTTCATTCATATTTGAATTTAAATGGAATGTTAAAATTGTTTTAGCTAAAATTGCATTAATCATTCATTTTTTGCAGAACTTTATCTAAACTCTTCAAGCAGTGATAGAGATTCAGGGAAAAAACGAATTACATGGAAATAACTGGGATTAATAAATCGGTCCTCTAGTTTGCTTTTTGGATGGAGTATTATTAACTGTGTTCCCAAGAGGTCTGGGGGTCAGCCAGATTATTTCAGTGGCTTAATCATGGATCATTGCCAGTTCTAATGAATACAATAATTGTACCAATGTACAATAGTTCCTTTTCCGTTTTTTTTTTTTTTTTGTGACACAAATGTTCTTGAAATGCAGATGGCGCAGCTGTGCACAAATATAGGTGGCATTATCATTTCGAGTGCAAATAATGAATGGATCCAGCTGCAAGGTTAGGGTTAAAGGACGGGTCTCTCTGTTAGCATGCAATGAAAGTCCTCAGTTCTATTAGCATTCTACAAAATATATTAAACATTTTCAGTTCATTACATATAAATGGGAGTAAGAATGATCTGAAAAGTGTGGGGTGGACACATTATAATCATTACACTTCTGGATATAAGTATCCACCTTATTTTTCAATGCAGAATTAGGCTGTGAATGTGCAAGACTTATGATTCATTAGCCCTGTAAATAACTATAAGAATAAGAACGTGTGTGTTAAACTATGTGCTACATACCAGAGTGTTTATATTTATGAAAAAAATTAATACAACAAATACCAGTTGGCAATATCAAGCAGCATATTGTCTGCATTTCAGTGAATGTGAACGCTCCCTGAAGTGCCTTCATACTTGGGGCAAATAAATTCATGTAAAAAGAAGGGGACCAAGAACCGAACCATGAGGTACACCATTGGTTATTTGATGTGATTTGGACACCCATTCTCTACGGGGAAAGTTAATGTTGCCTTGCCTGTGAGGTAAGACTCAAACTAGCAAATTGCAGTTGTTGTGAAGCTCAGGTCAGGAGAAAATATGGTGGTTTATCTAAAAGGTAGCAGTGAGGTACATAAAGTTGCATAAAACCCTAAAGTTCTGAGAAGCTTCGGATGATGATAAATGGAATAGCTAGAAAAAAAATGTATTCAGTTAATGTCAACTCAGAATCAGATCAAATCATTGCATCAGACAGATGACCATTTCTGAATATTTGAAAATCTCTATTCTTGCTGTTTCAGCTTCCAGTATACTCTCTGTTCTCGAGATTTGAACTAATTTGCGGGCATCAGGGAGACGCTAGCAATATGCGGGAGACTACTTGGGATGTCTGGATCCGCAGTTCTGCCTAGCCAGCGCCATGAAGACGACAATGTAAAGAGTGACATTACGGTGCAATTCTAATGAGGTGAATATCTTCTAGAAATAAAAAATTGCAGATAAAGCATATTAATATTTCATTGATTCTTGCACCCAACAACACAACAATATGACATTTGATAATAATAAAAATAATTTAAGATCCTTATTTTGTAGCCGAATCTGTGCTGGTTTGTATTTGCCGCCTCCAGTTTTCCCTTTGTTCTGCCACCAGCTAGCGCCGTGACGCAACTCTGACGTCGGCTGGAAATTGGTCTATGAGGCAAGACTCATATTGTTCTTTAAGCTAACTGAACAAATTAAGATAGGCATTCTAAATCTACAAGAACTGAATTTTTAATCAGCATCACTATTTGCATGGTTGTGCAGTACTCGCACGATGTGCCGTGTATTTTTTCTTCTCTTTGGAATGGATTAGCCCATCATTAATGGTTCAATGTATAATCTGCAACCAGAGCAATTTAGTGACAGCTAAATGCAGGGTGATTTGTTATGTAGACTCATTAGTCTGGGAGGGAAGACAGTGGATTTTTGACATCTTTGAAAGCATTTTGAAATAAACCTCTGACAACTCCATTACCTTACAACTATGGAATGCAGTCCCATGGGAACAGACATTAGCAGTTTAGCAGGTCATTGCCTTGAACACTCAGCCACCTTATGACGCATGAAAACCGGTTTATGATGTAGTTATTTTAGTAGAAGTAGATTTTAGTGTTTTCTCAGTAAATTCAGTTGTTGAGCACTGGCAGTAACTTAATTTTTTTATTGTTAAAATATATTCTACCCATATAACAATATATTGTCCACATGAATAGAACTCAACATAGTTAGTGATCTTACTTATTGATCCAGTGTTTAAATGGTAATATAATTCTGCATTATTCAGATTTGACTGAGATTAGTATTGAGAGGGATTCATGTTTTGAATGATGTGTAATGTAGAAATTACAAACAGAGTGACGTTATTGATATTTCACACACAATTTCTTTTCAGTGATGTCACTACAATGAGCTGTGGGATATCTAAATTTTAAAAAGATCCAACATAAAGGATTTCAATTCTAGGATTTGTAGTCCTGACAGAATGTCAGAATCTTTTCAATAAACAGAAATTATGCAGGCTTAAAATGTTCTTAAAAATGGGAAAGCTTATTGTTTTGGCACATGAGAGGAAAACCATTCAAATAAGTGACTGACAGTTATAATCCTGGTGTATGGATAAATAAGAGATGATGTGGCTGGGATGGGAAAACAGATGCTTATTATAGACCAAATATTTTATTGGTGAAGGCCTGATGTTATATTATTTATTTTCAATAAATACTTAGAATGATTTCTCAAAACATTTCTCAAAAATCATATCATATTATATAATCTGTATGTATGCAATTAAATGTGTGAATATTTATTTTAGCATTCTCTAATGCAAACAAGCAAGCGGAGAGTCCAACAATTAATCAAAAATGCAGTTCCTGCTTTTAGAATAGATGTCGGCCTCACAATTCCCTTCACTTATTTTAACCAGGGACTTCAAAATAGTGATCATTGGCTTTCCTAAAGGGGTCATATAATGCGATATCTTGTTTTCCTTTTTATTTTGTGTGTTATGTAGCTGTTTGTGCATGTATAAGATTTGCAGAGTTACAAATCTCAAAGTCTCAAGCCCAAAGAGATATTCTTTGTAAAATTAAGGCTCAGCCACGCCTTCCTAAAACGCTTCATTTAAACACGACCCCACCCCACAAATCTAAGTTAGTATGTGGGGGCAGAGTTTCATAACACCGACCAAATGTATACGCAAAGAAAGAAGGCGTAACTTTTATTCTTGCTGTATTATTGTTGCCGCCATGTCGTGGAGACACTGTGTTTTTTGTTGTGAAAGCCAAACTACTTTTTTGGCCCTAGGACCCGATCAGAAAACAGTGGTTAAGCTTTATTTACAACACTGTTGTAACAGTGCAGTACAACAGTACAACCAAAATATTCGCCGCACATTTTTCGGAGGACTGTTTCCAGAACCTGCGAGAGTACAAGGCCAGCTGCCCACAAAGGCAGATTCTAAAAAGTGGGGCAATTCCATCTTTACAAGTACATTCTGGTGCTTCTGACTCATAGACACAGCCTGTAAGTGTTTACATATTTTAAGAATTTGCTACTGACTATACAAAAACGTCTCCGGTTACTATCGTAACCTCGGTTCCCTGAGAGGCGGGAACGAGACATTACGTCATACTGACGTATATGGGAACTCCTCCCTTCTCCATTTTCACTGAAATCTTATAGGATAACGCCAGCTGGAGACAGCTGGCCAATTGACGCAAAACATGCAAATGCTGACCGGTCCGCGGGCAGTATAAATAGCATGGACGCGACAATTACGTCAGAATCAAGACTGAACGCTAGCACAGCTGATCAAACGGCGAGCACGGCGGTTGACGTAATGTCTCGTTCCCGCCTCTCAGGGAACCGAGGTTACGATAGTAACCGGAGACGTTCCCTTTCAAGGCGGTAACTTCGACATTACGTCATACTGACGTATATGGGAACTGTATAGAATCCCGCCGTGAGCGCAGTGAAGATAAGCCCTGAACGGGGTCAAGCTACACTCCCACAGGAAACACAGTTCTAAGCCAGCAGCGCCGCTAGGAGCACTCAAACTGATAGGCGAAACTAGACCAACGTCTGCTCCGGCTTTACCAAGTTGCGCATCCACTGCAATGAGGCGAAGGCTGCACTGGACAGGGCAGCACAACACCATAAGCACTCGAGCACAAGAGCTAACACAGTGTCGACGGCATAGCGGTGACAGCTGCATAACCTTAAGCCACACGCAGTTAACAGTACATTGGAAACTACTGCGTAATGTGGAAACAGCTATGTAACCTTATAGTCATAACACAGAGTTAGCAGCAATGGTAACTCTGCAATACAGACTACTGCACAGCTGGTGGTAACAGTTTCATGAGTACATTGATAAAACTCACCGACCCCACGACGCTAAGGTGGTGCATCAAACTTGGAACCATGGCGAATGTGTTCTGAGAAGACAGCCAGCATCCCTAAATCCCGTAGGCATTAAGCAACCATTTAAAGCGTCGAATTCAGAGAGAAAGTCTCTGTATAAAACATCACGTCCCTAGTACCATCCACCAAGCACACAACCAGCTGGAAGACTGCTGCCTAGTGATCCACGTACATCCACAAATCCCTTACAGGACCAACATCACTCTGAGCATCGGCATCATGCGAGGCTGAACTCAGCAGATAAGGCGGTCAGGGATCAACCTGTGCTCTGAACGGTGTAAGCGACTTCGGAACGTAGCTTGGTATCGGACTGAGAGTGACGCTGCAGTCATCAGGTCCGAGACAATGCGACACTATTCACTAGAATGAGCGTAAGTCTCCAAGTGCTTCGCTGGGGCGAGAGCCGGTGGTAAGGCCATCTCAGGGAGAGCTCCGTCTCAGCACTTGTCAGTGTGAAGTGTCTTGCTCAACTAAGGACCCAGCAGCGGACACACAAGTAGGTTCCACAGCTTGGGGCTGGGGTGCCACCTTGTAGAACATAGCCGATGTTCTATAGCCAATGTACAGAAGTGCACATCAACACATAACTGAATGTACATAAACACAGTGCCAGTGGCCGTAGCGACAACAACTGTGAATATACGCAGTTAGAAAATAGCCCCATAATAGCATAGCACCTCAGTAAGCACACAAGCACAGTCGTAACTGTAGCTACAACTGTGAATATATGAGTTAGCACAGAAAAACCAGTTGCCCTGATAGGAACGGGGCAATATAACAGCACAGCACATGCACGTACAGCATAGGTCGCTGTAGCCCCAACTTAATACACGCAGTTAGCTCAGTATTTAGGCACTGAAGGATACGGGGCTGCATGAACACATCCATTTGTAAATAAATGCAGCGCATGTCGCCGTATCGACGGAGACTGTGAATATGCACAGTTTGACTGGGATAGCTAGTTGCACTGAAGATACAGGGCAACATGGCAGCATAACACAAGTAAGTAAGGAATAGCGCATCCTTGCATGTACATAACGCAGCGTAAGACGCTGTAGCAACAGAAACTGTGTAGAGACAGAAACTAAGATGCATAGTTAGATTAGGATGGCTAGCAGCACTGAAGGAAACAGGGCAGCATTACAGCATAACACATCCGTTTATGTACATACATCCAGAACTGCGAATATGCACGGTTAGATTAGGATAGCTAGTTTTGCACTGAAGGAAACAGGGCAACAAAAAAGCAAAAACACGTCCTTTTACGTGCCGTGTAGTCGCCATAGCGACAGAACAGAATATGCAGTTAGATAGGATAGCTGGATGTTGCACTGAAGGATAGAGGGCAACATAACAGCAATACCCATCAGTGTGCACATTTCAAACATCTGAGTGTATAATGCGGTGCAAGTCGACGAAGCGACCGAAACTGCATGAATATGCACAGTTCACATAATGGTCAGTTACGTTAGCAACATAACTGCATAACGCTTCAGTGTGGACACAGATGCCGCAAGTCGCCGTAGCGACAAAGTGTGACTATGCACAGTTAGATAGGATAGCTAGGTGCACTGAAGGATACAGGGCAACGCGATAGCATAGTCACATTAGTATGTACAAAAACACAGCGTCAGAGGCATCGCGACATCGACTGTGAATACATAGTAAGTCAGAATAGCCGGTTGCACTGATGATACAGGGCAATATTTAGCGGCGTAAACATAGCACATCAGTGCGTAGCGTGTACACAGCGTCAGTTGCAACGCACAACAACTGTGTACTCAATCAGAATAGCCATTTGCACTGAAGGATACAGGGCAATGTATAACGGCATAAATCATAACACATTCAGTGTGTAGAGTGTACATAGACACGGCGTCAGTTGCATCACACGACAACTGTGAATATGCACTGCGTAGTAATCAGAATAGCCATTTGCACTGAAGGACACAGGGCAATATATAATGGCATAAACCATTACACAGTGAGTTGTATGTACGTAACACAGTGTCAGTTGCATCGCGCCACACTGTGAATACGCAGTTATCAGAATAGTTATTTGCACTGAAGGATACAGGGCAATAACAACGGCAAAATTCATAACACAGTGTGTAGTGTGTACATAAACACAGCGTCAGCTGCATCGCAAAATAACTGTGAATACATACTGCGTAGTAATCAGAATAGCCATTTGCACTGAAAATTACAGGGCAATATATAATGGCATAAATCCCAACGCATAACGCTGTGTAGTATGTACGTAACACAGCGTCAGTTGCATCGCACGACTGTGAATACGTAGTAATCGGAATAGCCATTTGCACTGAAGGATACAGGAACAGGGCAAAATATAATGGCATAAATCATACACATAACAGTGCGTAGTGTGTACGTAACACAGCGTCCGTTGCATCGCAACAACTGTGAATACGTAGTAATCAGAATAGCCAGTTGCACTGAAGGGTACAGGGCAATATCGTGGCATAAGCATAACACACACACATATCAGTGTACATAAACACAGCGTCAGTGGCATCGCACAACTGTGAATCAGAATAGCCAGTTGCACTGAAGGATACAGGGCAATTTTTAACGGCATGAACCATGAACACATAACGGTTTGTAGAGTGCACGTAAACACAGCGTCATTTCATCGTACAACAACTGTGAATACGTGGTAATCAGAATAGCCATTTGCACTGAAGAAACAGGGCAGCATATAACGGCGCGAATCTTAGCACATATCAGTGTGCAGTGTGAACATAAACACAGCGTCAGTGGCGTAGCGACAACACTGTGAATACGTCGTTAATAGAATGGCCAGTTGCACTGAGGGATACAGGGCAATATATAAGGGCATAACAGTTAAATCATAGCACATATCAGTGTGCAGTGTGTACATAAACACAGCGTCAGTGGCGTAGCGACAACAACTGTGAATACGTCGTTAATAGAATGGCCAGTTGCACTGAGGGATACAGGGCAATATATAAGGGCATAACAGTTAAATCATAGCACATATCAGTGTGCAGTGTGTACATAAACACAGCGTCAGTGGCATAGCGACAACAACTGTGAATACGTGGTTAAATCAGAATGGCCAGTTGCACTGAGGGATACAGGGCAATATATAAGGGCATAGCAGTTAAATCATAGCACAAATCAGTGTGCAGTGTGTACATAAACACAGCGTCAGTGGCATAGCGACAACAACTGTGAATACGTGGTTAAATCAGAATGGCCAGTTGCACTGAGGGATACAGGGCAATATATAAGGGCATAACAGTTAAATCATAGCACAAATCAGTGTGCAGTGTGTACATAAACACAGCGTCAGTGGCATAGCGACAACAACTGTGAATACGTGGTTAAATCAGAATGGCCAGTTGCACTGAGGGATACAGGGCAATATATAATGATATAACAATATATAACGGCACAAATTATAGCACATATCAGTGAGCAGTGTGAACATAAACACAGCGTCAGTGGCGTAGCGACAACAACTGTGGATACGTGGTTAAATCAGAATGGCCAGTTGCACTGAAGGATACAGGGCAGCCTGACGACATAAGCTGTAGCTGTGCACCTCCATTACCAGAGCGGGGCGTCCTGGCGCGGCGCTCTCCGTGGCCTGTGTCGCCACATTACCGGTCCCGCCCTCTGCCAACGGTGAAGATCCGGTTCGTTCGGGTTCGAACCGTTTTGGCGGCTGTAGCCGAATTAGGCGGGACGAGGTGCCGACGAAGAGAGACATCGAGGAAGGCTGGACCGTATAGAGATCAAAAGTTTCGGTGTAAAGTCTGGCCGCGGCGAGACTAAATTTTATATGCTGCGAGAGCTGGGATCGAACACGGGTCTCCCGTGCGACGGCTTTGGGTTTCGCCACTGAGACACAGGGGGAAATGCCCACTTTCGCGCCTTTAGACACAGAGCCATGGCCTTGCCTCGTCTCTCTGGATGCGTCTTTCGCATGACTTACCATAGGACGTCGTGAAGACGGAATCTTTCTTGAAGTAGCCTGGTTGTTTTTAGATACCGGGCTATTCAACTCTTCTTTGGGCGTGAGAGGGCCCACCAGCGGCCGCTGGCGGCAGTGGGCCTCATCCCAGCTGATGCCCGGGTTTATGAGGGCGCGCACTGGTAGACCGGCACATGCCTGTCGTCCGTGAGTGCGGCCTCGGTAGATCCTTGTTTGGGTAGAGCGAGTCAATACCGCACATATCTGGCATGTAGCAGCCATCGGATGCGGGGAGGAAACGTGGTGAGTAACCTCTATTGCAACTTCCACGATGACTTCAGATAAGACTTCTAGCGTGAAGAAAGAGATTCTGACGTAATTGTCGCGTCCATGCTATTTATACTGCCCGCGGACCGGTCAGCATTTGCATGTTTTGCGTCAATTGGCCAGCTGTCTCCAGCTGGCGTTATCCTATAAGATTTCAGTGAAAATGGAGAAGGGAGGAGTTCCCATATACGTCAGTATGACGTAATGTCGAAGTTACCGCCTTGAAAGGGAACGAGTTTTAAGCAGTATAGAGTAGCGCTTGTTTGTCGTATCTACGATCACAGACATGGTTTTATATATAAAACCTTACCAATCTGATACGTTCTGGGCCTGTCGTGCTGGCAAGGTTGATCGATCAGCTTGGTCATCTGCATTTTCCGGATCAGATTCGGGCTCGAATTGACAAGGTAGTAGGCCTACCGACATTATCACCTGACCTTAGCTGTGTCCCAATTCAGGGGATGCATCCTTTGAAGGCTGATGTACTTCGAAGTGCGCGGCCGACGCGGCCTTCGAAGGACGCACCGAGACTCGTTTAAAGGAGAAAGTATAGCCGATAGCGTCATCGCGGCGCAACGAAGGCTGTCCCAATTCGAAGGTCCTTCGAAGGCTCCTTCAAAGGCTGCGTTCCAGTCCAAAATTGTCATGCCCTTCACTCGCTAACTTCCCTCCGTCTCGTTCACTCGGATGTACGTCATTGCTTACGTTGCATGAGTGCCCACTACTGGGCACATAACCAAAAGTTCTCTACCAATCTGTCAAAAAGAGAAAACAATCTGTCCATTCTCTGTCTCTCTGAAACTTCATGTCCTCCTTAAATATATATCGATCAGCTCATCCTCTCGGTCTCGTTTCTCTTGGCTGGTGCTGGTTCCTCGTTCTATCCTTCGCGGCCCAGGGAAAAAAGAACGGCAGGAGGGTTGCCAGGTCTGTGCAACAAAAGTAACCCAAAAAGCCCATCGGCTCTTCTCCATCGGGAGGCCAAATTCTCCACTGGATTGTATGTCTGAGAGATGTTTTGGGGGTGTCGGAGCGTCAAAATCGTACTTACGGGGATGGAAATCAACCAGCGGAAAAAATGTTTACCCGTGGCAACAACTTAAAAGTAGCCCAATTCCGAGGGATAACCTCGGACTTGGCAACACTGACGTTAGGCCGCATTAGAAGGATCCTTCGACTTGGGACAGCCTTCATCGCGCCGCTGTGACACAATTGGCCTTCAAATGCGGCCTTCGGAGGATGCAGCCATAGATGGATGCAGCCCCTGAATTGAGAGACAGCTCTTAATTGCATTGGGAGCTGATGTTCCAAAAATGGTAAGGGGCGTGACATTTCCGTCTCACACTTAAGGTATTTGGGCCAATCACAATGCACTGGATCGCTGGCCAATCAGAGCACACCGCGCTTTTCAGAACTATGAGCTTTGTAAAAATCGACGTGTTTCAGAAAGGCGGGGCATAGAGGAGCAGCAATAATGTACGGTATGTGTAAAATAATGACTTTTTTTAATCTAAAACCACATAAACACATTGGATTAAACCAAATACACAAAATAATGTTCTTTTTAGAACCGTCATATGACCCCTTTAGATACTTTCTAGAAACTCAGCCAGACACACATAACTTTTTCTTCTATGTATCCATTTGTGTTAATGTGCATTCAACTACTACTACAACTACACAACTACACAAACTAATGTGTCCTTTACATGACATTTTACAATGGTTAAACGGGTCAATTATATTGTCTTGAATTATTAATCATTTTACATAATTCATTAAAATAGAAATAAAATAATGTAACAGATGCCTCATAGGACTGTGTTTAAAGGTGAGTGGGTCATGTTAAATCTGCAATGAAATGTGATGACATCTAATGCAATCGCATTGTTTTCTCATTGAAATAAGCTCAAAGGAAGTTAAATCAAAGGAAACAACATTTAAAAATTGATTATTAGGAAGATGAGGTATTATCGTTTTGTAAAAAGTGCATACTGAAAACTATTATGTTGAGTGCACCAAAAAAAGCTGTCTACACTTTAGAAATGAAAATTCCAAACAAGGTACAGTGCAGTGACCTACAAATATAAGAACATGCAATTTTAGTTTGACTGGCAAGGCTCTCCTCGCAGAATACATGCTTGATGTTTAGTAACTTATTGAAATGTATTTTATGGAAGGACACTAATTCAGTATTAAAAAGCTTTGTCACTTGTCACCTGCTTTCCTTCCACATC
Organism: Tiaroga cobitis; assembly: GCA_030578255.1. NCBI lineage: Eukaryota > Metazoa > Chordata > Actinopteri > Cypriniformes > Leuciscidae > Tiaroga > Tiaroga cobitis. The sequence goes on from CM060599.1 coordinate 27,978,015, forward strand.
CCCAGCTTCTTCTAAAAACCATGACCCTAGTCCCATCTTTAATCAACTCCTTATAATAAACACTTAACACAGGTGTTATGCAAAACATTTGGAGGCTGTTTGGCCTAAAACATTAATAGGCAATTGGAGTCTGTTGGCCTTAAGCTCTGCCAAATCCAATGCATAATTTGCTGAAGAAACGGGTGACATAAAGGTTTGTATGAACAACAATATCACTCTGTCAGTATGGCCATGTAACAGACAAACACTACAAATTAAACAACAGATGGTCAGTCTTCAAAGACGAGAAGGCTAAGCACATCTTAAGGGGAAATTTTGTGCATTTGTAATCATTTTAATTTGAAATAACTCTAGAAGCTTTTACAGGCTTTTGCATTTGCATCAAATAAATTACAAGTCACTCTCTCCCAAATAGATACATCATTTATTTTTTATTCTATTTTTTTTAAAAGATATTAATACTTGTATTCAGCAAGGACACATTAAATTGATAGTAAAGACATTTATTATCTTACAAAAGGTTTATATTTCAAATACTTTTCTTTTGAATTTTGCATCAAAGAATCCTGAACAAAATAAATGGTTTCTAAAATAAAATATTAAGCAGCACAACTGTTTTCAACACTGGTAATAATAAGAAATTTTGAGCACTAAATCAGCATATTAAAATGACTAATTCAGCTTTGCCACAAGAATAAATAACATATTAAAATATAAAACATTAATACTATTACCGTTTTGGTGAACATAAGAGACTTAACTTAAAAACAAATCTAAAACTTTTGAATGGTGGTAAATGTTTGTTTTTATATATTTGTTAAATTACTCATTGGATAACAAGCACAATAAAATGTCCAGTCACAAAAGCAACGTGATTTGGGGAAGACACATCTGTTCATTATTATACTATCACCAGATGGCTGCTCCTAACTTCTCGTGTTATTAAGAGAGCACAGCTTCAGTATATCAAAATAGTAAAAAGATTGCTTCCATATTTAAACATGGGGGGGGATTTGCGGAATTGCAGATGCTGGAAAGCTATTGTGTCCCCTTTTGGCAACTGCTCATGTTGAGTCGTAACTTACCCAGCACCCCACGTAAGCCCAGGGGCCGGTTGCATAAATCTATTTAAAACTGTTCTTACAAGTTAGTCTTCTAATTTTTTTCTTTAAGACTGGTATTTACTTTTTAAGTCAGTTGCATACAATTTTAGATTGGTCTAATTTGAGACAAAAAAGTAAGACTGGTTCCCCCTTGGCTAACTTTCTGTTACAATCTATGTTGCCATGGAAACTAATAAACTGTCAAGTGCTCTAGTCTAGATTCACAAAAGTGGCGCGACTTTGTCTTGCGGTATGGCAAATTTTAATCTTTGCTTTTATGAAAGGGCAATAAGAGGAGAAAGACCATACTAACCGTTTCAAAGACAGTTCAAACCCATTAGAAGTCACAGAACGTGAGTCCTTCTTAGGACTTTTCACACTGCGCTTAACCCCTTGTTATCGTCGTTCTAAACACCGTTTTTTAACTCCGGGTAAAGGAGCGTTTCACACTTGTAATTTAAAAGGGGGGTTATGCACTGCTTTTTACCCGGGATTATGCAGTGCCAAACTTGTACAGTGTGATGTGGTGTTAGAATGTTACTAGATGCTTAGCAACCGACAACAAATTACTTGCCTTCACATGCTTTGGGCAGTCATGGAAACACAGCGCAGTGTATAAACATTAGTTTCTGCGCATGATAGTAAAAATGTTAAACGGCTATGGAAAACGCAACAGTTGGAGTGAAGAAGAGACCTTCATTCTTATCATTATAATTCGAAAAGTTAAATAAAAAAGAAACTTGATATTACAGTCAGCAATGTGTAATATGAGGATCCGCAATGCTAGAGCCTTTATGTAAACAGGTCACGTGCTGCGTTTGTCCAGTCAGTAACATTGACACCGCAAATATGCAAATAAGAACTTTAACTCTGGGTTTAGGAATGTGCAGTGTGAAATGCCAGTTTTAAGCCTGGAACACACCAAACTGACGCCGACGAACTAGCACTGATGAAAGCCGACTGTGTTGTCGCCTCGCGTCGGGGGATAAAAAGCTGCACTTGAACACACCGAGAGAACTACTGCCGACTGTCAGCTAGAATGCGCGTTCTGTGCCTGAGTGTAAATGAGACAACTGTCTATTTCTGCAGATATATTCGTATATATTCGTCATTCAAAAAGGGGAAACCGACGCTGCCGGCTGCAGATACACAAACCATAAACAAAGCAGTACGTGCTTACCGTTTTAATTATCAATCCTGCTAAACACTTTCTTTATTCCACTCCGCTCGTGTTAATATTGAAATATTCGCCAAGGAACACTCAGGTAAGATGACGTAACATAAGAACAGCCTTCTATCTGTAGAGTTGACTTCTTTGCTCGCTGTTTTGCTATTATTCTCGTGCATTGACTCTTTTACTAAGCTGAACAGCCAATCAGAGTTCCCTCTTTCACCGACGGCCCGAAGCCGATTCAACATGTCGAATCGGCCGAAACAAAGCCGACGAAGACCAATTTCAGCCGACGGCACTGAACCGTCCGGAACACACCGAGGAAACTTAGTCGGTCGACGCACAAAAACTGCCCGACGGCCGACCGTCGGCTTGGTGTGTTCCAGGCTTAAGAATACCCAGGATTAACGGTTTACCCTGGCTATAGTATGAGCAATGTGAAACGTAAATAAAGATAAACCAGGATTCTGTTTACCCCGGGTTTAGAATGACCCAGGGTTAACTATTTCAAGTGTGAAAAGCCCTCTTGTCAACGGGATGGAAGGGACAGGGCTTACCATCGAGACTGTAATATCTGCTTTTCCTTTTACATTTTATTTCCTGGGAAGAGTAGCCCGACGTCGTCATACTCAGATTCTAGTCAGAATGTGAGTCTGATACTGCTCCATTGGGCTGTGATTATGGGGCGTGTTTCAACCGGACCAGGAAAAAATGCCTCTGCACTAGGGATGGGTATCGTTAAGGTTTTAACGGTATTACTATATTACCGATACCGCTTATCGATCCGGTACTTTAACGGTATCCTTATCGGTTCTTTTTGTTATATTAAAAAAAGGGAAAAATATTTAGAACATAATTAATATTGCTGTATATTTTGAAATGTAAAATAAATATTAATAGCAAAATAAAAAGCAATGCTTTAACAAAATAAACAAAAAAAACATTAATTATTAGACTGCTGCCTCTTTATTAAGACCAAATGCAGATCTAATCATTATTACACATCATATTTTCTACCAACTATTTACGCCCATTTAAGACACTGTATTTAAGTGCCGTGGCTGCGCAGCTCTCTCTCTTTAGCAAAAATGCATCACAGTCAAATGGTTAAATATTATTATATAGAAGTGGCTGGCGAGATTAAATTAGCAAGATAATGCATGTATAGTAATAATAAAAAGCACGTGTACTTTCTTAATTTCTCCAGTACCGACAGCAGAACCGATAATGTCCGAACTTATCGATCCAACGTTCTTTCAAAATTCAGCACCGGGGCCAGTTTAATACCGGGTTTCGGTACCCATCCCTACTCTGCACTCAATTGGATAGACCGAAAATATCTTTCCGATCGACAAATGCCTTGATCGCGGTTCTCTGATCCCTTTTTTAAAATGAATGTGCTGTCTACATTTTCTATATCAGACGCGATGGCTGAATCTACACATCTAAATTCTCCAGCGACAGCCACCTTTGTTGTAAATGAATTCAACCCAAGCGCTCTTTGGTGACGTGGATGATTACGTTATGGTTGATCAACTATCCATCATAATATAAAGCCCGCCCTGACAATTTGATTGGTCCGAACAGCTTTGGTTCGGGCATACTTGCTTCACAACGGATCAAGTCCAGACCGAACTTCCCATCCTCAAATGTTGTGGGTGGGGCTAAGTTTGGCTGGCATCCAGGCTATGGGAAGAGTGCTTCGGTTGCCAAATCTCATTTTCTTTTTCAGCCATGACCAGAGTTATTAAAGCTATGGACTGGCCCATGGGTCAGAGCTACATATGGAAAGATCTGCTTAGACAGGGGTGTAACTGCTACAGATACAGAGACGGGGCAGGATAGAATCTGCCCAGGGAAAGACATGGGTTTACTGACACGTCGGCCGCACGATTGAGCTTGCCCAGAATGTAAATGGTGTGGAGCAATCTAAGCTGCCTCTGACTCCAGAGGAGAAGATGGCGGGCAAGTTGAGACATTCAATGTGAGTGTACACTGCCTTGGCAATTTATATACGCAACCGGCGCAGTGTTGTCGGTCCGAACCATATGTCCCGCCCAGGAGCCCGAAGCTGCATGCCCATTGCATACATCACCCCAACCCGTTCTGGAACAGACGTGCCTGGACACTTCTAAGGGCACTCCGGGCCGTAGAAAGGCAAGGTCTGACCAAAGGCTGAAAGTTTGGCAAAAGATTGGTGTGATGACCACACGGAGTGTGCTGTGGTACCATGCCCATTTCAGGACTCGGCTGTGTTTCCAGTGCTGAAGCCGTCTCATGTATCAATCTGAGTGGCGTGACCGCAGCTACGGATGCCATATGCCACAGGACCCTCTGAAAATGTTTCAGTGGAACTGCTGTTTTGCCCCTGAATGTATTCAGGCAGTTCAACACTGCTCAGAGTGTGCGCTCTCGTTGGTGAGACATATCGTCATATTGACCAAGTCCAACTCCATACTGGGAAAAGAGATGCTCGCACAGAGGAGAACTTGCTCTTTTCCCAGTTGACCCAAAGCCCCAGATGGCTAAGGTGCCTGAGCACCAGGTCCCTGTGTTCACAAAACAGATCTCGAGAGTGAGCTAGAATGAGCCAGTCATCGAGATAGTTGAGAATGCGAATGCCCACTTCCCTTACCTGGGCAAGGGCAGCCTCCGAGACTTTGGTAAAGACGTTGTACTGATACGCCCGACCCTCGAAGGAAAACCCAAGAAATGGTCTGTGTCGAGGCAGAATCGAGACGTGGAAGTATTCGTCCTTCAGGTTTTGCTGCAAACCTATCTTGGGGACGAACGGACATGAGAATGCTTTTCTCCGTCAGCATTTTGAATGGGAGCTTGTGAAGGGCCCAGTTCAAAACTCGCAGATCCAAGATCGGCCATAACCCACCAGCCTTCTTTGGTATGATGAAGTAAATCCCTGTCTTCATCTCAGTTGGAGGGACAGGCTCCATTACATCCTTCGCCAATAGGACTGCAATCTCTGTGCGCAGGACATGGGTGTGTTTGCCTGCCACCAAGGTAAAGAAGATGCCGCTGAACCTAGGGGGACTCCCGAAGTAGAGGCAGTGAGTGTGGTGTGACACTTACATGGCTCCAAAGATCCCGCGAAGGGATGGCCAGAGGCAACAGTGAGGCAACTTGAATTGCGCCCTCTTGGCTCATGGCAAATGTGAAAGGGGGGGCTGGGAATGAGGGAGTGTAGCGGCGCCCACTGCCAGACTACGCCCTGTATGGCCCAGAGATTGAGGAAACTGCTCTTTTATTGAAAATGTGTTGAGCTCAACAGTCATCGGCGGAACAGAAAGAAGAAAAAAAACAAGGATTCTCCACCTGGCCGTCCTCCGGGGGAAGGAGCGGTGCTTTCACCACCTTCTGGTCGAGAGCAGCTCCCAGTCGAGAGCAGCTCCCCACATTTCTAGGCATGCCTGAATCATGGCCGCTTCAATGGAGGTGTGGAGGGTTTAGCAGCCTGAGGGACGGGCTGTGTCGCCTTCCTGCGGGAAGCTCGACGGGGTGGCCTGGGTGTTGTCTCCAGTGGTCCCCGAGCAGATGTAGACACCGCAGGGGGACGCCCTTGGCGATGAGCTGACTGGGAGGCAGCCTGATGGCAGAGGAGTCACGCCAGGGCAGGATGTGCTTGATCGCCTCAGTCTAATTCTGGACTGCCGCGAACTGCTGGCCGATGTTCTGTTTTGTTAATGACCTGGTATGTAAATGTGTGCATATTTAATTACACAATGCCTCATTAGCATAAACATAACATTTCAGAAAACTTGTAATACAAACAATTGACTTAATCAACAGGGGGAAGTATAGTGAAATCTTTTGGATACACTTTTAACCTATTCACCTCTGGTGTCTTCATTTTTCTGTCTATCTGCATTTATTTTTGCAAAACAAATTATAATATTCCCTATTACTCATATACTTCTAGAATTACTAGCCATAGGTAAAGAAATACATGGACCACTATGATCAATACAAAAAGCTTATAAAATCATAAAAAGCCAATAAGCAACTAGTGGAAAAGCCCAAGCACAGCATCAAACAACCCTGTAATCAATTTACCCACAAATCTGATTATCATCATTAAGAAGTAGTCGATTCCTAAGAGGGAAGGGGTTTGTTTCATAACTAACTGCATTCTGTCTAAGTAGTATAGCTTTTTCTGTCAATAATCATAGTAACAGCTCTCTGTGGTTTTCAGAGAGGCAATGAAAAGAGTGATCATTTAATGTCAGGCAATCTAAACTGAATAAAGTAAATTAAACATACAAATGATGTTAATGCTAAATACCAACCGTGAGCTGAGCATCAAACCAGCCTTGGTTTGGTGCATGCCACAAACCTTCAACATTATACAGTTCAATGCATTATAAATGGGCCTGCCTGTGTTCTTCAGGAAATAACTTTGTCCTTGCAAGATCATCAGGAACAAAGCAGACCAGCCACTTCTGACTCAACAACCGCAAAAACTCAACTAATACTGGAAAAGTTGCCTTTTCAGCTCAAAGAAATATCCTATCCATAAATTCAAATAGAGTATTAATTTGAAAGACAACATGGGAGTTATGCATTTGTGTTTGTAAATTTTTACATGGCTCTGTAAAGTATTGATGTTGTCAATACTTTAACGTTGTCAATACGTTGTGTAAATTATTGATGTTGTCCATCACCTCAACGTCTCCCATCCAAGCGTGCCGCACAAGCCCTCAAAAGTGAAGCCAAAACATCTCGATCGCCCCCCAGAGGCCGGTCCTAGTATAGGTCATAAACCCCGCCTCCCCATGTTATTCAATGGGACGTGAGACCAACTAAACAATTTAATTACACTTCACATATCCTTTTCCCAAAGATAGTTTCTGTCATTTACTGTAGTTTCTATCACATTGATGTAATTTCAAGTGTTTTTTTTTAGAATAAGTTTGTTTTTAGTTAGTTATTTGATGCTATAAAAACGGTGCTGTGACATCATGATTGACAGCTGTGATTGACAGGTTCTCTGTGCGAAGTCGTCACTGAAGCACCAACGGACTTTTTTTCATAATGTTGACTATGTGGTTAGTAGCTGTATTTACCTTATTTTAACGAAGTACTGCAATCAGCAGACATCATTGGAGAGGAACGGAGCAGACAGAGGCCACTTAAGAAAAGTGCAGGGGCGTGTGCTTGCGATTGATTCTGCTAGAGTGAGGGCAGGGCCTTGATTTCGCGGCTTTACTTCCTGCTCACGACTGCGCATGACTGGTCCCGAAAACGCAAGTGCGCAGACTCAAGTTCCAAGATGTCAGCGCCATATCGGGACTCTGGCGGCTTCAGTTCTCTCCGATGGAAAAGAGCGAAGGGGCGTCGTCCATCTTTTTTACAGTCTATGCTCCTATCTCAGTAGCTCACTAAGAGATAAAGCTTTTGTTTATATAGATACAGACAAGGCGTCATTTAGATTTCATATTCCTTTAGCATGTTGATAGATGTTTGCCTCTGCCATTGTTTTAAACAAATGCTAATTTGTCCAAATCAGTAGTCAAGTGAATTTGGAAAAAAGACATTTACCGGTTCCTGTTGTGTTGAGTATAATCCTTCCTTTTTTAAGTAGTATGACTCTTGGTAATTCTATTTGAGAGAAAAGGACAGTGTTCAGTGATCTTGCGTTATGGTCAAAGGTAATGCAATAAATGGTGTTATGATCCTGTAATGGCCAGTAAAATAACAAAAAAAATTACATTTATGATAACATCAGTTTATCTTATATAATTATCACACACACATGCTAATTTCAGCAACTTAACTGAGGCCTAATACAGCTTAATAACATAATACTAGTTATTAGTTTACTGAACAGACTGATTATTATCTAATTAACCCCTTAAGTGTCACCGTCCTTGAACTTGTCGCACAATCGTAATGACGAATGCGGTTGCCCAGCCCTGTTTGTTTGAACCGCGAGAGGCGTCAATTGCCGTCATTAAGTTGTTGATCAAGTTCAAGGGTTACTCTTTTGCCGTAAATCGATGCGTACGGCTGTCTGCCGGAAGCTAGTTATTTTAGTTGATAAAGTTAACCCTTTCACACGTAAGTTTAAAATATTCTAACTGCCCCCCCAGCGTGAGTTTTTTAAGGAGACCGTTATTTAGAACTTGTCACTTTAATGTTTCCATGGTGACGCGTCGTTGCTTGTCACGTGACACAGCGCAACCACAACACAGCGCTGAATGAATGATGATCTGATTTTATGTCATTTTTCCTTTTTTATTAAAAATATTCACAAATGTATTAGCTATAGCATGAAACACTGATATTCCGATTGTCAAATATGTGCAAGTGGAGTGGATGGGTTTTGTTGTTTAAACATCTTTATAACGATCGCGTTAGTTGAGCTGTATGCACAATAGGCGGCGCCATTTTAGTTTGTTTTACAGTTCAGAGAATTGGATCTGTTACAACACGTCAATTCCTCCACTTCTCACGAAATACATGAAAGTAAGTGGCCGGTGAACTGGGAGAAGAATAGGGTCAAATGTAAAGCTACTTACACAATGTGTATCTGATATGAATAAAACGTGTCCTCTTATTACAATGGAAAGGATTATTATTGCCGCTTCCAGAGACATCAGTGTGTATTTTACAAACTTAAAATCATTGTTTTGCTAGTACTTATGTGTATTTAAATGTCTGGAACCTAAAATAAACATTATGTGGTTGAAAACACTCAATAGTTGCACTGTTAACAATTTTCTTGTATTTTTACAGTACAGTACTGGCAGCAAGGTTGCCAGCATGGTACTGTATTTCGATTTACAGTAACTGTACTGTAATTCAATTTACAGTACACACGAACAGTACTGTAAACTACAAAACAGTATTGTACTGTATTTTTACTGTATTTTGTCATTTTTGTCTGCTTCTGTTGTAATTAATTATACGGTATTGTACTGTAATATCTATATTGATACATTATTGCAAAACGTAATTTTCAAATTACTAATGATATTATAACTATATAATATGTAGTTATTACAGTATATAAATCTATAGGTAATATGCAACATCAGAATAACTGCAAATCAAAAGACAATCCAAACAATGTTCTGGTCAAAAAAAAATTTTATTGATCAATTACACTATTAAAACCATGTATGGTGAACGCATTTAAAAGGATAGTTCACTTTGAAATTAATTTTTGGTATGTTTTAGCTTACCTCAAAGGCATCTAATGGCGCTTTTCCATTACCAGTACCAGCTCGACTCGACTCGCCTTGGCTCGCCTCGACTCGGCTCGCTTTTCGCTCCGTTTTCCATTGCAGAAAGTACCGCCACAAATAGTACCCGGTCGTCATAGCGACGCCTTTCGTTCCTCGTTGCCCCATCAAGCTCTCGCTGGATCCTCTCTTCGGCAACCAAACAAAGGAAAGTCTGCACCTCCTCGTTTGACCACGGCGTATTCTTCCGAGTTGCCATAATAATAGTAGTAAGTTTAGTAACTCTGGCCAAACTATTTAAAAATGGCGGGGTTATTTATTCTGGATACTCCATCTGGCGCGTGCAATGATGACGCAGATTCTCTGTGACCAATCAGCAGTCGGCATTGTTTTCACGTCACATTTTAGTATCGCCTTAGCTCGCTTAGAACCTCGCCGGAGGTGGTACGAAAAAAAGTACCCGAAAGCAGGTACAGGTACAACTTTTACACAGTGGAAAAGCAAACAAAGGCGAGTCGAGTCGAGTCGAGCCGAGCCGAGGCGAGCTGGTACTGTGTAGTGGAAAAGCGCCATAAGATGTAGGTGTCTTTGTTTCTGCAGTAGTTTCAATTTTGATATTTTTAGGTCAGTCATATAATATAATGCAGGTCGCCCGCGCCCTCAGATCACTTGGATGTGGCTGTGATTACAAGAGGTAAAAACGATATAAATACTGCTCATTTTCTCATACAAACCGCTCGTTTCGTGTCTTAGGCCATCAATGTGTACTTACATTTACGAGTCATTAAATCATGTTTAATTTGGACTTCTCTGTGCATGCTCTTTGAGGAAGTGACCATAGACCTGCATTATATGACTGACAGACAAGAACGGTTTGACCTAAAAATATCAAAATTGAAACTAATGCGGAAACAAAGACACCTGCATCTTGGATGCCCTTGAGGTAAGCTAAAACATACCAAAAATTAATTTCAAAGTGAACTATCCCTTTAAGTAGAGGTTGAGAAACTGCATGACTTGCAGCTATAGCTGGACATACTTAAAGGGATAGTTCGGCCAAAAACGTCTCGGTTACGTATGTAACCCTAGTTCCCTGATAGGGAACGAGACGCTGCGTCGAACGCTGCGGGAACGCCTCTGCGTTGTGCGTCATGAAGCACGTATGGAATCAGCCCAATGGAGAGATGAAACGTCATAGGCGGGTGACGTCATCGACCAGGAAACTATAAAGCACCCCAAAAACATAAGCGCAGTAGCTTCTGATAGGCCTGAAGGAAGCGCTAACGGGAGTGCCGGGAGTATGGCGGAACGACGCAGCGTCTCGTTCCCTATCAGGGAACTAGGGTTACATACGTAACCGAGACGTTCCCTTTCAAGGGAACTCGAGCTGCGTCGAACGCTGCGGGAACGCGAATACCCACGTCGCCATAGGACCAAATGACCGCCATGTGAGAACTAGCGCACAGAGGACGAGAGCACTTGTGCCCCAGGGGTAGAACTTAAGTCTAGGTCATAGAACTTAATAAAAGTATGCGGTGAAGACCATCCAGCCGCATCACAAACAGAGTGGGCTCGAACAGCCAAAGGTGAAGGCTGACCAGCCGACTCATAAGCAAGTGAGATAGCCTCGACCACCCACTTGCTCATTCTCTGTTTAGACGCAGGGCACCCTTTCCTGGATGGCCCGAAACATACAAATAGTTGTTCTGATTTCCTCCACAGGGCAGCTCTGTGGACATAAGCGTCTAACGCCCTAACAGGGCAGAGTAAATTAAGTTTCTCCTGGTCCGATGACATAAATGGAGGAGGACAGAAAGCCTGCAGAACCGTAGGTCTAACAACATTAGTAGGGACCTTGGGAACGTAACCTGGTCTAGGATGCAGAAAAGCCTTAACCATGCCAGGCGAAAATTCCAGGCACGAGGGTGACACCGACAGAGCCTGCAAATCTCCGATTCTTTTTAATGAGGAGATAGCAAGTAAAAAGATAGTTTTAAAAGTGAGAAACTTCTCAGGAACTTCTTCGATAGGTTCAAAAGGAGCTAGGGAAAGACCTTCCAATACAATGGCCAGATCCCAGGTCGGCACCCTCGTACGAACTGCTGGCCTCAGCCTCAAAGTGCCACGGAGGAAACGAGTTACAAGCGGGTGTCTCCCAAGAGAAACTCCACTGAAAGGGACGTGGTAAGCAGCTAGTGCCGCCACATACACCTTTAGTGTGGAGGGGGATAACCCTGTGGAGAAGCGCTCCTGCAGGAACTCCAGCACTGCACCCACTGGGCAGTTAACTGGGTCCTGCAGGTGTTCTCCACACCAAGAAGTGAAAAGTTTCCACTTCAAGGCATAAAGCTTCCTCGTGGATGGAGCTCTGGAGTGAAGAATGGTCTCAACAACCTCGGTTGAGAGACCAGACTCTATGAGCTGGGCCCCCTCAGAGGCCAAGCCCACAGTTTCCACAATTCTGGGCGGGGGTGACATATCGTGCCGCCCGCCTGAGAGAGTAGATCCCTCCTGACCGGGAGCTCCAAGGGAGAGCCGTCCAGGAGAGAAATCAGGTCCGCAAACCATACTCGGGCCGGCCAAAACGGGGCTACTAATAGTAGGCTGACCCCGTCCCGGCGAACCCTCTCCAGAACTCCTGGTAGCAGAGCAATCGGGGGAAAGGCGTACAGGCGTGACCTCGGCCACGGCTGCACCATAGCATCCAACCCCAGGGGGGCTGGATGACTGATGGAGAACCACAGATGACAATGCGTGGTCTCCCTGGAAGCGAATAGGTCCACCTCGGCGCGACCGAAACTCAACCAAAGGAGCTCCACCACCTCGGGGTGGAGTCTCCATTCCCCTGGCCTCGGCCCCTGCCTCGACAGGGAGTCCGCTACCACATTTAAATACCCGGGAAGATACATTGCTCTCAGTGATAGTAGCTTCCCCTGGGACCACAGGAGGATCTGACGGGCCAACTTGTAAAGCCGGCGAGACCGCAGGCCCCCCTGATGATTTATATAAGAGACCACCGACGTGTTGTCTGATTGAACTAACACATGATGGCCCCTCAGGTCTGTTAAGAAGTGTTTCAGAGCCTGAAACACAGCCAACATCTCTAGACAATTTATATGCCACGATAGATGATGGTCCTGCCACAGACCTTGGGCTGGGCGGCCACTCATGACCGCCCCCCACCCTGTGAGGGAAGCATCCGTCGTTAGCGTTATGCGACGACAAAGAGCCCCCAGCACAGGACCTTTGGATAGGAACCAAGTTTCTCTCCACATGACCAGAGCACGAAGGCAGCGCCGCGTGACTTTGAACGTGCGGAGCGGATTTCCCCTCGGGGAGAATCCCTTGGTCCTGAGCCACCACTGTAACGGTCTCATGTACAACAGGCCGCAAGGTATAACGTTGGACGCTGCTGCCATCAGACCCAACAGTCTCTGAAACTGCTTCACAGTGAGTAGCTGGCCTAGCTTTACTCGTTTCACAGCTGAGAGAATCGAAGCGATGCGGGTCGGAGAGAGCCGCGCCCGCATCGAGACCGAATCCCAAACGACACCCAGAAAAGTGGTCTTCTGAGAAGGAGATAGTACACTTTTCTTTGCGTTCAGCCTCAACCCCAACTTTCTGATATGAGCGAGGACGACATCTCGATGCCGAACCGCCATCTGCTCCGTCTGAGCCAAAATCAACCAATCGTCGATATAATTGAGAATACGAATGCCCTGAAGCCTCAGAGGCACTAGTGCTGCATCCATGCATTTCGTGAAAGTGCGGGGTGATAAAGCTAGGCCAAACGGAAGAACCCTGTACTGGTACGCCTCGCCCCCGAAGGCGAACCTCAGGAACTTCCTGTGTTGTGGAAGGATGGAAATGTGGAAGTATGCGTCCTTTAGATCTATCGTGACAAACCAGTCCTCGGATCTGATTTGAGACACGATCTGCTTGATAGTGAGCATCTTGAATTTTAGCTTCCCTACCGAGCGATTCAATAGGCGCAGGTCTAAAATTGGACGCAACCCCCCATCCTTCTTTGGAACGATGAAATATCGGCTGTAATAACCTGACTCCAAACTGGGAGGAGGAACCCGTTCTATAGCCTCCTTTTGGAGGAGCGTTTTCACCTCTTGTTCCATTACCAGAGCCTGCTCGGGGCCCACCACTGTGTGCAGAACCCCTCTGAATTTTGGTGGACGACACCTGAACTGGATAGCATATCCTTTTTCTACTGTCTGCAGGACCCAATGAGATATTCTTGGAAGGCTTTTCCACTCTGCCAGAAAATCTACTAAGGGTACCAGTCTCTCGAGACTGGCCTCTGGTGTAACTTGAGCAGCAAACACAGCGCCCTGTAACGGCGCACCGGCAGGGAACGACTGGTTTGACTGCTGTGAGACCCTCCTCAGAGGGAGCGAGCGTCCCTCGGGAAAACGCTCGCTGGGACCGCCTACGCCCCGGCATGAAGGCGGGGTTGGCAGAACGGCCCCCTGAGGGCACCGAGGAAGAATGGGCACCGTAAAGAGAGGTGAACTCCTTTCCGCCTCGGTGGGGACCACCCTCAGCATCCTGAACGCCTCGGCGTCAGGACTTCTTCTTAGCTGAAGCCTTCTTAGACAATATCACTGTCCTCAGATCAGGTCTATTGCTAGAACTTCGGCTGAGAGTGCCGCGCCTGAGCCCACTGTCCAGCAGGGGGAGCACGAGACGCGACACTCTGCTTCTGCTGCGCCCTATGGGATGAGCTTGTAGACGGCCGGGGCTGCTCCCGCCCAGCAGCCCCAGGGACGTGAATTTTTAACGGGAGAAATTTTTTGAAAGCTGCAGCTTGTTTTTTCTCTTCCTGGAATTTGTCTATAACAGAATTAACAGCTTCGCCAAATAACCCCGATGGAGAGAGAGGAGCATCTAAAAGAAAAGCTTTTTCTTTCTCTTTCACATTTGTCTGATTTAACCAGAGATGTCTTTCTGCGGCCACCAGAGCTGCCATAGATCGACCCACTAGCTTGGCCGATTCTCTGGTGGCGCGCAGGGATAAATCAGCAGCCTGACGCAGTTCTCGAACTACGTCAGTACTGACTGCCTCACTCTCACTCACGTCCCTCAGCAGGTCAGCCTGGTATGCCTGCAAGATTGACATTGTATGCAGACATGACGCAGCCTGACCTGCAGCCGAATACGCTTTACCCACCAAAGCAGATGTATTTCTGAGGGGCTTGGTGGGTAATACCGGTGTTTTAAAAGATGACGCCGCCTCGGGGGAGAGATAGCTCGCGAGCGTCTCTTCCACGCGAGGCAAAGCGCCATAACCATATGATCTAGCCCCCATTATATTTGAATATGTTGATGTCTGGGGACTAAATATTCTATATGAAACCGGTTTCTTCCACGATCTCGACACCTCGGTGTGGAGATCGTGAAAGAACGGCAGACACCGGCGTGGAGGCTGAACACGTGAGGGCAAAAATCTTTCATCCAGTTTCGATTTTGACACAGACTCCTGTCTAATCACTGGCCATTCAATACTGAGTTTTTCAACAGCTCGTGTTAAAACCTCCATAAGCTCATCACTTTCGGGAGAGTGAGGTGGCGAATCCTCAGTCTCTCCCTCCACACTAACAACATCCAGCTCCTCAGAACTGGATAGCTGTAGTACGGGTGCCTCATCCTGAGCGGAAGAAACCGCAGCGCGTGCTTCCGAACCCAGGAATGAGGCACTGGATCTCACAGGTGAAGGGAGAGATAAGGCAGCGCCCGTCTCAACCCCCGCTGAGAGATCCATCTGCGATCCCCACGATAAGCGCCATAATCTCTCAATATATATATATATATAGGATAAATTGTTTGTGTGGTGCAGGGTATGTAAGACAAACAATATCAGACAGGGACAGATTCACATGTAGCGCGACTGAAGGCACAGAAGCTACTGCGCTTATGTTTTTGGGGTGCTTTATAGTTTCCTGGTCGATGACGTCACCCGCCTATGACGTTTCATCTCTCCATTGGGCTGATTCCATACGTGCTTCATGACGCACAACGCAGAGGCGTTCCCGCAGCGTTCGACGCAGCTCGAGTTCCCTTGAAAGGGAATTATATTTAACCCATGCATTACTCACCCTCAAGCCGTTCGAGATGCATATGTCAATCTTGTTTCAGATGAACACATTTTCAGTTATTTTAGAAAATGTCTTAGACCCTTCAGTGGATATAATGTGAGGCAATGGGGTCCACCTCCTTCAAGTCCCAAAATGTGCATACATCCTTCACAAAAGTAATACATCCGGCTCCAGGGGGATAAACGAAGGCCTTCTGAGGGTAATCCGTGCGGTTTTGTCGAAAAAATATACATATTTAAAACTTTATAAATGAAAATATCTGACTTCCGGCAACGATCGATGCGCGTTCACACGCTTTCGTGTTTTGTTTTGCTCTGCTCTCTGGCTGCGCTGGCGCGTTCGTTCTACGTCACGACGGTTCCTACGCTACGTCCTACCTCGTACGCCGACTTCCATCACCCGTGAACGCGCGTCGATCGTTGCCGGAAGTCAGATATTTTCATTTATAAAGTTTTAAATATGTATATTTTTACGACAAAACCGCACGGATTACCCTCAGAAGACCTTCGTTTATCCCCCTGGAGCCGGATGTATTACTTTTGTGAAGGATGTATGCACATTTTGGGACTTGAAGGAGGTGGACCCCATTGCTTCACATTATATCCACTGAAGGGTCTAAGACATTTTCTAAAATAACTAAAAATGTGTTCGTCTGAAACAAGATTGACATATGCATCTCGAACGGCTTGAGGGTGAGTAATGCATGGATTAAATATCATTTTTGGCCGAACTAGCCCTTTAAAAACTTGGCTGGGATTTTGAGGTGGTACTGGAACCTTGGACCGATGACCAAAACTGAAAAAGACATGACACACAAAAACACATATGACAAAATCTGTTAGCCACAGCACCAAAGGTGAGCAGACAGACAGTGGAAGAGAGAGAATTCTGTTGAAATAACAAAAACAGCCACAAAAAAAAAAGTTTTAAAACTTTAAGTTTAAAACATTGTATTAACATGGCTAATACTTACATAAAACTCCTTCCCAGGCTGCAAATTGTCCCACACTGTAGAGCTGTAAGAAATCAAAATAAATATTATTCAGTTAACGGTTATGTGTTTCTTGTTGAGGAAATATCTCATAAATCTGCTTACAATACAAGTTAGGTTAATAAAACATAAGCTTCACTTGACCTCTCTAAATATTCTAACTTGATTTTTTGGCATGCATTTGACTTGTCTTTATTGGCTAATATATCATTAACTCTGATAGTCTGAAGTTTTTCAACAATTTACACCTTTATTTATATTTTTAATTATTATAATAATCATTATAAATGGGTCTCCCGCCTAAAAAGAAATGAAGTAAAAGACTAAACTGGTACCAATAGCCAATCTCTCTAAGCACAAATAAATCACCCATTTTGCGTTGCAAAGGAAAGTGCAGTGTTTTTAAGCCTTATTTGCACGCGTCTTATTTTGTGTCTAAACGGCTTATTCAATTTGGTCCAGTATTGATCATAAAATCATCAAGTTCGCCATTCGGGAAACGGACTGCAAATATAGCAGTTTGAGCAAAATGTATATAACGTTATGTCTATTATAAGTGCTTGTTTTTACCACTGACAGGCTCGGGTGTTCCCTACAGAGATAGGCCCAACAATTAGACTAACATGATGTCAAATGCAGTAATTTTATCTCGCAGACCATCGTAAAACACATTTAATTAAAACTCGACAGAAACAAAATAAAACTCACAAAAGACCATCTCGATTTGTCTTTCCACCGTTCCCGCAATCACCAAATCTTTTTTGTTCGAAATAAAACGTAAGGTAGCCTATTGTTAATTCACGAAGTTATAACGTTAGATTTGAAAATGTCAGGACAAGCAGCAGGGTGAAAGAGCAGATAACGTTAACAAACTTAACAGTGTTTTTGCAACCGTCGCTGGCTAAACTTCCACTGTCATTTCACATTAAAAGCTATGTAGGCTACACACTATAGCGTAAAATCCTAAAACCTTATTATAAAATTCAAAATGAACTTACCAAATTTCCAGATATCCGCAGAGTGAGATATCCGCGCAGAGTGAGTGAACTGCCGCAGTTGTGCTCTGACGTCAGTCAGGCGGCGCGCGCGCTCTCTGTTTACAGCAACCCTGTATTTTTGCCTGGCATATTACAGCCAGGTTACAGCTAGGTTACAGCAACACTAAAATGTACTGTAAAATGTTCCCGCTCAAACAAAATTACCCAGAATGCAATGCAAATTACGGTATTTTACTGTAATATAGAAATGCAGTATTGTACTGTAGGTTTTTACAGTACTGTGCTGCTAAATCTACAGCGAAAGTTAACAGTGTGTGATATATGACAGCACTGAGTGCGTCTGTCTCTGGCTCAGCGCCAGCCAACGCGCGAAAGCACGTTTGAATTTAGCAGTTGATCTCGTGATGCACTGACGTTCTAATCACACCGGTGTGATCGTATGCTCCAGGGACCAGCCAAGACTGATCACACCGGTGTGATCGTATGCGTGAAAGGGTTAAATATGGATATTTTTCTTACACGAACGCATCGCTTCACTTCCGAAGACCTTTATTAACCCCCGTAGAGCCGTTTCGAGCACTTTTATCATGAATAGATGTGCTTTAATGGACTTCTAAAGTCAAACAGCCATTCACTCCCTTTATCAGGCTTGGAAGAGCCAGGACATTTTTTAATATAACTCTGATTGTATTTGTCTGAAAGAAGAATGTCATATACACCTATGGCTTCAGGGTGAGTACATTTTCATTTTTGGGTGAACTATCCCTTTAAAGCTAGATGGTATTTGATGATTTGTAGATTGCATTTAATAGATCACACTTTCAAGAAAACATTTGCAATAGTTTGTAAATGGTGTTTTATGCTTGTTTGGGCTGGTGCATGTGCGTGAGTGTGTGGTGTTTCAAACACTTGAAAGGAAACTGGTTCAACTGATTTGGAGTTTCGAAAAAGCTTAGTTTCTACCAAAGAGTGGTGTTACTGAATGAGTATAGTGTGAACAATTCAATGACTCGCTATTGAAGACACCCTTTTTGTTCATGAATGAATCAATGTTTTTGAACAAGTCGGTTGAGTAAATGATTCAACGTTTCACTCATAATGAGTCAATTGTTGCCACCTACCTGTGTAACTTGCAGAAAGAGTCACTGAATCCTCCACTAATCATGCACAGACTCTGACTGAAAAAAGTAACCACAAAGCAGAGTGAAACAAACAGCACTGTAGGGTCTAGAAATTCTTATTGAATTAGGTACTTGTTTAGTTAACAGTACCAATAATGATTTTTCTAAATATATAGGCTACATATAATATGCAAAACTGTAAATATATTCCACATCAATGTTCTTTATCCATGTCTTGTAATCTTACTCTAAGAGAATTAAAAAATGACAAAGATGTGTTCCAGAGAAGCTCAGTTTAGCATCTTAAACAAAGTTAAAGGAATCGTTTCTTCTGTTAGTTTCTCAAAAGGAAGTCTGGTTTAATCAGTAAACACGGTCACAAGGCACACTTCCACAGAATGGACCTGCCAAGTGCCCCATCATCCTCTATCTCATCAGCTTATCTCGCTTAAGCAGCATGGGTTTCCCCATGCTGGGGTCTGTAAATGGCAGCATGAGTGCACTGTTGCTGAACCAGCACAGGCAAGTTTATTGATCTGGTTTGGCCACCGGACTTGGTAGGGGGTGGTATTGTCAATAAGGTGCAACCTGTACAGCTGTGTAAGCAGTTGGTAGCCATTTAATTGAGAATTACATGCTGATGACCTATCCTCCTCATTGGAAATGCATCATGAGAGATTTATATTGATAACAAACAGTAACATCTGTCACTAACACCAGTGATCTCGAAGGAGGTCTATAATTCTAAAGCTATATTCCCATTCATCCCAGTGGCAGTTGCTCAGCTGGAAATGGAATCCACAGAAGTGCGCGATTTTAAATCTGCCACCCAAAATTTTGAGAACAGTAAATACAACAAAAGATAATACAAATCAATTAGGCTTTCACAACTGAATTTTAATGCTGGGATTAGTTCAGATCTGGCATGGCTTATTTTTTGTCTTTCCTTTGAAAAATAAAATAAAAAACAGTTTTATATTCTATTACAGGTACTCCTCAGATGTAATTTTGATGGATCTTATACCACAATACTAAGTCACAAAATAATGAACAGCATCTGCAGTGGTGTGATTTAGACTTAGAGCAAACGCCAGTACGAAACTGAGTTCAGAGTAAAGCAAATGCAAGTTGCATGATTTTGTGAGAACAAACAATAACCTTGAAATTCATCAAGCACTGTTTAATCAAAAGACTCTTCCACTGCAGCGGTCTGATTCATCCCTCAAGCGTCTACTGCCTCTAGCTTTCATCATCAGAAGAGGATGCAACTAAATAAATGCTATTATTGGTGTAGGCCTTTCAGTATGACGCTTATACATACAAACATATGTACAGATCCTCTAAAGATCAATGGGTCACTGTAGATTCCTTTTTAAGGAAAATTAAGTCTTTTAATGTTGATTAGTGTAATCCATTAATTTTATTAAAGAGCAACCATTATGAAGCTTGGAAGAGCCAGGACATTTTTTTAATATAACTCCGAGTGTATTCGCCTGAAAGAAGAATGTCATATACACCTGACTTGAGGGTGAGTAAATCAAGGGCTAATTTCCATTTTTGGGTGAACTATAGTTCAAATTCATTATGCTGTTTGACTTAAAGGGTTAGTTCACCCAAAAATGAAAATTAAGTCATTAATTACTCACCCCCATGCTGTACCAACCCCGTAAGACCTTCGTTCGTCTTCGGAACACACATGAAGATATTTTTGATTAAATGTGAGAGCTGGATCACTACCACATAGGCTGCCTACGGGAATGAAACTTGACGGCCCAGAAAGTCAATGAAGAAAATGTTTAAATATTCCATGTCACAACAGTGGCTCAACTATAAGTTTATCAAGCGACGAGAATACTTTTTGTACGAAAAAACAAACAAAAATAACGACTTTATTCGACTATTCCTTTTCTTCCTTGTAGGCCTGAAACGAGACTTCAAGAGATTTCCACGACGCACGAGAACTTAACTGAAGTAGTTGAAGGAGATCGCAATTCTCGCGCATGCGTCGTGGAAATCTCTTGAAGTCTCGTTTCAGGCCTACAAGGAAGAAAATGAATAGTCGAATAAAGTCGTTATTTTTGTTTTATTTCCACACAAAAAGTATTCTCGTCGCTTGATAAACTTATAGTTGAGCCACTGTTGTCACATGGAATATTTAAACATTTTCTTCATTGACTTTCTGGGCCGTCAAGTTTCATTCCCTTAGGCAGCCTATGTAGCAGTCATACACCTCTCAGATTTAATAAAAAATATCTTCATTTGTGTTCCGAAGACGAACGAAGGTCTTACGGGGTTGGTACAGCATGGGGGTGAGTAATTAATGACTTAATTTTCATTTTTGGGTGAACTAACCCTTTAAAGGGACACTAAGTAAGAATTACTCCCATCTAGTGGTTAAATTGTATTTTGCATTCAAACGAATTGTGCTCTCCAGCGCCTCGCGTTTTCAAATGCGTGTTGCATCTACGGTAGCCGTTATGTACCAAAAAGCTATGACAGGATGTCTTCTAATAGCACTTCGTCGAGTTTTCCTTCGGGTGAACAGGTTTGTTATTTCAAACAAACTTCAAATTGACACAACGAACAAACGAATGTTACAGTATGAAATAATGAGTGTCAAAAACATGAACTATTGTAATTAGTTAGTAGTTATGCCTTCTTTATTCGTTATATTTTCCGAAGTAGCCTACGTGCATTGTTAGATATCATCATCAACTTTTAACTATACATGTTCATCTGTCTATAAAATAAAGTACACAACCCAACAATGAAAAAAGCTTGTAATTAAGACTGTAACATTGACTTGCCTGTCAAGAAGAAAGCAGGACTTCAGCGTCTCTTTTGAAATATTTCTCCTGCATTAGCTCTATCCACCTGGAAAAAGCTATCCCGACATTAACTTGTGTTTTTTGTAATCTCCGGTCACGTTTCCTTTTACGATCTATTTTGGACTTTTCTGGCGACGAGGATTTGCAACGCAGCCTTTTAAACTTACCGGGGCAGTGACAAGCGCCTCTCACCGCTCTGCTCCTCCGCTTCTGCTGCGTTCAGTCACGTCACGCCGGCTCTGAATGAAAACGTGTTGTGGAAACGCGTTGGCCTAGTACTTTTTGTCCCTCTCTGCTATTATAGTTTTTCAAGATGGCGGAACTACATGGAAGCCTCCGTGGACTTACCCGTCCCATGTATATAAATATAATAAATTCTTTGTTTACGAGGATAAATCAGATAATTGGCAGAGGTATTTGTGCACCATTGAGGACATATTTATGAATAAAAATATTGATTTTAGATTATAAATTACCTAAAAAGTTACTTAGTGTCCCTTTAAGTTTAAATGACACAGAATTATACAGTATGAATTATACATTTATATTAAACACTACTGTTCAAAAGTTTGGGGTTGGTAACATTTTCTTTTGGTTAACAATCAATAAAAAAGTAATTTTGTGAAATATTATTAATTTAAAATAACTGTTTTCTAATGCAATACATTTAAAATGTAATTCCTGTGAAGGCAAAGCTGAATTTTCAGCATCATTAATGTCTTTAAAAAAAAGAGAACAGCAGCAATTAACTAATTATTCACGAGATTTAAGTAATCCTTCAACTTCATTTGTACCTCGTCAACATGCCAGTCTAAACTGTGTATCAGCACAATGTAATATCACTTAAAAACAAAAGAAAAGGTTAATACCTATCTGACAGTCTTTGAGTCCTTTTGGAGATAATGAGAATTCTTCCAAAACAACCAAGCTAAGCTGTGCAAAGAGTTGGCGTCATTTCCTCTCAGGGGTCTTCCTCTGGTGCAGATTCTGCTCGATTTCCTCAAGCCCTTCAGTCAAGGAGACAAGAGGAAGATAACAACTGACTTATCCTGCAGGATCAACAAACTACTCTTCAAATATGTTTTCGACATGTCTCAGTAAATCTCCAAATATTGTGAAATTCAAATATTCTTATCCAAAGGTTGTACATTTCATTACTATAACTACTATTTAAATATTATTTCAAACAGTTGATGTATTTCTGTTTACTTTGTTTTGCAGCACTGTATTATACACTTTGTCTATTCATGTTTTTTTTTAAATTTTTATAAAACTTCAAAAATCTACGGAGCCCCCCTAGTCCCACTTTGTCAAAAAAATTAATTATAACTATCTCATGGCCTCAAGATAAGTATCTCGTGGCCTCAAGATAGTAACTCGTGGCCTCAAGATAAGTATCTCGTGGCCTCAAGATAAGTATCTCGTGGCCTCAAGATAGTATCTCGTGGCCTCAAGATAGTATCTCTATCTTGAGGCCACGAGATGCAATCTTGAGGCCGAGAGATACTATCTTGAGGCCACGAGATACTATCTTGAGGCCACGAGATACTTATCTTGAGGCCACGAGATAGTTATAATACATTTTTTTGACAAAGTGGGACTAGGGGGGCTCCATAAAAATCAGTCTGCTGCTGGCAATTTATCACCTTCATGGATCTGCACATTGTGAATAAACGTTTAGATTACAGGGTTATTTGTCGTAATTATTCAAATGCAACATAAAGGGATATAAAATTGAAAAGCTAGGCTTCAGACAAAGAGTGTCTACAGATTAGAACAGAAGCCAAGGGAAAATTACACATTCATTCTTACAATGGATAATAACATTTTTTAAAAGCAAAACAATTACAAGTACATTTTCTGTGTGGGATGAGTCAGATGTCTGAGGAAGGTGGTTACAAAAATGTTGATGAACAGTTGAAAAAGCATACTGCCTGACTGGAGAGAGTTCAGAGAGGAATCAGTTCTGTGAGGAGAAATCAGATCTATCAATGAGAAATAAATAGGGTAAATAAGAGGCGCATGGCTGTCATAACCCTCACGTCCTGTTGAGATTGACTTATGTTTGGGCTCCCTGACACCTCCATGATATAATAATAATAGTAATTTTTAAATTAAATTCTTATTTTAACTTCAGATTCACTTTCATATGTAATTTAACAGTGAAAATGTGTTATTCAAGTTAAAGGTGAACTAAGTAACTTTTTTACCTTAACCGAACAGCTTTGGAGTCATTGTAATGTTTATATTACTGATTTCTTGTTGAATGGTGGTCGTCTCGCACCCCCCTGGTGCCTGTGAGCCGCAAAACCACCCTTGCAACTTTGGGCCGGTGGGCGAGGTAACCTCTCGCGAGGTAACGAATTGCTTTACGGCATTGCACGCGTACACGCCCCCATCCATCAGGGATCCAGCTAGCTATAAGAAAAAGGTAACGCTAGATATTGAATTCTTCAAGTTTTCGTAATGGCTGATGTAAAAAAGAAGAAGAAAGCTCGGAAATCATTGTCAGTGGACCAAAGAAAGAGGAAACGGGAGACTGACCGAGCGAGAAGTCAGACTAGAGTTAGGGTGAACTATGCAGGTTTTTTACCTCAACCGAATAGCTCGGGTTGAATGGTGGTCTTTTCGCACCCCCCTATCGCATGTGAGCGGAAAAAACACACTTGCAACTTTGAGCTGGCGAGCCGCCGGCCGCAGCATCAGGGAGTGTCGCGTGATATCAGGTGTAACGAATTGCTTTACGGCAAAAAAGATCTGATAAAATTCTGATAAAATAAGCATCAAACAGAAATAACCCGGCGCACATACAATACAGACTGCCGACAGTTAAACAAGGCGCGCGCAGCTCTTAAAGGGGCCACACCTTATTTCAACTCGTTACATCTTCCATACTACTGAACAGGTACCGGTGTACAGGGGGAGGGGATCAGGCCGTGAGTGCAGAGCCATCTCTGCGTGAGTGCTATTTACGACAGTACAAGTACTCCACCCACAGCAACTCTAGGGGTCGCTGTTTGACAAAAACGGAATTTCTGTATAGTGCACCTTTAAATGGGATAGTCCAAACAGTTGTGGGGCTGTTGATCATTGACTTCCATAGTATTTTTTTCCCCCATAGTGGAAGTAAATGGTGCGGCACAACTGTTTGGTTACAAACAATCTTCAAAATAACTTCCTTTGTGTTCAGCAGAATCAATGAAATTTACACAGGTTTGGAACAACTTGAGGGTGAGTAAATGATGACAGAATTTTCCTTTTTGGGTGAATTATCCCTTTAAGTCTTTATTTCTATAGGGAAGATTATAAGATATCAACCCATTACTTAAATGTTAAGTATATTTTCGAGACCTCGAACAGTGCATGAAAGTTAATTTCAAAGCACTGTAGAAGCTAATTTACAGTAATCATTTTTTATGGTATATATATATATATATATATATATATATATATATTATAAAAAATTATTTCCATTACACGAGAGTAGATGTTAAAACTTCATGCTGATTTGTACTCAGCTTTCGCCAAGATAAGCAAAACTAAGACGTAGCTTTACAGTAAACTATGCTTCTCCATCCATTTACGCTTCTTTCCATATGGTGGTGTGACTCCCCTTCTGTCCGGCGTTAACGGCTGCAGTGTACTTGGCGCGTCAGCACACGCGACGGCTGCAACTACAGGACCAGCACGACAACCGTTTGGATTGAGCCGAGTAGGGGACATCTCTAGGGTCTTCAAGTGGGCACCTTCCGTCCTCAGTGTTTCGTCGACTAGCCCACGACACCTCAAGAGGGCTCGACAGTGACTCTGGCGTCCCAGAGTCACCCCCCTCCGTCTCCCACTCAACTCAGCCCAGCTTACTGACCTCAACATCCCTCCTGCTGCTGAGACCTAACCACAATCTCACAATCTCTCCGCAACCCAACCATACGCGCCAACCCGTTTGACTAAGGCTGTCAAGCCCCACTGGTGCGTTAAAGCAGTTTCAGTGGCAACAGTTCCGTATGGCATACCACCTACCACAAAACACAATATCTGCCCAACCACCCGTCATTCACGCAATATCCACAGGAACGTATACAAATAAACCAACAGACTCTTAAAGTTTTCAAGAATTCTACGAAACCGTAGCGTGGCGGCATGTACACAGCCAGCTAGAATCTTTCCGTCTCAACCACAGCCAGTTGCTGCTCCTTTCTGCTGCTTCAGATAAGTTCTTTACTGTGCGACGCACCTCTTGGCCGCTGAATCCGACGTCTCTGAGGAACCGGGTTGTAGAGTGTGGCACAAAACCTCGACAACCCACTTCCACTGGATAAACCTGGACTCTCCATCCTCGCTGTCAGTGGCCAGATGAGCATACCGCAGTTTCTTCCTCTCATATGCCTCATCTACCGCATCCTCCCATGGCACTGTTAACTCTATCAGTTGAACAATACGTGCTGATCCAGACCACAAAACAATATCTGGTCGTAGGTTAGTGGTGGCAATCTCAGGTGGAAAAATAAGCCGTTGATCAAGATCAGCCAGCATCTTCCAGTCCCTAGCAGCTTCCAGTTGTCCTGGGCGAGAATTGGTGTTAACACCTATTCTTGGTGGTTGCTCGCTTGGGCGGAGGAATATTGTCTTCTGCGTGTAATGTTTTGCTAGAACAGGCGGCAACTTATTGGTCATACTACGCTTGCCTTCCAATGCTAAAGCCAAACATCGCAGTACTTGGTCATGGCGCCAAGTAAACCGACCTTGGCTAAGAGCCATCTTACATCCTGTCAAAATGTGCCTTAATGGACTTCCGGTTATGGCGGTGGCGTGACAAGTCGCAGATTTCAACCCTCGTGCATTAGGCTAGAATCAATCCTTCTAACCCACTTAAGATACTTAATTTAAGTTGGTGGAATAGCTAAAGCGATTACTAAAACAATGCCGTCGAAGAAAAAGATCAAAAATAAAGGGAGATTGGAAGCGGAATCACAAATTATGCCATCCGATCCTGAAAGCCTGAGCGAGCACGAAGAGACGGAGGATGAAGGGGGGGAGGCCTCAAACGAGAATCCTAGTAACGCGGAGATGATGAAGGCCTTTAAAGCAATGGAAAGACAAGTAAGCGGCAAGGTGGATGAAATTCTTTCGGCGGTCGTGGATGTCAAAGAGAGATTGACAGAGGCGGAGGAACGAATTTCAGGGACAGAGGACGAAATCGTCCAACTGAAGGTCAGAAATGATACGCTGGAAAAACAGATGAAATCAATGGCTGATAAGGTAATCGACTTGGAGAACAGAAGTAGGAGGAATAATCTTAGGTTGGTTGGCTTGCCGGAGAAAGAAGAGGGATCGGATGTGTGTGCTTTTCTGGAAAAGTTTCTACCAGAGACTTTGGAGTTGGGAGAAAGCGTTACGTCATTGATAATAGAGAGAGCCCATCGAATACCCAGCTCAGGTCAAAAAAATGGACAAGATGGTAAAGTGCATCCGAGGACTGTCATAATGAAGTTCCTCAATTTCAAACAGAAGGAACAGGTTCTAAAGGCTGCAAAGAGTAAGGGAGCAATTGCATACAAAGGTTCCAATCTTCGTTTTTTCCCGGATTTGTCGGCAGAGCTTCACAGGCAACAAAGAAAGTACGATGCTATCCGTCAAAAATTGCGTGACAAAGGAATCAACCGACACAGAGTAATCTTTCCTGCTCGACTGCTTCTTACACATGGAGACCGTACTGTGATTATGAACAGCCCAGAAGAAGTGGAGAAATTTATGCAGCAGGTCGAGGACAAGTGAACTGAGGTCGAGTCCAGAAGAAATGAATAAAGAGATGCAACAAATTGAGAACAAGTAAACTGAGGTATTAATGCGAGGTACTGAGGACTAAATGTAAAATTGTAGTTTATTTTCTTTGTCGGTAGGTTGTAGCCTATATTCGTCCAAAGTAGATATTTAATATTTAATTTTGTTTTAAGGGTAACAAGTTAATTATTTGACGTTTAAGTTAATTCATTTAAGGCTCAGAAGAGGGCGTTTTTGTTATAATATTTGAAAAAAGAAATGACACAAAGTGAAAGTTTGACTTTATTTTAATATAATAGTTTGAAGATATTGGGTTAATATAATGTGTATAGTTGGAAAGATGTTACTTGGAGATATAAGACTGACAGATTGTCAGCATATTTCTTTTTTTTTTTTTTTTTTTTTTTTATCCTTTCTTTTTTTCTCTCTTTGAGGTAATAGTATTTTATGGGACAAGTCATGGCTTGGTTAAAATATGTGGGTATAAAATGGATAAGAAGGTTGAAACGGTAACGATGGATAGAGTTGTTGGTGTTCATTTTTTTTTTGAACAACAGAACAATTAGGAGAAGACCATTTAAGAAGTCGAGTGTAGGGAAGGGGGTTGCTGATACAGATGGTATCAGTGAAGCATGGAAAATGCTGGGGTAAGTTCTTATTTTATGTTATTAGTTTTGTTTTAGTTATTTTAGGTTTGGCCTCTTATATTTTGGCAAATATATGGTTCAAGGTAATGAGGATGGTTAAAACAAAAAATGGCACAGACAGGAGGGATTAAGCTTTTATCATGGAATTGCAGGGGGCTGGGGAAACTAAAAAAGATTAAACAGGTGATGACTAGAATTAAGCAGATACAGGCAAATGTGGTATTCTTGCAAGAGTCACACATGACTAAGGAGGAAGTGATCAAAATTGAAAGAAGGTGGCAAGGACAGGTATTTTCGGCATGTTTTACTACACAAGCCAGAGGGGTAATTACATTAATACATAAAGCTGTGCCATGTCAAGTAAATAATGTTATTAAGGACCCAGCTGGCAGATTTGTGATTATTCAGGGAAGATTGGTAACAGAGATAATAAATTTAGTAAATATCTATGGCCCTAATAAGGATGACTCTAAATTTTATAGCAACATATTTCTGATGGTGGCTTCATTACCAGGTCAGGTTATAATGGCGGGGGATATGAATTGTACACTTGATCCAGGAAAAGATAGATCTACGGGAGTTGATACCGCACATGTGAATTCTAGAAAACAGATTCTACATTTTATAGGAGAGCTTAATCTAGTGGATATATGGAGGCATCTTAATCCAAAACAGACTGCATATTCATGCTATTCGGCAACACACCAAACTTACTCTAGAATAGACTACTTTCTTGTGTCAGCCCTTATTGCTTTCAAAATGTATAGATTGTCATTACCTTAGTATTGTCATTTCTGATCATGCACCAGTGTCTTTGTCGTATGTCGATTCAAAATTAGTTAAAGATCCCCCTAAATGGCGATTCCAGCAAAGTTGGCTTAAGGATGCGTCATTTGTAGAGTTCTTGGGTAATCAAATTGACAATTACTTTGAAACAAATCAATTGGAAACTTCAGCAGGAATTCGGTGGGAGGCATTTAAATGTTTTATTCGGGGACAAATTATTAGTTTTGTAGTTCTAAAAGTAAAAAATCTCGAAAGGAGTTACAAGATTTGGAAAAAGAGATTAAAGAGCTGGAAAATGAAGTATATCATAGTGATTCGATATGTGGAGATAAACATAAACAGCTATTAATGCTTCGATCTAAATATAATACACTTTCTGCAAATAAAACTGTAGCTAAGTTATTAAAGCTGAAACAAACATTTTATGATCAAGGCGAAAAGACAGGTAAAGTGTTGGCATGGCAAATAAAAAAAAAGCAAATGGAGAGGGCCGTAGATTCGATTGAAGAGTCAGATGGTAATATCATTGTTGACCCACAAGAAATTAATCATTTATTTAGATCATATTATATGAAACTGTATAATTCTGAATGTACTTCGGGTTCAGAAATACAAAAAACTTTTTTGGATAATTTGGAGTTACCTAGTATACCAGAAGAACATAAAGATGAAATAGGAAAAGACATTAGTTTACAAGAGGTGGTAGAGGCGATCGATCTGATGAAAGCGGGAAAGGCGGCGGGACCTGATGGTCTCCCCATAGATATATATAAAAAATTTAAAGATAAATTAGTAAGACCTATGTTAGACATGCTAGTAGAAGCCTTTGCGGAGAATAAACTTCCTATGTCTTTGAATGAAGCTATAATTACCTTATTGCCTAAACCAGGAAAACCTAACAATAAATGTGAAAATTTTCGACCTATAAGTTTACTCAACTCAGACACTAAAATCCTGAGCAAAATATTGGCAAGAAGATTAGAAACGGTAGCATTTTACGTCATAGGGATGGATCAGAATGGTTTTATGATAAATAGACAAGGATGTCATAATGTAAGAAGAGTGCTAAATATCTTGCATCAACAAAAGGGGGAAAAAGATACTGCATTACTAGCACTAGATGCAGAAAAGGCATTCGACAGGGTGGAATGGGATTTTCTGTTTGATGTTTTAATTCGGTTTGGATGTGGAGAAAAATACTGCAAATGGGTTAAATTGTTGTACCAGAATCCTTCGACAGAGGTCTTAACTAATAATTTTATATCAAAATCATTTAATATTTCTAGGGGATGTAGACAGGGATCGCCTCTTTCCCCTCTCCTTTTTCTGATGGCTATTGAACCCTTGGCACTTGCTATTAGAAAAGAAAGGGATATAAAAGGTATAGAAATGTTTGGCAGTGAACATAAAATAGCGCTTTTTGCTGACGACGTTATATTATTTTTAAAGAAATTAGACTCAACCATTCCGGCTTTAACTCAAATCATAGAGACATTTGGTAAAATCTCAGGGTATCGGATCAATAATTCAAAATCTTCAGTTATGTTGCTGAATGAAGAAGAAAGGAAAAGTTCTATCAGTAAGGTAGATATGTTTAATAATGTGGAAATTTTTACATATTTGGGAATTAAAATTACTCCAAAACTGGAAGACATAGTAACAAAAAATTATAATTCAATTTTTGAGAATACAGTGACGCTGGTTGAAAGATGGGCTTCTTTACCGTTGTCTTTAATAGGAAGAATTAATATTTTAAAAATGAATATTTTACCTAAATTTTTGTACCTATTTCAGAATATTCCGATTGCACCTCCTAGTAATCTGTTTTCTAGACTTAAAAAGTTAATTATTAAATTCATATGGAACAATAGAAGATCCAGAATTAGATTATCTCTTTTATATTTGCCATTTGATAGGGGGGGGCTTCAATGCCCTAATTTTAAAGGGTATTATACTGCTGCCCAGTTAAGATCTATTATGTTTTTCTTCTCACCATCTAATGAACAACCCGTATGGGTAGAAATGGAAAAAAACTCTATTCCGAATAAAATACCCTTGGAATCATATTTATATGATTTAGATCGTAAAATTTTACAGAAAATGAAAGGTAATGTTACGAATCCAATGGTTTTAAATATGGTGAGGGTATGGCATGAGACGCAGAGATATTTGAATATCTCCTATACAAGTGAGATATCTCGCTATTGTCCAATATGGGGAAACCCTAAGTTTAGTCCCGGAAAAGTAGATGTAGGTTTTAAGACGTGGGCAGAAAAAGGTATTAAAAGTATAAAAGATTTATATAAGGAAGACAATCTTATGTCATTTCAAGAATTGAGTAATACATTTGATATACCTAAAAGTCATTTTTTTAGGTACTTACAGATAAGAAGTTTCATTTTATCATTTCAAAAAAGTACTGGAAATATACCACCATTATCAGTTTTGGAAAGAGTAGTCACCAAAGATTGTTATGATAAAGGTCGGATTTCACTTCTGTATAATATGTTGGTAGAGGGCTCCCCGGAGTCTTCTAGCTCTCGGTTAGGAGCATGGAGTAAGGATCTTAATGAGGAGATCACACCAGATGAATGGAGTGAGATTTGTCAAGATGCTCAAGTACAAACAGTTAATATAAGATTAAAGTTGTTGCAATATAATTGGCTTATGCGTATATACATAACTCCAGTATTATCAAACAAATTTAATGAAAATATACCAGATACATGTCCCAAGTGTAATGTTTGTAAAGGTACCTATTTCCATTGTATATGGGAATGTGAAGAAATATCGAAATTCTGGAAAGAAGTGCATAATATGATTGGTAAAATTATAAATGTGAGTCTACCTTTTGGACCAAGGATTTTTCTACTGCATTTGTATCCTAAGCTTAAGTCAAAGGAATGTATCTTTATTTCTATGTGTATCTTACAAGCTAAACGCCTCATTGCATTACAATGGAAGAATCTAGAACCACCCAGCATAAAAAGGTGGCTCAGGGAGATGGTACTGAATATGTCAATGGAGAAAATAACATATATTATTAAAGTAAGTAAGACTTTTGAAGATGTTTGGAATCCCTTTAGATCCTTCATAGAGAAGGAGGATAGTGACATGTTTAAAGAGACAATTGAAGATATGTGAGATTATAGGATGTATTTGTATTAGGAGGCCTTAATAGTTTGTATGTATGTTTTTTTTTTTTTTTTTTTTTTTTTTTTTTTTTTTTAGTTCATTAGTCTTGAGGATGTGAGTCCTGTACAAATTGAGATATGCTAAGTTGTAATGATGCGAAAGACATCAATATGCGTCTATACTGCATTTTGTATTTTGTATTTTTGTTCTTGGTGTGTGTGTAATATATGTTGTTAAAAAGTTAATAAAAAAATAAAAAAAAATAAAAAAAAAATAAAAAAAAGTGCCTTAATGTGGCAGGTGATGAACACAAAGGACAAGAGGGATCCTCTCCTACCCAGAGGTTTAGGTTCTGCGGTGATGGGAGAACATCATATGTTGACCTAATAAGGAAACTGATCCTACTCTTTTCCATTGACCAAAGGTCTTGCCAGCCCATCTTGCGTTGTTCCACACTCTCTCATCTCATCCACTCTCCCTGCTTGGCCTGGGAAATGGCCTTTATACACCTCATCCTCTCCTCCTGCTTTCGCACCTCGTTGACTACCAGCTTCCTCCTTTGAGCTGGGCCTGCCTTGTGCCATTTAGGAGGAGCTAAACTGAGCCCAAAACCCCCTCTTCCATGCTGTACCTGTCCCACGATATCCCCAATCCCCAAAGGGCAGCCTTTGCCTCTGCTGCAGATTTCTTTGCTGACCACTTTCTACCAGTTTTTAACACAGGGGCTGCCTCCCTTACACATTTGTCGCGTGACTCTACTAAGGTAATTTCCAGTCTGACCTTGGCACACTTAAACTCCTCGGTTAAAGCAGAGACTGGCAGCTGCAATATTCCTTTACTATAAAGTCCCACTCTGCTGAGGCAGCGTGGAACTCCCAACCATTTCCTGATGTATGAACTTATCAATGCTTCCAGCTTATCCACTGTTGTCAAAGAAACGTCGTACACGGTCAGTCGGTGGCCACAGCAATCTCGGCAGTAGACCAAACTGAAAGCACCAGAGTTTTAGTTTGCCAGGTAGAGCACAGCTGTTTATGCTCTTCAACCCTTCCTCTGCTTGTTGTCTAACTTCTCCCACCCGAACTGTGTCCTTTAGATCCCCATCGTACCATCTCCCAAGACTCTTCACTGGCTTCTCAGAAACTGTTGGTATTGCCTCACCATTAATGAAGAATGTTTTATCTACTACCTTTCCTTTAACTATCGAGATGCTCCTTGATTTAGAGGGCTTAAATTGCATTCGTGCCCATTCAATATTATCTGTTAACTTCCCCAATAACCGATTAGTGCAGGCTACTGTTGTAGTCATGGTTGTCATGTCACCCATGTTTGCTCTGATTGGTGGTAGTCGCATCCCAGAAGCCAAGCGCTCTCCTCCTACTACCCATCTTGATGCCCTAATGATTACTTCCATTGCCATGGTAAAAGCCAGTGGAGAAATGGTGCATCCTGCCATTATTCCAACCTCTAGGCATTGCCATGCAGTGCTGAATTTTGGAGTTGAGAAACTGAATTGCAAATCTCCAAAATAGGCTTTCACTAAATTTGTTATTGACATTGGTACTCTGAAAAAATCAAATGCTGCCCAAAGAAGCTCATGTGGCACTGAACCATATGCATTAGCCAAATCCAGGAATGTCAGATGGAGCTCCTTCCTCTCCTTTTTAGCTGACTGAATTCGTTGCAAGATAACATTGATGTGTTCTAAGCATCCTGAGAACCCTGGAATGCCCGCTTTTTGAACTGAGGTGTCAATGAAGCCATTCTTTAATAGGTAGGTGGACAATCTCTGGGCAATAATGCTGAAGAAAATCTTACCTTCAACGTTTAATAGTGAAATAGGACGAAAATGACTGATGCTTGTAGCATGTTTTTCTTTAGGTATAAAGACTCCACCTGCTCTGCGCCATGCTCTAGGTACAACCTGTTTTTCCCATGCCACTTTTATCAATTTCCATAGAATTCACAGAACTCCTGAAGCACTCTTGTACACTCTGTACAGAACTCCATTAGGCCCTGGAGATGATGAAGCCCTTGCCTTTCTCACAGCCTGCTCTACCTCTTTCCACTTAGGTGCACAGACCTCCATTTGGTATTCTGGTGGGTTGATAGGTGGTATGTCTGATGGAATTGACATAGGCTCATGCCTTTTTGCATCTGTATGCGTGTCCTCCAAATATCTCTCTAGCTCAACCCTAGATGTTTTTAAAGTGCCATTCTTCTCACTGGTGAATAACTTCTTTACGAATTTGAATGGGTCTTTATAGAAATTAGCCCTTGCACGTTCCTTCTTTTTGTAGCGTTTCCGTAGGCGCTCAGCTCTGCGCAATGTTGCCAGATTATCTTTTATGACCCTTTGTAAGAGATTGAGTCCCTCCTTCTGACTTTGTTCTGCTCTTTTCCATTGCTTCCTCAGCTGTCTCCTTTCTCTAACTAACCCTTCAAATTTCTGCTGCCGTCTAGAGATTCCAGGAGTAGTTTGTACTTTTTCCTTCCTTTTTTCCACACCAAACCGCTCACTTCCATATGCGTAAATGATGTCCCCAAATTTATCCAGCTTCTTTTAAACTGTACCAGTTAATCTTTCCACTGCAAAGGATAGATCTGTGTTTACCGTGTCCCATGCAGTTTTCTCACAAGCTCTTGGCCATCTAACTCCAGGCCTATGCCCGTTGAGGTTCTTTTCTCTCTTATGCTGGTTAGTCTGACCGGGTTCACAAGAATGAATATGTTCATCGCTAACTGTGCAAGCCCTCCTTTCGTCAATGACAGGGGTGCTGATATCCTGCGAGCTGTGGTTTGCTTCCTGTCGCTGGATTTCATTCGACTGACTTGAATGACTTCGTAAGAAGTACTGATCAATGCGAGGCCCTTGTCCCTACTCCCTCAAGCATTTCATTTTCCCTTGATGAACCTTCAAACCCCTGACCGTTGTCGCCTTGCTCCAGCCACAGACACAAACTTGGAGTTCAATGACTTTACTAACTGCAGATCTTGAACTAGTCTTACTCTCCATACTCATGGAGAGTAAGTTTCCATTTTTAAGATATAAATTCCATTCCTAAGTCGTTAACCATGTTGTCCAACATTGAGTCATCTTCCGCCCCCGCTCTCGCAGACTCTAGGGGTATTTTTCTCTTTAATTTCTCAGAAGCCTTGGGATGTACAGTATGTACAGTAAAGCTAGTAAAATGGCTACTTGCTATTTTGTTGAAAAAATTAAATTAAAACTAGACAGTGGGAGTGCTGTAGGAGCAGTTTTTTTTGGATTTAAAAAAAGCTTTTGATACAGTAAATCATAATGTTCTTCTGTCTAAATTGTCAAATTTAATTTTTTCTGATGCTGCTATAAAATGGATGTCCTATCTTACCATGAGAAGACAAAGTACCAGGGTTGGGAATAAAATGTCATCTTTTAGTAACTGTACTGTTGGCGTCCCACAAGGCTCAGTTTTAGGCCCTTTGTTATTTAGTCTATATGTTAACGACTTGCCATTACTATGTCCTCAAGTTGATACTCAAATGTATGCAGATGACACAGTCATTCTGGCACATGGAAGAGACAGATACGAAGTGGCAACCAAATTAACAGTAGCAATGGCTAAAATTGCCACATGGCTTTCTGAGTCTTGCATAACGCTAAACGGCAGTTAAACCGTGTGTATGTATTTTTATATAAGAAAAAATGAAAATCAGCCAGATGTCGTTGTAAATGGGGAAAAAAATCACGGTTGTGTCACACTTCAAATATCTGGGAGTTACTCTTGATTCACAGTTGTCTTTTAAGAAACATATAAAGCAGGTTTGTAATGCTGTTCAATTTAATTTAAGAAATTTTAGACACATTCGTAATCAGTTACCTCTAGATGCTGCCAAGTTGTATATGTATTCAATGATTATCTCACATTTTACATATTGCATTACAAGTTGGTCACAAACCGGAAAAACAATACTTGCTCCATTACAAACGCTATATAAACAAACTCTTAAAGTATTGGATAAAAAGCCATCAAAATATCACTACTGCAATATCATTCAAAAATGTAAACTTTTGACTTTTGCAAATTTTGTGTTTTGCTAATGTTTGTTTAGTGTACAGAATATTTAATAATTTGGCTGCGCCCCCATTAGAGGAGTTTATAATATTGCTCTTAGATAGTTGGAGAACAACTAGGGCGTCCAGTAGAGGTCCCTGTGCCGTACAGCGCAGACGTACTGAGTTTGGCAGATCAGCCTTCTCTATCAGAGCCTCTCTAAGCACTGGAGTTTAGTCCCAAAAGAGATTAGAGACATTAGTACATTCACTTGTTTTAAATATAAAGTAAAATTATGGTTAAAATCTATACAATCATGTACCCATTAATCATGTGAAACTTGTTGTCTGAGAGGCGATTTGTGTGATGATGTTTTATGGTATATTTATATGTGTTTGTTGTATTATCAATTGTATGTTTTCCTTTCCTGCCCAGGGACTACAGATGAAATTTAGCTTGTAGCTAATTCTGGTATGGCTGAATGCCATACACTGTCCCTGTTAAATAATTAAATACAACACCTAAGTTCTAATTAATACTCAAAAACTAATTGTAGTGATAATCAGATAGGTAGTCAGCCAGCTCTGGTATGTTGGAGTAAATTAACTAGATTCTAATTTAGTTAAGTTCCCCTCCATTTCTTCCATTCGTGAAACAAAGGACAGTGTTTTGAATTGATTAAATCAGTGACTCTGATTTGCACATGCAGCGTTTTTCTCTAATGAATAAAGAAATGCTTTGTTTGTGACATGTGACCAAAAGGACATGTGACTCGAGACGAAGATCACGGAAGAGAACAACCCCTTAGGGTCTCCCCTGATTTGATCACCTCACAAACAGAACATTGTGTAGTGAGGAGCTCCGGCTCACTCATTACACAAAGCAGCCTGAACTCTGAAGAACAATCACATACACACACACACAAACCTCCTTTGTGTGTAACTTAGGATAGAAATGTCCTTTTAATGTATGTACATTCCTATATGCATGTGCTATTAGTTTGCTTTATAATAGAGGTGTGCTTTGCTAGTGTATAGCTCTGAAGTCTATTTATCAAAAAAATGTTCCCCAATTTTGCCTTGCACAAGGAGCAAACATTCCAACACATTAACACACAAACACCAGCCATGGAACTTTTCAGAGAAAAGTACCTCTAAATGTTTTAAATGTATTCATTTTTGTGCTAAGATGTCGTCACATGCCATACTGGAAGTACTGACAATTTTATTGTGTGTTAATCAAACTTCAAAATGCTTGTAATTCTGCATATGAATGTAACTTTATGTTCTTCTACTTCTTACCTGCCATTTTTGGTAGCTGTTTGACCGGCTTGTTTTGACTAAAGTCATACATAGGATATTACAGTAAAATGTATTGTTCTGTGTGTACAATCTTTCTGGGTAGAAATGACAAAATTTCATACCATCACAAATTATCCTGACAAGACAAAGAAGAACTTTTCCCGCTCGAGACACTCTAAGATAATTGGTTCACGTACGCGAAGCAGGCGTGAACCCCTCCTCTCCATAAAAGACTGACACAGAGCACTTACGTTGCTAGAGAGTTTTTTTCCTGTGAGAGGTGTCCGGTTCCATGGCTCCTTAGGGAGCTTTCTCCGTTTTCTTTAATCTTTCTTTATTTTCGTCTTCGGACCTTTTCTTACGCTTAGTTTCAGTGAAATGAACGTAATCGGCAACTTCAACTTTAAAGAGACTCTTTGAACCTTCAGCGACCACGCTCGCCTGGAAGAGCTGACAAAGCACGCACCCGCTCTTAAGGACACACACGCAAGACGCGGTTCTCCTCGGCAACACAAAGAGAACCGTTGTGCAACTCTCACTCTCCTATCCCTGCATCGGTCCCTGTTCATTTCTTCTCGCGAGGAAAATGAACCCAGCCCGACCTCAGCTGGCAAGCTTCACCTCCAAGGACATTCAAACATGCCGCGCTCACGCGCGCTGGACGAACCCGAACGCCCGGCATCCACATGACCGAGAGAGACACACGCCTGCTTCACATCACCCACTCAAAAGAGCTTTACCGGTGCAAGTATTCCGTTTACTTTCAAAGTTTTAAGATCTGTTGATTCTTATTGTCTCAAAGGTTCTGTGTCTGTGATGAATTGTGCCACAAGGAGATCTCTCCAGATCTCCTTACTCTCAATCTCTCTCTGTCTATCTCACATGATCTTTCGATCAGACCACTCTCTCTCTCTCTCAATCTCTCTCTCTCTCTCTCTCGTTGTTATTTGTTTGTTTCGTTAGTTTTACTGTTAATGTACATATATGTATCCCGGGTTTAAATGTAGAATTCTGTATCCGTAGTTTCAATTATTAAAACCATATTCTTGATTGCTTTCTGTCTAAGAGCTCATATTACAAGTCAATGAAATGATTGGTCTAGCTACAAAGCTTTACAAGTTGTTACTATTTCAGTAACGTACATTTTATAAACACAAGAAAATTAATGTTCACGGCCGGAACATTGAGATTTCTTGGAGTTTATAAAAAGGGATAACTTTGTTGAGAAGTTGGTAAGTTAATCTTACGGCTGTTTGCTGGACAAACCGATTGTTTGATAACTAAATTAATTCCCTTAAAGTTATCTCATATAATCGATCTGTAATGAGACCATTGATGTATGAATGAGGAATTATAATTCGTTATGATTTATCATTCATATATTCGATCGATCTATTTTCAATTTCGATAATTTAACTGCAACATGCAAGATATAATCATATTCATGATTAATTATGAAAATTCCCTATAAATAATTTGAGCTAATTAAGGCAAACCTCAATGTTGCTACATAATTATTGTGTAATAATCAAGTCTGACCACAAGTGTTAAAAGTGATTAAAGGCACAATATGTATTTTTTCTGCTTTAAAAATAGCAAAAATAACTGTATCTATGTTATATATTTCTATGAGATATGTACTTACATTATCCCGACAGTTTCCACCAACTTTCAAATCCGGAGAAATGTATAGTTTATTTCGAAGACACGGGCCGTTTCTTTATTTCCGTTTTGTCGCCCGTCTATGGCGTCATATAACCTTTGACTCCTCTATTTTCTCTAACTTCCTGTGGAACCGCCAAACACAAAGGGAAACACCGGACTACCCCCAATAAAAGAAAAGAAAACGACGTAGAAAAAAAGTAAAAGCTAGTATCATTTTGCAACTGCACCAAACTTGAGGGGGGTTTGGCTGCACGCGCAAGATCTCTCGCTCACTTACATCTCTGACATCGTGCGCGTGCGCGGTTAGGAGCTCAACATCTGTCTCGCAGGCACGCTCGCTCTAGATTACAGGATATTTTAGCTAATTTGCGGTAAAACTAATCGATCACGAGTGGCTCAACAGGTAGATCTATAGATAAACTCATCTTTCTGGCTTTGACCGACCGGGTTGACACTTCAGCGTGAGAAATCGGGGGTGTGGCGTGAGAGCGTGAGAATTGGCTCAATTGCGTGAGTCTCGCTCTGAATGCGTGAGATTTGGCAGCCCTGTAAGTTATGAACCACGATTACGCTTTGCCTGCACGTTCTGCTGCTGGAGCCAGCTCAAATAGCACAGACGTTAGGGTGACCAACAGTCCTGACATGTCCTGTTTTCACGTTCTGTCCTGGCTGTCCTGGCTGTTTTAATAAAGTGATGAAAATGTCCTGGTTTTCAAAAAAACTGCTGGCCGAGTGTCCTGGTTTTTGGTCATCAAAATATGGTCACCCTAGCAAACGTACGGGTGAAAAATATGACCCGAGAAGGGTTTGGGACAGGAGAAGAAGCATGAGACAGGTAAACTGTAGGGCATTTAAAAAATGTAGAGAGCTTTGTGACAAGCTAAATATAGGCTACAGAGAGATGCCGATCTCGCCTGCATTCTAATAAACAGCTAAGCACCCATTCAGCTAACTATATCTATCCGGATATTTTGTGAAATGATGTCATGTGTAAAACGCAGACGGGCTAGCTCTCATGTAGCTATAATGTAAATTCATATTTGTTCTATATATAGCTGGAGAAAGTAGCTTCATATGCAGTTCACTAACGTTATCTTGTTCGATATCATTAACGTAATTATATTTTTAACAAAAGGTGACCGTGTTTTTTAAACATCTATTAATACTACCTAGATGGAATATTGATTCAATAGGGGTCTGATAATTCATATATCTCGCTGTTTGAAAAGACGTGATTATCAAAATACATAGTTAGAATGAGTGAGGAATGTGGGGAATGACAGATCGCGCATGTTCCAATGAACATCGTAGCGCTGGTTCGCGCGCGCTCTCCCTCTCACTCTCTCTCCCTTGACAGCGACAACAACTCCCGTGAGCCCACGCTCTTTCCCGACGTCATCAAAGTTCGTCTTTTGTTATTATTTAGATCGAGTGCCCCCTGCCAAAAATTACATACTGTACGTTTAAGCTCTAATGGATTTTTATCTATTTTATTGCAAAAAATAAAAGCATTTTTATGTCATAAAACTGTTAACATCTTAAAGAAGGGAACACTATTATATATGGTCTAAATTCACAGTTCTTGTAGCACAAATGGTATGCATTCAGGTGATTAAAAGTAGCTTGACATATTCACTGAATAAGGATGAAGCACCTGAGGAGGAGGCTTTGTGTCGCTCTGTTGCCTGTCTTGCCAGCTTGCAGCTGCAGCAGTGTTCAAATACAAGGAAACTATGTAAAATTCATACATTTAAATCCATCGGGCAAATCAGTATTCGTGGATTCCCTGTTCTAATCAGAGGT
Source organism: Tiaroga cobitis (assembly GCA_030578255.1). Lineage (NCBI taxonomy): Eukaryota > Metazoa > Chordata > Actinopteri > Cypriniformes > Leuciscidae > Tiaroga > Tiaroga cobitis. Next base: position 28,018,685 of record CM060599.1, read on the forward strand.
GCAAGAACATGAGCGCGTTCTCATGTGTAAGTGTAAAACACTGCAAAGAAGAATAATACAGCCTCAAACCACACTTTGAGTTATGATAATGGGCTTTAATTGTTTCCGTAATTCCACAGTGGTTTACGGAGCACGGGAAGCCTCTGTCTTTTAATCCAGTTACAAATAATACCTTGGCTCACCTCCATTATAAGCCCAGGCATTTGTATCTATGACAACAGCTGCGTCACCGAACCCAGAGAACATTTGATCAACGTACTGACATCTTTAGAAGATCTGAGGTCACTACTTAAAGCTTGGATAAAAATAAACCTTCCAATGTATGTACTGAGGTTCTCAGACACATTCAAAGTGATTCAGTTACATCAATGCAGCAGTCGGTACGTTGTTCAAACACCAAACTTATATTATGTCAATGTTATGTATTGCTTGTATGTACTGATGTAAGTAAATGGAATAATCTCCCACACATTGTCATTAAAGACTTGATCCCCAATATTGATCTCACATTGTACTCTACAATCTTTTAACAAACTGAACCAACCTGGCATCTCATGAAGTTTAGAGGCCACATTCATTCTAGTCATAAAAATGCAGGTTTGGCCTTGTGTTGTTCAACCCATCCGAAAGTGCTTGCATTTGTCACTGGGACCTTATAGTATTGCTTCGGTTTAGACTGACTTGTTAATTTATGGAATAAGGCTCTCCCTATGCCTACATCTGTCCTTGCTCTTCCCTGCTCATATTAGATGTCATTCAGGCACAATACCAAAAACATCTGATTTAAGGTCATCTACCACTACGGTACATTACCCTTCTCACACAGCTGTTAACATTTGTCTAGTTGAAGTCATGGAGCGCTGGTTCTCTGTGGGGCTAAACTGCACTTTTATTAGCTTCATTCTAAATGATTAAGAAATAATGAGAGCATATTTTTTATTTGCTTTGCCTTGTTTAAAGTATGGTTGTCAACACAGTAGCTTAAAGGGATACTCCACCCAAAAATGAAAATTTGTCATCATTTACTCACCCTCAAGTTGTTGCAAACCTGTATGAGTTTCTTTCTTCTGCTGAACACAAAGAAAGATATTTTGAAGAACGATTGGAACCAAACAGTTGTGGGGCGCCATTGACTTCCATAGTATTTTTTTTTTACTATGGAATAGTAACATTACTAGTATTTTTTTTTTTTCGACCAGCAAATAGTGTTTTTTTCAGCAGGGTAAGTACTAACTATTTTTTGTTTTTGTATAAAATTATTAGCTATTAGTTTTATCTTCGGTGATGAGAGAGAACAACAGTTGAATTCCAGAAGTAAAAATCCCAATCCCATTTGTTTTTTTCCATATAGAGAAAATTAAATGTAAGTTATTAATTGACAGTATAGGCTATATCAGTGTTTCCCAACCCTGCTCCTTGAGGCACACCAACAGTGCACATTTTGGATCTCTCCCTTTTCTGGCCCATATATTTCTGGTCTTGGAGTCACTACTAACGAGCTAATGAGTTGATTCAGGTGTGATCGATTAGGAAGAGTTGGAAAATGTGTAGTGTTGGTGTGCCTCCAGGAACAGGGTTGGGAAACACTGGGCTATATGCTAGTTACAGTAATTTTTTTACTTTTAATCTGTTAACTTCCTTAAAGTGGCCATATTATGCTCATTAAGTCCATAATTACATTTTTGAAGTCTGCTAGAATACATTTACATAATTTAAAGTAAAAGAAAAGACAAGATTTTTGTCATACTTCACATTGCTGCAGTACCTCTTTTCACGCAAGCCTGAGACACTGTTTTAGTTCCTGTCTCTTTAAAGCCCGGCTTTCTGAAAAGCACAGTCTGCTCTGATTGGTCAGCTGGCCCAAGCTATTGTATTTGGTTAACCGGTTTAAAGTGTGTGTCGAAAATGTAATGACCCTTTCCATAATTAGGTATTCAGCTCCTGAGGCTTCATGAGCAGCTGTAAACAGTATTATACCACCAAATATGGTGACGGTATTGAATATCCATTCAATGTTTTTTTTGGTCCTTGCAGCAAAAAACTGACAGTCCCTGACATAGCAAATTTAGTAACCCAACTGCTCTTTGAGGGCGAATCAAAGCAACAGGCGGGCATTATGTAAATGTGTAACATGGTGACGGATATAATAGAGTGCTGCGGGGATGACTTTTTTTGTAGGGCAAAACCCGGAAGCGAGTTAGCAATTTAGCACTTCCGGGTTTTTTAACGGTTTTGTGGTTAAATGCAACATACGTTTTATTCTACAACATCAATACATCAGTAATACATCTTTTGATTTTTTTAAAAGCGTTTACTTGTCTTGAAAAGGTTGCTAACAAGTGGCTAAATAGGACTACAGAGGTTGTCGGGAACATTAAACATCATCAGACAGAACAGAAAAACCAGGGTGAAGCTAACTTCAGGGTTATCAAAAATACATCACTGTAGCACTAGCAGGACTGCAAATGAGACGTTTCAGGCAAGTGTTTTCAGATTAACTTTTGTCAGGATTATGCTTTGTGTTTGTTTCTGATCTTGTGACCTTGTGTTCAAATCTGTCTTTCTCATTCAGGTCACCTGTTCTTAATTAATTAGCTCATTAGTTCCCTCATTTGTTCTGGTATATTTACTCCCTGTTTGGTTCAGTTCTTTGTCTAGTCTCTTCGTTGTTTAGTGGATGTGTTTGGTTGTTCTCCTTGTGCTTCTGATTCTCCTATGTGGATTTATGAAAGACTTGATTCTGTAGGCTATTCTCCTTCGTTGTGAGCTCATTCATACAGCCACAGCGTGAGACCTTTGGTGTGGACTTTGTGCTTTGTAACAACACTCCTGGAATGCTTTTTGGCCAGTCAGATTTGAAGAAGTCCAGATCTAACTGTTATTATTACTTAATCTAAAATGTTCCTGTAATCAGGGCCGGCGATTGCTATAGGCGAACTAGGCAGTTGCCTAGGGCGACAAATGTGTTGGGGGCACGGGCGCGCTGTAGTGTCGCCCCTAGCCTACTTCCCATTAATCATAGAATTAGAATGACAAGCGAAACAAAAACATGTTTATTAAACATGATCATCCTAAGGCGCCCCCTCAGCCATACGTTTAATTACTTGTCAACCTGATTATTAGATTGAATGGATGATTATTGTCGATCATTTCCTAAAGGGGGGGGGGGGGCGGGGGTTAGTTGCGTTACGTTACGTTCTGGTTACGTTAGGCAAGTGCTCGGCTGCCGCGCGCGCTGATCGAAAATGAAGCGGTCTAAACCCTCTGGTACACAGGGACAAAACGGAGAAAGCAACAAGATAAAAAGAAAGCCCAGTATAGTAAGTCTTATTATCTCATCCATTAAGGTATCAAATGTTCTGGCCATCGGGACAACCGGGAGATTCCCGCGGGCCCGACGTGCTTTTTGGGCCGATACGTATCTCATACATTTATTTTTCTATTTTTGTCTTAACGGCCCATAAAGCACGTACATAGGTGGCCCATTCGTTTTGTTTTGTTTTGCTTAATTGGCGGCGCTGGGTTACTTCCTATATAACTTACTTTCAAGTATAGAAATTTGTACAATACTCATGAAAGTTTCCTTTATTTTTCAGTGCATTTGTTTTACAATATAGCCTATGGCAATTACTGTCATGGGGTTAATATTATATCTATTATTATGTAGTAGTGTAATGTAGACAGACACTGTAATTAAAAGAGGTTTGAATTTTTCTTTGTTCAATTTGCACACTGAATATGGGTTGGAGCTTTTAGTTTTGAACTCTCAAAGTGCACCAGATTGATGAATTTAACATTAAAATGCACACAATTTTCTTACGGGGAAAATACCCCCGAACCCCCCCTAACCTTGTAGCAGCCCAATAGACAGTGGCGGCCTTAAGCATCTGGGGACCCGTTTCAATAACTAATATGGGGCCCTACTCGCATAAAACATAAACATAATAGAGCATAAAAAGCAAGGATTCCTGTTGGTTTGTATCAATGGTATATAATTTTATTACGTGCACTTTCAGCTTCATGAACAGGCAGCTCAACATAGAAATAATCCATCCTTATTTGATTAAAACTATATACAATTATACAGCGTTTTACGTTGGAATAAGCCTCGCCCTTTCACGCAGGGTAACGACTCGGTTACTAACGTAACCTCGGTTCCCTGAGAGGAGGGAACGAGTATTGCGTAAGTAGCTTACGCTATGGGAAAACTCCTTTTCTCGAGAAATATTGAAGTCTTTATGTAAAACGCATTGCAGCTGCACAGCATACAGCAGTGAGCGAGGCAGCTCGGTCATTGGCTGTGCTGCGGCAACTGCACGAACCTATGACGGGGCGACTCTGAACCCGCTTCCAATGAGCGTGCTTCGCGCCCGCGCGCGTCAGAGCCCGCCAAGATGGGCGTGGCTAAGGGCTATATATTGGGCGCCCCGTCATCTGAGTCCTTTAGGTTCAATCGACTGAAGCGAACTGACCAAGCACAGGCACGGCAGCTTACGCAATACTCGTTCCCTCCTCTCAGGGAACCGAGGTTACGTTAGGAACCGAGGTTACGTTAGTAACCGAGTCGTTCCCTTTCGAGAGGTCTGTCCTATTGCGTTAGTAGCTTACGCTATGGGAACACCATGTAAAATGCCGTGCATGCTGACTTCGCTCTATTATAGCCAGAGGCAGATGCCTGAGCCTTTAAGCAAAGTAATTATCCAACGAGCCGCCCGAAGGCGGGCTTTATAAGGGACAATGTAGAACGGCCCAATGGCCGTCCAGTGGAAAAACACACAAGCACCTTCTATGTACTGATATGCATAAAAAACCCTCTAAGTCAGTCAGAGACGGACCCTATAAGGGAGGAGAAAATGCTCAGCATATACACACTCCAGTCCAGGGGTCTCCAACCTTTTTTCAATTGAGAGCTACTTTTTAAAAATGAAAGTGGCCGAGAGCTACTCATGTAATACAATACTTAAATCTCTTAAATAATGTCTCATAACTCTCATATTAACAGCTATCCAAACTGTTTTAGACCTAAAAGAGTTTTTGTAGGCCTATATATGTCACCCTTAAATGTCAGAGAAAAGAACAGAATCAGAGATTTGATTTCAGAGAATTGTACTTTGCATATTATACTGTAAACACATAATTATAGTTGATTTTATAGTGGATCATAACTAGAGATGAAATGGCATGAAAATTTCATTTCATGATTATAGTGACCAAAATGATCACGGTTATCACAGAATCCTGTTCAAAAAGTACTAATACTACTAAATAAAATCAATTCACCAAGTTTTATGTCGAAAACCAGCAAATAACAAAAAAATAGTATCAATATGCACTTTTTGTTTGCATAAATATTAAAATAATAACATTAAAAATGATGGCCAGATTTTAAAGGAGTGTCTTGCAACATGTTATCTACTAACATGTACAAGTTCAAATAAAGTTTTGACAAAAAAGGTTTTATAAAAAGATAAACCTCACATATTTTAGCCTTTAAATCAGTTTTATACAAAGAATGAGTCAAAAAAGATAAATTACTGACATTTACAATGCACATTAGCTTATCTTTTATTATTAATAGTAAAATTCGGTCCGATTTTCCCGTGGCGTCTGTCGTTGCACTGCGCTCTCCACAACGACAAAGAAGTTTTAGTAGCTAATGGATTTCCACGACCGAAAAACGCTTGCTGTAAGATTTATTTACGGAGAAGAGAAAAACACCCGTAGTGTTTGGGTGCACCCCCATCCTTCATGTTGACTGAGCTTTCAATGTTGTTACGGAAAGGGTGAAGCTGATTGGTTGGTTCTTGTCACATGACCTGCGGTGTGCTTGCGGCATTCTGAAAAGTTGAGATTTTCTCATCTCGCTGCGCCTGGAAAAAATGAGCGTGTCGCTTCAATTATGAGCGCGCTTGCCCACGCGCCTACATTTGAAATAACGCACAGTTAATGTGAACGGACCCTTGGCGAGCTACCTCCAATCAGGCCACGAGCTACTGGTAGTTCGCGAGCGACGTGTTGGAGACCCCTGCTCCAGTCTATACATAGTTAGACCGACAGTATGTTGGAATGCAATGAGGGGACCTGTAGGTTATAAAACCTGATAAATGTTGACGGCGAGGCCCAGCCTGCTGCCGCACAAATATCCTGAATGGGTATCCCACTCGACCACGCCCACGAGGAGGCCATGCCTCTCGTAGAGTGAGCTCTGATGCCCAAGGGGCACTGAAGGCCCTTGGCTTCATAAGCCAGCGCGATATTCTCTGCTTTGAAACAGCGAGACCTTTGGTGCGGCCGCCAAAGCATACAAATAATTCCTCTGTCTGCCTAAACAGGGCAGAGCGTTCCAAATATACTCTGAGCGCCCTGACTGGGCAGAGTAAATTAGCGTCGCTTTCGTCTGCTGGAGACGATAGCGCAGCCAGAGATATCACCTGTGCTCTGAAGGGTGTCGAGAGCACCTTAGGAATATACGCGTGTTTTGGTCTAAGGACAACTCTGCTGTCGTTAGGTCCAAATTCCAGGCAGGCAGCGCTTGATGACAGCGCGTGCAGGTCGCCCACTCTTTTGACTGAGGCGAGAGCCAGCAAGAGAGCGGTTTTTAGCGAGAGCTGTTTAAGGTGCACAGTGCACTTTTGAGTGTGTCCAGGACCGTGGCCAGGTCCCAGATCGGCACTGAGGGGGGGCGTGGGGGATTCATCCTCCTGGCGCCTCTCAGGAAACGAACAACTAGGTGGTTTTTCCCTAGTGTGCGTCCTCCCACAGGATCGTGTGACGCCGCTATGGCAGCCACATATACTTTGAGCTTGGAGGGGGTGCGGCCTGCCTCCAACAGCTCTTGTATGAACACGAGCACGCTCGGTACCTCGCATGTCTCAGGATTCAGGTTCCTGGTTTTACACCAGTCACTGAACACCGTCCATTTCTGGGCATATAAGCGCCTCGTAGAGGGCGCTCGTGCCTCTGTGATGGTTTTCAACACTCCACTGGGGAGGTTCCCGGGAACCCGTTGAGGGGCCATGCATGGAGGGCCCACAGATCGGGGCGGGGATGGAGGATCATCCCGTTGGCCTGCCTGAGGAGGTCTAGCCTCAGCGGAATCGGCCATGGGGCAGATTGCATCATCTGCATCAGTTCCGGAAACCACGTCTGGTTCTTCCAGAGTGGGGCTACTAGGAGCACTGCACATTTCTCTTCCTTGACCCGACTGATGACCTGAGGTAGCATCGCAATCGGGGGGAAGGCATACAGTGGGCGGCTCGGCCAGACTTGGGCGAGCGCGTCTGTGCTCTTTGAAAAGAAGAGGGGGCAGTGCGCATTTTCCTTGGAGGCAAAGAGGTCGACCTCTGCTCTGCCAAAGGTCTGCCATAACCACTGGATCGTCAGGGGGTGGAGAGACCATTCTCCTGGGAGAACTTTGTCTCTGGACAGCATGTCCGCTCCCTGGTTCAGGGCACCCGGCACATGCGCTGCCCTCAGCGAGCACAGGTTGCACTGGGACCATAAGATGAGTTCCCTGGCCATCGAGTGCAGGAAGCTCGACCTGAGTCCACCCTGGCGATTTATATATGAGACTACCGTGATGTTGTCCGTACGGACCAGGACGTGCTCGTCTTTTAGGTACGGAAGCAGGGCTCTGAGAGCCAAAGTGACCGCTTTCAGTTCCAGACAGTTTATATGTAGGCGCTTCTCCGGGGTTGACCACAAGCCGGAGACAGGCCTGCCCTCGTAAAGGGCCCCCCAACCTATTTTGGAGGCATCTGTCGTAATCATTTTTCTCCTTGTGTTCACGCCCAAACTCACACTGGACTGATACCAGTCGGCAGCTTTCTAGAGCGTCAGGGCTTTTATGCAGCCGTGATTCGCTCTGATTAAAAAGTGGCCCGAGCGCCACGCGTGAGTGGGGACACGGCTCTTGAGCCAGCGCTGGAGAGGACGCATGTGCAACAATCCTAGCTGGAGTACAGCTGATACCGAGGCCATGAGACCGAGCATCCTTTGAAAATGCTTGACGGGGGCGCGCGCGCCCGCTCTGAACGATGTTGCAAGGCGCTGAATAGTGAGCGCGTCATCTGCACTGAGTCTAGCACTATTCCCAGAAAAGAAATATTCTGGCTGGGAGATAGCGTGCTTTTTGCAAAATTGATTCTTAGACCCAGGCATTCTAGATGGCTGGTAATCCAAGACCTGTGCGTCATTAACTGACTCTCTGATTGTGCTAGGACTAGCCAATCGTCGAGATAATTTAGTATTCGCACTCCCCGTTGTCTCAGGCGGGAAAGTGCTGCATCCATACATTTCGTGAATGTACGGGGTGCCAGTGATAGGCCGAATGGTAGTACTGTGTACTGGTATGACTGTCCCTCGAAAGCGAATCTCAGAAATGGCCTGTGATGAGGCGCTATCGGAATGTGAAAGTAAGCGTCTTTCAGATCCACTGATAGAAACCAATCCCCTGGGCGAACTTGCGCGAGGATATTTTTGGTTGTTAACATTCTGAACGAGCGAATCATTAATGCTTTGTTCAGATGTCTGAGATCTAGGATGGGGCGGAGACCACCATCCTTCTTTGGGACGAGAAAATAGGGTGTCACACTCGGGGCATCCAGGCCCAGGGTGTCACACTCGGGGCATCCGCCTCGAGTAAGGGCAGCCTCTGCATGGTCCGGGCCCAGGCAGCGAGAGCAGATGATGTGGCGATCCCCGTCAGGAAGGAGGCCTCGACACGAGGCGCAGAAAGGCATTTGGAACAACGCCTTTTAATTTGCTCTTTTAGAAAAAGTGTCGCGGGGGCGAACACTTAGAATAATAGCTTTGTCAAAGGATATGAGGTGATGCGCGCCGGATGGCTCAGCAGAAGGCGTTCGAAGGCGGCTGAAGGCGCCGGCGTCCTCGTAGCAGTCCTGCTGTAGGCTTGTCGACGGCGGCGGCGAAAAGACTCCAAAATCCGGAGGATCCAGCGAAGAGAAAGGTCTTTGCTGAAGGAGATTAAATCTAAAGGACTCAGATGACGGGGCGCCCAATATATAGCCCTTAGCCACGCCCATCTTGGCGGGCTCTGATGCGCGTGGGCGCGAAGCACGCTCATTGGAAGCGGGTTCAGAGTCGCCCCATCATAGGTTCGTGCAGTTGCCGCAGCACAGCCAATGACCGAGCTGCCTCGCTCACTGCTGTATGCTGTGCAGCTGCAATGCGTTTTACATAAAGACTTCAATATTTCTCGAGAAAAGGAGTTTTCCCATAGCGTAAGCTACTTACGCAATAGGAGAGACCTCTCGAAAGGGAACTTCCCTTTGGTAGACTGAAGCGTTTCTTTTGTTGTCCGATATCTTTCGTTTTTCATCACCACTGGCATGTGTATGTTTCATTTACTCTTAAAATTCTTTTCCTGCTCAAAATAAGATTTTACCCTAACGGCAAAAAAAGCAAAGCTATAAAAACTACCGATGTTATAACTTACTTCAGATCCAAGCCGTTCGCAGGGGTGGTAAACGTCGCCATGGTAACCCGCGAGTTCGACCAATCAGAGACATCAGTGTTTTGCTTAGAATTGTGGGTAGTGTAGTATTTCTCCAGAAGATCGCAAATAACAAGGTTTATTTCATACCTTGTGGCTTTTATAGAAGCAGAAACTTTCGTTTCACAACCTCGTAGTCAATCTATCTTGAATGGTTTAGACATTGTGGCTGAAAATCAATATCCTATGGAGAAAATGAATGGGATTTTGCTGGTCTGTGGGGGCCCCCTTGGAGGGCGGGGCCTGTTTCAACTGTTGCAAAACTCAATATCGCCTAGGGCAACCAAAGGGTTAGAGCCGGCCCTGCCTGTAATTGTTTTTTTTTTAACAAACTCAAAAAACAAATTCTAAAGGCTTTCCAAGTATCACCAGTGTTGGGCGGGTAGCGTCGCTACAAGTAGTGACGCTACTAGTTTAACTACATTTCTCAGTAGCGTGGTGGTAGCGTCGTTTTTTTCTGAATCAAATAGCTTTTCAGTAGTGAAGCTCTTTTTTTGACTGAGTAGTGCGGTAGCGTCCACTCCACACAAGCTACATTTTCCCAAGCATTTCTAAAGCTCAAGCTCAAATCGGAAATACAACTGCTAAGTATCACTGATGCTGGATCAGTAGTGACGGCGACTTCTTCTTCTTGTTTTACGGTGGTTGACAACCCGGGCCATATGATTTTAAAACAATGAGGAAAACATGGACTGAATCGCGGTAGGCTATCCATGCATAAAAACTAAATTTACAGTATAATGCGGAATTTCATGGAATTTTTCAGATCTTGGATGAAAAGAAGTTAAGTAAACTTAAATAAATCACGATATAGACTAGTGTCTGGGAATATTAAACCGCATAAAGACTATTTAAAAAGGAATCATGCATGTTCTGCTGCGTGTCTCTGTGAAGGAATGGCTCAGAAGCGCGGATTAATTTACCACACTCACACTGAAGCACGCTCGCGATGTTTTCAGCCTATATGAGGACATTAATGCATGCACTTCATCTACACAGCCGCTCTGAGAGTCACTTTAGCAGCATTTTAGCTTGATTTGAGAAAAACTATCGTCATATCAAAAAAACACAGAGAGACTCAAAGGTCTACATGGCAACCTGTCAAAATAAAAGGTTGGTTTAACCTTTGAAGAAAGTTTTGCTTAAATCATTAGGTCTACATTTTAAATAATTGGTCATTACAATTTAAACCATTAAAAAAAACATTTCATAGTGCCCTTAAAATGTAATTTATTTTAAAATTGTAATAAATTATTGTTAAATTGTATACGTTTCATGATTTCAATTAATTACACATGTTTTTGATTACTAAAATTTTATATAACCATTAAAATGGGAGTCCATAAAGTGAAAACAAAATAAAACTGAATTTGGAATGTGGGGAAAAGTAAAAACAGATTTCATATTTCATGATTACTATCATCTTCTGCTCCGTATGGTGTGACATCACGTACCAATATCAATCCTTGGGCTGACACGTGAGAACTGTACTTAATGGGAAAAGATGCACACACCTGCACCTGGTTTTGTTAAAGTTTTATATAGTTATATGGTTTTATATAGTTATATGTTTTGTTTTGTTTTTTTGCCAAATTGGTTTGGAACAGTTGTTGAATAACAAGTGAACTGACAAGTTATGCCCGTCTATATGTTTGATTGACAGTTTTATTTATCACCGAGATAGCATTGACTTGGAATGAAGTTGGTTCAATATAAAAATAAATAATAAAAAAAAAAAAATAGCTTAGATGTAGTAAACTACTTTTGGCATATCGCTGTAGCTTTAGCTTGCTACATTTCCCAGGGTGGTAGCTTCAGTGTAGTGAAGCTACATTTAATGTAGAGTAACTGCTAGCTTAGCTCACTACATTTTCTAAGTAGCTTGCCCAACACTGAGTATCACTATATTTTAAAAGAGGGACATTCCATCATTTCAGTGTTATATGCATTTAAAACGACCCCCCCCCCCGAGTGCCATTATAACTATGGCAAACTGGGCGCTCGCATGACGTTAAGCATTTTCTGGCGCATAATGTGACGTTTGAAAACCTAAGACCCCCTTTCTCCCAGTTGACACGGCAACACATAACTGGCATTATCAGAAATCTCCACTTTGGCCGGAGTTTTTTGTTTTTTTGTGATAAACACGGGGTTTTTGTGTAAATGAGAGGCCAAACCGCAGGGAAATATCTGCGTCTTCCCTTCGTGTAAACAGGGCATAAGACTAAAAACATAATCGGATTAATCAAGTGCCCTTGTGCCCTTTTAAGATTTTAAAAGTGTGATTCTGTCTATACCAAAATCTGCCCGCAGCTGTAATTTGCCAATACACCCTAAACTTCACACCATACTTGATCTCCTGAGATCATCAAAATCATTTAGTGTGAAAACAGAAGAATAACTTGTGACTTATATATTCACCTCCATGCCCAGCTCAGCACAATGGCAGCTGAAATCACTGCGGGCTAAAAAAAAACATTCTCTTAATAATAACTTCAAGCATATCTGCTTCCTCCAGCTGTGGCCGTCTTAGCATTCATGAGCAGTGAAATATTTTCCATGTCACTGACAATGAAGGGCCAGGACATTTCATTGGAGGCCAAGCGTTAGACTGAGCAGTACAGTATGATAGAAGAGAGATTGGATCTTTGAAGTATGCCATCAAGGGAAATTAGAAATCAGTGCCTGGAGTGATAGCACTCGGCTTAGGTCCTGACTCCTGACATAAAAAATGAATCACTTTCTACCCCCACACCAAATCTCCATTTGACTGAAGAGTGGGTGCTTTGCCCCTCTTTAAAAAAATCCCTTTGATTATCACACCTGCAAGAATCCTTCCCTCATCCACTTCAGTCAGGTAGCCACTCGCTTCTCATGTGTGTGTTTGGCTCTAAAGTGCGGAGGAGAAACGATGCGGCATCTAAAAAAAACTATGATTGAGGGTTGTGCTGCATGTCACTGCCAGGTTACTAAGTGCTGGTTTAATGGCCACTTTAGTCAATAAGCATATTACCCACCTCCACGAAACAACAGAAGCCTCCTGCACAGAAAGGCTTTACAAACCATGACAAAACACTAGAAAAGGGAGATACAACTCAACTACATGTACAATTAACTAAAACAGGACCACTATAATATCCAAACAGACCTCTGCATTAAATGAAGACTTTCAGGAAACTCAGTGTTGAAAAACTAAATGTGAGCTGCATAAAAAAAAAAAGCAAGTGTACATTTGCCTCCACAGCGCTAGAACAAAATGGGAACATTCTTTATCCTTAATCGACCCAAAGTATTGCCTAGAGCTACAGTCCGGGACACATCAGATCTAATTGATTTTCTTTCACTTCATCAAAAGGTCCTACAAAAATACTTTTCAAATTGCTGGAAGAAGCTTCTGCTTATCGTGACACAAGAAACGCTTGTTGAGAAAAAAAAAAAAAATTGGTAAGTAGTAAAAGTAGTAAGCCAAAAACACATTAAACTTGAAAAAAGCCGTCACTCACATGACATCACAGCTATAGCAACCACAACCATCCAATCAAGTTTTCTACTTCTACAAGCTGTTTCACTTAGATATACATTTGGGAAGAAAAGACTATCACAACTTCCAATTCATGCAGACAAAAAAACCTAACAAAATCACAAAATTACTAAAGATTACTATTTTTTTTTTTTATTGTATAATTAATACATAATAGTATATAAATAACTGCGTCAAGCTAAGGTCTTTGATGAAACAGAGGACATGGAAAACTTAATAAAAATAAAAACAATGAAAAAAAGTAAATTTCTTAGCCTTACAATAAAATTAGCATTTTTAGATAAGAATATCTTTAGAGTGGTATAGGTATGAGTGAATTTTTCCTTTATTTGTAAATGTTACCAAACATATCAGATTAGAGAAGTGTAGCACCTTGCAGGTGATGTTCAGTGAGAAACTAAAACCATGGCAACTAGACAAGGCTGACATCAATCATGCGGACTAAAATTAGCATCAGTCCAGATAGCAGGTGGGCGAGCTTGGGGGTGGAGGAAACCATCTATCCTTCCAACCACTCAGACAATGAGATCGGACATCTGTATCACCTCTTTAAATGAATTTCAAAGATCTCTTTATGCATGTTCCACAGGTCAGTTAAAACTGTTCATCTAGGCTAACAGCGCCGAGCTGACTACGCTTCGATTAGAAACAACACGATGTGGGAGGGAAATCAGAAACAGTCTCTGCTTTCATGCATACTTAAAGGCAGGGTATAGGCGATTTGAAACATTTTTTTGTAATGCTGGTCGAAAGTCTCTTCACATCCTGATAGCAATCACTAAGATAAGTGGTCTAAATGTGTGTATATATATATATATATATATATATATATATATATATATATATATATATATATATATATATATATATGGTCTTTGGTAGGACCATAAAATGTGCATTGCATTCTGCACCCAAATGGATACCTGTGATGTTATACTTGGGGCGATTCATGACTCGAATTTATGCGTTTCAACGGCAACACTATCAATGCTGAAATTAATCTGCAGCAGTCAGGTGGTACAAGTCAGTGCTCTTTAAGTTGTTTATTTTCATTATTATTGTATTGTGTTATTTGCTTATAGAAATATGAGGTCTTGATATACTTTAAGCGAAATCGAAGAACGAACTGATGTGACATCATTACAAACAAAATCAGGCCAAAACAAACTTCGTTTGGAGTCCGTTTTGGAAGTTCGAAACAGTTTACCAAAGTGAACTTTCCGGAAAAGTTCCCTACAGCTGGTTAACACCTTTGTACTACAATTGGTCCGTGGCGATTACGTGATAGGTAGGTGCGCGTGGAGGCTTCACATTCTTTCACTGGAAATCTTTTATGGTTCATTTCTCCTGTTCAGTCCATTGAGGTCAGACGTCCGTGAGTGAAAACATGAAAACACTGGAGAGCTGCTTTATTTTGATCAAAAGAGACTGACAGTTTTTCATCTTTAAAACAGTAAAGCTGCTTGATTTTAAGCAATCTATTGTATAAAGGGCTATATAAATAAACATGATGTGACTTTACTAGGGTGCTGAATTACAGAGCTCATGCAAACATCCACGTTGCTTTTCTTATGCTTGATTAAAAAAAATGCTTGCCTTTTTCACAATTTTGTTGTGTGTTTATTGTGTTATTGAGAGGACATATTCATCGAACCGTCGTTTTCAGCAGTGCGGGCGGCGTCGGATGATTTCGAACTTCGCTTTATCCCTAAACGAAAAAGAACTTTGCCGTGAGTATATCGGGGCCTTAATCCCATCTCTCGTAACGTGAGAATATGCAGGTTTATTAAGCAAATAGAAATAAATAAGAGAGAAAGTATAGATAATAAATAAGTAGCTAAGAAGGCTAAGTAGCCAACTAGAGTTTTACATTTTCTGGAAGATGCAGAAAATACTGGAAACTCTTGGAAGGAAACTCCCATCTAAATCTAGAAAAAAATTGCACTCACTTTTTAGCTTCAGGTGATCTAACTGTGCCATATGTTCCATACAGGGTAAGAAAGATAGTGAAATACAAATGGGGAGACAGAGAGAAATTTAGGGCTTAAGGCAATCTGAAGCTTTTTAAATGTTTACAATGTTTATATTGATAGGTATTTACTTGCTAGTTATCTGGCAATACTACTCTGATATGAGAATCAGCTGATGCTCTCCATTAGAAGTAAGAAAACCAGAAAACTGTTGGCTGCAAAAAAACTTTCATCGTTATGCTCCCAAGGGCCTGATACATCTGATTCAGAGGACCAGCAGTAAGTTGCCAACTGATGCTGGCAGTGTGCAATTGTAATATCATTAGCGAACGACAACAAAAATACACACTCATTGAAAACATAGTATCATGGGAAATGCAGTGTAGTACTAAGTGATAAAAATACATGAACCATTAGAAAAGGTTTTGGATGAAATTCCCCTGCAACTGTGATGAGGTTACAGTATGAACTCTATGAAAGTGGAGTCAGTGTGACTTGGAGACAGCAATGATGAATTCAGTCTAGTCTTAGGTGTAGAAATCTTATTTATGAGAGATTAGTCAACTAAATCACACCCAGGAATGACATAGTTTGGTAAATTTTATTTACAATTATTAGTGAGTACACAGCTTTTGTTCTAGATTCTTTTTTTCCCCCAGCAGAGAAATTGCTCAGATGAATAAAATAGATGCTACCAGTATATAACTAATGAGTGCTGCTTGCTAACCATGCCATTTGAAATAAATTCTTAATGCATTTATCCTTAACCCTCTATGGTACGGTGATAGTCTATTTTAGATGGTCATAGTCTATTTTAGCTTTTTTAAATAAAAATTAATAAAATTTTATTGGTCAATGCTCTCTAAGGGGAGGGGAACTCAAAAACTAACCAATGAAAGTGCAAAAGAGTGGACACATGACCCACAGGGGTCATTGTGTTCCCTCTTTCAGCACACGTGCACGTCACATGGCTCCATATTTTCTCCACTGAAAAGGGCATTTTTAACTGGGGGGGGGGGGGGGGGGGGGGGGGGGGGGGTCAACAGGACATTTGGCCAGTATATTGGGCAATTGGACAAATAGTGGGTAAGTGGGACAGGGGCGTGTGGCGCCACACAGGATGAAGGCGGCGCTGCTTCTGAGGTTCTCGGATTTTGGGGTGCTCCCGTCGGGCCCCTGGGGGGGATCAGTCCCCCCTGACCTCACACGGGTCATTAGGTCAGCCAGGGAGGTCTTCCACATGTTTGATCTTGCTGTTGTTGAGGCCTGGCCTTCATATTACGATAAGGTTATGGTGATTGTTAATGTTTTACCTTGAAACAACACCGATTGTAATGTTTTGATATGATAACTTGATATGATGGTTTGTAGTACTTGCGTTCCACGATGGTACAATGTTGCCTGAGGGCAACAGCTGGATAATAAATGTTACTTTTTATAAAATATGAAATGTATAATTCATTAAAAATTTGATAAATCTGTTTGTTCAAGTGTTTAGTTAAAGAAATTGATGTTTTCAATAATAAATCTATAATTTTCTTTTTCATGAAAATGTCATGTTTCAATTTGTTCATTGTAGTACAATGTTGCCTCGAGGCAACAAACTTTTAATTAATAAATACATTTAAAAATAATGATAATGTTTATTGATATTGTTATAGTGTCCAATTTTAAGCAGGAAAAACATAACTATTTTTTTCCTCACTGATATCATATTGCGTACCATAGAGGGTTAATTATCTTTCCCCATCAAAAAACAAAAAGTCACACAGATGAAGTGGAATATTAACAGGATATTTTAGTCAGCAAACCCTTATATAACACATACTGCAGGAGAAACCTAGACAAGGCATAACAATAAAATAGCATTTTTCTATTAATTAATATAAACACTTTTAGGACCATACAAATATTTGTTAACCAGCCAGAAATCATAAGAATCTTTCAATCAGTGATGATGAAAAAGACAGTGTATGATTTATCTTTTTAAATGCATAGTTCATATTCAGGTACATGCACGTCCCTTTTGTACAAACAATTACTAATACTTTCAAATAAACATAACCTTAGCATAATCTCACCCTCTCATAAGTAAAAAAAGTTCATTGAATTATCAAGGCTGGCTTAATCACTCAATGGTTATCACATCTCCAACACACTCTTTAGTGTTTACAGTTCCTTGTCTGTGATTGGTTCTTCCTCAATCTGCTGCAGTACAGCAAAATCACATGGCTGTGGGCTGCCCAGCTAGAAAGAGAACAAATATAGTCATAAAGAAGATCAGAAATCACTATATTGCACATATTGTAGAGATGTCTGGCCTACTTTTGAGTCGCACATAGCAGGAGTTACAATAGAGCTGTTGGTTTCGTATTCTGACTTCTGCTCCTGCTTCTGAGCCTCCCAAATCAGACCTGCAGTCAGAGCACTGTAAACGCAAGATGTAAGAACACATTGTTAGACAGTCAGAATCCTCAATGTACTGCCATATCATACACTCACCTCCATCTAAGAGTGAGAATCCTAGCTTGAGGTCAAAGGCAGCAGCATAAGAGGATATGAAATTGAAGTTGTAACACCAGCCCAAAGGACCAGAAATAACCCGGCAACAAGATTAGAAAGAGGACAGTGCAGTGAGAATAAAAAGATGAGCAGAAATACATATGACGGGCATTTGGAGAATGACGAGTATGTGCGAGGAATGATAAAGCTCTAGATGAGCCACATATGGCTGCTCTGAAGGTAAAGACAGGAATAAATTCAGAAGGGAATTAAATAAGAATGCCTACTGATAGCGTTATTTATTTACACGCACTTGTCTGTGCTGTTTTAGCACCTGATTCTCTACAGAAATGTGCTAAATGCACTATGCGCAGTGCAATTTACCGTCTTGCAGGCCATTTTTTGAGTGCTAAATTATGGAAGATGCAGCAGATTACTGCAATCTGGAGTTCTTAACCGGGCCACTGTGACAGTTAAATAGCACACAGAAAGTATGCTTGATTACACAACATTTTTGAATATATGTCCCATCATAACACTTTTTCATCATCATTTGATGAATTACCCTTGCAAATTGTACACATACACAAACATGCCTTTTAAATGCAACTTTATAATAGCACAATGTTTACTGCACCAGTCAAATAGTACTTGGTGAATAAGGTGCAATTTATTGTTCTATTCTAATTTGCATATAAATGAGGTGTGTTTACGCAATTTCGTTTTTATTGAAATATGCCACGGTTCAGTGCTAATCCAGCACATAACGGGTAACTGGTAAAGTTAGACTATAGGTGGTTAGTGAATAAGGTGTGTTTTTGTCATGGGATGTTTTGACACAGATGCAATCAAAATCTTCATAGTACAACAATTATTGAAGCAAAATCACACTTATTCCATCATGGCAGAATTGGATTTGTGTAGTCCAGCCTTTTAAAAATGCACATGGTTTCTTGATGGTTTCTTTACATTTGAGAGAAACAAATTACAATCTTTTCGGGAAAAAAAGGAAAGTCAAAGGGCAGAGCTGTCAGTGTCGTTATCCACGAATCAGCTAGAGAGTTAGAATTGGCATTTTGATTCTCTGGGTCGACATTTTGATGGCTGAGTTTATATGTGCACACAACAACTGATTAGAATAATCGTAAAAGCAGGCAGGGCAGATTAGTCAGGTTAGTCACTGATGAAGCCAGGCTGGACCTGAGCTCGGAGTAGCTGAAAGCTCACCTTGAAACAATTCAAATGAAAACAGAGCCCCAGGGACTCGATGATCATGGCTGCTCCTTTGCCCAGTGGTGTACTACAGAACGAACAGATTTTCCTGCCACTCACTGACCTAGATTACACAAAACATGATCTGAGGGCTAAGCAACAGACTTGCACACAGCCCATGGCTTATGTGGGGTCCAAACACATTTTGAAGACAACACAAATATGGGAGACGCATGGGGATGGATGGATGGAATTGTTTAGGTCCGTGGTTATCAAATGGTTTTGCTTGATGAGCCAAATTAGACATCAAGTGGCAGCCCAACATATTATCTAAACTGTTTATCATATAAAATGTCAACAAAACATTCTTAAGGTGTGGTCATAACAAGTTGAGTGGACCTTTATCATATTCATTTATTAGCCTATTAGCACTGGGCTAACCCCAAATTATATATTAACTGCAAAAAAAAAAAAAAAAAAGGATTTAGAAAAGCATTTTTAATAGGATACTTTAATAGGAAAATTCAGTCATCATTTACTCACCCTCATGCCATTCCAACCCTGTATGCATTTCATTCTTCTGCTGAACACATTTTGAATAATGTTAATAACAAACATTTTTGGTTCCTATTGACTTCCAATATATTTTTTGTCAATACAATGGACGTAAATGGGAACCATAACTGTTTAATTAACAACTATTTTCTTTAGTCTTCCACAGAAGAAAGGAAATACAGATTTGGAATGACATCAGGGGGAGAAAATGACCGAATTTTCCTTAAAACAACCCTGAAAACAAAATAAATATGTATTTTGTATTAATGCACTAGGATTTTTTTTAACTTGTCTTAATTAAACTTTTTTTTTTTGCAGTTTAATAGGACACATGGCCTTTGATGTCAACAACAAAAATGATGGATGGTTTTTTCTCCTACCTTTTAAAAGCTGATAAGTCTTTTGTTTTGCTATCCAGAATTGGTTGCATTTTATTATTCTGCTTTCATCAGTCCACTAGTTGAGAACCACTGTTTTAGAGTATTTAGAAACCAATAACAATTTCTTTTAGCGAAGAATACCTATTTCGTGATGGAGCTCGAGGCTCTGGCTCTGGTGTGGTTGCGGATGAAGACCAGGATTGCTTAAGGGAGCTCATGGACTGAGAAGCCTCTAGATTGGCAGACCCTGGACGTCCACTATGGTACGACGAGGAGCCAGAGAGGGCAGAATGAGGACGGCTGTAGTCTGGTATGGAAGAGGTGCTGTTAGATGTGCTCCATGATGATCTCCAGGAGGAACGAGACATATCAAGGTTGTCAAGAGACTCGCCCCTGCAAGCAAAGTGAGTTTGTCAATGTTTGTAGCTCACAAGTAACATCAGTTGTATCTTTACAGGAGCACTCAGTCATTTTTTTCCTCATTGTTTACAAAGTAAGAAAAATTGGCATAAACTAACCTCCTAATGGGAAGATCGACCGGTTCTTTGGCGGTGACACTGGCAGAGCTCTGCTGGCGAATCCAGCTGTTGTCTGTGTTCAAGGAAGTCTTCTTCTTCATTTCCTGAAGGATCTGCTGCCTTTCCAATTCAGCCCGAGATAGAGGCTCCTTCTTATAGTCCCTGCTGACCTCACCCAGACCACCGCTTGCTGCTCAGACAAAAATGACCATTAATAACATAGTGACAAGTTGTAATTAGATAAACATCATGTAATTTCACATCAAGAGCAATTGATTTCAGATAATCTTCATATGATTATATATATAGTGGGGTCTGAATGTCCACAGAAAGACCACAGTGAAAATCTGGGATTCAAAATATAAATGTAAGCATGGCAATAAAAAAAAATAGTCACAGACAGGATCATCTCAAATCATGCTGAATAACATGATCATCAGGTTTTTTTACATAAAGTTCATGCAGCTCTTGTATTGCTGTTATTAAAGCAAAACGAGGATAACCAAAATTAAGACATCCTTAAAAAATTTAACTTAGTATTTTTTTACTGATAATATACACAACCTTTCAAAAGTCTGGGGTTGGTAAGATTAAAAAGAAAAAAGAAAAAAGAAGTTGTTTCAAAGAAGTCTCTTTGCTCACTAAGACTGCATTTATTTGATCAAAACAGAAAAACAGTAATGTTTTTAAATATTATTACAATTTAAAAATAACTATTCTCTATTTTAATGTTTTAAAATGTGATCGACAAAGCTGAATTTTCAGCATCATTACTCCAGTCTTCAGTGTCACATGATCCTTCAGAAATCATTCTAATATGATGATTTGGAGCTCAAGAAACATTTCTTATTATTATTATCAAAGGTGAAAACTTATGCTGTGCATCTTAATATTTTTTGAGAAAACTGTGACCATTTTTTTAATGATTATAGAAAGTTCCAAAGAAAAGCATTTATTTGAAATAGAATATTTTAACAATGCATTCTTGCAGAATAAATGTATTCTTTTTTTTTTTAACAAAAAAAAACTAACTGACCCCAAACTTTTAAAATGGTAGTGTAATATATATATTAGATCATTTGAAAAAAAGTTATTAAATTAGAACAATTTAAAAATAGAAACATTTCTCTCAGGCTGTTTGACCCCACTGTTTTTATAATACAGTTTTTAATAAAATGCACACTGATCACGTGGACACAGACTCGATTACATCTGATTTTGCTGACATAGTATCTGTCAAATTTGTAGAAATCAAGGCCAAGCTGATTGGTTGAGCTGATTGATTGGCGTGGGTCCGAGCTGCCCCACCTCTCTCTGGGTCTCTGTATTTCATGGCATTGAGGATGCTCCTCCTCTCAAGCTCTAGCTCACTCGCTGTCTCCTTTCTCTGGATCTGAGGATTTTTCTTTCGCCTCAATTCCTCCTCCAGCAGCCATCCTGCCAACCCCCTGTGTCTGCTGTACACACCTGAAGAGAGCCACAGACTCTACAGCACTGTACTGTCTGTGTGATTTAACTCCAGCCCTTACAACATGTGGTACACTGACAACACGCTCTTCAGGAATGCTGTCTCAGCGGCTCCTTATTTGCCAAACCAACAATAGACACGCATGAAGGGTTAGAGGAAAAGATAAAAGCTGCACTGACCTTTAATATCTGGTTTTGCAACCTCATCAAGTTCTGGAGTAGATTTGGAAATGGACCTGCAAACCGAACCGAAAGAGAGAATATGATTACTCGGTCTGATAAACATTTAGATGGAAGATCTTATCAATGTATAACTCCTGTATGGACGCATAGCCTGAAAGCATTGCATTCATTTGTAACTTTGTTAAATAAAAATGGTAGTGCAAACAGCAGAGTCCAATTTACCTGTGCGAGTAGGATAATTCAGGGTAAACATTGGTATAGCCAAAGGAGTCCACCTTACTGTGGCCAAACAGCAGAATCAGCACAGACAAGCAGATGTTCACACAGTCATGATTGGAAAACATTAATAGAAGATAAATTAGTGTGATTATTAATGCATGAGTAAAACACATACTAGGGCTGGGTAGCAGGACTAAAATCTTAAATCGTGGCATGAGTATCTTGTATCGCGGCAACAGCATTCATCACAATATAGTTATTATTGCTGTAAAAAATGTACCAAAAAAAAAGGATTTTATATTACTACTGATTTATTATACTATAGTGTTCAAAAGTTTGGGGTTAGTACGTTGACAGTAAAACCTGTTACAAAAGATTTCATTTACATAAATGCTGTTCCTATTAATGTTAATTCATCAAAGAATCCTGAAACTTTCAGTAGGTTTTTTACAGTGTATAGGCTTCCTCATCTTAACTAATTTCACTATGTATTTTCGCATTATTCCATGTTTCTTCATTGCTCTTAATGTGTAAATAATGCAAAACAGCCATGCTCACTAATATATACACATACAGTATCTGCCGATGCATAGAATGTATTACAAATTTATAGTGTCATACCGCCCAGCCCTAACACAGACAGTGTTAGTTTAGTCAGGTTACTTTGGTATTTAAAGCAGGACTAATACATATATTTGTCAAGCATGCTATTCAATGCCATTCCTTGATGTTATTGTTCTGGAAGTAAAAAAAAAAAAAACCTGTTTAAACTGCATGCTTGAGAAAATTATACATTCAAATTAGCATGACACAGATAATGAAAGATGGGACATAAAATTAAAACAAGAGAAACCAGCTAATGACTGTTGAAACGCAGAAACTCACTCTTGATCCTGAAAACTCTTCTGCTCTTCCAGTTGCCTCCATTCCTCCTCTCTTCTGTTCCTCTCTTTTTCCTGAAGGAGGCGCTCTTCTTCTCTCTTCTTCCTCAGTTCCTCAAGCCGCTCTTGTTCTTTCGTCTTCCTCCTCTCTTCCTCTAAACGCTGCCTCTCCTCTTCTCTTCTCTTCCTCTCTTCTTCTCTGTTCTTTTCCTCAAGACGCTGTTGTTCCTCTCGTTTTCTACTTTCTTCCTCTAACCGCAGCCTCTCTTCCTCTCTTTTTCTCCTCTCTTCCTCTAAACGTAGCCTCTCCTCCTCTCTTTTCTTCCTTTCTTCCTCTTGCTGGGCCAATCTGGAGGCCTCTTGCTCTTCCCATGAAACAGTAGGTTGTCTGATGGAGGGAAGAGGGGAGTAGAGGTTGTGTCTGTTCAGCTCCATCTCCTGTTCAACAACAATCAAAGAATTGTTTGACAGTAACAATGACATACATTTCAACATGACATCATGACTTTTGCGTAAACAGACACGCCACTTTTAAGTCAAGTGGCGTGTTATCTATACGCATTTTGAGATATCCGCGTGTATGCGTGTATGTCTACGCCATTAATGTCCAAGTGATTCCGCGTATATGTACACGCCATTAAATTTCCGAGCGAAACGAAGCAAAATGTAGATCTACATCTGGGGAGCGATATTTTTTTTTCCCTAGGATGGTAGGGGAAGACTCATAAATGCTATTAACCCCAGTGACGGGTAGGTTTAGGGACGGGGTTGGGGTAGGTCATATATTTATATATACAGTAATAACGTTAAGTCAACTGCGTTCATAAACACGCTGAAAAGCGATTGTGCGTGTTGATAGCACGCCAAAAATGGAAATACGAATTGGCGTGTCATACACACGCAATTTTATGAGATCAGTCTGTACATTTACATACCCCTTACAAAATCTGAAGAAAAAAAATGTTTGCATGCCCTTATGTAGCTATATGAAATTACAGGCATTTACATAAATCCCACAAGATAATTTAATAGGTTACCACCAGATTATTTATGTTAACTTTTGAAAAGTGTAATGTGTAAATGTAATTATTTTTATAAATTCTGTTATATTTCTTTTGGAATATACTTTCTCCCGTGATTGAACATGGACTAATTACTGCAGAGGCATCCATAAAATACTGACCTGCATGCAACAATGGTTTACTGTAAATAAATGCATGACATGACATATACATAACATGACATATACTTAACATACCTCCTCATAATCTTTGGGGCCCTCTTTGACAAGATCTTGCTGTGCCTTCTTCCACTCCTCATCAAGTTTTTCTTGGTCTTTTCTGTACTTCTCCTGCACAAGGAGAACAAGAGAAAAACAGTTTGAGTTTGCATGATCAGCAGCACAATACATATCTCCTTCCAGAACTAGTTTCTACAACCTTAGGAAAAAATAATCTCACAACTATTCATTTAAATGCTATATATTCTTTTACCCGACAACATAACTTATATTTAGGCCATAACTCTATAAAGCACAACGGTTGAGCTCATATAATATTCACCTGCAGCAAACGCTCCTGCTCTTTCTGCCACTTCTCCTGACGTCTGCGCTCTTCTTCTGGGTCCCAGGACCAGCGTGTAGTGGATGTAGTGATAGAGGGCATGGGAAGCTACACACACATAAAACGCTTTGAATTATTGGAGCCAACCACTGGTCAAATAAAATATCCCAGATATCCTCTACAATATCTTGGCATGTCACAGATCCAAAACCTTATAATTCACTTATTATTAATTAATCAGATCATATGCATGTAAGCAACAGTGGTTGGATTAAAAGAAAACATTGAAACTCAACTTACATTCGATATTGCTGTATCAGATCCACCTGTAAAAAAGAGCTACAATTAGATGCTTCTTAGACAGTTTTAAAAAAAAAAAAAAAAACCTTCATCATAGCATGAAGGGAACACATGAACAGCATTCCATCCCACTATCTGATAACATACAATCTATTAAAATAAGAAACCCATAACCCAACAGTACCATAAATAAATGTTAAATTAGAACCACATGCTGACTCGGATAAACAAATGCATGCAAAGACTTCAATAAACAAACCAAATGAATAATGCAAAAACACATCTCATAGATAAACACATTTGGCCAGTCCCCTCCCCATATGCAATGCCACATGCAGAAGCACTGGCTATTAGTAAAACCAAACCCCACATCCATGCCCAGCACAGCATGCACTATTTGCATTCACAACACAATACCAACACACTCCACACTGATTACAGATTTATTTTCCTGAGCTGCTTCTACAATCAAGAATATACAGCAATAATGACTTGAGTGTGTGAAGGTAAAACAGTCTCATATTCATATCTGTCTTATCCTAAATTCTTTCATTTATATCTGTGGGGAAAATCTCTGAAATTATATTAATATGGGACTGTAAGGTATCAGCAAGATAAACTTTCCTTTTAAAGTACTTTCCTACTTTTATTTAAAGTGCTTTGTATGTTGGTATGGTCCTGACATGCTGTCTTTCAGAGGCCTCAGAGAATGACAAATGAAGATATAGTTTAAAAACAATTTACAAACTCTTAAGGTTTGTTCGGACTGACAGCGCGAGTAGAATCTTTTTGATGAATCAGTGGATCTGGTTCACAAGTTTAATTAATTAATCAGATTTACAAATGATCCAGTTAAACTTACTGACTCTGATCTGTCTGTGGTTCACTATTGGAGGGAAGATTATCAGTGATGAGTGATGGCAGAGTTGCCATTTTTAGATAAACTAGTTTGTTTTGTTCTTCTGCACTATTTACTCGCCAATTTTCCTCTACTTTTTAAAGTACTTAAGGCTCCTGTAGACAGCATGTCAGCAGCGCACAAGATGGAAGTGGACACTGCACACTCAACCCCCCTTTACCACAGAGGTAGACCAGAGAACTGACTGTGAGCCCTGCAGAGCCTGAGGGAAGAGCACAGAGGTTATGAGGGGCTCCTGCTAGAGAGAGGAGAGGAGGATGGCAGGATGAAGACTTAGCGGTTTACCCACAGCCCCCGAAACACATAGACTGAACGCATCAGCACTGCACTGATGCTGTTCTGTTACCTTGTTCAAAAAACTCTGATCTCCTTTTTAAGTTTTTCACAGAAATGGATTCAGATTCTACACAGGAGATAAAAATGTTAGAAGAAGATGAATTTGTCCTGAGGAAGTAGATTTAGCAATTCATTCTTAATCCACACTGCTTTCTTTAAAAAAAGTTTGGTAGAAAAAAAAATGGTACCATGTATGAGATCAGCTATCCAAATTCTATGCACACACTGTGTTTATACAGTATATATATATATATATATATATATATATATATATATATATGCACTGTATATACACACTGTATAAACACAGTACGTGCATAGAATTTGGATAGCTGATCTAATTTTGAATAATCTTTATCACACTGTTTTAAGTTAATCAAAAACAAGCATTCTTGTCAAGCTATTAAACAACCTCAGAACAAGATTCGCAATTTTTCAGCAAACATGCGTTTATTAAAACAAGCATACAACAAAAAACCTTTACAGAATATTTCCAAGCAATTAGCTGAAATAGTAATTTACCTTTATTATTCATATTCTCTGAATCCTCACGGAAACCACCATTTATTCCATTTGAACCATTATTCTGTGGAAAAAAGGTAATCAGTTTAACATTATGAAAGAAGCTTTAAAATACATTCAAATACCAACTAAAAAATAAAGTGCCATATATAGTAGGTGATTAATTAGTCTGCTCACATTGCCTGGCTGTGAGCTGACATTCATGGTTTTCACAACGTTGTCCTTGGTTTGTTGGGATGTGAAATCTAGGTTGGTGCTGAGGTATGACTCAGAGGGACCTAGAGGATCCAGACTGGTCAGATTGATGGTCTTATGGTTTTTAAATGGAAGGGAAGGTAGGTCTCTGCCCCATTCTGATTGTGGCATGTCAACAAAACCATTAATTTAAAAAACACAGAATTAGCAAACTATGAAAACAGATGTACGACTACAGACAGATACTAAAAACTGAATGTGTCTGGTAAATACTTCTAAAATGTGGGGATGAAAGACAGACCACCTTCCCCTGCCATGCAGTCAGAATGAGCTCCACAGACATCAGGTTTACCGACAAGCTTACAGATGCCCTCTGATCTGCCTTCAGTCACAAACTATAAGCCTGTTAGTAAACACTGAAAATATGAACCACTGAAAATATATAGAACCACTTACTTTAGAAAATAAGATAATGCACTGTTTAGGAAAAATACAAACACACTACATATATACTGAAGAAACCATACCAGGGAAAGGTAGACAAAGGAATAGTTCACCCAAAAATGAAAAACTAAAATATGTGCTCCATATAAAATAAACTTAAAGGGTTAGTTCACCCAAAAATTTAAATTAAGTCATTAATTACTCACCCCCATGCTGTACCAACCCCGTAAGACCTTCGTTCGTCTTCGGAACACAAATGAAGATATTTTTTATTAAATCTGAGAGGTGTATGACTGCTACATAGGCTCCCTAAGGGAATGAAACTTGACGGCCCAGAAAGTCAATGAAGAAAATGTTAAAATATTCCATGTCACAACAGTGGCTCAACTATAAGTTTATCAAGCGACGAGAATACTTTTTGTGCGGAAATAAAACAAAAATAACGACTTTATTCGACTATTCCTTTTCTTCCTTGTAGGCCTGAAACGAGACTTCAAGAGATTTCCACGACGCATGCGCGATAATTGCGATCTCCTTCAACTACTTCAGTTAAGTTCTCGCACGTGCGTCGTGGAAATCTCTTGAAGTCTCGTTTCAGGCCTACAAGGAAGAAAAGGAATAGTCGAATAAAGTCGTTATTTTTGTTTGTTTTTTCGCACAAAAAGTATTCTCGTCGCTTGATAAACTTATAGTTGAGCCACTGTAGGCACATGGAATATTTAAACATTTTCTTTAATGACTTTCTGGGCCGTCAAGTTTTATTCCCTTAGGGAGCCTATGTAGCAGTGATAAACCTCTCAGATTTAATCATAAATATCTTCATTTGTGTTCCGAAGACGAACGAAGGTCTTACGGGGTTGGTACAGCATGGGGGTGAGTAATTAATGACTTAATTTTCATTTTTGGGTGAACTAACCCTTTAACTTAAATAAAACAAAACAAAATAAAAAGTTGGAATATAGTGCACAAATGTCATATGGACTATTTTCATGGTACTTTATTGTAGTTTTATCCTTTTTGGAGCTTGACACAGTCCACTATACCTATTTTAAGCATACATATATATTTTTAATAAAATTGTCTTTTTTTTAAATCACACACAAAAAACAGCAGCATACAGGTTTGGAAATATTAATAGCATTTACATTTTTTTGAGTGAACTTTTCCTTTAAATGGGAAAAAAAGGCAGAAAAAAGAATATCAGCAACAAGAAAGCCAAACACACAACTGACAAGCATATACGAGATGAACATAGATGATATGTGTTGCTACTACAGTAGATATAAAGACTTTAACTACAGGGTCAACCAAGAACAGAGGATCTTAGTCTGCAATATATGTAGCAAAAGGTTACAATAAGAAGTCTGGCGATGTTTTTTCTGTTGAAAGCTTTACCAAGGCTTGCTGTAGTCAGTGCTGCACTCCATGAGATGGCGGGGACTTACTATTCTTGCCATGTCTGCGGATGTCCATAAGCAGACTTCCCTGCTGCAAGGCCTCCTCCATACTGCTCTTCCACTCATTATAGCTCATGTCTGCCACCCGGTGCCCGTTCACTGCAAGGATCTCATCTCCAACCTTAACCTGACCGAGCTCCGCTGTGCTGCCTGAATTGCACACATGCATTATACACAAAATAAATGTAAAAAAACTCCACAAAACAATTACAGGAATGACAAGGGATGCCCGAACTGTGATTTATATAACTAAACATAATTTATTTTAGCATCTCAGACAATACATTTTGTTTCATGCACATTTTGTTCCATTGCTATCTTGGGCAACTAGAGGCTCATCAGATTTAACCTAGAAAAATATCTGCCCTATATACTGTAGCAGTACAGTACATGTGTGTTTTTTATGAGTAGCAGACGTTGCCTGAAGCTGGAGGTAGCGCCTGTACTTTGTGCTTCATTAATTCACTGGGCAGCACATGAGATCACTTTTGACATCACTTCTATTTCAGAGGACTTAAACAGTTTATTTTACCTGGAACTACAGATTTGACACGGACCCCAGTGGAGTCCCAGTCGTTCCGGAAGCCAAAGTCCCGGCTACTGTTGGGTTTCTGGTTTAGGCTGATCCTCATCTCACTGTAGTCCACCTGGAAGACACTGACAGGTCAGCTATACACAGAAAGTGAAGTGATTTCACATGAAGTGATTTCTGGTTTTTGGGAGTGTGCCATTGAGATTTATTGTAATAAAATCTAAATTACTTTGAGGAGTAGAAACATTGACATCCAAATTGCCATTAATCTACACAGAAGGTAACCCAGACCACAAAATGTCGCTATAAACTTTTTAAATGCTCTGGATTTAGTCAGATTTACTGAATATAAAGTGCTTGTGTGTCTGTCTCTGCGTGTGAAATTTGCTTTTGCTTTAGAAAATGTAATGTTATTGTAATTCGTAGTTGAGATTTGCTCGGGAGTGTCTTGCCTCAATTGGAGGGATGAGCGGGAATGAAGATTTAGGCAGGGGCAACACCTTGTTGATCGGAGGGACAGGAGACGGGGTTCTCTCCTCTGATCTCTCCTCTTCGTCACTGCTCTGCTTAGGGCTTTCCTGGGACATATCCTCATCTTCTTTCACATACTGAGCATAGCGGTTGAAAACTGTAGGTTTCTTGAGGCTGTCTGTCTCTCCATTGGTGCGCTTAAGTGAGTCATCCATCTAAAAGGTATGATGGCATATACTGTAAGTATTTTCGTAACCGATTTGAACTTAGTCTTCACTGTTTGAGATGTATTCATTACTTACAGTTATAGTGAATAAAGCAGAAAAGATCATGACTGATCATTTTAACCATGGGAAAAGTCAAACAGAGGAATAGAGTGCAACAGTCCACTGTTCCTCTGGATTGATTCTGGAGGTATTCAAATTAGTTTTTTGCCCATAGGAATTAAAAAAACGTGTCTGTTAAAGAGTTATAAGCTGATGGCTTCAACAAAAGCATATACCATCAATTATAACTAATAGAACAAATATAACAACCTTGTCACACATAGCAGGTATTTAACAGTTTATAAGTTATCGTAAAAAATCTATGGAGAAAAATAATTTTTACTTCCAGAACCACTGCACTCTTTAATGACGCTGTACGCTTTGCCCAAAAAATCTGGCTTCCACATTACAGTTTTATTCTAGTGTTGTAACTCAATTAGATTCTTTATAATTCATATGAGCTGTAATTACATCAGAACTTCATTGTAAATCGATCGCACACTGTGGCAGGTAGCATAATGTTCTCAAAGACCTTCATTCATTAAAAAAGAAAAAAACGCCATCATGATGTTTGAGACCAAACAGGGCCAACTCACCGTGAATGCTCTGGGAAGAGAAGTTATTCGGGTGGCCTGTGTGCCGAATGGCCTGGGCGTCACTACAGAGGTGAGTCTTGCGCTATCTGATCTCTGGTAGCTCCTGGGGAGGGAGGCAGAAACTTGATCCAGCCCTGACTGCTTTGTATCCATTGAATTGGGCTTATACAATGAGCTAATGGTGCTGCTGTAGTTTTCAACTGGCTTAGTTTTGCTAATCGAGTCTGAGCTGTTGAGAACGCTGCTGGGTTTACTGACGCTGATGGGCTTGATCATGCTAGTGGGCTTAATCAGGCTGGTGTTGCTGTAGGAGAAAGCAGGAACTGGATCATCCAGAAGGTTTTGGGTTGTTGTTTTGCTCTCCTGAATGCTGTTATTCATTGTAAGTGGGATATCTGGGCTAGAGCGATCAGGTTTGCTAGGAAAATCTGGCTGATGTGACGCCAGGGTGCCAGCCACAGGTTCCTTTTCTCTCATAGATGGTATGGAGGGTAGGGAAGGTTTTTCCGTGGGGGCGTAAGGGGTGTCAATGGTGTAGCTACGTGCTGGCAGAGTTCTGCTTCGGGGTACAGGTTCTTCAAAGACATCATCAATGACGGAGTTAAAGCGGTCCCTGTAGTTGCTTTGCTCACGGCTCTCTCTGAAAAGGAGCAGGAGGGAGGCAGGACAAGAACCGCGATTAGATTACACTTTTACAATGAACAGACAACGGATCAGAGAAAGTAGAACACACTACACTCTCCGCACTAACAACAGAAAACAGAAATGACAAAAAACAAACAGTGACAGCAACATTTCATCATAGTACACTACACACAATAACAAAAATAAAATACAATCAGGAAAATAAAATACAACGAAATTAAATAACTTAAATTAAATATACAGTTTTGTACTGTTTAAGCTTTAGAGACACACAACTACAGCTTGATTTGAAGGAATGTATGTTCACCTCTCATCATGCATTTCCTTCAAGGTCTTTGATTTCCTGGTGACGCTTGAAGTGATCTGCTCGATCTGTTCTCTCTCTTCTTTCTTTTTCACAATGTCAGAATTCACACTCCTGCGTTTGTTCTTCCACCTTGAAAGATCCTGCAGGGATGAGGAGAAAGACGCTCAGCCTCCATAACTGGAGCACAGGTGCTTATTCATAAGCAGTAACGGTAGGAGGGACAGTGCAGGGGAAGGGTGGAGAGATACGAGGACAGATTGAGGAGTGAGGGAGGACTAGATTTTGCCGGTGTCCTATTTTGCCTGTTTGGCTCCACCCGACTTCTTTTCTCGTGTGAATTAGAGGCCCGTATATGACCTAGATGCTGTATTGAAGCTCAGTCCAACCACATTCACACTACGAAGTATCACTGAACAGTTACAGACTACTTATTATTGATGTGACTCGAAGTAGTCAAGGTCCTTATGAGGACATCTTACTAGTCTCAACTTTCATTGAATCACAGGCCGAACATCTGCAGCTATGAATATTATCAATAAGAAAACCATGTGATCCGATACTCACATCTTGCCACTTATCTTCATTCTCCTTAATCCGAGTACGCATCTTCTGCAGCTCTTCGAAGCGCAACTCCACCGCCGAGGTGCTGAGGTTCGTCTCACTATCAGTGATGTCACTCACTGATTTGCTCCTGTAAACATGTTTTTCAAAAAACGTTAGTAGTCCAATTAATTCCTTAAGAAAAAAAAAATCATGCATTAGGATGGAAAAAGATTTAATGGAGTTTAGCCATTCAGCATTTTGATATAAATAAAAGTGTTACAGCTCACATTAAGCAAGCAAAAATAACAAAGTATTGAAGGGTTAGTAAAACAGCATGTCCTGAATATTATTCAAGCCACAATTAGTTATCAAAATAGACAACTAACGAATTATGTTATGTGGCAAGTCTCAATTGGTTAATAATTTTCCATGAGTTGCTCATTCAATCACTTCCACTCATGTGACTTACCTGTGAGAGCACAGTACGTCTGCATTGCAGAAGTACATCTGTGCTTCTCATGCTCTGGATCTTTCCAGAAGGACACGTTTGAACAGATTAAATTAGCCAGCAGTGTGCATATCTGTAGTCGAATATATTTTTTTGCAGTGAAAACGTTTTTACAGCAGCCCATGGGGATCATAGCATTGAGTACATTGTGAGTGTCAGTGCTTAATATAGGGGAGGGCAGAGGCCTACGCAGCAGCCGTGAACACAGACAAAAACATGCTGTTACTGCACAAGGCCACAACTCACCCTTTACTATCAGAGCATTTCTGGAACAGTCTAGAAACCAAAGAGAACCACAGCAACAAAAGAGTCATATTTTGGTGTGTTGATTGACAGTTTGTATTGAATGACCAATAAAGTAACATTCACTGTTGTTCAAAGGTTTTGGGTCGGTAAGATTTTTTTTGACAGAAGTCTTTTATGCAGACTAAGGCTGCTTTTACTTGATCAAGAAACATTTCTTATTATTATCAATGTTGAAAACAGTTGTGCAGCTTCATATTATTGTGGAAACTAATATATTTTTCAGGATTCTTCGATGAATAGAAAGAACAAAAGATCAGCATTTATTTGAAATAGAAAACGTTTGTAACATTATAAATGTCTTTAATGCATACTTGCTGAAAAAATAAATAAATAAATAAATAAATAAAAATCATGGTACTGACCCCAAACTTTCGAACGGTATTGTACATGTCAATACCTTAGCCACACCAATCCAGCTATGATCCAGTGCATAATGATTTTTTTTTTTACAGTACAAAGTCAAGCTTCAGCATTCAGTTAATTCGCTGATTACAGACCTGGCTGTCTGACATTTAAAATGTGCAAACGTAATATTAACTGTCAGTTGTAACTTAGTTTAGGTTCAGGTTAAGGTAGAATGACATCATTGGAAACTTGTAGAATTCCCCACCAATCCCAGTGCGTTTGCTCATTTTAATGCCCCGACATTACATGGACTCTGATCAAATGCAATGTTGTACTTGGGGTTCAAGTGCTAGGTGTGTTTCCATGGTCACATAAGTGTAAGTTCCAGCTTTCACAGCATAACAAAGGTGTGGGGAATTTGGAGCTAGAGTGCATTGTAAGTTACTTCGTAAAGAGTGAATGTGTCTGACTGGATTATTTTTAGACATTGCTCAGGTTTTAAAATTCCACCAAAGCTTAGCTGGCTACACTCGCACCTTATAAAGTCTGTTAGGACTTTGGGACTTAAACGAAAGTCAAAGCAGTTGAGTCTGTACTTGATGTATCAGTTTCTTAAATGCTTTCATGACCAAAACTTTCAGTCTTTTATTAAACACAAGCAAAATGCATTTCACAGGCAATTGGTCAGTCTCTCCAAAGTCAAACAAAGTGTATCTGTAATGTCACATTCTTTGGTGTTCCAGCTAATCAATAAAAATGCTTTTAATTTTATATAATTCAGTAAAGTAAACCTAAGAAAATAGACGTTTGACTCATTAGCCACTATAGGTAAATAACTAGAAGAATAACAAGAAAGTGCATTAAACTGTAAAACTATATGTGCTACAAACCAGTGTGTTTATGATTATGACAATAAATTAAAATAGTATGATAAATACCAGTTTGTAATATCAAGCAGCATAACTGACTGTTATTGTACAGCTAAAATAATTGGAAGCGGCTGACAATGAAAGCCTTGCACATTCAAGAAAATAAGATAAGATAAAACAACAAATTTCAATGCTGAAAACCATTTTGACCTCATCACTTCATGCACAAACGTATCTAAATTAGTGCAAAATTTGAAGCTGGTCCAAAATTATTTAAGAGAAAAACACTAAGAAAACCAAATATCTACATGTTACAATCATTCTCATGCAATCAAAGTCAAACCCATGTCAGACTCACAAACATTTGCCATTGCCAGTGTAAGATCATAGTTAACACGAGAATGAGAAAAGTACACTGCAGATGAGATCATGATGACAAGCGCACACAGGTATTTCTGCAGGCTCAGAAACCTAACCTCTCAACCATCAGCCTCTTCCTGTATCGCACACGGCTGGCCTCTCTGATGGCTTGCCATTTCTGCATATCTTCTTCATTGCAAGACAAAGAAACACTGGGAGATCCCTTTTCCTCCATCCCTTGGGTATTTAAAGCTTTTAGCTTCCTAAGTAGCATATCATCTGTTTTCATGTGCTGCTCTGCTCCGTGTTTAATCTCTGACTTGGGTTTGTTCTGTCTGGGTTCAACTGGGCCAAACATTAGCTTGGCCTGCAGTTTTGGTGGCAAAGCCCATGCCTCTGGAATAGGAACAGGGTGATAGTTATCAGGGGCCCCAGACAGAGGGTAATGACTGATTTGCTGTTGAGCCCTTCGAAAAACCACATCGTCTTTTTCAATGTCAGGATAAATGGGTTCACCCTCATGGCGGGGCTGAATTACCACCGTGACTTCAGCCTCTGATCTGTGGTGAGGCACCAGGAAGTTACCGTACTTCAACTTGGCCAGATCATCACTCGAGTGGAAGGTTTTTGTACGACGTGTAAACATATCGTCATTTTCCAAATCAGGCAGGATGTCGGCAGAAACGTTGTATGGGTCGTTAGGGTGTTCACGCCCAAGGAGGGGGTGCTTTTCGCATTTTATGAGTCTGGGGCCAGAGGTGGGATCTGGTCTGGGCCAAAAATCAGGGGGCTTTGACTTAGAGAGCCCAGCACTCTGCTGAGCAACCGTGAGGTGTTGTGTCTGAGAACTGTAGGTGAATCAAAGGAGAAAAGAGTAAAGAAAGGATTCAAAACATGCAAGGGGACAGTAAAAAGAGTAGAAATCAGTTAAGACCAGTTAGCACGAGTAGTGAATGGAGAAGGATGCAACTAACCATGCAATATATAAGTAACAGCAGCATTATGTGGACTCATTTTGCTCTAAATTTTGGAAAAACAACAGTGTGAGTGTTCTGCCTCAAAATACTAAATGTTACTTAAAATTTAGATTTGATAAAAGTAGTTTTAAAAATTTTGATACACACCACAACTATAACCACACAGAGCAATGATATCGTTGGAATCACTTTCAGATAATTTTTTTTCCCAGCTGATGAATAATGAAAACATTGACAGTAATCAGAATGTATCTTGTTTTAAAGAGCTTGAGCATTTAAAGCGGCAGACGACATAACTGCAGCGCAAGCTTATAATAAACAGGACGTTGCGGTGCATTGTTGTGGGCGCTAATATAGTTATTCTCTGTAGTTATCGTTCTTGGTGTGAGCGGACCTTGAAGCTCTAAAAATGCACCAACAAATCTGTAAAATGGTCCATACAACTTGTTTGCAATATTCAACATTTTCTGAAGATATGATAGCTTTGTTTGAGGAACAGACCAAAATGTAATTATTCACTGATGATATTACCCTTAAGTCAGTTGTGGCACATAATTCAAGAGCTCAAAGAGCATTAATTGAGTCACATGAAATCAGTGTGTTTGTAAAGGAATTGATCAGATAGATTTCCTAATCAGCTGTATTCATTGAAAAGATCAGACTCAAGAGAATGACTTGTTCAATGAACCGGTTTTCGAATTCAACTCACTGACTCAAATGAACAGCTTATTGGATGGCTTTGTCTCCTCGCACAAATCATATATAGCTTCAGAAAACTTGTAATGTTAGGCATGAGTCATTTGGACCTTCTCACCATTTCAATCACTTATGTGCACTTGTCTGTTGAGATCATTAACATTCACAAAGATGATTATGAAAAAAAAAAAATTCTATTAGTATGCATCAGTTGATTTATTAGAATATGTAGAGAAGCTGATCAAGGGAAGTGAGTGGATGTCCGGTCCTACTGCATATGGGGCTGTGATAAAGACCTGGGTGTGGAAGTGAGGCTGGACTGAGCGAGGCCTTCAGGTGCATGGAAGTGAGAGGGAGGGGGTTCAGATTGAGTGCGAGAGAAAGCAGGTAGAGAGAGCCAGGGATTGGCGTCACCATCTGATTCTTCAGAGGACGAACCTGACTTCTTGTGACTGGAAAATGTGAGGTGAAAGAGCACAGAGAAAGAAAATGGAGAAAAGTTAGTAACCATCACCAGAGAGAAAACAGAGGGAGGTAACAGAGAAGCCTTGGCAAGTAAATAAGCAAAAAAGAAACCTCAGGGTTTACATATGTGGCATCCAATAAATTTGTACATTTAAGCAACCCTTAAAAATACATGAAAGTATATATATATATATATATATATATATATAATATATATACACCGCTCAAAATCAAGATAAAAACTAATACAAAATTTGGACATCTGTCACGGTTGTCAAATTTTATGAAACGTCCATACAACAGGTATAAGACCATTTGTTTGTATAATATATTGTTATGTACTTTACTGGAGCCACTGGGTAGCCAAACATGTCAGAAAATTAGAAATTATTATCTGAAAAACACCTGATGGACTGATCAATTGGGCTTAGAATTGAAAACAAGTTCTTAGTCAGATTGCATAAAAAATAATACAGTAAGTGTATTTTTCTTTTAATTTTAATTTCCAAATTACTTTAATGGACAGTTGCCAATTATAATAAATATGGGGCAGCTGATTTATTTAAATATTTTTTTGGAATATCAGGTCTTGAAAAATTAAGTATTCCTGGAGTTAGGTATAGGGTTATTTTTATTTAATATAATTATTTATGTTCTTTTCTTAATTTATGTTCTTTTATTTCTTTTGCCTCAGTACTGGACAGACCTGAAACCTTGGATCTTCCTGTACCAAGGGCGGCGGTGGGAGCCCAGTTTGATCTTCTTCACGTGTGCATCCTCCTCAGGTGTCCAGAACTTAGGCAGAAATTTATCAAAAGGCACTGTGGCAGATGTTTGTGGCATCAGGCCTACTTTGCGGGCATAAAGGTCATCTTGAACAGGATCAGCATAGCCAAACTCATCATCCTCTTCTTCAGAGTCATCGTAAATGCAGGCGTCAGCTGATACAGGCCTCCTGTAAGTCCTATGAAGAGGCTGTGACTGACCGCTGCTCAAAAGACAGCCATTTTTGTTACATACCACCAATGATCAATACACATCAAACCATCCATGGTTATCAAGCACACCAAACCAAATGAAAATCAAACATTGAAAACAAAATGTTGTTTCAAAAAGTCCACGCTATTCGCCTTATTCACCTCGAACGTTCCACCGAGCCTGAGGGGTACACTTACCACTTCCGGTAGTTCTCACAACGCGATTTCTCTCAGTGCAATGGCGCCTCACTGCTGTGTTCCCCGCTGCACTTCATCACACAGGAAAAAATCCAACAGAGGACAAACGTTTCACCGTTTCCCCAAAGATCAGTAGTATGTATGTTATTCAAATCTACCACCACAGATTCACAAGTATAAGCATATTCTGAGTAGGGTGAAACGGTACATGTATTCGTATTGAACTAAAAAGGTACGGGCATCATGGTTCGGTGCACGAAGAGAGAGAGAGGCGCGGGCGTGATCGGTGTGTGGTATTTAGCTTCTAGTCACAAGCTAACCTAGGGGATACATCACATCAGTTTTCCTAGCTAGGAGGAGGATGTACAGGAGTCAGATTGAGTCTGATCAATACAATTATACATGGAAAGATTGGTGGTCCACACTGGGGTTGCCATTGCTGGTGCTGCTGCGTCGGAGTCAAACTTCCGGGTTTGTGTACCCCTCAACGGCGTTCGAGTTTTCAAAATGGCCGCCAGGTGAATAAGGCGAATGGGTTGAAAATCAAGCGAAACAATGACATCACAGCAACTCAAAACCAAACTTCGAAGGTTTCTGGAGAAGACCCAAAGTTAACACTGATAAAATAGCAAACAGATGCGTGTCAAAGAAGCCAGTTTCTGACCTGAGATGGGTCAATGAATGCCGGGGCACATTACTGACAGCCACCTGTGGCCTGGTGGTACACGAGACAGCAGCTCCCTCCAGCGGGCTCATGGGTAAGGCAAAGTTCGTCGGAGCGACAGGGGACGGGCTGTGAAATCTACGGCTAGCGAGGTCATCTAGAACCATGTCGGGATCCGGTCGATCTGTATCTGAATCACTGCTCTCATACTCATAGGCCAAAGACTGGTGGACAGTTGTCTGGGATTTCAACTCGGTGATAGATGAAGGGTCTGAACCAGCCCTCTCATGACTGCGACACATCACCAATGGTCACGAAAGCACAAAATGCCAAGAAATAGTGGGAATAATAAGCACCGGCATTCAAACATCGTTTCATAGCTAACATCTCACCCAACAGAGGAGGAATATAATGATAAACATTTCTAGGAAGCAAAGCAAATGGTCAAGAGAAATTTTGAGAATTGTTTTGAGAC
Source organism: Tiaroga cobitis (assembly GCA_030578255.1). Taxonomy (NCBI): domain Eukaryota; kingdom Metazoa; phylum Chordata; class Actinopteri; order Cypriniformes; family Leuciscidae; genus Tiaroga; species Tiaroga cobitis. Next base: position 28,057,562 of record CM060599.1, read on the forward strand.
AAGTTCACATTGAGATCTTTTGATGGCAGGTATCAGAGCACAATGTGATATTTTTTGAAACTCTAGAAGAGACAGATTTAAGATTACTAGGGTCTTTTGTCTGAAGAAAAATCTGAAAAGCTCTTTTTAATTTCATTGCTTCCTACTGAGACCTCATTTGTGACTTTTCTATTTCTATTCTGTTTTCCTCAAAGAAAAAATAAATAAAAATTTTCTTCAGCAATAATGGTCTGTATTGCACCATAAATCAATGATCAGATGGTCACCTTTCACCAGAGTAGGTAAAAATATACCATCCAATGAAAACCCCCATTGAATCTTTAGAGTGTAGACTTGCATTACCTAGTAAAAGTGCCGTCATCTTCTGTGAACATAGGGCTAGCCCAGCTTCTTCTGTTGTCTTCATTTCGCTCTGCACGTTTCTTGCGTAATGGTGCTGGAACATAGCCCGACTGCTTATCCTTTGATGGCAGGAACTGATTGAACGGAGTGTTGGTCTTAGGTGTTAAGACCATCGAACGGCGGTATTCCTTATTTTCTGACATCATGAAGCTCAGATCGGCTTCGGGGTCACTACCACAACCTGGAGAAACAGCACAGAGAGCCAGGAGTGTGAGCGTATGAACACGCACATGCACACATGATTGTTTTTCTTTCCTGGTGGGGACTTTCCATTGACTTTTATTGTTTTTTTTATTGAGCCAATGATGTTTTCTAAGCCATAACCCTAAACCTTATAGAATGTAACAGAATAATCTTTTTGAATTTTCTTACAGGGACTGCTGGATGGTCCCCAGAGGTGAATTCACACTTTACTATTCTAGGAGACAAACAATTGTCTATTTTACACACAAATCTCACAACATTTTAAGCAAGAAAAAAACTCTTTGCTGATGGTTAAGAAAATACATGTAATCCATAATATAATACTGTTCAAAAGTTTGGTGGCAGTAAGATAAAAAAATGAGTACTTTTATTCAACAAAACTGCATTTAATTGATCAAAGGTGTCAGTAAAGAATTTTAACTTAGAAAAAAATTATATTTCAAATAAAAAATATTAAGCAGCACAATTGTGATATAAATGTTTCTTGTGCAGAAAATCAGCATATTAGAATGATTTCTGAAGGATCATGTGACACTGAAGACAGTAATGATGCTGAAAATTCAACTTTGCCATCCCAGGAACAAATTGCATTTTATATTTATTAAAAAATAGAAAACGGTTATTTTAAATGATCATTATATTTCACAATATTACTGTTTTTACAGTATTTTTGATCAAATAAATGCAGGCTCTGTGAGCATTAGAGACTTCTTTCAAAAGCATTATAAAATCTGACCGACCCCAATCTTTTGAATGGAATTCTCTGAAAATGTCTTTATCATCCTAATATAATTTACACAATTTGTATTGTTGTAAATATTTTACACGGAAAGAAGACAGCTTTTTTAACACACTTCTCTGTAGTAAACATGATAGTGGGATCCGTCTGACTCATTGGCAGGTCAGGGGGGAATTAGAAAAAAATGTCTCACTGGGGTGAACGTGTAGACAGCCCAGGACGCTAATTATATCAGCAGGTAATTACATCAGCACCTTCCTCATGAGCTGCAATTGAGCCCCTGGGACCATGACTGAGTAAAAAGATGCTAATGTCATTGAAACACAAACATGTAGAAGAGGATGAATTGATGGGAGTTTGCACTTTCCATCAAAACAGTATCTGCTGACCGTCACAGACAACAAAATATAGCTCATTAAAGCATTAAACGGCATTTAGTTCAAATACCACTAGAGGGCACCAGGCATTTGTTTGGACAAGCAAGAGTTCACTCCAGAATTCAAATTTCCTGATAATTTACTCACCCCCATGTCATCCAAGATGTTCATGTCTTTCTTTCTTCAGTCGAAAAGAAATTAAGGTTTTTGAGGAAAACATTCCAGGATTTTCCTCCATATAGTGGACTTCAACAGGGACAAATGGGTTGAAGGTCCAAATTGCAGTTTCAATGCAGCTTCAAAGGGCTCTACACGATCCCAGACGAAAAATAAGGGTCTTATCTAGCGAAACGATCTGTCATTTTCTAAAAATTAAAATTTATATACTTTTTAATCCACAAATGCTCGTCTTGCACTAGCTCTGCAATCCGCCACACATTACGTTGGAAAGGTCACGCGTGTTCCGGTTCAAAAAGGTAGGGTAGGGCGAAAAACTCCATCTCATTTTCTCCTCCAACTTCAAAATCATCTGACCTCATTGTTTTACCTTTTTTTTTGTAAAGGGTGAAAAGTCTTTGCACATTCGCTTTGTAAACACTGGGTCGATACTACCCCCTACGTGATGCGTGACCTTTCCAACGTGATTACGTAATGCGTGAAGTCGTGGACGTGCAAGATGAGCATTTGTGGTTAAAAAGTATATACTTTTTTTTTAAGACCGATTTTTTCACTAGATAAGACTCTTATTTCTCGACTGGGATCGTGTAGAGCCCTTTGAAGCTGCATTGAAACTGCAATTTGGACCTTCAAACCGTTGTACCTTATTGAAGTCCACTATATGGAGAAAAATCCTGGAATGTTTTCCTCAAACTTAATTTCTTTTCGACTAAAGAAAGACAGACATGAACATCTTGGATGACATGGGGGTGAGTAAATTATCAGGACATTTTAATTCTGGAGTGAACTAATCCTTTAATTAATTAACTACATTTCAGCCAAAGCTATCTGTGGTCAGGTTTTTAAACTTGATTGCATATTTTTCTTGCACTGGTGGAGAGTGTTTTGTTTAAAAAGACACAAAATGAGATATCCACCTCCACCTTTTGTACAACTACTCATCTTTGACTCTCAAAGTCAAGCTAGAATGCTCAAGAGTGACTTCAGAGATTGAAGAGTCTTACCCTCGCTGCTTCCTTTGAGTGTAGCGTCTGAGGATGTGCTGTAAGTTCTGGAGCCCAGCGAGTCGAGGCTGTCTAGAGAGTCTTCTCTCCTGTGTCCGGCACGTAGCGGGAAGAGCTCTTCTTTCTCTGAGTAACAGCTATCTCTACAAGTACCGTTTCGTGCACTGCCCCGCAGTGATGTGCAATCCTCTAGTGCCTGTCGAGCACAAGGGTGTGAGTGTGAGGGAGACAGGCCGACACACAGCATGCACAAGGGAAAAACACAAACAACAAACACAGCATACTGCCTCTTTCAGTGCATAAACAGTCTTACTCGTGAGAATCTGCCGTCTCTTCCATTGAAAGTCATACCATTGAAGCCAATCGGGTACACTGAAGTGTTCAAACTGTGTTTTTTTTTTTAGATGATTCTGACTACAATAACTGAAATGTGCACAGTTGTAAACTTATATGGCAAAACATTTTTTTTATGTCACTTAAAATTATAGAATAAGCATAATTCCCTTCAAAATCATATAAGAGGTTTTTATTTATTTATTTATTTATTTTAATTTTTTACAATATGTAATAGTCAGCCAATTGCAATTAATTCACCTGATTGCATTGATACTGTTGACCATGTTCCATACCATGAGACTAGTATGCTGCATTCTTAGCAAGATGCAGCATACTAGTCTGGATGCAGCATACTAGTCTGAATATTTTAAATTCCAGAATGGATGTAAAATGAAATGTACTGTACATGGTCAGCTAGTCTAGAAGAATCCACAGTATTCACACACTCCTATATACAGTAACATCTAAGCGTAAATACTACAGTCAAATACTGCATAATCTTACCTTATATAGTGCTGTGCCAAGTAATTCCTCAAAAGCCTTTAGTTTTAGGTAAGGTCCATTGTAAAAAGGATCAGCATGTGCCTTTCTGCCTAGCCAATATATGGTGATCAGAACCTGTGAGACAAATCAAGACAATTGTATTAGTACTTATTGCAACAAAGTTGTATATGTCAATAAACCATGCATGCCGAGATATTAACAGGAACTAGATGAATCACATTGTACAATTTTAAGATATTATATACACTGGCTCTAAAAAGTATTGAACTTTTTTTTTAAATACCCTTTTTGAGAAGTTTCCTAATTACGCAAGTGGTCATTTTAGTGTTTATATATAAAATCAGTTTACTGTTTATATATTCTTTACAATTAGGACAAACATAAAATTATTTATTTATAGATTTATGTTTGTCCTAATTGTAAAGAACATACACTACCATTCAAAAGTTTGGATCAGTAAGATATTTTTTAAAAATAGTACTCTTATTCACCAAGGATGCATTAAAATGATCAAAAGTGACAGTAAAGAATTTTACAGATTTTGTTCTTTTTATCTTTATATTCGAATCCAGAATGTTTTTTTTTATCATTGTTTCCACAAAAATATTAAGCAGCACAACTGTTCTCAACATTGATAACAATAAAAAATGTTTCTTGTACAGCAAATCAGCATATTAGAAAGATTTTAGAAGGATCATGTGACACTGAAGACTGGAGTAATGATGCTGAAAATTCAACTTTGACAACACAGGAGTAAATTACATTTGAAAACAGTACAATAGAACAAGGTTATTTTAAATTGTAATAATATTTTACAATATAAATATTTTACTGTATCAAGTAAATACAGGCTTGGTGAGCATAATAAACTTCTTTCAAAATCATAATTTTTTTTTATAATGACCTCAAACTTTTGAACAGGAGTGTACTTTATCTATTGTTTTATAACTTGAAATCTAACTTATTTTTGTTTAATTTGTTACAATAGTAAGGCCTTCTTAGATATTTTGTTCAGACATTCACACTTGTGTCCAGATACTCTTTGGGCCACTGCATTTGTTCTCTATAGAGGTCAGGAATGTCTTGATCAGTGTACTTGAGTTTTAGATGACGCGTCTTGAAATGTTACTATGACATACTGCTACTGTGATACTTTGGATACTTTTCAGATAAACTGAAAAACACAAACCGCAATATGGGAGCTGTTAAGTGAGCATTTTATTTGACACCACAGGAATTAAGCAAAGATTTCGAAAGCTCACAGCATATTTCAATTGAGCAAATTAGGGGATAAACATGATTTCACATCAACCCAAATAATTCAGCATTAGCACTTACATTTTTGAGCCTCCTGCTTCTCTCCTGGCGTCTGTAGGGGAGAAGAGGTGTTTGGTTAATCACTCACAGTCTGGGAAAAGGACAATAAAAGAACAGTGTTTTGGGTTTCTGTGTGCCCTAGTGAATGAGCTAGAAGGTGAGAGCACAATCCCATCAGGCCGGCTCCCAGCAGCTCTATACAAAAGGATACAGACTGAAAACACGTTCACTCAAACACACTGACAAACACCGCGACATAGGGACGGTTGACAGCAGATATAAAGACCAGAAAAACAACAGCTAAAGAACCCTACTAACACTAGCTCCACTCTAAATTGACAATGTTATTTTATAAGTGCAACAAGCAAAATAAGCAGAAGAAAAATAAGATACAGTATATGTACTGTGTATGTTCTACTTTTATGTCACAATCTTGTCCTTGACTGGTTATTTATTAGCACTGTCACCTAAGGTTAAAACCAAATAGGATCACAATAAAAATACCACATTCATTGATGTAAAATATATATGGCGTTTTGAACTTAAGATTCCTGACATCCCTTGTGGCATGTAAAGTGAGTTACTGTATTTCTTGCTGATGTTTGGACCAAAAGATTACATAATACTCAAGCCATTAGTTATCAGAATTGGAGGGCCCCTTAAGACCCCACCTAAATATGGCACTGGATAAACATGTACTACAATATAATGAAATAGTAGTTTATTGATATGATACATTCCATTATTATATATACACTCACCTAAAGGAACACCTGTTCAATTTCTCATTAATGCAATTATCTAATCAACCAATCACATGGCAGTTGCTTCAATGCATTTAGGGGTGTGGTACTGGTCAAGACAATCTCCTGAACTCCAAACTGAATGTCAGAATGGGAAAGAAAGTTGATTTAAGCAATTTTGAGCGTGGCATGGTTGTTGGTGCCAGACGGGCCGGTCTGAGTATTTCACAATCTGCTCAGTTACTGGGATTTTCACGCACAACCATTTCTAGGGTTTACAAAGAATGGTGTGAAAAGGGAAAAACATCCAGTATGCGGCAGTGCTGTGGGCGAAAATGTCTTGTTGATGCTAGAGGTCAGAGGAGAATGGGCCGACTGAGGTATGCAGCAAAGCATTTGTGAAGCCACAACACGCACAACCTTGAGGCAGATGGGCTACAACAGCAGAAGACCCCACCGGGTACCACTCATCTCCACTACAAATAGAAAAAAGAGGCTACAATTTGCAAGAGCTCACCAAAATTGGACAGTTGAAGACTGGAAAAATGTTGCCTGGTCTGATGAGTCTCGATTTCTGTTGAGACATTTCAGATGGTAGAGTCAGAATTTGGCGTAAACAGAATGAGAACATGGATCCATCATGCCTTGTTACCACTGTGCAGGCTGGTGGTGGTGGTATAATGGTGTGGGGGATGTTTTCTTGGCACACTTTAGGCCCCTTAGTGCCAATTGGGCATCGTTTAAATGCCACGGCCTACCTGAGCATTGTTTCTGACCATGTCCATCCCTTTATGGCCACCATGTACCCATCCTCTGATGGCTACTTCCAGCAGGATAATGCACCATGCATTTCAAATTGGTTTCTTGAACATGACAATGAGTTCACTGTACTAAAATGGCCCCCACAGTCACCAGATCTCAACCCAATAGAGCATCTTTGGGATGTGGTGGAACGGGAGCATCGTGCCCTGGATGTGCATCCCACAAATCTCCATCAACTGCAAGATGCTATCCTATCAATATGGGCCAACATTCATAAAGAATGCTTTCTGCACCTTGTTGAATCAATGCCACATAGAATTAAGGCAGTTCTGAAGGCGAACGGGTGTCAAACAGAGTATTAGCATGGTGTTCCTAATAATCCTTTAGGTGAGTGTATATGCAGGGAATTAAGATATAAACTACAACAATAATAATCATTATCTTCATCATCATTATTTTTTAAGTAATCTATTAAAAATAGTAGATACACAGATTTTAAATGGATATGTGAATGGAGAAATATGCTTTTTTTTGTGTGTCCAGAGAGTGCACAATAAATTCATATATCAGCAGTTGCAAATAGGCCCATGCTAACTAGCCAAAATTTGACTCTGTTTGTCTTGCTTTTGTTATTCCGTAACAAAAAGAACAATTCCTGTTCCAGTTATTATGATTCAATGTATCTCACAAAAGTGAGTACAACCCTCACAATTTAGCATATCTACTCAAGGGACAATACTATAGAAATAAAACTTAGATATATTTTAGAGTAGTCAATGTGCTGCTTGTACAGCAGTATATATTTACTGTCCTCTGAAAATAACTCAACATACAGGTATTATTGTCAAAATAGCTGGCAACAAAAGTGAGTACACCCTTAGTGATAATAGCTGTACGTCGTTTAACCATGAAAAGACACATGTCCTATTCATCATGTTCATGTTTTTGTCTGCTTGACAGGACCATACAAACTGTTTTATCTTGTATTAGAGCTGTTCAAATTTGTGCTTTGAGTACAATTCTCTCATACTGACCACTGGATGTTCAACATGGCACCTCATGGCAAAGAACTCTTCTCAAAGGATTTGAGAATTAGAATGGTTGCTCTCCACAAAGATGGCCTAGGCTATAAGAAGATTGGTAACACCCTGAAACTGAGTTACAGTACAGGCCAGGGTCATACAGAGGTTTTCCAAGACGGGTTCCACTTGGAACAGGCCTCGCAAGGGTCAATCAAAGAAGTTGAGTCCTTGTGCTGTGCGTCAGGTGCAGAAGCTGAATTCAAAAAACCGACGCATGAGTGCAGCCAGCATTGCTTTAGATGTTGCAGAAGCGAAAGGGCAGCTTGTCAGTGCTCAGACCATACGCCACACACTGAAACAAGTCGGTTTGCATGGCCGTCGTCCCAGAATGAAGCCTCTTCTGAAGCTGGCTCACAAGAAAGCCTGCAAACAGTTTGCTGAAAGCAACCTGTCCAAGAGCATGAATTACCGTATTTTCCGCACTATAAGGCACACTTAAAAGCCTTTAATTTTTTCAAAAAACGACAGTGCGCCTTATAATCCGGACTCGGAGCGCCTAATATATGGATGGTGAACAGTGAACACACGTTCACCAAGACGGGGAGACAGCGCCGGGCGACTTACGCCACTATCTGCAAATGGATCGTGGATGCCTGGGCTGATATATCAGTCTCAACTGTGATCCGAGCTTTCATGGAGGCAGGAATAATGTCTTTATTCAGCCAGCTCACATACCGGTATTTAGTTCCTGTTTTCGGTCGAAGTCCACAGTAGTTGATTGTCGAGTTCGCGCGCGCGATCAAACCTCCTTCGTGTGTTCAACATCTGATTTGGATGAACTATCCGTTTGAGTTGATATTCTCAGAACACCACACAGCACCGTCATTGCCTGACAGCCACTGATCTATATAGAATGACATTATATCATTATATATATATATATATATATATATATATATATATATATATATTATTATGTCATTATATAGATCAGTGCTGACAGTCTGAGTCTCCACTGTTGCTTAGTTACCAATGATCGCGCGCACACTCGACAATCGCCTACTGTGGACTTCGACCGAAAACAGGAAGAAAATACGGGTATGTGAGCTGGCTGAATAAACAACATCATTTTTATTCATATCTTTCACATTTACTGCAGTCAGATTCACCGTTTTCACTCACATGGCTGTGCACTTGTAATGACACATTAAGGTTGTTAAGAGGCTAAAAGCAGGTTTAAAACTTGCCCCGTTTCAACAGGGTGCACATTTTAAAAAGAGGATAACACGGTGTAGGCAACACCGGTTTTTGTCGTTGTTATCTGTACTGACAGCACTCCACATTTACAAAAAAAATTTGCTCAATGTTAAAATTGACCGGAGTTCTCCTTTTAAAGTTTGAACAACGTTACCATGGGAGTGAACGGAGTTGTCAGAACGCTTAATAAAGTTTAAATTTATCTGACTGTTTTGTTGACATTCCCTTTAGTACATCTAGTGGATGCATAACGCCAACCCAGTCAAACGTTTGACTGCAGTATCTTATGCGCCTTATAATCCAGTGTACCCTATATATGGAAAATGTTCTAAAATAGGTCATTCATTGAAGGTGCGCCTTATAATCCGGTGCGCCTTATAGTGCAGAAAATACGGTACTGGAACCATGTCCTGTGGTCTGATGAGACAAAGATAAACTAGTTTGGCTCAGATGGTGTCCAGCATGTATGGCGACGCCCTGGTGAGCAGTACCAAGAAAATTGTGTCTTGCCTACAGTCAAGCGTGGTGGTGGAAGCATCATGGTCTGGGGCTGCATGAGTGCTGCTGGTACTGGGGAGCTGAGCTTCATTAAGGGAAACATGGATTCCAGTATTTACTGTGACATTCTAAGAGCAGAACATGATGCCCTCCCTTCAGAAACTGTGCTGAACGGCATAACGACCCCAAATACACCGCCAAGATGACAACTACCTTGCTGAGGAAGCGGAAGGTGAAGGTGATGGAGTGGCCAAGTATGTCTCCAGACCTGAACCCTATTGAGCACCTGTGGGGCGTCCTCAAGCGGAAGGTGGAGAAGCACCATGTGTCCAACATCCAGCAGCTCCGTGATGTCATTATGGAGGAGTTGAAGAGGATCCCAGCAACAACCTGTGCAGCTCTGGTGAACTCCATGGCCAGGAGGATTAAGGCAGTGTTAGTTAACAATGGTGCTCACACAAAATATTGACACTTTGGACACTGTTTCGACATGTTCACTAAGGGTGCACTCACTTTTGTTGCCAGCTATTTTGACAATAATGGCTGTATGTTGAGTTATTTTCAGAGGACAGTAAATATATACTGCTATACAAGCAGCACATTGACTACTCTAAAATATATCCAAGTTCCATCCATTTCTATAGTATTGTCCCTTGAGAAGATATACTAAAATGTTTGCTGAAATATGAGGGGTGTACTAACTTTTGTGAGATACTGTATGTGGCCTACATTACTGTTTTACAAAACTCATTGCCACAGTCTTATTTTTACTCTCATTATCACGACACAATTTAATGTTTTGATATTAACATGTTAACATAATTTGGCCCTCATCTACATATGCCCCATTTTCCTAGAGATATAGGTAATACAATAGTACAGTAGCTCAGGCCTAGACCGTTCATTTTAGTATTTTGAACACCCAGAGTATTTAAAGTCACCACGAAATCAAAATTAACAATAGAGGGTATGCGCATGACGTCACCGCCGGCCGGAGTGAATGCGGTCACGCCCACAAGTGGCAAAAAGACTGAGCGGCAGCATTTGTTTTCAGCGTGAATGCCGTGAAAATCACACAAAACACATCTAAAACGGGAAAGAGCTTTGCGATTGACTGTACAACTAGATTTGACCAGAAATCTGAGGTACTGTATATTTTTACAGACTGCAAAAAGCTACAGAACAGACTATATTCTGCATAATTGGATGTTTTTAAATAAACACTGACAAAAAACTATACAAGTTTCTGGACGATATGATGATATACAGTATAACATTAATGTAAGTGATCACTCGGATTTAGACCTATCTATATTGTATTTATATAAAACGTTTACAGGCAAATTTTCTTCATTTATTTCCCCGGCGTCGAAATCATGCACATATAAATGTCAGGAAACACGATTCCTGGCTGCATGTCAATATCCATGGATCACTGGATCTTTGATAAGTTGTAAGGAACACTATATCGAGTCCAACTTTTAGTTTAAACTGATAATAGTTTGTTTTACTCGCGTTAACGCAGTTTCCCCTATTAACTCCAGTCACGCAGCAGCTCTTCTGCCACTCAGTCCGGCTGAGGGGGGCGTGTTCCGGCGGGGAAGTGACGTTAATGCATTCCCTCTATTCTTATTTTTTAATTGAATATTGCAGTATTTATTATAAATGATTTGTCCTTGTACATCATTATTTTTATTAAATTAATTTTTTAATTCATAATTACTTCCCCTCTCACTTGCAATGACACCTCTCTGATGGCGTTTTTACTGGCACAAGGGCCGGACAACCTGAACCCCACATGACAGCACCGGAGTAGCAAACCACAAAAATCTAACAATCCTATCAATTTCCAATGGACTTTAGCGACAGTGATCCAACTGTTACTTACAGTACTAACAATACACTTTCAAAATACAAATACATTTTTAGCTGTGACAGCCATGATGCAAGATTTATGACATAAGCTATAGAGTTCAACAGCTGAGAGGTTGAAGAGTGATTATGCTAGTCAGCAACCTGTGTTTTTCAAGCTGGTGAACCTGTATGACATGTTCAACAAGCTGAATGAAGGCGTTCCCTGCTCACGATAACAGCAATTTATTGCTCCTATAAAAGATGCAAGAGGAAAAAAAAGGTCTGTGTCTGCCATCAGAACAAAGTCCACATTTATAAAGCCGTTTGAAAAAAAAAAGAGAAAAAAAGTCAAGAACATTCTAATGCTTGTTACCTAATGATAATTTATGATCCCTGAAAAAGCCAAAGGACTCTTTGTTGGGGTGAGAAGAGATGGAAGGAAATTATTTTATTTTGGGAACCTCTAGGGTGTATTTTGATCAGCTGTTCACTCACATGAATATGAGGCATTTATTTAACAGCAAATCTTTTTTGGAAAAAATAAATAAATAAATAAAAATAAATCTTGAGATGTTATCTTATGGAGAATGTACTGATCTTGAAGGGGAAGGATAAATCAGCGAAATCAACATTTATGATCCAATCTGATTAAAGAGAAAGTTTATCAAATGAAAATTGTTATTAACTCACTCTCATGTTGTCAAACTCATATGACTTCCTTGCAAAATGCAAAAGAAGACATTTTGAAAAATGTACTGGCCCTCGTTTCCTTGCAATTACAATGAATCGGGATTTAAACTTTCAAACATCAAAAAGGACGCAAAGACACCATAAAAGGTATGTGAAAAGGTATCATAAAAGCAGTCAGTAACATTTCAATTTTGGTTTTGTTCCTCACAAAAAGCTATAACATGCATTGTAAGGCATGCAGTAATGCACATGAGTAGCACAGACCACTTTTCTAATACTTTTATGGTGCTTTTTAAAATAATTTTGGAGCTTGACAGCCCCTGTCCTAATTCATTATATTAAAAAGAGTGGGCAGAATATTTATTAAAAAAAAAAAAATTACTATTGTGTTCCAGATAAGTAATACATATTAATGGGATTTTCTTTTTTGGGTGAACTAACCCATATCCAACTAGCGCATTTATGTTTAACAGCCGCTCTTTCCACTCCTAATTCTCCATCCTTTAGTAAGAGAACTGTGGCTGGAACATTCCAATTACAACAGCTCATTTTTCTACTTGAAACACTGTCAGACATAATCAGAGCACAAATGCTTTTCAAAAGGGTCTCTATTCACGCATCAGGCTTTAAATGCTTTGCACTAATGTGTCTAAACAAGTACAAGACTGCGTTAAATTGCTTATAATCACCCGTCTGTTCGCAAGGCAAAAAATGTTGTTTACGCTAATGACCATTTGTGAGAATATAATGTTTGCACTGTTACATTCTCACAAAAGGTGACATCAACCTGCTGCATTCTTTAAAATTCATGTGTAATTAACTCGGAAACGAAGTTACATTCCCCAAAACTGTATTCTGACCATTTTAGGGCCTAAAGATACTGTCTGAGCAGGTCAATGTCATAAACAAGTATTGTACCAGTCTGTGGGAAAGTCAGTGTTACAATGAGGATTTGTCTCTCTCTAGAAACCAAACCATTTCTGTATGTGTGATTATTGAGTTGGAACATTTCAAAATAAAACAATGGAAGTTTCTAAATGGCACTGTGCTGTTTCCCTCCAAACAATGTCCAAACCACAGTGGCTCACGAAGATGTTCTGGGTAGTCTATAACAGAGATAGAATACTTGCACATGGACACAAGTCTAGCCTTCAGTTACACAATATCCACAGCATATTTCTGGAATTTTCAAGTTGTATATCCGTCCTATATTTCGAAATACTTTTAGTCCATAAAAGGCCTGCCAAACCCTTTTGGGCAATGTAATAAAATGACACAGTGACAATGGACGGGCAGGTTCATGACATCAACACCCCTCATTTATAAAGTGGGTGTGTGTGCATAGCTGGGAGAGTAAGACCTCACAGCCCAGTTCAGTAACATTCAGCGGGTAAGGAATGTTCCTGGTTTTATGTACGAATGCCACTAATTAGTCATGCCAGCTTGCATCAATCATTCTTTGTTTTTACTCCGCTCTATGATACAACATATACATTTAAATGGAGGGATTGGCTGTGATTGATTTAATGTCTCCCAAAAGGCTCGTTACATTCTTATCCAATTCACCAGCTATAATCCACAAGTAAAACACTGTAAGGAATAATTTTCACTAGTCGGATGAGCGAGCGTTGCACAAATGCAGCTCTTGTTTGTCTGCTTATGGTATGGACAATTGAGCAATTCACAATATACCAGTGTCCCTGTCATAGAGACCACTGATGCCATCCAGTGCCACACACCATTGAGCAAATGACATGTTCATTCTCCCACAGCACTTATAATGAATACATTATATTACAATTCACAACACTGTAGAAAAGTGGATCTTTTAAATAATATAGACATAAACAGTCAACCAATAGTACTTTTTACTGACCTAAACAGACTTACACTACCGTTCAAAAGTTTGTGGTAGATACGATTATTTAATGTTTTTGAAAGAAATGTAATTCCTGTGATGGCAAAGCTGTATTTTCAGATACTTCAGTCTTCATAGTTACAAGATCCTTTAGAAATCACTTTAATATGATTATTTGCTGCTCAAGAAACTTGTCTTATTATCACACAGCCAATATTATTATACACACAGCTGTGCTAATATTTTTGAGGACATTTTTTTCCAGAATTGTTTAATGAATGTCAAAAGAGCAGAATTTATATGACACAAAATTGTTGCAACTTTACTGACCCCAAAATTTGAATGGTATTCAAAATTAAATGAAATCAAAATTGATTTATAAAGCACAATAAAGACAACAGTTGTTGACCACTGTGCTGTACAAAACCTTGCTAAAAAAGACATTAGAATAAATATAAACAATTTAGACCGCAATGCAATAAGGAGGAGGAGGTATCAAAACACTGATTGGTGATGGATCCTTGGGACAGTTTTAAGCCTAGGTAAAAATACAAGTTTTTAACTTGGATTTAAATTAGATTCTGAAGAGGTTAACCTAAAGGGAAACCGGAAGACTGTTCCACAGTTTCAGCCCAACAATAGAAAAGGCACGGTCACCCTTCGACTTTAATCTGGATCTCGGGACCATCAACACTCTTTGCTCAGAAGACCTCAGAGATCTAACCGATGAATTTGGATTTAAAAGATCACAGAGATATTCAGGATCCATTCCACTCAGAGCTTTATAAGATTTTCTTTTGTTGAAAAAAATTTAACTCAAAGATTAAATGCAAAGAGCATAATACAGAGGCGATGTGATCAAATTTGTGGGTGCCAGTCAGAACTCTGGCAGCTGCATGCATTTTATACCATCTGAAGAAGATTTATATTTGATTACTTATTCCAATATAGAGGGAGTTACAATAATCAAGCTGTGATGATTGTCGATAATGATGAATGGTATAGTGTATTTAAATCTAATAAGGAGTAGAACATTCAGCACATCTATTTTCAAGTATTTTTCAATGACCAGCTAAACGTACCCAGCCAACCTCAGAGTACATTTGCATGTACTAGGAGAACTGCTTTAAAAGGGATTTCGGTCAATCAGTTTGGTGCTTGGGCATGAGATGATGGCATCTGCGGTCAATAAGAACAATACGGTCACACTGTATTGCTGCTGAAAAAAAAAAACCCCTCTGAAACGGATACAGCATGGGGCTGGGCGATACAACGGTATCGGTATTTACCACGGTACACCATTGTCACCACTAAAATGTTAGATATTGCGCTCATTATTTTCATTAAAATCCATGCGCATCGCCCATAGATCTTAAAATAGCCTATCAGATGTTTTGATAAATCAGCGTGCTACCATTGACAAGCAAACAACCAATAAGATCTAAACAGCCAGGTTGCGTTGCTCTCGTGTTCGGTTGTTCGTGTTCATTGACATCCCAATATCTCTTACAGTTTTAGTGGTTTGTATTAATGACATGAAAGCAATTGCGATCACATTTCTTTTATGAATAATTTGTCTCTCTTGTTTGGAGCAATGTATGGCTTCTCTTAAAGTCAATAACTGATGATTGTCCATAATTATTAATACGGTTTGAAATTGAAAAGTGAAGTGCTATCAAGACTCTTAATCAGTTCAAATGCACAACTCTATAAACTACTGGAATGCAGGAAGAGATAAAATTCTTTATCATTAACATTTTGTAAGTGCTAGTAACATGGCAATATGTTCACTGTACGAGACAATAATAAAACACAGAGACAAAGTTCACACAGCTACCTAGATTTCACCATTTACAATGACAATTGTATGCATGTATATTGTGGCGAGCAGGACGAGGCCGGGGGCCGTGGGAGAGCGGCGCGAGGCCGGTGGCGTGATTGATAATGTACGACACCTGCGCGATGCACCGGTCTCGTATCTCTCACGGAGGAGCGGAAGCATAAAGGAGGAGCGACGACAGTGGAGATCGAGAGAGGCCAGGCCTGGATTTTATTAGATGTTTTGTTTCTGTTTTATGTGGCAGCAGTCGTCTGTGAGGGACTGCTGCCTTTACTTTCGTTTTGTATTTGTTTATTTTACGTTTATAAAAGTCTTTGAATGTTCGCTGGTTCCCGCTTCCTCCTTCCCACAACATCTAAGCTTGCTACATACATACATACATACATACATACACATATATAATGTAATATATATATATATATATATATGTGTGTGTGTGTGTCATTATATTTTATATATATATATATATATATATATATATATGTATGTATATGTGTGTGTGTGTGTGTGTAAAAGTAAAGTAATGTTCATCATGTTTATTGGCATGTAAACAGCCCATGAAACAGAGCAGCTGTCATGCTGGAAGAGGCTGCCAGTGGGACAGATGACCTGGAGTTGTTTCCCTCTCTGAGACACTTGCTTTTCATGGACTGATGAGTAATAATGAATGTAGGCCCTGCTTATCTCAAGCCTGCCGGCAACAGGCTGCAATATCTGCTCACGTCGCCTTCTGTGTGACAGTGAACAGTCGCCATCAAACTCCACAAGGGCTATAAACCTCAGATCAGTGTGAGAGATCTGAAAACTTTAATGTGGCTTGCAAACTCTGCCCTCACATTACAGATGGTTTACTGCCATGTATCGTTCGTTTACTGCTTGTATGTATTGTTTCAAAACACTAAAAATACATTATCTAGAATGATTTGGCAGGGGTCGTTATAAAAACATTTAAAAATAAGCCCTACCATATATCGGTGTTGGACAGTGCTGATAGGGTGTGAGTCTAATTCTTGGCCAGCTTACAGTTAGTATATGCAAATTGCATGGTCTACACAATCCCAGAACAGAAAATACAAGCCAAAATGGCAAAGCCAAATCTTGTTGTGTTCTTGATGTAAACACAAACATGTTTCTGAAGGATGTAAAGTTACACCAGGAGAATGAAGGAAAAAACAAGCTAAAAATAGTAACAGTCAGGAATCATATCACTGCTGCACTTCATAGTGTCAAAAAGTGACCTTTCAATTCTAAAATTAGGGAACCCTGGAACTCTTCCGACAAATACCTGACAGTGGACGCAGATAAACCCTCACTTCATGCTCACAGACACACAACCTCAGACATATACAAGTGGCGTAAGTGATTATAATTATAGCCTATAGGGATTGGATGAGTCCTGTTTAATCAGAGACTCTGTACAGTTTCCATGGCAGTACGGGTGTGGCATGGTAACCGTCATGGAGCAAGGCTTGCTTTGTTTAATCTCGCCCCACAGGTTAGAGTCTGGCAGTACTGTCACTTCTGCTGAGGTGACAATGACAGGACGGGCAGAAACATAAAGCCCTCCCCTTGCCCTATTCAAAGCAGTCTTATCAATGTGGGCAGGTTGATTTCACATATTTGAATAGTTACTAATTTGTATGTGACGTAATACAGCTAAGATATGTCACAATGCCCAAACACACACTAATATTTTGTGCTGGACCAGTTCAAGCCAGAGCTGAACACACCTAGTCAAATGAAGCTCACAAAAGGATCAACTATCGGAAAACACAGGAAAAGAACAACAATCATTTGCAGACAGTCCACTAAATAATTAGATCACCAAATGTTTTTAATGTTATTCCAAACTTATAAATATATTCGAGAATTCATCATGAGAGCTTATGAGAGTAGTAGTGATTGCCAATTCACAAATTAACCTATCTTTTCAGTGAATTTGATTAAACATCATAAAAGTCTGAATTATTATTATTATTATACAAGTTTAACTGATCCAATTAAACTTTTCAAGTTCAACTCACTGACTCAATGATCTAGATAACAATTCACTCACAGCAAAGATTATCAGTAAACAATCGATCTGTTAGTCACAGCTATTAAATGACTTCAGAAGACTTGGAAAATAGCACACAAGTCAAACTACTTTTATTATACTTTTATGGTGCTTTTACTTCCTTTTTCTGAAGCTTGACAGCTTCAGTCCATATTCAATGCAACTTCACTGGGTAAAAAAAAAAAAAAAACAAACAGCAAATTTATCAACATTTCTCCTGTGCTTTATAGACTATAAAGTCAGGTTTTGAATGACATGAGGGTAAGTAAATGACAGAATTATTATTTTTCTGTGAACTTTTGCAATGAATAATGAATCGTTCTAGTTCATTTAAGTCACCAAGAAAATATAATAGCATAGGACTTCTTGTGTTTTTGTTCACAAATATTAAAGTGCTTGCGGTGATGAACATGTCAGAGCTGGACTGACAGATCTCACAACGTCACTACCTCCCGAAGACACACCTGTGAAAATACTGAACAGGTTGATCAACATGCCATGTTTTTCCACCCTTTTCACAGGTATGGGCTGACCCGAAACACTGAAACTACAACAATATAGCATGATTACAGCATGCACAGGACATAAACACCTGCAAGTGGCAAATTTACCCACAGCGCACACACAGAAAGTGTTTAATCTCTCTTCATCTTGAATTTACACATACACATGCCAATTGTCAGCTTGTGTTTCAGTGATAGTGAGAGTTTATGCTTCACTCATGAGGGTGATTCTGACTTTTTAAGATCAGATTATAGTTTCATTGCAACTCACCTCTGCTCTTTCTTCATTTATTGGCTCTTATCTAACTTTAATTTCTCACCTGACAAAGAGCGCATAGCTAATTCATGATTTTTTTTTAATATTCAATGCATTTTCACAAACAAGACATATTCATATTCAAGCCAGGCATGACTGTATGATAAATGTTATTAAGCTATTATGTCAACAACGTGAATCTTTTTAAAATAGCCATTCACATTGAGTTTCATACTGGCTCAGTTGAATTTAAATGACTGGTTTAGTAATACAAGCCTGTTTTACAAAAATATGTGGATATGAGACCAGAGGACAATAAGATCTGCCAAAATCACCATCTAGTGAGCCATAAACAGTGGTTGGACACATTCTGTTATAGCTAAACCACAGCTATTTTCACATTGGCGGAAGGTCAAGTATATTACCGAACATTGTAAGTTGAGAAAACCAGAACTTACTTGACAGTCACACGTGTGGAGAAGTCTTGCAGGTCCCCTGGGTGGAAAAGTTGGGCTTCTATTAGTCCAAGCTTTGAACAGGCTTTTTGGAAGAGGTTGATGTTGTCCTGTCGACAGAGAATATGTGTCCACCTTCTGAGTTAGACAGCACTCATACAGGAATTATTTGGCACACAGTCCAGAAATCATTGCTTCCAAAGTTCAGTCCAGTGAGCTGAAGCAGTGGGAGGAGACGAAAGAGGGCAGGTGGCAAATAAAAAGTGACACCACAAGAGCAAAGAATAAAGGCAGGATATCACTGATTGACCTGTGACTGTACCTGTGAGAGCAGCAGTTTGGCCTCGGGGCGGTGCAAAAGTATGACAGAGAGTGTCAAAGCCACTAGTACCCTCCCCCACACATGTACGGCAGTCACACAAACACACACACGCACTTTCTTTGCATTCCCTCTAGACTAACCCAAACACATACCTGCATGTGAACAAACATATAAACTCAAGCATACTCTCACTTTTCACACCCAGAAACTGCCACACAAATCTCTCAGCAGAATATTTGAGGAATCTTCAGGGCGGTGGATTATTTTGGAGACGGGGTTGCCATGAAACATAGGTGACTGAAACGACAAAGTATTTCCCCCAAGCAACTGTTAAAATTGCTCGGCGGATGGGTGAGGAAATGCTTTTAATATTAAGGAAACTAAAGATCGTGTGTGTTCATTCACATACACATCCGATATGTTGAGAAATGTAGACTATCATGCACTGAAGTCGTGCTATGACATTATTTCAATTAGACTTGATCAACCATCTGGATGATAGTTCAGAGCGTGCAGCCCACCCTTTCCTGCTTTCCCGCTTGCTCTGAAATAATCACAGGGTGCTTTGGCCTATATTTAAACAGCAAACATGCTTATTAGCAGATGGCAATGAGGAGCTCTACTTCTGAATCACCTCCTCGTCTGCTGTTTAAATCCTTTCCCGAGGTGCAAGGTCAAAGGTCTCAACCTGACCCTGTGTGTGGGAGTCAAAGGGTCTGTTGAAGTACGTTATCATCTGTGTTTAAAGGTGACAAATGAGATACACCGCACTAGGGCTGACTTCTAATAGTCGAGGATTCGACGATTCGATTCGGAGAGGTCTGATTCGACTATGAACCTCATAGTCGAATAGTAGGGAAGTGTTAATTAACCAATAGGGGTGTGACGGTTATTATATAACCATGAGACCGACAGTTATAGATGAACACCGTCATTAGAACTCCATAACCACCAAAACCGTGCTATTAAAATATTTTTTACAATTTTTTTTTATCATAGAGAATGTTTAAATACTACTATCAGCTGACGAGGGAAACGGAGGCGGAGTTAGTGGTGGTTCGGAGGCTGAGTGCTGGAGATGATTCGGGAGAGGTCTGTGCACCTTTACCGATCAGAGCGCACGCTGACACGGAGCCTTGTTTATACCAGACGCAAAATCTAACGAATCAGATTCGACTATGAAAATCCTTAGTCGAAAACAGCCCTACACCGCACAGAACATGAATGTCAACAGCAAGACGACTCTTATCGTTTGTTCTGTTCCTCAACCAAATTCTCACACTCCAACAGCTTGATCAGTGTCCTTAACCATTAACCTAGACTTATGCAAAATATCTGAGATGTGAAAAGGTCCAACTAATCACCTGTTTACCTGAATGCTAAATGTCTTGAAGCAGGTGGTTAGGAACAAACACACTATTACATGTTTAACCTTTACTTGGAAGTTTAAATTACCTACAATTACTCAACAGGGCATGTTGGTTAAAACAGTAATGTTTGTAAATAAAATAATTTTGCACAGATAGCTTTGGGACAGTGAAACTGAATTTCTAACTTTGCAACCAGTGCGCACACAGTAATCCTGTCAGAAATACTCATTCAGCGATTACAACCATCAGAGAAAAACTATCAAGCTTTCCTTCAAATACTTTTTTTGCAACTGCTGGTTGTTGGTTAGTTGCACAGGCATTACTGGTGATATGTATGTAATCTGAGGTATGCTAAAGTTCAATTATTGTGATAAACTGTGTCAGCATAGATCAAGCTCTCATATGAATCATGTTGTTTTCAGTAAACTATTTAGGCAATAATGCTAAACGTAATTACAAGTTAACACTTGGACATTATGGGTTTAATTAAAGTAAATAATAAAATATAAATGCTTAAATGCACACTTTTAAGAGCAAACAAACCTGGTGGCCTGTGGAAAATTCTATTCAAATAATCAGTTCTGCCAATTCTCTTTTCACAGTGGTGAGACTCATTGCAAATATATCCATCCAGCTCAATTATAGGGGGGTTTATGAAGGGCTGTGCTCTACAGAGTCATCTCTCTGCTAAACCTCAGCCCAAAGCCCTGCCAGAATGACTTTTCTAATGTGGCCGACCAGCGTGCCCCACAAGTGTAGGCTTCCTCTCTTCAAATTGTTAAAAGTAGGATCAGCTATCCGGGGAAACACAAGCGTAAACCACGGCTCCGGATTTGATGGAACTATGGGAAAGTGATCCAGAGATCAACCAAAGCCAAACCTTGAGTAGAGTTTAGTGATTCAAAGCCAGAGTCGCTACACAGTCCACAAAACCAGAGATTTTCACTCTTGCACTAATGAGCCTTGATTTAACAAAATATAAAACCTCAGTATTAGAATAAAACTGCGTTTAACAAAAGCCAAGCAGCCAGAAGGAACAATAATGGTGCTGGGAAGATTTCAGAGGCTTGAATGAGCCTTTTTATTCTGTGGAAAAAAAATCTTTCATCAGTCATAAACATAGTTGGAAAGTGCATTATGTTCTTTTGCATCTTACGGTTTGCTGGTAGCTCAGAAACAGCTCTCTTATGGACACATTTTACAGGCTCAGCAGTTTTTAGCCAAACTAAAATATAGTCATAACTATGTGTTTTTCTTTGCATGCCTTTGCTTAGCCCGTGCCATGTAAGCCCTCAATTGTGAGTTTAGGCTCGATAGGTTTTGGGGTTGGAAGCATTTTATGGAAATACCGCTGTGATGCTGTTGGACATGCAGATGCTCATCTAAGCTTACCTGGGTCAAGAGTTTTAAAGGGCAATGGGAAATAAATTAGCATGTTTTGCATTGATTAGGCCAAAAAGTTTAAATAAAAACAGCTTAATTCAGGCCCATATGCCACTTGTCTATGATCTTGAATTAAAAAGCAAGAGCATAGACCATAGCAAGAGCAAAGAGTAGGTTTTTGTACTGTCCAAGTAATATTTTATATTATTTCAAAATCTAATTTCCCCTTCTCTACATGCATGCGTATGGATCGTTCATAATAGAAAATTGGAATGCTTCCTGTTTGGAAAATAGTGACAAATGATTTTTATTAAATAACAGGCAGAAGTAAATCAACTTTTTGCAATTCACGCTAAATATCCATGTACATGTCAACCATTTAGTAAATCATTCAAACTTCTTTTTAAGAGTTAAAGTTATTATCAGGATGGAATACTACAGCAAAAATCCTGTATGCATATCAAAGTACAAAACAACAACAACAACAACAACAACAACTTACCAAGCCAGCAATAGGTGTGGATAATCTGTTTAATTTCTTGATAATGCCAGGCTTGATCTTGTTGATCAGTCTAGAAAAAGAAAAGCAGAACAAAAGTCAACACAAACAATTACATTGCGTATCAGTTGCCAGTTTATGGCTCTCTTTAATTCTGACCATCTGACTTCAGTTTACAAAGCCATCTAATGCCCTGAAAAAAAAAAAAACAGCTCTCAGTGGAAACAGACATCAGACAATAGCCTCCAAGTAAGTCTAGTTTTGTGTGTAAAACTGGTTTGGGGAAATACACAGAAATATTGAAGTGCAAAATACAAGGCATGCGGCTGAGTGATGAGCATGAAATAATAATGTGAGGTATGTGAAATGTGAGAAACTTGATTTCTGACTGATGTGCATTAAAGGGAGAGGCAGTCATTAACAGTTTTATGACTCATCTCATACAGTGTATTTTCTCTCATTTAGTGATGCGCAATTCCTTCTGTGGTAGAAGAAAGACAGTGAGTAAAAAATGACAGGATTTTTATTTTGGGTAAAAACTTTAAGGGAATAACATAGCTGCCATTTTTGTTACAGGTCAATACATGCTTTAGAATCAATATCAAAGTCATGTAGTGTATTTAATAACATGCTAAAAATAACAAAATAATGTGCAAATATGTGATTGGTTGAATGCTGAATTTAACAGTAACATTTACAATTAAAGGCCATTAAAATGTAGAATCTGATTGGTTAATGAAGCAGCGGCATGCAAAAAGTCGTGTCATAACATGATGTGTGCACCCGTTTAAAAGTGTCACCCCGGCCCATAGCCATTATTTAAAACAGTAATATCCTATACTAAACCTAAACTTATATTGACAAACTATACATCATTTGAAAGCTTACAATCTCTAGTTTTCATATTTGTTGATTGATTTTCACTTTGACACTTAAAGGGTTAAAATAAATGACTTTTTAAACACCAGTATATATACTAATATATGGAGCTAGACCTACACAAAGCTTTTTAAAATTCGATTGGTGGCACAAAAATGTTTTTTTTTTTTTTATAAAAATAAAAAAGTATAGAGGCCTACAGTATCTAAAGAATATGTAGTGTTGGCCATTTCTTCTCTGTCTGTAA
This sequence comes from Tiaroga cobitis, assembly GCA_030578255.1. NCBI lineage: Eukaryota > Metazoa > Chordata > Actinopteri > Cypriniformes > Leuciscidae > Tiaroga > Tiaroga cobitis. The sequence continues at coordinate 28,081,116 of CM060599.1, forward strand.
TCACTAAAACACATACCCATTCACACGTCTAAGAAGTATTTGGACACTCTTTAACCTAAAGTCAAGCCTTTGCTGTGCCGACTCCAGCAGTAGTTTCACAGGACTCTTTGTTTAGACGTGAAATCCAGAGTGACAGTGTCCTCAGGTAATGTAGGCTTTTGTTAGTTCATGTGGAAATAGCTAAGCTAATGGCTCGGTATACAGACTGAAAGCAGGCAGCATGAGAGCGCAGGAGAAGGACGATGACATTCTGCACTGGACTGTGGTAATTAGTCTGCTGAATCACTCGACTGACACCAGCGTGTCAAACTGGCCCACGCACTGCCCCAAAACCATCCAGGCAGTTTCAGAAATGTGCTGAAATCCCTGAGCTTGCAGCATGTCACCGACCCAACGCTCTCTTTACATAAACAGCACAAGAGGCCCGAGAGCTGAGAGTGCTTCTCCCCGTGTGCCTGCCCTCTGCTCAGGTTTCTGAAACCGGCTAGAGTAGCTGGCACTATGGATCACCTCTTCCCAGCTGTCCTTTTAAATGCTCTGCCATCCATGTTGTTTTCCTCTGCTGGGCTTACTAATGCTTCCTGGGATGGAAGAGTCTCTGATTGTGACAGCAGGGTACAAATTATTTGTTTTAAAAATAGCTGCATGGCATCATGCATGTTAAATGTAGCTGTCATGCAGCTGGCATTAAATGCAAATTCCAAATGAAAAAGTTCAGGTAGTGTTAGCTTGCATCACATTTCAGCCAACAGGTAAAATATTGTTTCAGTGCATTATAGAAAAGTAGTTAAAGGGATAGCCCCAACATAGGCTTACTGGGAAAATGTGCCTCTAACCACATTTTTGCAACTTTTATTCCTTCTCGCATTTCAAATTACGATTACAGCGGAAGATTTTTGATTAATAGACTTATTTTTGCACGGTTCTCAAACACTTTTACTATGCTGCATGATTTGTAAACTACATCATTTTGAGCTCCATTGGCTTATATGATGTAAACTTGATTGGTAACTTACCTGGTACTGCATTTCATTTGCAATGCAGAACGCGCGAGTATAAGTCCAGTGAAACATAAGTCATAAAAGAGCTCAAAGTCTTGTAGAAGCAGGCTAAATGGTCCCTTCAACACAGTCTTGACAGTGATGCATTACAAGTAATGCGAGTTAAGAAATTAGATGACTTTTTTCAAGCAACTAGTAAAATAAAGGGATGGTCACACTACACTTTTTGTCCAATTGACTTCCATTCATACGGAGTTTCAAAGTTCAAGTTTGGTGAACTCTGACCTGCAAATTCGCATCACGTGAAGACGTGTGAAAAGTAGAAAATCGATAGGCCTACATCTCAGTGACCTCGTCTTGGCTGAATTAAAAGAATGATATTTTTGCAGTAAAGTTGAGTAGATCGTATATTTTTACATTTTGAATGCATTACTATTTGTTGTATGTTGAATTCATGTTTATAAAAAAGTCACTGCACAGCATGACGTCACGTCACGACTGTTGCTGTGTCTAAAGAAATTTTCCATGCTCAAGTCCAGTGTGACCGCAGTTTAACACATTACTTTTAAAATTACAAGTTACTTTTTCAAATACGTATTGAAAGTTACTTTGTTTTCCCATTCATTGACTGACACATCTCCTGTTACTATGTTGAGAGAAATCGGGAGTAAGTGCAGAGGCGTTGTGTGTAACATGATGGGTATTGTAGTTCTAGACTGAATGCGAGCAGGCATTTACGCATCTCACCTGTGACTTGCACAAATAAAAGCAGATTTAGTATTCCTCAAAATGAATAAAAACAGTGAAATGCATTTCAAACTCAGAATATTTTACAAAGCTGCAATAAATAAATATGTTAAATAACACAAATAAATGTATAAACCAATCAATGCCTTTGCTACTGACCTTCGATGATCCAATTCAACCATACTAATAACCAAAATGACTTTAGATAAACATCACATGTCTTTCTTTTTCTTTTATTGCTGAAGTAAGAGTGTTGAACTGTACAGGAGTGAATTTGCATTTCCTTTAGCCTGAGGCTTATTCATTTCACTTTTGGCCTTTAGATTTGCCAAAAATATATAACTATTATTAAAAAAACAAACAGGAAAATCCGTGAGAAAAATTAATGAAAGTAACTTTAAAAATTAACTAAGTTGCTACTTCATAAAAAGTAACTAATTGCGCTTTTCCACTGCGCCTTTGAGGTTCCAAGCATACCGTACCGATACTAAAATGTGACGTGAAAACACTACAGATCACTGATTGGTCAGAGAGAACCAAAGCCATTGGATTTGCAACACGAGACACCAAACCCGCTAGATTTAAATAGTCAGCAACAACCACCCAAGTATTATTTGTTCGCAATATTTTTATAAACGACTTGCTTGAAAAAATTAAAAAATAAACTCGTAAAAAGAAATGGCTGAATCGTGGTGACTGGTCATTAGACGAGGTGCAGACCCTCTCGTTGGTAGCCAAGGAGCGGATCCAACGAGAGCTGGATATTGCGACCAGGAATGAAAAAGTTTTTCATAAACTTTAATGAGCAGCCTATAATCACCCACTTTGAAGCGGTACTAAACTGCAGTGGAAAATCAAACCGAGCCGAATCGTACCACGCAGTGGAAAAGCAAAGCAAAGCAGAGCCTTACTATGACGTGGAAAAGCACCATAAGTAACGCAATTCGTTACTTTTTAGGAAGTAAATGTAATGCAATATTGTTGTAACGCATTAAAAGTAACTTTCCCCAACTCACACTTGCTTTTGTTAACACTATTGCTTAGGTTTAGAGTATGGTTTAGTTTAGGAGGTGTGTTTTATTTTTATACCTTTTTTTGTCCATACAATGAGTCAAAGGTCAGTGGGGTCCAAAATTCTAAATTCCAAAAAGGGCATAAAGGTAACATATTATATGAATGTCATTGCTTAACATTATGACACAAGCACCAATGAGGTTTGAGATTGAAGCACTTAATTCTTGCTCTGTTGATCATGCAAAGTAATTTTTGATTCAGGAGACTTCATTTAAACCAGTTTACTTTTACGTTACCTTTATGTACTTTTGGAGCTCAAAACTTTTGGCCCCCAACTGAATTTAATAGTATGGGGAAATAAATCAGACTTTCTTCAAATTTTCTTACTTTGTGTTCCATAGACGAAAGAAATCATACAGTATTGGAACAACATGAGGGTGAGTAAATTAAGACTGAATGTTACCTATTTGAATGATCTGTCCTTTAGGACTGTTTACATTATATTATGTTTGTGGTGCACAAAAAGTGCAATGAATATTAAAAACCATTACAGAACGATAGCCTAAGCCACAACATTATAGCAGAATCCTTTTCATGGTTTAAGCAAGAAAAACAGAAAAAAAAAATAAAAAAGTATAAATAAACATAGCTTTACTTACTCACACAACAGAAGTCCATTCTCCAGAGAACTCCGGAAATTACTGCTCCCAAACTTCTTCTTAGTGACTGCCTGCGAGACATGGACAAACACAGGAAGCACTAAGAACCAGTGAGTGGGAAGGTAGGATGTCCAGGGAAAGGAGAGGAAAGTTGTTCTTCCGAGCTTTGAGTCCAAGCGTCTAGCACACCAGTACAATAACACAGCCACTTTTGGAGAATCGTGGGTTATTCAGTAATCAGAGCTGGAGCCCAGTGGCCAAACCACAGAGAACGAGAGCATCTGGAGGAATGTCACAGTTCTACGCACAGCTTCATGCCTTTCCAATGATCTCAAACTACTCCTGCAGGATACAGAAGGCAGGGAGGCAGCCCATTGTTTTTTCTCACACACAGGGAAGCATTTATGTTGTGTTTATTCCCTCAGACTACACTGTTACAATGTGAGCCCTGTTGCTCCACACCTCATATAACATAATCTATGACTAAAGCCCTTTTTCCGATGCAAATGTTTTCAATTTCCAAGTTTAAAGCCAGTAAAAACATTTGACAGAGTTTAGCTTTCATGAGACAATGTCATTATGAGTAGTAGTAATACTTTAGGTATGTTTTATAATATGCTACTGGTATAACATTAAATTTAAGAAATTGACTACAAACAATCAGGTCAGACATACTGTATTGTAATCGCCAAAACGGTCTAGTTGCAAAAACAAAGTATGCAAAAGATATGAAACCTAGAGATGTCAATAAAGGGTTACCACTTATTGATGTCTGTAGCGTAGAACAGTACGCTCTTAAACTGCTTCTTGACTGTCACTCAAAAACATGGCATGTATTCAGAGGGTGTGGAGGGCCTTACATGTAAAAGGACTCTGGTTATGTTGAGATCAGCATTGACTGCGAGATTTGAACCGCAATTGTTCTCTTTTAGAAGCAGAACTTCAAAGGACACTTTCTATGTCTGCTGAACAAAACAAGGACAAAAATAATGTATGGACAAATATTATGATCCTATAGTACTAGATCCAGTTACACTACAAGTTACAAACTGAAGGTAGATTATTTCAACGGGAATTTTGTATTCCGTGTCACACTGATCTAAATCTTTCAAAACTTGAGAAAAAAATAACAAAATAATCTTATAATACAGCCAAATAGTTGTAAGTTGTCAGAATATTAAATATCAATGTTTTTGGAATGAAATGTCAAATAGCGTCCTGTCCCTTTCATGTACGTAGATTTATGTAACCATTACACAAACCCTCACAGATATGGAGTGTAAAGAGACAAGAGGTTAATCATATACAGTATGAAGCACATTCACACAGCATGGTGCAGTAAACATCAGTGTTCAATGACATATGAAATCCTGACCCCTGCTGTTCCTGTCATTGTAATGTCCATGATGGCTTACTGTTTTTAAACAGATCTCTGTAGCAGTTGGAGAACAATTTGAGAGCTTGAACAAATCCCTTACATAACCAATAAACAACTGAACAAAAATAATAAACTATATTAGTAGGCAACTATTAAATTATATACTAATTGTAAAAGGAAAAACTGAATTTATATAGCAAGAATCCATTCTATGGATCAAAAGTCACAGTAATAAAAGAATCCTGAAAAAAAAATATTAAGCAGCACAACTGTTTTCAACAATGATAATTATAAGAAATGTTTCTTGATCAGCAAATCAGCATATTAGAATGATTTCAGAAGGATCATGTGACATCATGCGAGTAATGATGATGAAAATTCAGCTTTACCATCACAGGAATAAATTACATTTTGAAATATATTAAAATAGAAAACAATTATTTAAAATTGTAATAATATTTCACAATTTTTTTTCACAGAGTTTTTATTACAAACTATTTGTCATTCAAGCTCACATAATATGATCACATACTAATTTAAATAGACGGTTTTGATAATGCAAGACATTATTTTAATTCAGCTGCACTTTTGCACACAGCGATTGTTCATTCATGAAGGAGCAATGAGGCATTCCAAGTTGTTTGGACACACGGAATGCCGCACATCGTTAATTGTGCCAAAGTGCTTTAATCGCTTTAATCTAATCTGTAAAACATTTTCAAAAAAATTACATTATGTACAACTACAAATTTAAACTTCAAATTAGATGACCCTGATTTACCTAAACAATAATGGATGAGATTTAACAAAACTTCTATTTAATATGATTTCACTAGAATAATGATTTAGCCACAGTGGCTAATGGCAACTTCCTACACTTAGATATACCAAGCAACTTCAGAAGGGTGGCTAATTTTAGGTTTGACTTTAACAAGCTGAGAACTCCCCTGGAGAAAAAACAGGAATGTCTCTGCCCACAGACCGGGTGCAAGAATGAGCACATGTGACAAACTCCAGATCGTTCAGCTGACTATAACACACACTCACACACTCAGACTCCAGCACTGTTCAGTGCGCCCTCACGCCTGACAACCCGCTAGTCATTCAGATTGGACGCTAAACGGCACATCACCTTCCTTTGCAGGAGAGCAATCGGCTTGGGGCTGAAACTGCCCTGCCAAGGTCCACTGCCCGTGACAATGAACCAGTGTGCATGTGTGAGAGACTGATGTCACACTGAAAGCATTTAGATTCACCCCTCATGAATTAAGAACAATATTTGTTCAGTTACAGCCAGTACTTTGGCCCTGCCATCTCCCGCTGAGAAGGGAATTCACAAGGATAGGAAAGTCCTAATCATTTGTTCCCTGGACTAAGTGGGTTCCAGAGGGTTTGAAAGAATAAACCCGGTAAAGCGTGTGAAAACTGTTGCAGGACTACTAGTTTTTCCACTGTGAGCTTGATGAAAAAATAAAATAGATAATTTTTTTTTCTAAAAAGTTATTTAAGGGATAGTTCTACCCAAAAATGTAAATGCTGTTGTAATTTATACTCACCCTCATGTCGTTTCAAACCTGTATGATTTTCTTTCTTTTGTGTAACATATTTTGAGAAATGTCTCACTGTTTCCCAATAGAGGTCAATGGCCACAAAATTGGTTACTAACATTTTTCAAAATATATTATTTTGTGTAACGAAGAAAGTCGTACAAGTTTGGAACGACAAGAGGGTAATTGATTGACGACATAATTTACATTTTTGGGAGTTATCCTGTTTAATGGAATCGTTTGTGGAATAAGATACAAAAATGCATTGTCATGTCCTCTTAATCACATACCCAAAATTCGTTGGTGGTGGACAGGAAGATAATAATTAATACATATGAAATATATATATTTTTTTTATAAATAATGAATAAAAGTTGTATTCGTTTCATGAATCAATATAAGATAATTATTTTATTTATACATTTTTAGAATAATATAATAATAAAAACCAAAGAGTATCTCTGTTTTGACCATGATATGAAGTGGGACAGGGTACTAGAAATGTTATTTGTGAGTGTGAGCTTTACAGGTTAATAAGAAAAGAAAAGAAAATCTTCCTTTTTTCTTAAAATAAAATTTCATATGAAAGTAAACAGTGGTACATTAAAGTGATTGTTCACCCTAAAATGTGAATTCTGTCCTCATTTATTCACCCTCAGCGTTTGGTAAAAGTAAACGAAAACAGACAATTATCTCAAACTTGCAGTAGGGGTTTAATCTTCAGCTGGCTGGCAGGAGTCACGTGACCTGCCAGTGGCTGGCTGGTGGCTGACAAGTCAGCCGTGGCAAGTTTCAGCAACCATTGATTTTTTTTTTGGGCAGATTTTGTGTTTTGTATTCCTCCCTCTCTAGCTCTGGTGAATTACATTAATTTATTATTGTGCATCTCTTGATATGATTATGTTCTTTTACATGATTGGTGTTTTAGAGAATTTTATGGTAATTACAATAGTCAGATAGCCTTGATCACGACTGGCTGCTTACTGACGCTTTCCTGGCTGCTCAATCCAGCCAGCCGCGGTTGAGCTGTAACGCATTCCCGATCACTCTCGCAGCAAGGAAATATATTATTTTATAATTTTTATATTATCTTATGAATACATTAATTTACACAATCGACATTTTAGAGAGGTTTATCACAAATAAAGTGGTCAAATGGCCGTGATCCCTACTGGTTGGTTAGTCTTACGTTCCAACTCACTCTCATTCCAAGGAATTAGTTTTCGCCACTCGTGTTTTACGCCTGTAATAAAATAGGCCAAGCTGCAAACTCCAACAAACGTGTGCTGAATTCCTTAGGCCTATGTGATGAGTTTTGTGTTTTATCTTTCATAGGCCTACTTTAATCTGATGCTCATGGAATGTTTTTCTTTTTGTGGCTTTATTATAATTGAATATATATATATATATATATATATATATATATATATATATATATATATATATATATATATATATATATATATATTATATACTCGACTCGTAGCTCATCCGCGGCTTGCTGGATTGAGCGGCCAAAGAAGCGTCAGTAACCAACCGGGGCTGAGGGCTATCTGACTGTTTTAATTAGAATAAAATTCTCTAACACACCAATCATGTAAATGAACATCATTATACCAACAGATGCACAAAAATAAATGAATGTAATTCAGCCAGAGCTAGAGAGGGAGGAACACAAAATCTGCAAAAAAAAAAAAAAAAAAAATCAATCAATGGTTGCTGAAACTTGCCAAGGCTAACCGTCAGCCAGGTCACGTGATCTGCCAGCCAGCTGAATATTGAACCCCCACTAAAAAACTAATCATGAACAGAGACAAAACGATTTAGCTATTCACCATCACGTTTTTGAAGACACTTTTGTATACTTAGTTATTACATTTTGCATGCAACACAAATGTTATTTTTTGTCAGCTTTTTTATAAATTCTAATCATTGTTAAAGACGAATTCAACAGGTGTGTCTGGGTATAATTCAACATGAGTAAATTAACATATTCAGTGATTTGTCGTTTTAGTTACCTCGCAGTGTCAATTGTCATTTTCCCAAACTAAATTTATTTAAATGAGAGCACGGCACGGGAAAAAGTGACAACAGTTCTTACCTCAATCCATCTCTGTGCTTCTGAGTAAGCAGCTGCGCTCGCCACTCCATCACCGTTCTTAAGTGGTGAAGCTGCAAGGAAACGGACGTCTACAATCAAAGAGCCAAGACGCGAGAGTGCTGTTCTACGGTACCGCGTCGCGTGAATATTTTTAATACTACCTGCTTTCTTTAAAAAAAAAAAAAAAAAAAAAAAAATGAAGTCAGCCGGTGAAACGCTTTTCATATTCGACTACCAGTTTCAAAACTATCACTCTATCGAACGTCAACGACCGTACAGGACGCAGGATAAACTCTTAAATCTCCCCTTGTTTTTTTACCTACTCAAGAGAAACTTTAGAGTTGTGTTGTGTAGGCTAGTACTTTATACGCCCCCTAGTGCGTCAGGATACACACCAGAAACCACCGTCAGGTTAGGTTACAGGTGCCAAAAGTAGGATTAAGCGCCACTGGAGACAAAAACAAAAACATATTTTTCATGTTTACAAGTACAGAGTGAAAACAGTTAAAGATCATAGTGCATAGCTTATGAATAAAAATCTTAAATTGGATCTAATTTAAGCAGAGGGTGGCGACTTGTATTTCTCATCACAATAGGCTACAATTTAAATACTTTTAGCCTATTCATCATTTTGATTTTCAAAGTGCAAGTACATATTAGTTAATATGCAAATAAGGGATGAATTTCAGTCAGCTAGTCATTCTGACTAAATTACAATTAACTAATAATACAATTATTTTCATTACGTGAGAAGACCGATCTTCCAGATACACTGAACCTATCAGCATTTATTTTGTAATAATAATCAGCTGACTGTACATTACATGCTTATTTCAAGGGTATTTATCAAATAATTCGCAAATAAATCATCACAGCTATGTAGGACACAAAGGTGTCTTGAATTTCCATGGACAGCAGTCATTATTCAAACATGTGACCCCTAAATGTGGTATAAAAACAATGAATTTATCTTAAAAATAATTAAATCTTACATTCAAATATCAATCTGAATCAATTAATGTGGTCAACATTTTAATTACTTTTTTTAGATAACATGCTCTTTTGAAGGGGAAAAAGTATGGATGTAAAAAAAGATAGAAATTAATCATTGCTTGAGTATTCACAAAGTGAACTGTTGTCACTGATAATACAGCAATAAGGCCACCATGAGATGAAAACATTGGACATTTGTTCTTTATTCTCTTAGTCTTAACTGATTTTTTTCTGTATTCTTGAGAAAACTGTATTTAGAAGTAGGACACCATATGAAGTGAAACTCTGGCATCGGGCTAACAGTTCTGTGAGAACAGTACATTTATTTTTGTCAAAATACGATGTGTACATATTCATCATGAGAACTTTTATTTTAAATGGCTTCTTTTCTGGCAGAAAAACAACACCCTTAGGTCAATTTGTATCATTAACAGAATACATTTCATATCATTTTGGAGAAATGAACACAAAAAAGTATTTTAGTCAGTGTCAACATTCAGATACAAAAATGTTTATGTGCATGTACATTTCTTGATATTGGCTAATTCTAATTAGCTTCTCATTTGCCTTGTGGTCAACTTTCGACAAACTTTTATTTTAATCAGTCAAAATTTAACCTATACTGTATAAATGCTAAAGTTTTAAAGTATTCAGCACTTCTGAATGATTGGCAGTTTTTCTTTCAGGTACAATAAGAACATTTATGCTTTGGAAAGAGCCACCACAGTGAAGCGGAGCTCCTGGGGATCACGTGCCATGAACTTTTTGCAGACCTCTGCAGAATCCTGTGGATCAAACACAATTTAAACAATGCCTACGAACAAAAACAAGTTCCACATATAAAACCTTGTCAGAGAGAGTCTATACAGCTATAGAAAGTCAATGAGAAACATCACACCTCAAGAAATTTGTCGTCTGTGGTTTTCCCATGAACAATTGGAAAAGGTTTACGTCCATCTGAAACACATCAACAAAACATTAACACCTGTAATAATTATGAATAAAAATATGAAGTATATTTCTATAGGTGTTGATACTGTTAATCGTTACATTTTGTTTGCAGAAGTGACAAGCACCTAAAACAAAATGACAAAAATATATTTATTAAAATGTACCTACCCAGTTCATATAAATATCCCTCAACGTTGACAAAGGCAATGAAATGCAAATCCACTTTTTCATCTAAACCTGGAGCCTATAAAGGTGAGCAGAACAAAGAAGTTAGCAGGTTAGACTTTTTCTACGACACTGGAATGGAGTAGTAACAAGGCATAAAAGCAGAACTGAGATCCAACACAAAGAGAATGCTAAAGGCCTCAGAATCAGAGAAAACAATAAGGTCATTAACAATTAGGAAAGTCATCTCAGTCCTTTGAAAAGACGTGAAGCCAGATTGGAAGGGGTCTTAAAGGTTATACTGTAGGTGACTGCAGCAAAGATTTTTGGGTGTGCAATTTCAGACACATTTAAAGTAGGTCTCATAGACAGAAGGAATTTTCAAGTTCAAAGGAACAAAGGCAGAAACTAGATTTATTAAGTGGAAGATGAGGACAGTGATAAGCTGTTATATACGTTTTTTTTTCTTGTTTTTTTTTTTTCCTGGCGATTGCATTTTGGCTTCAAAGATCATAAAAGTTGTGTTTTTGTGGGAAAATTATCTTGGTGGACAAAATGAGCAAGCATCAAACTTTTGCAGTTCACAGGGCTTATATTTTGTGCTAATTGAAAAGCCAATGGGAAAATCCTTTTGGGTTTTTGTCAAGGGAACCAGTGTGATGCTAACTTCCAGGTTGGCCTACAAAAGTAGGTAATCATTGCAACACTCTACTGTTCCACCCTCAAGCCAGTGGGGAAGTTAATGTTTTTGATCAAAGATTAGAGAGCACATGAACTTTAAAGAAATAAAAGGATAAATCATTTACAATAAACATTGCAATATTCCATAAAAACAATAAGAATTGTCGATTTTGATTTCATGGTGACTTTAAATTTTTTTCTCCATATCAGAAAACCCAGATATGCAAAATGTGTTGTGTTAATATATGGGTCCGGAATTTATTATAAGTTAAACAAACAAATTGAGGCTTGGCCTCTTTGTCTGTTTTTTAAAAGAAACAAGGACTAACACTTCAATATTTCCAATATAGTCTGCATTTCAAAATGTCTGCTACTACAACTAAAGAAAAACATAACATGGAACATTCAGCAATGGGATAAAACTTCAAAATGTGTGTACTGTAGATACTTGGTACTGTTTTGAATGCTGTATTAACAACTAATCAACTACTATATTTAGCAAATACCAACCTCTGTTTGTCCTTCCTGAGCGCTTGACTCATGTGTTACTCGGATACTCTGAAATCATAAAAATATCAGAGGTTTGCTGAAAACAGTCAGAAGTTTTTTTTAAACTTCCAAAAACAGTTCCGGTTGCAAGCTGATGCACTAAAATACACAATATTTTATCACCTCATCTTTTTCAAGGAAAGCTGCCTTTTCTTCTGGGCTCATCTTTGCAGACTGCAGTAAAAATGCCTTAAGGGGTGAATTCGGCTCTGTAAAAGAAGAATTTCATGAACATACCATAAACAAATATATTAAACATACAAATAAACTGACTAATAATATACTTTTCAAAATAAGGGAAATCATTCTGAAAATGAGCAACTCATATATTTACCAAACTCCAGATGCCTTCGATTGTTTGCCACGGCATGAATCAGCCCTATTGTACCACAAGCATTGCCGATGGTTTGTTTCATGAAGTACACATCCGAGGACACCTCTTGTCCTTGTGCCTTAATTTTTGCCTCCTCTTCCTGTCTAAAGGTTTCATACTACATTGAGGAAAAGAATTATATTACTAAAAATAAATCTACAGTAAATATCGTGTTGTAAAAAATAATAATAAAAATAGAAATGACGAAGATGCTTCATTCTGCTGACTGATTATGAATATAGTCTTTTCATACGCGAGTAACGTTGGTTTTGCTATGTTTCACAGAACTAAGATATGCTGTTGTTACAATGTGAGCTACAGTAACAGGACAGTTTTGAGTGTCATTGGCTGCGTTTACACTTGGCATTAACATGCGACCTGTATCCGGAAGTTGTCCACATACACATTGAAAAAAAGGGTAAACACGTTTCTGATTGGAATGTTATCCGATCAGCGTGTCCTGGTCCAGAGGTAGTCGAGGATGCATTGTGATCGGATCTCAGTGTAATGTAAATGCAATCCAGCCATCGTTTCTACATTCAGAGGGTGACGTCATAAAGAAATCCCCGCCCAGTCTCCCCACGTGGCTGTCAGAAAATAATGGACAGACGCAGTTGACAAGAAATTAAACTTACTTGAACCTTACAATAAACGTCCATCTTTAAAACTGTTTATTTAGACTTACATGATACTGTGTGTGTGTCATTTTCTTTGCAACATTATCTGAACAAGGCGATTGCCTGTACAATCACAGTCAGTCATGAGATCTCAATGAAGAGCTGGACGCTGCTTTGCCAAAGGATTAATTGGAATACACTTTGTATTTTTTAATGTTTTAAATTTTGTATGTTTTTATTGTTACAGCATGTTTATTAATCTCCCATTTCTATCAATATAGTCATAACCTTAAACCCTGACGATGATCGATGATGTGACTTGTTCAACATTATCAACCCAGTTATTATTGTATGATCAACTCTAAAAAGATTCCCCTTTCCAGCATGGTTGAAGAGTTCAAGTACTCTAAAGTAAGGTAACAGAGTCCGGTGATCCATGCGTTTCCCAAACAGCTCCTACCCTGGTGACCGGAAGGAAATGGAACCCAGCTGAAGCCACTCACCAGGCGAAGTCAGACCTCAGGCACAGAGACATCATTGGAAATGTGCAACAGTGGAGAGGCGGCCTCGGAACTGGAGAGAGCAGACCATCGTGGCATAGAGCAGCTCCAGCTCAGCTGCGACGGCTGGTTGTCGAGGAGGTGCGACGGCACGAGCAGACAACGAGGTGTGCAAAGGCTGTCTCAGAAGCCAAGCAAGGGCAGTGGATGAGATGGGAGGGAGTTGAGAGGTGAAAGTTCTCTTGGAGGGAGCTGATGAGCATGGAAACATTTCACATCAGCTTCATCTTACGTGCAACGTACGACGTCCTGCCTTCCCCCTCAAACCTCAACCAGTGGTATGGAGAAGACCAACGTGCCCCCTCTGTCCATCCCCCGCAAACCTCAAACACATTCTGGTTGGATGCAGGACAAGCTTGTCACAAGGCCGCTATACCTGGCGGCACAACCATGTCCTGAAGTGCCTAGCAGCCACCTTGGAGTGCAGACGACTAAAGAACAATGCCCTGCCTCCTCCATCATTCATATGCAAGGGAGTTCATTCGTGAAGGGGTAAAGACAGCCAAAGGCTATACAACAACGGTTATCAGCCAGCTCGGAAAGGCTCGAGACTGGAAATTGGTGGCAGATTTGAACCAAAGGCTTTACTTCCCTTCTGAGATTGCCACAACGAACCTAAGATCAGACCTCGTGCTCTGGTCCCAATCACTCTACATCGTATACATAATAGAGCTTACCGTTCCCTGGGAGGATGCTGTAGAGGAGGCATTTGACCGCAAGAGACTTAAGTACACCGAATTGGCAGCTGATGGTGAGCAACGCGGATGGAAATCCAAGGTTTGCCCAGTGGAAGTCGGCTGCAGAGGCTTTGTGGGCAAATCTACCATCAGGCTGCTTAAGGAACTGGGAGTGCGAGGCCAAACTCTACGTCAAACCATCAAAGCCCTCTCAGGTGCAGCAGAAGAAGCAAGCCGATGGATATGGGTGAAAAGGGGAGACTCCAACTGGGCCCCTAATACCACCTGTGGCATGTAAGGGTTGAAAGCAGAGGGGGGCACACCTGGGATGCCAGTTGCTGCCGATGAGCCCTCTGAAGGTGTCGTGGGCCTATCATTGAAACACCAGAGAAGGGGGGTGCCCACCTGATGACCCCAATGAAGCTTAAACCCCCATTCTTATCCCACTAAACCATTACCACAGTGAGGAAATCATTCCGATGGATGCGTTGTTACCACTCAGACCTAAAACCTGTCACCACTACAGAGAGGAAACCACTCCGATGGATGCATCGTCACCACTCATAACACAGGTCTTAAACAGGGGATTGTTTCACCTAGTCCTAAGTCATAATTAATAGGTGTCCAGATTCTGCCGTTTTATACTTGTTACACATACAATATAAATGCTTTTCATCGTACAAGATTAATGTTGAGAAAATTTAATTGATAGATTGAGTACTCTATTTGTGATCAATTGTACTTTTGTTGAAAAAAATCACAAAAATTCCCTGCTGTGTGCACTGCCATTGATAGAGGGTAAAGTGAAAGTTGATTTACGCTAAGCCATTTGAAGCAACAAAAAAAAAAAAAAAAGGTGCGACCAAATCATATGCTGGTGCGACCAACTGAGAAAGTTGGTAGCACCAGGGCAACCAGTGGAAAAGTTAGTCTGGAGCCCTGCAATTAATGTTGCATTTACCTCATGAAAGTCATCCGTTTGTTAGTTAGCTTTAAAAAAACAAAAAAAAACTAGAGAGGATTATTTACTGTTAATTATATATGCATGTTTGAATAAATTTGCCATTAAGACAAGTGCTTATGAAAACTACCTTATATGTGTAACTGAGTTGTAAACATTTCAGCTTTTATTTGAGTGTAAATATTATATCTGGAAATAAATAGCAGTTGAATATAATAGCTCTGTTGTTAATTTTAACCTCTAATATTATAGTGTACCAAATGCGAAGGTTCTCTGTATAGTTTGCAGCATTATTTGGGAGAGATTTTTTATCCATAAGAAAAAACAAACTCGGTATTGGCTGAGAAATGTCATATCAGTACATCTCTAACACACATATATACATATATATATATATATAAAGGGAAAGAGTTGATGCCAGAAACTACCATATCCAGTTTCATGTCCACCATAATTTACAAACAGACAACTAACTATAAACACAGAGCTTGTTTACGGACATGGAGTCTATATGAGTGTAAAGTACAGTCATACCTTCTCTGTTATAGGGAAGAGCAAAAGTACAGCGCACACAGGCCTTGGCACCAAACTGAGAACTTCGGGCTCCAGACCGTACACGTCCCCAAACTGCCAGGTGGGTACCAAGCCAAGCTGCCGTAAAAACTTAAAAGTATAACACAACACGTAGATTAAATACAAATCATATAAGACTAGTAAAGGGATTTGAAGTGTACGAACATACATAGACACCAAAGGGCCTACACAATCCAAAAGCATTTCAATTTAAACATATGAATAATAAACTAATGTGGAACATAAAATACATTTTACATTAGTACAAATGCAATGAAGTTACCAACAATATACCAAGCGCAGTATTATTGATAAGCATGATAAATCAAAGTTGATAATTAGCTTTAACACAAGCGTGCTTTAATAAACCTGATTCATTCATTTGGCACAAGTTTTGTATCCTAGACACACCCAGATAGTCGAGACATCTACTCACTTGGTTCATAACCTGTAAAGCAGACACAGAACACAAAACAGTGTCATATAATATATGATGTAAAAGACATAAGTTGTAGCTTACCGTTCCTGCTAAAATGAACCCACGAACGATATAAAATTAAATGACAGGCGAAGGACCGTGAGATCGGGGAGAAATTCATACCTCTGGGTTAGCTTCCAGTGGTAACCAGCGTTGGCCCTCCATCTCAGATTAAGCCCCGTCTGATATCCTAAATAAAAAAAAGATGATATTGCTTCCACGAGCAATGGTGTGAATGCTTTGACAGCTGAGGAGGAAGTTCAATGGAATATGTGCGCACGCGCGTGTGTGTATGTGAATTCAGCGACTGGCTATGGAGGCTTAAATTCCAAAATAAAAGTCACAGTTACCATGGAAACGATCTTTTATATTAGGGACAACGTGCCTTTATGCGGCATCATTCGTGTTGTAGTATCACGAAGATGTTTGATAGTCTCACCACGCTTACATGCACACCAGTTTTCGATTAAAGTCGATATTGTGGTTAAACCTTTATTCTGAAATCTTCTATTTTTGTACTTTGTAATTATTTAATCCTTTACTTGCTTCTTCTTATTCTTTCATAAGGCTACTCTAGTTTTATGTTAGTGATATTATGACCTTTTCCAGGTCCGTCAGAAGTTTTGGTTAGCTGGTTAGTTCCTGTGATGTTGTAGGCTGTCACGCAACAGATTTAGTCCAGTGGGTGGCGGTATTTACTCAACAGTTGATTGTATAAACGCTATTAACCGCGAGCGAAGAAGAATTTTAAGATTCCGCGGCAATGTTTGGTTTTAAATTGGTATAAACCGGTTTAATTTGTATGCGCAGTATTTGTTATCCGAATAGAAATGCATTATAACAAGAATAAAGATAAACCACATCAAGCCTCGAGTTTGTCGTCTTCTTTTATTGCTGGTGAGTAACGTTAACGTTAGTCAGAATATAGCATCATATTCTTAACGGCTGTGTTTTATTACGACATTGTATAATCAGTCACGTCTTTTCTACAGCCCCCAATGATAAAAAGGAAAACATACGACTGGGCAAACAGACGGCGTCTGTATACGCAGCCAAGATAAAGACGAAAATACACAGTAAGAAATAAGTTACTCAGAAATGCCAAACAGGGTAATCTGTTTGCAGTAGGCTAAGTTACTTGTGCTCTTTTATAAGTTGACCATAACTTTTATTATGGCAATGAAGATATTAATAATGTTTTCCAGATACCTCATCATTCTTCAAGTTCTCTTTGAAAAGCAACAACAAGGCTCTGGCCCTGGCTCTGGTTGCCCAGAAGAAGAAGAGCAGGGAGCTGGAGGAAGAGGTGGTGCGCCTGAGGAAAGATGCGCAGGCCACTAATTTCGATCTTGCTTATCAGCGTCATAAAAACAAACAATTGGTGAGACTGTTAGATTGAAGTCTGGTTATATAGAAATTAATTATTCTGGCACGAAGGTTTGTTTTTGTAGGTTAGTTTCCAAAGTTAGGCACAAAGTCTCCTCTAAGACTCGTATATCATATTGAGCTTGTACTGTACTTTAATAACACTTTAAAGAACATGCATAACTTATTATTTTTATTTGTATTATTATTATTATTTTTACAATAGATGTAGTTAATGTAGTGTCTTTTCTTTCCCTAGTTTTCCATTATACGAGAGTTTTATGACTCTTCTCTTAACTGGATGACAAAGGCTGTCGACATTTTTTGTAATGATGAGGTAAGCTGTCAATATAATTTTCTAATAATTAAGTTATATGGCTATTTTTCTTGTTGCTAATAATAATCAGAATGACATGAATCATTATTATTTTAAAGTCTTCAGCCGAGCTTTGTGGATTGTTCACAAATAGCTAATTGTTAAATTATTATTGTTGTTCATTAATAATAATAATTAATATTATTTTTAAAGGTTCCAGACAGTATGGACACTGAACACAACACCAGTAAAGGAATGAGAACACAGTGTAAGCTGTTCATTATAAGTTTCCTTAAGAATGTCAGGCAAGGTTAATTTTGAAAATATATTCAAGTTTGAATGATTGGTACTGTTAGAAAAGCTATACATTTTCAATGTATCTTGATGAAATATATCTTGATGTTGTTATTTAAATTTTAATTAGCTATTTATTTATTTTTTCAGACCAAATGTTTGAAATGGAAAAAGAGGTTGAGGATTTGCCAGAGAGACCGTTGTGTCCACAGCAGGGCAATGTTGCATCTGTACCAGTGGATAAAGCTATGGTTAAAGAGCCTACGGTCTGTGATGTTCTCAGCCAAGAGAGAAACAGTTCAGCACAGCAAAACACTCTATATGACTCTGAAATGGAGATGACTGTTAATGACACTGCTGCTGAAATTGTAACAGTTGACACAAATGCAAGAAGAACCTCTACAGAAGAACATCAGGAAAAGAAGGATTTGTGTCATCCAGGAGGAGATCTTGAGCATGTATCTGCAGAGGAAGACTTACCAATTGAATTTAGTTGGTCAGATTATACATCAGCTGTGCCAAAAGAGTTGACCACTGTGACACAGGAGTGCTCTCCCACTGCTCCCACTGTGGTTAATGAGCATGAAACGGAATCAATAACTGCACGCAGGAAGACTCACGTCACCTCTCGTTGCACTAAAAGTAGCAGGCGCACATGTAAACGGAAAGAACCCAACCCTGATCCAAGGAAAATGTACCTTATCTCCCAAGATTCTTCTAATGACATTTTTAATGATTGTTTCAGTGATCTTGAGCTTCAGAATTCTGAAAAAAGAAAGACAATTTCTTTAGATGGAAATATTTCAAGTAAAGCTGCTCAAAACAAAGCAAAAGAGTCTCATGCTACCCAGGAACCTAGGAGAACATTTATAGTTCTAGATGAGCTAAGACCTCAGAAGAGCAGGAGGACCAAAGTCTCATCCCTTATGATGGATCACAGTACATTGTATGTGCATGAAACTGTTGAGTCTGCTGGTACTGTATGG
Source organism: Tiaroga cobitis (assembly GCA_030578255.1). Taxonomy (NCBI): domain Eukaryota; kingdom Metazoa; phylum Chordata; class Actinopteri; order Cypriniformes; family Leuciscidae; genus Tiaroga; species Tiaroga cobitis. Next base: position 28,100,102 of record CM060599.1, read on the forward strand.
CCAGAAACTGCTGGTACTGATGTGCATGCAAGTGAGAGTGCAGTTCAAGTTAAAAAACATAAAAACAAAACTCTGGCACAAAAAAACAGAGGAACATTTGTGATACAGCCAAGTCAATCATTCAACAGTCCAGAAGGATCACAGGAGGTAGCACCAGGAACCCAAATGACAGCTCAAGGTATTGGTTTAGATACTATTGCACAACAGCACAAGGAGCCTGAGCATGTTTCTCATGAGATATTGAAGGAAAACGCCTATCATCCAGAATGTACACAAGATGTGCATATCAGCCCTGTACAGGAAGCCTCTGAATTTCCATCATCAGTTCCCGGTAAAGCTAAGAAACACAGAAAAGAGGGGGCAAATAAAAAAAAAAAATGGAATGCTGCAGGAAAAGAAAAATCCAAAGCATTAACAAAGAAACAAAACAGTTGTGCTGTGAGTGTGGATAAAAATGTGTCGACTGAAAGGCAAGATGTGATTGATCTTCAGAATGGAGCAGGATACAGGTCTTTGTCTAATACTTTACAACTACCAAGGATATCTCATTGCTCAGAGGAGGACCTCAGGGATGAACATAATGCAGAAACTCCAGAAATACGCTGCCCTTCCTCTGTTGACAAGCTTGATCAGGCTGACCATATCAATATGGATGCTCTTAACATAGATCTGGACCAAACCAACAAAGCTCATGAGAGCAGGTGCAGGAAAACGTATGTAATTTCATCTTCTCATGAATCTCTAAATAAAGAAATGACTGACCTTGGTGCTTCCAGCAAAACATCATCTTCTGAACATCATCTTCTCACAAATGAAACGGATGATGTTTCACCTGTCATGAACTCAAGCATGTTTATCATAGAAAAATATAATGCAACTTTAGACCGTTTCAGTGAACACGCAAAAGACCTTCAGCTCACAGAGGAGAGGCCTCCATGGGAGACAATAGATGGTTACGCTGAAATGCTCTCAGTCGAAAGCTCTGCCCACAGCCCTCAACCAGAGGCCCGCTCTCAAACTATGAACATTTACCAGGACCAGGACTCAGAATTGAGGCACCAAGCTCCAGGTAATCCTTCTGTGTTGGTCTAAATGCTTAGTCAATTGTTGTATTTTGCAAGGTGAATCCATTAATACATTGAATTGTTTCCCCTTTTTTTATTTCACGTATTTGTCTTATATTTGTTTGTATTTTATACGTTTTTATTCTGTAAACAGAAGATAGCAGGGTTATGAAGAGTCTAACAAATACAGACGTTAACTCTTTAGGCAGAACACGAAGAAGAGCAGCACCAGTCTCCTACAAAGAGCCAACTCTCAATTGGTGAGTCACACTTGAATAATATAATGATATAAAATATAATATGATTTATTTCTGCCTTGATACAGAATCTGTAATAATTTTGGATAACTTTTATATTTTCTTTCATTGATTTATTTTATATATTTGTTTGCAGCAAAATGAGGCGTGGGGACAAATACTCTGATACAAAATTCTTAAAATCTCCGGTCTTCAAAGATAAGAAGAAGAAGAAACAAACTTAGAAGTGAATTTCCCATTGATTGATTTCAGTCTTTTATTTAATTTAAATTTTTGTTATTTTGTTTTATTTACTTTTTTTATGCAATTAAAATGTTTAATGGATTGATCTTAAAGTAAGCATTTTAATGACAGCTGTCTATTAGCCTTCCGATCTCAGCATAGTTTCGTTCTTGTGCATTTAGGCAATTTCGTTTGAATTTTAAATTATATTTATTTCTGTGGTTAAAAACCTGCTCTATTTGCTGTTTATTATTAACTTGATTCTGCTTTCTAAACCTAAGTTGTGTTCCTACTAATCATATGGAAGTAATCTCCAATCTCTTTCCTAACTCATTTTATATATACATGAACGTTGTATCTGTGTTATGTAACCAAGCACTGGTCGACAGTGTTAAAGTGATTAAAGGACTGAATGAATTATTTAGAGGACTGTTCACATGAGAGGACTACGATTCTGAGATCGAGTAGGGGTGTCTGTTCAACCAGTTTATACTGTCTGAAAGCAGATGGAAGCTTCTGATATAGGCATCTTATTATGCTATCAGGAAGTGTTAGTTTGAGGTAAGTTTAGGTGTTTTCTTAGTTTACAACAATTTGTATGTGTTTTTTATATGTATCAGTCTTTTTGTGTCAAGGCATAAGTAGATGCATTACATTAAAATGTAATTGGTTTATGGACTGTTCTTATTTCATTAGACATTAGTAACTTGTTGGATCAACCCAATGTTTTGTAGTCTTATCAGATGCCTCAGGTAACCTAACATAAGTCTGTTAGATACTCACTTTTCCTGTTCATTGGAAGCCAAAGTTTGCAGCTTGCTTCCTGTGTTTAGTGTTGCCCATGGCAGAGGATTAAGTAGCCTACTATTTGATTATTGTAAAGCATTTTGTACTGTTGGTTTTAAAAGTGCTTTATAAATAAAGATTATTATCATTATTAATATTATAGGTAAAGTTGAACTCGTTTTTTTTTTTAAACCTATAATGCTTATTTTTGAATTTTCCTAGCATTACTGTTATAATAGAATTTCAACAATTTTTCCAGACTGAATTTTGGCATAAAGAATTAAGTGTCTCTCTCAACTGAGGGTATACAACATGGAGGCCAAGCGATTGAAGAGGGATGTTAAAACTTTGCTGTAAGTAGTGTGAAATAAATTCACTAAAGTGTATCAGGATAAATAGGATGATAAATTTTCTTATGCAAGGAAGGACACACAGAACAGATCGAAAAACTTTTAACTGTTGCTGAAAATGTCTGTATATATTTTAACATCTTTTAGTGGTGAATATATTGGACAGCGACTCAGAGAAAATGGTTTTGATCCAAAAGGGAAAAGCACTTTTACAATGTTAGATGATTTGGTAAGTGGTCAATATTAAAACATCCGTTTAATTTCAAAGGTTGTATTGTCCTATTGAGAAGAACATTTGGTTGTGAGTTGATGTTTTTGTTATAATCATAAATGTTCTGGGGGAAAAAAAATAGATTCAACTAGCTTTGGGCTTGTATTGCTAAATATGCATCTTTACACATAGGCCCATTATGATTTGGCTATAAGTGTGGCTTCGTGGAGGCTCAATAACGATGAGAAGAATTTAGTTGAGAACAACTACATGTGAGTAATTTATATAACTGAAATTTGTGTATGTTTAATAGTTTAATGCTATTTTTGCAGTGTTTGCATACAATCACATTTGACCATGCAATATCTTTGTAGAGGAATTGGAAGTTTACGACATATTAGCCAGTACCCTAATCGTCTGGAAAGAGAAGCAATGATCCTTTCTTCCTTTGCTGGAATGCTTCTGGTAAGGTTCAGAAGAGAGTATAATTTGCCGGTTTCTATGTAATTCCAAAGCTGACAAAATAATAAATAAATATACAAATAAATGTAAAAAAAAACAAAAGTAATTAAAATAGCTCGACAAATATTTTTAAGTGGTTTCCCTAAATTCAACTGAAAATGCTTGGTTTGCAATGGAGGTTGAATTCTTTCTATTACAACTATAATTGTGTTTTTTCATTTATTTATTTATACATTTATTTATTTTCACATTTATTTATACATTTATTTGAGGCAAAACGCCCCCCTTATTAGCATACAGACAGACCAGAGCTCAGACTGGGAGTGCTGAAGTTTTGAGGCTACAGTGACACCTTGTGGTGTGACCAAATGAACCGCAAATAAATAAATAAATTTAGATAAGCCCTGAACCGCAAGTTGAGAAAAAAAAAGAAAACGTATCTCGTTATAACGAGATAATTAAGTAGTTTAAACTACTTAATAAGTCGTTAAAACGACATAATATCTAGTTATAACGACATAATAAGTCGTTAAAACGACTTAATAAGTCGTTAAAACGACATAATATCTCGTTAAAACTACATAATAAGTCGTTAAAACGACTTAATTAGTCGTTAAAACGACATAATATCTCGTTAACACGACATAATATCTCGTTATAACGACATACGTCGTTATTTCGAAATAAATATCTCGTTATTTCGACATAATAAGAGGCGCATTCGAATATGCGTTAAGCTATATTTAGCGTTCTTATAATGACTTTCTATGGGAGGACATTGCTTACAGTCAAATGAAACGCTTTGCGTTCAAATTCTGGACTTATCTGGTTTTTGTAGTACTTTATTATGAGTTTAGAATCATATTAATTAAGAAATGCACGCACCTGAGCTTGATAAATGTTGCAGATATGTTTTAGGCTACTATCCACAAACTCTCCATTATTATTATAATTAATAATAATAATAATAATAATAATAATAATAATAAGTAAGTTAAGCCCAGTTTGTGGTAGGCTGGTATTGCAAGCCAAGTCAAGTAAAACAGAGTTTCTGATCGGGTCAATAATTACCAAGCACATGAAGCAAAATAGGCTATCTTCGATCAAATGAATTGTGTGAAGTTAACAAATAAACCAACCCTAATAGATAAACTATGAAGCTGGCCGAAAGAGCAATACTGACAACAAAATTTGGTGTAATTGCCAAATAAGTTAATTGCCATTAATATGCAAGGTTTTAGAAAAGTATATTCAGTGTTATGAAAAAAGTAGGTCACCATCGGTCACCATAGCTACAATGCGTTCTTTAATTCCCGGTCTTATTCTGCCCTCTAGTGGCATATCGAAATTAATACAAACCTTAAGAAATGTACTAAAAGACCAAACACAGTAAATAGTCATATGAATAAAGTAGGCTATATGTAGACAAAATCAGATGAGCTCAGAATATAAACTCAACGCGTTTAATTCCTCGTTAAGCAAATTGCCGAATATACTCAAATGAGATCAACTCCGACGTCAATAAATGCAAATGCAAAATAAAACAAAAATGTCTTTTATGCACAAACGTCTCTATTTGTACAAATTGCTGCACATTCGTTGAATTCTGAATTTTGCACATGCATTTGAAAGCAATTTGTTTGTGGATAGCCTAAAATATATCTGCAACGTTTATCAAGTTCAAGGATAGGTTAATTGTGCGTGCATTTCTTATATGACAGCCTACTAAAATCATAATAAAGTATAGCCTACTACAAAAAATCTTGTCCAATAAGTCCAGAATATGAACGCAAAGCGTTCATTATTATTAAATATTATTATTATTTAATAATAATAATAAATAATACTAATTATTAAAAATAATAGTTAAATTAATATTATTATTCATAAAATAATAAATATTTATTTATGAATAATACTAATATTATTTAACTATTTTTGTTGTTGCAGTACATTCGTTGAATTCTGAAGTTTGTGGATAGTAGCCTAAAACATATCTGCAACATTTATCAAGCTCCGGTGCGTGCATTTCTTAATTAATATGATAATAAAGTACTACAAAAACCAGATAAGTCCAGAATTTGAACGCAAAGCGTTTCATTTGACGGTAAGCAATGTCCTCCCATAGAAAGTCATTATAAGAACGCTAAATATAGCTTAACGCATATTCGAATGCGCCTCTTATTATGTCGTTATAACGAGATATTATGTCGTTTTAACGACTTATTAAGTAGTTTAAACGACTTAATTATGTCGTTATAACGAGATATTATGTCGTATGACATACTAAGTCGTTAAAACTACTTAATAAGTCGTTAAAACGACATAATATCTCGTTATAACGAGATACGTTTTCTTTTTTCTTTTTTTCTCACCTTGCGGTTCAGGGCTTCCGTAATATTACAGGGCTTCCGTAATATTAAAACGACATAATATCTCGTTATAACGACATAAGTCGTTAAAACAACATAATATCTCGTTAAAATTACATAATAAGTCGTTAAAACGACTTAATAAGTCGTTAAAACGACATAATATCTCGTTAAAACGACATATCTCGTTATAACGACATAAGTCGTTATTTCGACATAAATATCTCGTTATTTCGACATAATAAGAGGCGCATTCGAATATGCGTTAAGCTATATTTAGCGTTCTTATAATGACTTTCTATGGGAGGACATTGCTTACCGTCAAATGAAACGCTTTGCGTTCAAATTCTGGACTTATCTGGTTTTTGTAGTACTTTATTATGAGTTTAGAATCATATTAATTAAGAAATGCACGCACCCGAGCTTGATAAATGTTGCAGATATGTTTTAGGCTACTATCCACAAACTCTCCATTATTATTATAATTAATAATAATAATAATAATAATAAGTAAGTTAAGCCCAGTTGTGGTAGGCTGGTATTGCAAGCCAAGTCAAGTAAAACAGAGTTTCTGATCGGGTCAATAATTACCAAGCACATGAAGCAAAATAGGCTATCTTCGATCAAATGAATTGTGTGAAGTTAACAAATAAACCAACTCTAATAGATAAACTATGAAGCTGGCCGAAAGAGCAATACTGACAACAAAATTTGGTGTAATTGCCAAATAAGTTAATTGCCATTAATATGCAAGTTTTTAGAAAAGTATATTCAGTGTTATGAAAAAAGTAGGTCACCATAGCTACAATGCGTTCTTTAATTCCCGGTCTTATTCTGCCCTCTAGTGGCATATCGAAATTAATACAAACCTTAAGAAATGTACTAAAAGACCAAACACAGTAAATAGTCATATGAATAAAGTAGGCTATATGTAGACAAAATCAGATGAGCTCAGAATATAAACTCAACGCGTTTAATTCCTCGTTAAGCAAATTACCGAATATACTCAAATGAGATCAACTCCGACGTCAATAAATGGAGGCGCAAATGCAAAATAAAACAAAAATGTCTTTTATGCACAAACGTCTCTATTTGTACAAATTGCTGCACATTCGTTGAATTCTGAATTTTGCACATGCATTTGAAAGCAATTTGTTTGTGGATAGCCTAAAATATATCTGCAACGTTTATCAAGTTCAAGGATAGGTTAATTGTGCGTGCATTTCTTATATGACAGCCTACTAAAATCATAATAAAGTATAGCCTACTACAAAAAATCTTGTCCAATAAGTCCAGAATATGAACGCAAAGCGTTCATTATTATTAAATATTATTATTATTTAATAATAATAATAAATAATGCGAATTATTAAAAATAATAGTTAAATTAATATTATTATTCATAAAATAATAAATATTTATTTATGAATAATACTAATATTATTTAACTATTTTTGTTGTTGCAGTACATTCGTTGAATTCTGAAGTTTGTGGATAGTAGCCTAAAACATATCTGCAACATTTATCAAGCTCCGGTGCGTGCATTTCTTAATTAATATGATTCTAAACTCATAATAAAGTTCTACAAAAACCAGATAAGTCCAGAATTTGAACGCAAAGCGTTTCATTTGACGGTAAGCAATGTCCTCCCATAGAAAGTCATTATAAGAACGCTAAATATAGCTTAACGCATATTCGAATGCGCCTCTTATTATGTCGAAATAACGAGATATTTATGTCGAAATAACGACTTATTATGTCGTTATAACCAGATATTATGTCGTTTTAACGAGATATTATGTCGTTTTAACGACTTATTAAGTCGTTTTAACGACTTATTATGTAGTTTTAACGAGATATTATGTCGTTTTAACGACTTAAGTCGTTTTAACGACTTATTAAGTCGTTTTAACGGCTTATTATGTCGTTATAACGAGATATTATGTCGTTTTAACGACTTAAGTAGTTTAAACGACTTAATTATGTCGTTATAACGAGATATGTCGTTTTAACGACTTATTAAGTCGTTTTAACGACTTATTATGTCGTTATAACGACATATGATGTCGTTTTAACGACATACTAAGTCGTTAAAACTACTTAATAAGTCGTTAAAACGACATAATATCTCGTTATAACGAGATACGTTTTCTTTTTTTTTTTCTCACCTTGCGGTTCAGGGCTTCCGTAATATATAAATAAATAATTGTAAATAAATAAATAAATACATTTGGAAAAAAATACAATTATAAATAAATAAGGAAATAAAAGTATATATATATATATATATATTTTTTTTTTTTTTTTACATGTCTATGTATATTTATTTATGTATTTATTAATTTGTCAGCTTTGGAATTCCATAGGTTTTCAACAGCAATTCTGTTTTTGACAAGTTGTATCATGTCCTCTCATTTTCAGAACAGCCTACCTATAGAAGACATTCTGTCTCTGTACAGTTGCAAACCATCTGCATCTTACCCTCATAATCACAATAAGGTAGATATTATTTATTATTTGAGAGTGTGTTTGTCACACAAGTGAGCAGATGTCATGCAGGATAAAAGTGAGAGGGATATACATGGGGGCTTATACCATGAAGCCAGTTTAGGTGGCCAACCAGGTATGTTTGAGTTTAGTTTGTGCCAACACTGGGTTTTAGGCACAATGAAAGTGGTTTGGCTTTTAGCTGTGTTCATCACCATAGTGACTTACGCTCCACGGCTAACCTGCTCTGGGGCAACTTATGCTCCAGGTAAGAGATTTTAAACCAAAATCAGTTGTGAGCAAGTCCCCCTGTTTCTATACTCCAAATTAAAGGTCAATAGATAGCAAATTATTTTTAAAGAAAAAATCATCTGGCTTTTAGCAATGCTTATTTAAAATAATAATATTGTATGATTTAGATATTATTTATATAATTACCAGTATTTTAGTTGAACAACTATTATTATGCCCTTAGTTTAAATGGTTAACTTATAAACATATAAAGGTAAAATAAATAAGTATATAAGTATATGGAGGGCCTTCAAATTGAGACAGGTTGAGAGCCGCTATACCGTACAGACATAAAGTACACTATCATGAAAAGCTATTCCAGAATCCCTCTTTAATTGCTTTAAGTGAAGAGTTTCATGTCATCAAATTTAATTTTAGAAAATGAGAAAAAGCATAGTTTTAAATTTATTTTAATGTCTTTTCCTCAACAGGGCAACATTGTTCACCCATTCTCCCTCTCTTATCATCCATTTGCTATGCTTAGTTCATTCAAAGCAGTAGAGCGCTCAAGAAAGCACAGTATGTGACCTTTTACATATTTTAATAAAAACATTGTTGATGCATAAATTGAAAGTGATCACTGAAAATAGAACAAAAGGTTTTGTTGATTGTTTATCATTGCCTTTTGTCTCTTTACCAGCCCAGGCGCTTAAACGCTGGATCAAAGAACACAGTAAACAGAAAGTCTCTGGAGTAACAGAGACACTGGAGTCCTCCTCCTCTTCCAGCTCCTCATTTAGTGTGAGTGTAAGTCTGCTTTTCCTCAGATACATTCTACCACAATCTGTTATAACACTCAGTAAAAACACAATGCACTCATAAAGTTGAAAATTACTGCCATCATGTGCTCAGATTATGTACTGTAATTGTTGCACCTGTGTTTTGTCAAAAACAGGACAGTGAGGACTCTTTAAAAGATGAAACCGCTCATTATGAGGGCTCACAAGAATCTCTGCAGGACTGAAAGCAGCAGCTGTCCAACAAGCAAATATTAATTTGCATGGTTTATTATACACATTTACCATCCTTGCAGGTGTTTCCTGGTTTGTCTTTATTGTTAAAATTCTGGTTATTTCCCAAGACTTTGTTCACAGCCAGGGAATAATAAAGAGAGGAGATTCATTTAGAGTACTCTATTTTATAAATACCAAGATGACTTATTTACTGACTTTCTTAATATATGTCCAATGTTTTCACACAGTATCTTTTAGAAATGGAAAGTGTGTATAATTATTTTGCCCATGCATTCTCATTTTATAGTACGTGAATGAAGATGCAATGTTAAATATGCAGTAATCAATAAAGTTCTTGAACTACTTCTTAACTCAGTAACACGTGGTACATTACAGATGTATTTCATTCTGTTGGTGCATTCCATGTCATAAGCAATAATTCCATCACATAAAGAATCTCATTAGTGTCAAAACAGAGGAGGGCAGCTGAGGTCAGTAATTTGCCAGGTAGGAATTTTGATTTGATGAATCATGGCTTTTAAATCTATGGATAGGATTAAGAGGTAAGCACCACCATCAGAATGTCAAATCCCAGTCATTGAGAGGACAAATAAAGTTTGATCCACCATGTTGATGGAGGTTTATAAAGCAGACCTCATGCCCTAGTTTGTTTGACTGTTTCTCTTGTTTAGGATTCTTTCCTGAGGTTCACATCATAACGAGTAAGGTAAATGAGACGGTCAAAGACTTCTGCATTTTTTTTAGGAAACTTTAGGTTTGCATTTGACCATGAACAATTGTTAGCCAAATCCTTCTTATACAACTGTACTATGGCTATGAACATAACAACAGAACCAATACAGTTGTGTGTATTGGTTTAATCGCTTTCTTGCAGATTATTTTTTATGAGGATAGAAACTTCCAGGGTCGCTCCTATGAGTGTGGCACAGACTGCCCAGACATGCACCCTCATTTCAGTCGATGCAACTCTATCAGGGTGGAGAGTGGCTGCTGGGTCCTGTATGAAAGACCCAACTACTCTGGTTTCCAGTATGTGCTAACCAGGGGAGAGTATCCTGAATATCAGCGCTGAATGGGCTACAATGACACTATTCGCTCATGCCGTACATTTTCCAATGTGAGTAATATGCATGTTTACGATTATTATTCTATCTTTGTAGTTTTCTGCTCTGACACACAAAAACGTTCTCAGTACCCACAGTGTGTAAGCCTCTTGTTGTATGTTGTGTTGTTTTACACATTAACACGGCACACATTCAAACTCTTGACTTTAACTATTTGAAACTTGCAGAAAAGTGGTGGATCCTACCGCATAAGGATCTATGATCGGCCAGATTTCCAAGGCCAGATGATGGAATTCAATGATGACTGCAGGTCCATCCATGAAAGCTTCCAGTGGCGCAGCATTCACTCTTGCAATGTCATGGAGGGATACTGGACCCTCTGTGAGCACCCCAGTTTTCAAGGCCGTCAGTATTTCATGCCACCCGGCGAGTATCGCAAGTTCAGCGACTGGGGTGCCATGTGTGCCACCATTGGCTCCTTCAGCAAAATCACTGATTTTTAAAGTCGACATAATTAAAATAATTGTGCCTTTACTGGCATTGACTTGTCAATAAAATGTCACAAAACCATATGCTTTGCATTGTATTCGTGCTGAAGATGTGTCATTCACACTCAAGTTGATTATTACAGCTGTCCATGATCAAACGTATATAGATTTCAGACTATATGGCATCTGTGGGGGATGCTTTAATTCCTAACAGAGAAGAGGGCTTTATTTTGATGGTCCACTTTAGACATTCTAGTAAATGAAAGCTTCAGTGTAAGTTCTGCCGAGAAGACTCATTTGTTACGTCACTTATTACCTATTACCAGGATGGTCCCTTCCAATACCTCCCAGGGGGTCGGCTGCGCCCCTGCCTTCGTCTTCAGGCAGGAAATGCAGATACCCTCGGATTGCGAGCTACAGACGGGGCCTAGGCCAAAGAACTTTATATCACAATACTTGCTTGCTGGGCTGTTAATAAATGCATGCTTGTTACGTTATTTTGCCTCCCGAGTCTTTCTAGTACATCTAAAAAACTGGGTTAAGTGGGGGGGGGGGTTAAAATAAATTGTTAGGAAATATTATGAAATATTATGATAGTATAAATTGTTAGCAAATATTAAGCAGACAGTCTACTAATGAGAGTTAGTTGACATATAGTTGCAATACTTCTAGTTAGTAGAATGTCTAAAGTAGACCATCGGGGGAAAAAAGTGTTCCAAAGATTAGTATTTCTTTATGTTTACCAATGTAAATTATTTAGAAATAATAAGGTATTATAATCAATGTAAATTGATGGCACTTTTGCTTTTTGGAATCAAGCAAGTTATACGTTATATATATTAACACGATTGTATTGTAATGATAAACGAAATGTCACTACTGGCTACCAAGATCATACCATGCTGGTAACATTATTAGTCATTGACAATTATTTTGATGAAGTAGCCATCCTAAACTGGCACGGTACTGCAAAACATTAATTGGTCCAATACATTAGTTAGTGAGATGAATGGCACTGGGACTGTCATGTGTCATTGACAACAAACTGTACATAAATGGCTTTTTTTTTTAACAGATACCCTCATGAAACATATAAACATTCACTATCAGCTATCCTTAAGGCATTTCACAATTTAAGAAGCAAAATTATCAGTTTAAATTCAATTACTTTATTTAAAATGTCTAATCCTAAAATAAATGCAGACTAACACTATTGTTGTGTTGTTTCCCTAGACCTTTCCAGCAGCTTTCAACAGAGCAGCTTTTGCTAGAAAAACTAAAGTTATGGAGGCAATCAAAGTGATTGTTTAAGCTAAAACAGACAGTCATGTTTGCAAATTTCCTGTACAGTTTCTGCTGACATGAGTACACTGTGATTTAAATGACAACGCAAACAGTAGTACCATTATCTTCTGGGATATATATTAGTATAGTTCCAGCAGCACTTGACATCTGCACAGGAAGGATTTCAAAGTCCCTATAAACATGGGAAAGGTCTGTATGAATTACAATAACATATTAGTCATAAATTAATTATTATTGTGCTTCTCTCATTATCTACATATTGTTATCTCTAGATTATCTTTTACGAGGACAGGAACTTCGGCGGCCGTCACCATGAGTGCATGAGTGACTGCGCTGACCTGCATTCCTACTTCAATCGCTGTCACTCCATCAGAGTGGAAAGTGGTTGCTTCATGGTCTATGACCGAAGCAACTTCATGGGACACCAGTACTTTCTGAGAAGGGGCGAGTATCCCGATTACATGCGTATGATGGGAATGAATGATTGCATCAGATCCTGTCGTATGATCCCAATGGTAAAGACTGAAGCAAATCATTACCTAAAGTTATCAATGGTCTTGTTTTAATACATTGAAGTAAAGTAATCAGCCTTAACTCCTGTTTTGTTACCCATTTAGCATCGTGGGTCCTTCAGAATGAGGCTCTATGAGCGCTCTGACATGGGCGGCAAGATGATGGAGCTCATGGATGATTGCCCTAATCTTATGGACCGCTTTAATATGTCCGACTTCCATTCCTGCCATGTGATGGATGGTCACTGGCTTGGGTTTGAGCAGCCCAACTATATGGGCAGGCACTTCTACATGAGGCCTGGCGAGTACAAGAAGTACAGTGACTGGGGTGGCATGAGTTCCAGGATAGGCTCCATCAGACGAATCATGGATCTCTAATGAAAGGAGTCCTTTTGAAATGTCTGCTGTATGCCCTTTTTCACACACTAAATAAAATGGTGTCTGTGCTCAAGTGTATTCAGTTTTGTTCTTGCACCCTCTACCTGGGGGGGTCACTGCCTGAAGATGAGACTTGCTACAGGCTGCCAGACTACTTTACACTGTTCAGTAACATGAATAAAACTATAAAGACAATTTCCTCCATGAGACATGTGTTGAGTGTTCTCTTTGCTTGTCCTGCACATTAAACTCACTCATGGTGAATAACTTGTGATAAACAGATGAAGTGTAAAAAAATGAAAGCTTTAGCATATAAGTTCTGCCAGGAAGACTCAATCAGTGCGTCACGTATTACCTCACTTCACATTTTACCCTATGCAACTCTATCAGGGTAGAGAGTGGGTGCTTCATGGTGTATGAGCACCCAAATTATATGGGACAGCAGTACTTCCTGCAGAGGGGCAAGTATTCCGACGTGTGAGTGTGTGTGTGTGTGTGTGTATCAGCATTAAATGTATATTTAAGATTTAACATATTAAATATATTTTCAATCGATTTTTTTATTGTAAGCACATTTTACACATTTTAGAGTGAGTAACCCTAACGTATGCATTAGAAATAGTGATATATATATATATATATATATATATATATATATATATATATATATATATATATATATATACACATGTTACAATTAAATTAAATAATCAATAACAATAAGTACTATAAATACATACATTTACTTTAAGCATGTTTATCGTTTGATGAGATATGCAAATCCCACAAACCATTGTAAATTCATAGATTTAAATAAATATCACGTTGAGACTTAAATGCAATTTGTAAACAATGTTTCATGACTTATTGAATATTGGGTATGGATATTAAGGATTTTTTAATGTGATAAAAGTCTCTATTTTATCATATATTTCACAAAACGGTAGTGCTGACACTATTTTAATTAAAACAGATAATTATAACAGTATAACCTTTTTAAACTATAAAAAAGCTTTTTTTTTCGTTTTTTTCTCCCTTTTTTTTGTGCAATTGTAATATGAATGACACACACTGTGTCGGCACTTTTTGTCTACTATATATACCAAAGAGTGTCCTCAAAGTAATGAACAGTGTGACAATCCCATGGTACAACTGCACTGTCAAAAATGGGGAAGGTATGCAATACTGTGAGGAAATTGAGAAAGGGTTAGGGTTTGGATTAACCCACAAAACTAGGCTTTTGTTTTGTGTTTTATTGAAGACATGTTTTTTTTTACTGTAAATTGTGTATGTATATGAACTAAATTGATTTTTTTCCTTCTATCTCTTTTTTAACAGATAATTTTCTATGAAGACAAATATTTTGGGGGTCATCAATATGAATGCAGTGGTGATTGTGCGGATATGCTCTGCTATCTTAACCGCTGTAACTCCATCATGGTGGAGAGTGGATGCTTCATGATCTATGAACAACCAGATTACAACGGCCAGCAATTCCTGGTCCGTAAAGGAGAGTATCCAGAGTTTGAAAGCTGGTTGGGCAAAAATGATTCTGTCTGCTCCTGCCGTGTAATTCCCATGGTGATTATATGCTACTATATATGCTTCAGTGATTTACATTGAAAGAAATTACAAACTTCACTTTTTGTATCACTCCAATCATTCTTTTAAATTTCAGGAATTTTTTTCTTAAAAAAACAAGTGGATAGTAGCTGATTTACATACACTTTTCGTTCTTCTATCTATCATGCATAGGGATCTTCTCATGAGGTGAAAATTTTTGAGAGAATTGAGTTTGGAGGTCAAATGATGGCTCTTGTGGAAGACTGTCCAGATTTGATGGACATGTTCCAAACAAACCACATATTCTCCTGCAAGGTAATTGGTGGAAACTGGCTCTTCTTCGAAAATCCCAACTTCAGAGGCAGAATGTACCTCATAAGGCCTGGAGAATACACCAGGTTCACTGAATGGGGAGGCATGAGTGCCTGTGTGGGTTCCATCAAACGACTTCAAATTGGCACGATTCGCCATGTTTAGCCATGTTAATTATCAAAAGCAAACATGTTGATTAACCCATGCAGCCTTGACACTCTCTTATGTTACCTTAAAATAAATGTTTATAAACTCTGAATCTTTCAATTTGTTTATTTTTGACTTATAGAATGTTACTTCATACTTGACAGTATATTTTTCAAAACGTAATTTTGTTTCTACGACTAATCAATCAAATAAAACTGCTTATAAATGACTGTAATGTTTTCTTTATACAGTTTTAAAAGGACACAAGTTCTGTAAAATGATTCCATGTTCTGCTTTCATGTTAGTTTACTGGCATTTTTTTTTTTTTTGGTCATTAAGTAAGATGAATCATATAACAATATTGCAGCTTTCATCCAGACCAAGCATCTATTACTCAACTGATTCAATAAAAGATCTTTTGCATAGATTCATTGTGCTGATTGCAGCCAGATTGAAGATTCTGCTTGCAGGACAGGAGCATTTTGTTGAATAAGGAAAAACTGCACCAGGCCAAGCCAAACATAATCAGTTTTTTTTCATTGCCCCCCTGATTGTAGCCCCTACTACTCTTATTTGAATGACAATACTTTGTGCTGTGCAATCACAGCTGCTTCTAGGTTTTATAAAAGACAGTGATAAACTGGATGCTAGTGTTGAGAAGTATAACCCTGCCAGATGCCAACATGACTATCGGAAAGGTAAGATTGTAACTTCTCTCACTCTCAGACTAATAGACTTATTATGACTAATAGACTTATTACTTATTATTAACCAGCTGTATTAAAGCTCATATGATTGCAAACTTGAATAGTAGATTTACTGTACCACTTTTCTTTAATAGATTATCTTCTACGAGGACAGAAACTTTCAGGGCCGCCATCATGAGTGCAGCAGCGACTGTGCCGACCTGCACCCCTATTTTACCCAATGCAACTCTATCAGGGTAGAGAGTGGGTGCTTCATGGTGTATGAGCACCCAAATTATATGGGACAGCAGTACTTCCTGCGAAGGGGGGATTATTCTGACTGTCAGCATATGATTGGGTTCAGTAACTATATCAGATCATGCCGGATGATCCCCATGGTAAGTGATTTAAGGGAATAAATATTAAATGATTAAAAAGTAACCATGCTCTAGTTCATGAATTCAAATAAATATAATGCTTTTGACTGCTGAAACACACTTTGATGTTCTTGCCACGAAATTATAAATGTGTTGCTTAGTATATCCCAAATCTGTGTTTTCTTGTAGTATAATGGTAACTACAGAATGAGACTATATGACCGGGCTGATATGGGAGGTCAGATGATTGAACTCACAGAAGACTGCCCTAACATCATGGAACGCTTCCATACATCTGACATCCACTCCTGCCACGTGATGGACGGCCACTGGCTTCTATACGAGCATCCCAACTACAGGGGACGAATGTACTACCTTGGACCAGGTGAATACAGGAAGTACAGCGACTGGGGAGGAACGGCCCCAAGAATTGGGTCCCTCAGGAGAATAACCACTTTCAACTAGACAACATGAATTGTGCAGCAACATATGCACTAAATAAATTCTCGTGACTGAAATATCTTCTTGCCTGGCTATTATTCTGGTGTTTTAATGTGAACTAAAAATCATTTAAATAATTAAACTGTAACTACAGTTATTCTAAACTTAATTTCCTTCACTGACCTATCAGTGCAAATCTGGTTACCAGACTGGAAAATATTCATTGAAAAATTCAGTGAAGCAAAACTAAGGGCAAACTGTCTATCACACAGCTTGCTTTTGGCTGAACAATGTGGGGCTCAGTCTGGATTAACTGTCCTCATTGTAGATAAATCTTTCACTACCATGACAAAAATCAAAAGCAGCTCTTCTATTTAAATGCACATTGACCTCAAAGAAATTAGAGGACGTATTTATTACACATGCATGTTATCATAGTACAAAGTAGCTATAAAATACCAAATTACAAAGTTTTTTCTCCTAAACACCTATTCAGCTTTATTATGCAAGAAGAAGACTGAATACGAAGACTGAATAATCAATCAATTAATTAAGTCATTCTGGATTTTTAATGAAAGTAAGTAATTTAAGTTGTGATTGGGTGGACATAAATTTCAGATAATATCTGCTGCTGTTTTTAATGTATAATCCCAATGACTACTATCAATGTCATGCCGTACTATTTTGTAATAACTTAATACAAGTTTTTTTTTTTCTAATGGAAGAATATACACGTATTGAAGCTAGATGCACTTCCAACCCTGACCTCTTTGAAACGTCTTTTACTCAATGTTTTAAAGGAAAATTGTAACTGTTTTCCTTGACTTATTTTTTATCAATGTTGTTTGTGAATGTGTAATTTGTGAAATTGCTTTTCAATGATTCTTCTGTATGAATTGTTTTGTTTTGTTTTTTTTTGCCGCCGTCTTGACCAGGTCTCTCTGGAAGAAGAGATAGCAATATCTCAATGTGATTCTCCTGGTTAAAATAAAGGTAATAATAATAATAATACACAACAAGGTAGATGAAAAGTGTCCTACTTTACATGTATTTATAAAAAATAGTATGGCTTGTGATTATGTGGTTGTTTTTATTCTTGGAAAACTCCTGCTAACAGGTTTTTCCTTTTGTGTGACTGATAAAAACTATTTGCACACAGTCAATTGGTAGTTTATGATATCACAAGAACATGTAATGATTACTGCTTGCTTTTTACTGTGTATCCTAGGCCTTTTTCTAAAAGATGTTTGTATTTTTTTCCACTTAAAAAGTTTTGCATTTCATTTTACTTTTGCAATTAAAAATATTTAGGCTATTTATCCACATGTAGAGGAGATTTACAAAAAGCACATAAATAATACACATGCACGTTACAGAAAATTTGTTGGACATATTGCTGCAATTTCTACATTGAACCTATATTCAACTGAACTTTAGCATGATGCTGAATCCACAGCTGTAGGTGTTAGTAAGACATTGAAAATAACCATCATATTGATAAACAAAACAAAACGTTTTGCATATTTTACATCCCACAATATATTAATTCATTTATACTTTATTTGGGCCTTTTGCTTGTTGCTAATATTGCTAGCCTAACTAATAGCTAAAACAATATAGTTTTTATAAAAGTTTTATTAACCAATATATATGGCTTTAAACCAGCACCAAAACACCTCCCTGGAAGTTTCTAGTAATTCTAAAGATCTTGATTAGCTGGTTCAGGTATGTTTATTTAGGGTTGGAGCTAAAGTCTTCTGGATAGGCTCTCCGGGAACTGAATGTGACACCCCTGTTCTAGAGACGAATTGATATTTGAATGAGACAATGCTCACATAACACTTGTGTTTAATCATTCCCAAAACACAGTTAGGATTACAATAGTTTTTTTTTTCTCTGTAATTTCCCTTAGTAAATTCTCCATGTAATTTCTGCATTTTTCTCATATGAAAGAATTTACTGAACAAAATCTGTAAAGTATGTCAGTGCATTTGAAAATCCTATTGAGAATGGAATCTCAGTAACCGCTCCCTCTGTTGAGCAACTTCTTTAATGCAAAAGGGATGTTCCATATTGTTCTGTGAGCATTGTGTTGTGAATGTGAGGGTGCGTACCAGTCATTTCCCTGGACCATGCAAGAGAAAACACCAAACATGTAATTATATATCCTTTTTCAAGTAAAATCCATATTTTGAACCCAATATTGTGCTCTAACAAAAAGGTAACATGTGCCAGTACCATGACATATTCCTGTGATAATTTGAATAACAATACTTTGTTTGTCAGGAGCCAGTATAAAAAGCTTGGGAAGCAAATGGAATCTCTCCAACGGTGACCATGGGCAAGGTAGGGTTTTTGGCACCATTTTCATTACTTTTACATTGAATTGCACCTCCCCTATGTATTCTAACCTTTGCTGCATACGGATTACTCTCCTGATAGCGGCACTAAAATGAAGTGTTGATTTTGTTAACTTTTTCAGATTGTTTTTTACGAGGACAAACATTTTCAAGGTCGTAGTTATGAGTGCAGCAACGACTGCACAGACCTACACACTTACTTCAGTCGCTGCAACTCCATCAGAGTAGAGAGTGGCTGTTTCATGATCTATGAACGTCCAAATTATATGGGCCACCAGTATTTTATGAAGCGAGGCGAGTATTCTGACTACCAGAGATGGATGGGCTTCAGTAGCTGTATTCGATCCTGTCGCCAGATACCAATGGTGAGGTTCACTGAATATGCTGCTTTTGTACATGACAGTTTCTTTGATGCCAGTGTACTAAATCATTCCTTTGCATCTTGATGTCAACAGTACAGGGGACAATACAGAATGAGGATCTATGAGAAGGCTGACTACGGAGGTCACATGATGGAATTCATGGATGACTGCCCATGTGTGTCTGACCGTTTCCACCATCGGCATGTGTACTCCTGTAATGTGATGAATGGCTACTGGATCTTCTATGAATATCCCAACTACAGAGGGAGGCAGTACTTCCTGAAACCTGGGGAATACAGAAGATACCGAGACTGGTGTGCTACCTGTGCTATTGTGGGCTCCTTCAGACGAGTCAACGATTATTAGCCATTCTGCTTGCACTATTTTATATGAACTGTTAATTTCCTGTTTATAAGCATAACTGTTTATAAACATTTTGATTTTTCACTTCTTGTGCCTGGATATAAAAAAATAAATAAGAATAAAAGTATATTTGTAATAATAAAGTACTCTTGTTTTACTGAATTGTCAGCATCAGACTATAACAGAATTAACTGGCTTTTTTCAACTTTTTAACCCTCAAGCCATATTCACAAAGCAGCCCTAAATTCCGCCTTCGTGGACAAATTTGGGCACGAAGGTCTCAGGTGTGATCTGATAATAAATGTTATATCACTATCTCCGATAAAATAAAGACTATCAATTTATCCCGTTTTTTAATGATTTTTTTGGGGTATTTTTTTATTTATTTACCTCTTAAAGTACCATATTTTCTATGTAAATTATGCTTATATTTATGCTATATTTAATATTTCTTTCACTTGTAAAAATCATTCCAGTAAGTTCAGGCAGCCAAAACCTAAAAATGTGGTGACTTTGGTGTCATATGTTGGTATAAAAATAACAAAAAAGCAATAATATCAATAGCCACTAGATGGCTGTATAGTACTGAATGGGTGCATTTAGGCTGAACTCTATAAACCATTGTTATAACGAATTTAACCTCTTGAGTTTTTGATTTTATCACAAGTTAAAATAAAAATAAAAAAACATCTGTGTTGGGTGACTATACAAAGATGCCAAAATATGCTTAGACAAATCTAACCATGCTATAAGGAAAAGACAAAGTAGTAGATCATTTATCATTTATTTCAAACAAAAAAAACACATAAAATTTCAATTACTCAAAAAAGTAAATGGTATCAAAAAGGTAAGAATAAACCAGTATCGTATGATCTGCAATGTGTTGGATCTATTGATTTTTATTCGACAAATGAAAAACGAAATGCTCTGATTTATAGTTTTTCCCACTCATTCCCATTTTTTTCCACAAACGTGAAATGAAGAAGTTTTCAACCACTTAATATTGTAGAATGGAGTAAAAAAAAAAGTGTGTTTAGGTGGCAAACTTAGGAAAAGTAGCCAAGTCTTGTACCGCTCAGATTAAGGAAAGTATAACATTTTTTTTTTTAAAGATTTTGCCCAAATTTGTCTGAATACGGCTTGAGGATTAATTTGATATTTACATTTTTAAACATTTACAAATCTTACAATTATTAAAAGATAAAACAATAATAACAACAAATTGCATTTATACCAATAAATGTAAACCCAAACAGTATAACTAACTTATAATGGAAAGTACCTTTTACTCAAAATGTGCCAACATTTTTTAACTAACTATTATTTTTGAGTTCATTCAACATCTATCAGAGATTTAAGTTAACATTAAATATTTTATAATATATTAATATTTTATTTTTTAAGTTTTTACAACTCCGATAAAGTTTAGAGTTTAGGGAACTTGAAAAAATAGATTCAACCATAATCAAATATTTTAATGTCAAACACACTGTAAACCCCAATGCTCAAAATAATTAATTGGTTTGAGTATGGCCAACTTAAATTTTAAGTAAGTTGAATTGTATGAACTTGTTTCTTTTAATTTAGACAAACTTAAATTTAACTGAAACTGGGCTGGGATTTCTATTCCCAAGACACTTAAAAGGTAGAGTAAATGCTAAAATTAAGTGTTATGTAAACAAATTTTGTGCTAGATTAATGTTAAGTAGGAGATTTAGTTTTTATATTTCAAGTTAACAGCAATAAAAATGTATAATTACAAATAAAAATCTGCAAGTTCTGCTTACTTAAACGTTAAATTTCTTAACTTAAAAATTTGATGTAACCAATTACCTCATTTTATTTAAGTTTTGCCAACTTATTCCGGTTTAAGTTTACAGACAAACTTAAATTTAGCTGAAACTGGGATTTATATTTCCCAGCATGCTTTCCAGATGGCACACGCAAGGGAGAATACATGTTAAAATTAAGTGTAATATTATGTTTTTTTGTGCAAGATTAATGTTAAGTGGGAGATTAGTGACTAATGTTTTGTTATGCTAATTTAGAAAAATTTATGTCAATGTTGATTTTAGGAGAGTGTGTGGCTTGGTTTGAGAAAAGCTTTATATTGCTGCACTCATACAGCAAATGCTATACCATGCTATTGTTAACATGTTAGCAAATGAGCAAGTTAGCATTTATTGAACTAGTTTGTTATAGCTAGCTAAGTTTATACTAATAAAAATATAAACTTTGAGGTTACATGAACATTTTAAGATAAATGTATGAATTTGTCTACTGAAACATTGCAAGTTAAGAACAAATAAAATGTAGAGTACAAAATAAAAATCTGCCAGGTCTGCTTAACCTTTTAAATTTCTAAACTTAAAAATATTGAGAATTTTTTTGAGTTTTGCCAACTTATTCGGGTTTACGGTGCTGTCTAAGTTGTAAAATGTAGATATTTGAGTAGAGAAAACCAAAAAAAAAAAAAAGGCAATCAGTTGCCACAAAATATTTAAAGCTGCAGTCTGGCGTTTTTCCTCTTTGTCACCATCTCTGTTCGAAATCTGCAATTGCAGTCATTCGCGGAATTATCAACTTTACGTGAGTTGTACTTCAACACCCTCGACACAGCACAGCGCGGATGAACACAATGTTTGAGGAGAGTGTGAGGCTGTCAGTCACCGCGCCGGTGTGGATACTGTCATTCAGAATCACAGATTATTCTTTTTGGAAGTATGACCAACATAACAATTTTCACCGTAAAATGTAATCTGAACTAGTAAGAAACATCCACTTTTGTTCTGGTTCTGACATTGCAGTAAATCGCGCTGATTAAATCTAACAATCGCTTATAAGTTATCATATCACGCAAAACTGTGCAAATTATACTTTGTTCTCAAATTGTTAATGTAAACAATGTCAGCGTTGCGTGACTACATGTCCTTCCAATATGTATTCTTGTTTTCGCATGGGCCGTTGCAGTCTCTTTTTTTCTGTAGACACTCCGAAGTCCGAACGAAATCTTTTGCAATTAATTATATCAAGTGCTGTGGGAAAAGGCTATAAATCTCCACCTCCAACATCCTCACACGTAATATAGCCTACAAGCCGAGACTCCTCCTTTATGTGTACAGATGTGACGTAATGACACAAAGACATGCTCGAATCTCCCGCGGAAATCCACCAGTACCACTGAAATTAACTGCAGCTTTAAGTAACATTGCTACTACAATTTAAGTTATATGAAATTATATAATTGAATTTAATAACATTTAAAGTGACTTAAAAAAACTAAGTTTAGATAAAGTAAAATGTTGATATGTATAAAAGGGATATTTTTAGTTGCATAAGTGAAGTAATTAAAGTTGTCAGTACTTAAAACTTTGAGTTGCATTAAATTAAGATGAACAAAACACTATTTTGATTTAAATTAATGTTTATTTGTAATTTACAGTTATTATTTTTTTTAGCTATGCTTACTGATGATATTTAAGTTTCCAAACTTGAAAAAATAGAGGGAATCATTTGCCTCAAAATTCTTACTTCCTTAGTTAGTAGAACATATTCGGGTTTTCAGTACAACATACATATATTTACCTGGAGTATATATATATATATATATATATATATATATATATATATATATATATATATATATATATATATATATATATATATATATATATATATATATGTATATATATATAAATTTATTTTAATTAAAATAAAAATTAAATCTAAAAAATACATATATTTAAACACCTATATATATATATATATATATATATATATATATATATATATATATATATATATATATATATGTATATATATAAATATGTATTATTTGGATTAAATGTATTATTTTAATAAAAAAAAACAAATACTACTTTTGCTTGGTTAATTTGATGCTCATCTACCATGGTCACTTGAATTTCTCTTGGCAGGAGCAATCCTGCTTGTACTGTGCATGTAAGAAATTGAGGAAACTGAATTTCCTCTGTTTCCATGTGCAATATTTAAATATGAGTAATAAATGTATATTTATAAATATAAAATAAAATATTTAGCACATTTAATGGAAAATGGCACATGCATAGTTACAAGAGACTGTAAATATACAAAGATAAATATTGTATGTTTGTATGTGATGAATGCCATACTTGTGCATAAAGAGCATTTATTTCCATGGTCATGACATCCAATCTTACCTTGTTTGAGTATACAAATTGCATTTATAATTCCAGAGGTTAGTTGAATTCTATTTTGTCCCTTTTGTAAAACTAGTTATTATGATAAGGGAAAAGCTGTCAGCTACATTGTCTCTGTCATGTGAATACAGTCACATTCGCTCTGGATCTGACTAAAGCTTTGTCTATACTGTAAAAGACAAAGCACAAAAAGCTGCCAGAGATGTATGGATAAAATCTATTGTTTCAGTTTACAGGACTACTTCAGCAGAAGTCATACTGCTTAATCATCAGCTTTTGGCATTTGAATAACAACAAATGTGAGCCCCTGGTTCTTGTATAAAAACCACAACCAAAGGCCATCAAAGTACAGCTGGTACAGTGAGCTGAAGCACTGAGAAAAACAACACATCACCACCATGGGCAAGGTAATAGTGCTTGAAATAAGTATGCTTAATACAAATGCTTAATATTTGATAGTATTTGTTTGAAACCTCATGCAATTCAGATCTAAAAAGCATTCTGTTTATTTAAAAACAGTGTATTTTTTAATTCCATCGACAGGTCATCTTCTATGAGGACAGGAACTTCCAGGGCCGCAACTATGAGTGCATTAACGACTGTTCTGATATCTCCTTATACCTGAGCCGCGTTGGTTCCATCAGGGTGGAGAGCGGTTGTTTCATGGTCTATGAGCGCAATAGCTTCATTGGCAACCAGTTCTTCCTGAGGAGGGGCGAGTACCATGACATGCAGCGCATGATGAGCATGGGCATGATGTTTGACAGTATCAGATCTTGCCGCATGATTCCTGCAGTAAGGGTCTCACTTTGTTAATGGTGTTGTGCAGATTTTTAACAATGCACAATTGTTTCATAATTTTTATGGTATACTATGCATGCATTGCTGAAAAACTGCTGAAAAAATCTTTCTTTGTTTTACAGTACAGGGGATCCTTCAGGATGAGGATCTATGAGAGGGATAACTTTGGAGGACAGATGTACGAGCTGATGGATGACTGTGAAAACATCATGGATCGTTTCCGTATGTCTGACTGCCAGTCCTGTCATGTGATGGATGGTCATTGGCTCATGCATGAGCAGCCCAACTACAGAGGCAGGATGATATACTTTAGGCCCGGAGAGTACAGGAACTTCAGAGATATGGGATATAGCAACATGAGATTCATGAGCATGAGGCGTATCACTGACATGTGTTAAATCGCTAGAATTTAGAAGCAAATAAAGTGTTATTTTCAGAACTAGCTTTCGTGTCCATTGTTTCATTAGATTACTGAATGGCTGAAATTTTAAAAGGGTTAAATCATGCATTTTTAAACAATTTATTACTTTTTGTTAGACTCAAAACAATCATGGTTTGGTTTTGCATGGCTGTTTGCTTTCACCCTCTCTCTCTCTGAGCCTTAAAATTAAATAGGGCATTTTTTGCTTGATTGTCTTTAGGGGCATCAAGTGAATCAAGTGTCACACATTGAGCAGTCAATCATTTCGGTCTTTTGTCACGCACTACCGCCACACATTGTATTTCTCACGCGGAAAAACTATTTATAATATATTTAATATGCCGCAGCAGCCAAAATTTCTCTGGCCGCGCCGTTCTCACTATGGAACCGGCAGGAATCAAGCGTATCCCCTAGAGTTCTTAGTCGAGCCTGCCACTTATTAGCCAATCAAAAAAAAAAGAAAGGGGCTACACAATAGCTAATCAGAAAATAGCACCATAGTATGGTATCTTGGTAAGATTTAACGCAACAACCAATGAAAAAAATGTTATGTCACTCTTTCCTGTCTTCAAAACTTGAGCAGTGAATGACATTGTCGGATTTGAAACTTGGTTGCTTGCGTTCTATCACGTTCAAAAGGTCCAACATTTAAAGGGGTCATGACATGGTTTTTTGTTTTGTTTTATTATGTTCCCTTATGTGCAATTATAGTATTACTATAGCTTTTTGTACAATTTTTTTTTTAAATGTAGTGATTTATGACCTTTTCCCACCCTGTTTCTCCCCCTCTGATTCAAACAGTCTATTTTGGAGGTGTTTCCCCTTTAAGAGTTCAGTGTTAATGCCCATTGTTATGATTGGCTAACGTCAGTGCTGCTTATGCATAAATTACATTTTACATTTACATTTAGTCATTTAGCAGACGCTTTTATCCAAAGCGACTTACAATTGAGGACTAAACCAAGCGAGTCATCGTGAAGAGGCAAAAACAACGCAAGAAGTGTTCAAAATACAAAGTTCAGACATTGCTCGGAGTAGCATAAGCCAGGCAAGCGAGGATTTAAAGGAAAGGATTTTTTATTTATTTATTTTTTTTATGTTAAGTGCTCCCGGAAGAGATGAGTTTTCAGTTGCCTTTTGAATGCTGTCAGGGATTCTGCATTCCGGATGACGGTGGGGAGATCATTCCACCAGCATGGAACCGTGAATGAGAATGTCCTGGAGAGTGATTTTGTGCCCCGCTGTGATGGTACCACGAGCCGTCGCTCATTGACCGATCGTAGGCTTCTGGTAGGGATGTAGACTTGTAGTAGTGAGTGGAAGTAGGAGGGGGCTGAACCTGTGGTCAATCTGTAAGCAAGCGTCAAAGCCTTGAACTTGATGCGAGCAGAGAGTGGTAGCCAGTGCAGAGAGATGAACAGAGGAGTGACGTGGGCCCTTTTGGGCTCGTTGAAGACGAGACGAGCT
The DNA here is from genome assembly GCA_030578255.1 of Tiaroga cobitis. NCBI lineage: Eukaryota > Metazoa > Chordata > Actinopteri > Cypriniformes > Leuciscidae > Tiaroga > Tiaroga cobitis. Next base: position 28,126,824 of record CM060599.1, read on the forward strand.
GCAGCATTCTGGATCATTTGTAGAGGTTTAGTTGCACATGATGGAAGTCCAGCCAGAAGAGCATTGCAGTAATCAAGCCTAGAAATGACCAGGGCCTGGACGAGAAGTTGTGTTGCATGCTCAGTTAGGAAAGGTCTGATCTTCCTGATGTTGTGCATAGCAAACCTGCATGATCGAGTTGTCTTTGTAATGTGGTCAGTGAAGGTCAGCTGATCATCAAAGATTACTCCAAGATTTCTGACCGACCTTGATGGGGTGATTGAGGATGAATCTAGCTGGATAGTGAGGTCGTGCTGTAGAGACTGATTGGCAGGGAGGACGAGAAGCTCAGTCTTTGCCAGGTTGAGCTGCAGGTGATGTTCCTTCATCCACGCCGAGATGTCCGCCAGACAGCTTGAGATCCGTACAGCTACTGTGGGATCATCTGGTTGAAATGAGAGGTAGAGTTGGGTGTCATCAGCATAGCAATGGTAAGAGAAACCATGTGCCTGTATGATGGGTCCCAGTGATGTGGTGTAAATGGAGAAGAGGAGTGGTCCAAGAACTGAACCCTGGGGAACCCCTGTGGTCAGCTGATGTGCTTTGGATACCTCACCTCTCCATGCGACCTTGAAGGACCTACCTGTGAGATAGGACTCAAACCAGTTGAGGGAGGTTCCAGTGATGCCCAGTGATGAGAGGGCGGACAAGAGGATCTGATGATTCACTGTGTCGAAAGCAGCAGACAGGTCCAGTAGAATGAGAACTGATGATTTGGAAGCAGCTTTTGCGATACGCAGGGCTTCCGTGACTGACAGCAATGCAGTCTCAGTTGAATGTCCTTTCTTGAAGCCAGATTGGTTGACATCCAGCTGGTTGTTCAGAGACAGGAAAGATGATACTTGGTTAAAAGCAACACGTTCAAGTGTTTTCGTAATGAATGGTAGGAGAGAGACAGGTCTGTAGTTCTCTAGAAGTGATGTGTTTAATGTTGTTTTTTTTAAGCAGAGGAGTTACCCGAGCCTGCTTAAATGCTGTAGGGAAAATGCCAGTGTGGAGGGATGAGTTGATGATGTGTGTGAGAGCTGGAAGAAGTGTGGGAGAGATGGCTTGTAGAAGGTGTGAGGGTATGGGGTCTAGAGGGCAGGTGGTAGGATGACTGGAGAGGAGAAGTTTAGATACTTCTTCCTCGAATTATTTAATCATTTTGTATCACATGTATGCTACACAATGCTGCCGTGCAAAGGCAAAAGACCGTAACTTCGTTTTTGGTCGAAAATGAGTTATTGATATTTTTGGCACATTCAAGACCTCCTTTATCATGTGGATAAATATCTTGAGTCAATTCCGTTGTTTTTTCGAGAAAATAATGGTTTGTCTTAACCGTAACTTCCAAAAGCCCATGAGAAACCAAGGCAGAACACCGTAACACCAGTTACGGCTCTTTGGCTTAGTTTTGGAACGCTCATATTGAGTTACGGTACTCTGCCTTTGTTTAGCCGCGCGTCAATATGAAGTTACGGTGCTGGCGTTCTATCAAATAATGCTACCTATCAGATTATACGGTGTTCTGCCTTTGTTTTACTCTCCATTAAAATTGAAATTACGATGTAGCCTGTGTACTTTGTATAGCTACCATCCGTCCCTGTAACTTCTGATGTCCTGCAGAGCTTTGTCCTGCACTAATGCGGTCAGAACATTTCTTAACCCGCTCCATCGACAAACGTGCGATATCGATTGCGAAGGATGCAGAGTTGACAGAAAAATGTTACACATGCCGTAGCAGGTCAATACAACAAAGAACTAAAGCCCCGCCTCACCCAGTTCGGGTACCGGACCTAGTTGAAACAATCATGCATCTAGCTGGCAGAGTGCCAAAACTTCGCCGGCGCCTTCAGCTCCGCCCTGAACACGGTCGAGCCAACGCGGGACTAATATCACAGAGTGATAATAATGAAGCAAGGGTATATTGGCGCATACAACATACTGAAGCAAGTGCTGGTGCATACAACATCAGAACAGCTGTTAAAAGCATGCATACAAAACACAGCGTCAGGAATAAATCCGCGGGACGAGCGAAGTGCACGCACAATAATAGGGCAGACAGCTGAAACCAACGCATACTGAAAAGACGCAGAACACAGAAGGTTGTGCTATAAATGCATTAGTCGTCTAAGTAGTCCAGAACGCGCTCCCTACTGAGTCCTAAGGGCTAAAGCACTGCATATGCTACTTTTCGTGAATGGAGCGTGACACATTCGAACACGAATCTCGGTAAACGCCTGTGAAAGTATGCGTCTTTCAGATTCACCGCTATAAACCAGTCTCCGGGTCGAGTGTGCGCGAGGATCTGTTTTATCGTGATCATTACATTACATTATAACGCGTGTTTAGCAAGTCTTGTGCCACTCGGTACCACTTGAAGATACTCTTTAGTCTTTACCGCTATGGAGGTATTTTGTCATGTCTAATGTATTAATAGGGCCACCAGAATGCAACCAAAGCACAATAACTAGAAGGCTAGGTAATTGTAAATCATACAAAATAATTGCCATGATCACTAGATTTTATACAGGTGTTACTATAATGATTTTGTTAATGTGATCAGCAACCAAATATTGATAATGTGGAAGTTACTGCCTTTTGCCTTGGCATGACTTTTCACTTTTGGCTGACAATACAAAGGCAGAGTACAGTAACTTCAAAATAGTGGTCAAAAGTCAAGTTTGAGCTAAAAATTTTGTTATGTAGATAATTTTCATTACTTAAACATCTAACTGACAGATTTTCAGTGTCCTACCTATAATTACTTCGGCGGGACAACTAAAAATCTTTAAAGTCATTTTTCTCAGTTCCACACTCTAGCGAGTTAAGGTCTTTTGCCTTTGTAGGGCAGAATGCTCCGCCACGTGAAACTTCGGTCTTCCGATCTTTTACCATCGTGTCAATTCTCAATTGATTTTGATTCATATGCGCGAGGGAGAGAGAGAGGAAGAGCAAGACAGTTTGAAGGCGCGCGCGCGGCCGGGGCTCTCTCTCTCTTTTGTCGTTCTTTCAGTAACATGCGCCCTTTCACACTCATCTACATCACTCACCGAACAAATAAGGCTTTGGCGGGCTGCATATGCTGCAAATAAACTGCATCCAACTGCTTTCCCTGACGTCTGGATCGTTCGGCAGCATTCAAACATGTTGTTTGTCCACAGCCAGGAACAGCACATCTGCATGGCGTAAACAGACCCCCTCGCTGCACGTCAACGCATGCGATGATGTCAAATGAGGCGTAGTTGTAGTGATAGCTTGAGGATCTGTTAGGCTATATACGGTAATAAATAGAGCAATGTATACCTGTTTGTGGCAGGCGTAGTTAATAGGAGATATACGGTATGGGGTCGACACAGTGTAGTTCATGACGCCAGAAGTGGCGCAGTTGTTAATAAAGAACCGAAACAGAGCAACGCTTCCATTGCCTCATTTATATACGACATCCTAACATTACATGGTGTCAGAAGTCAACGTGACAACATGGCAAAGTTTTCTCCACCCGAAAGTTTTGACTTCAGTCATCCCGAGCTCTGGCCTGAATGGAAGCAGCGTTTCCACAGATTCCGAATAGCCACGAAGCTGGACAAAGAGTCGGGGGAAGTTCAAGTTTGTACACTTTTGTATTCTCTCGGGAAGGAGGCAGAACACATCGTCAGTACATTTGTGTATGCAGCGGATGGCGACGAGAATAGGTACGACATAGTTTTAGAGAAGTTGAACAATTACTTTGTGCCTAAAGTCAACGTGATACATGAACGGGCGAGATTTTATCAGCGTGTTCAAAAGCAAGGTGAAAGCGTGGAAGAATTCGTTCGTAGCTTACATGAACTGGCTGAAACATGCGCATTTGGAGAAGCTAAAAGTGAAAATATAAGAGACAGACTGGTGATTGGTGTTCTGGATAAAGATATGTCCCAAAGATTAGAAATGATGTCTGACTTATCGCTTGAGAGAGCATGTAGGCACGCACGGCAATCGGAGCAGATAAAAAGTCACGTTTCCGAACAGACTAGCTCTTCAGCATTGAATGAAGTCGTACAAAGGAAGCACATTGCATCATTTCGACCAAAAGGAGCGTTCAAGCCTGAAAGCGTAGAGAGGAAATGGACACAGAGAACAAATAGCCAGAAAAACACACGATCAAATGACCCAACAGTGGGGAAATGCATGCGGTGTGGTAAACAACATCCAAAGAGCGTCAACTGCCCAGCGAGAATAGCAGAGTGTCGGAAGTGTGGCAAGAGAGGCCATTATGCTATTGTGTGTCGTACTCTAACACATGTGTTACACACTAACACATGTTAGTGATGTAAATGTAGTGCAGGAAGAGCATGAAGATTCGTTTTTCCTTGGAGCAATCACAGTAAAGGACTCAAGTGACGCATGGTCCATAACCTTGAGGATTCAAGATACGGAAGTGGAGTTTAAGATAGACACTGGTGCTGACATTAGTGTAATATCGGAACAAACTTATAAAGCTCTCAACACAAAGCCTGACTTAATGTTCGTGAATGCAGCGCTGGATTGTCCAGGAGGGAAATTGAGAAGTTCAGGAAGATTTGTGACAAGCACACACCATAAAGGAAACAAGTACTGCTTTACTGTTTTTGTCATAGCAGGTCAGTCTGTTAATAATTTGCTGAGTCGAGAAGTTTCTGCTGCTCTGGGGTTAGTTCAGCGGATTGACGATGTGAGTTCACCTGGTGAGTCGGTTGGACTTTTGAAAACCGCTCCTGTGAAAATCAAGCTGAAAACAGATGCAGTCCCATATGCCATTACGACAGCCAGGAGAGTGTCGGTTCCCTTACTTTCTAAAGTGAAAGCTGAACTAGACAGGATGGTGAAGTGTGGCGTGATTGAAGAAATTACAGAGCCTACTGAATGGTGTGCGCCGATGGTGCCTGTGCCTAGGAAGAATGGCCAGGTGAGAATATGTGTAGGCCTTAATCGTTTAAATCAAGCAGTTGAACGTGAAAGGTATATTCTACCAACCCTCGATGATATACTTCCCCAGTTGTCAGGTGCAACAATATTTTCACTATTAGATGCAGCGAGCGGATTTTGGCAAATTCCTCTGGAGAGGGAGAGTGCTAAATTCACGACATTTATAACACCGTTTGGGAGGTATTTCTTTCATAGGCTTCCTTTCGGAACCTCCAGCGCACCAGAGATATTTCAAAGAGAGATGAATAACCTCTTAAGAGACCATGAAGGTACAGCAGCGTACATGGATGACATAATCATCTACGGGGAAACGCCAGAGGTTCATGATTGTCGTTTAAAGAGGGTCTTGAGGACACTTTCTGATGCGGGATTGAAACTCAATGATGACAAATGTCTGTTGAGGCAAACACAGATACAATTTCTAGGTCATATCATTGATGCTCGTGGAGTCAGACCAGATGAGAAAAAGGTTGAGGCCATACTGAATATTCAACCTCCACAGAACGTGACAGAAGTAAAGAGGATTTTGGGAATGGTTCATTATTTAGGTCGATACCTACCTGGTTTGGCTGAAATAACCCGCCCACTTAATGATCTCCTTAAAGCTGATACAGTTTGGACTTGGAGTCATGCACAGGAACAAGCGCTCACAAGAGTCAAAGAGCTCATGACTGAAGCACCAATCCTTTCTTTCTTTGACGTGAACAAACCAACCATTGTAAGTGCAGACGCTAGCAGTTATGGGCTAGGAGGAGTCCTCTTCCAGCAGCATGATGGATACTTGAGACCTGTAGCTTACTGTTCGCGTACCTTAACTAACACCGAAACAAAATACGCACAGATTGAAAAAGAATGTCTCGGTGTGGTGTGGGCTTGTGAAAGATTTTCCAAGTACTTGTACGGTCTGGACAGTTTTGTAATTCACACAGATCATAAACCGTTGATTCCGCTCATCAACAACAAGGAAATTGACATGGTTCCTTTGAGATGCCAGCGACTCTTGATTCGACTGATGAGGTTCAATGCTAAAGCTGAATATGTGCCGGGGAAATCACTGGTTGTAGCTGATGCTCTTTCTAGACATCCATCTTCGACACCACAGCTGGATTCAGTGGAGCTTATGAATGACATTACGGCTTTGGAGGAGTCCACTAGAGCTGCCTGGCCAATGTCATGTACACGACTGAACGAGGTCATTGAAAGCACAAAGACTGATCCTGAGTTGCAGGTGGTGATAAAGTACGTTAGACAGGAATGGCCAAAGTATCCTTCACAAGTTTCAGAGCACGTCAAACCTTACTTCGCTGTGAAGGATATGTTGTCCGTGTGTGATGACCTCCTGATTTACAGTGACAGGATCGTTATTCCAAGTGTCATGAGAGCTGAGGTCAGGAGGAAACTTCATGATGGTCACATGGGGATCGTCAAGTGTAGAGAGCGTGCAAAACAAAGTGTTTGGTGGCCTGGGATTAGCAAGGAGATCCAGGTATCTATAGAGAACTGTGCTTTCTGTCAAATAAATAAGCCAGATCAACACAGAGAACCTCTGATGAATACCACATTACCAGACGCACCTTGGGTGAGAATTGCAGCTGACATTTGCAAAGTTAACAAAAAACACTACCTTGTAGTGGTTGACTATTTTTCTAGATTCATCGACATTGCCTATCTTCCAGATATGTCAGGAAAGACGGTGGTATTACGCTTGAGCAACATGTTTGCCAGATGGGGTTGTCCTGATACCCTAGTTACTGACAATGGTCCGCAATTTGTTGGTCAACAGTTTCAGGATTTCGCAACAGCTTACAAGTTTTACCACATCACCACGAGCCCGTACTTTCCACAGTCAAATGGTGAGGCTGAAAGAGCAGTGAGAACCGCAAAGCACATTCTCAGGCAGGAAGATCCTTTTCTAGCTCTCCTAGCTTACAGAGTTACTCCCATCCAAGTCACAGGATACAGCCCTGCGCAGTTGATGCTTGGATGTCAGTTGAGAACACCAGTTCCTGTGCTGGAAAAGAAACTGATGCCTGAGTGGCCTGATTTTTCAAAGGTGAAAGAAACTGACAATATGACGAAAGCTAATAACAAGCTTTATTATGACAGACGTCATGGTGCTCGACCGTTGCCCGAACTCAAACCTGGAGATCCTGTTACAGTCAAAACGGACAATGAGAAAGAATGGAACAAGACTGCTACGGTTGTAGGTAAACACACAACACCAAGATCTTACATAATTCGCACGGAGAATGGAGACTTGAGAAGAAACAGAAAGCATCTACGGTTTTTCAATCCATCTTCATGCCAACGTGATTCAAATGAAGAGAAAAGTGTGGATGAGGAATTGGCACAAGCTGGACAATATCCAAGTGATCAGGATCAAAACGTAGGACAAGAAGTTCCAGAACAGCCTAAAAAGGTTGTTACGCGTAAAGGAAGAGTTGTTAAACAGCCTGGATACATGAAAGATTTCATAGTTAGTACATAGATTGCCACTTGAGGCAGAATAATCCTCGGCTTCTATGTGGGTGACCGGTAGTCTACCCGGAATCCCTAGGTAGTCATTTATGATTCTAGTGAAGATTTAAGTTCTAAACAATTGTTGAATAAGATGTTTAAAATCATAAGAAAAGAAGACACTGAAAGATGTTTGTTTATCTTTATTGGTGTTTGTTGTTGTTGTGACATTGTCACGTGTTACAGGATAATATTTGAAAAGGGAAGATGTAGTGATAGCTTGAGGATCTGTTAGGCTATATACGGTAATAAATAGAGCAATGTATACCTGTTTGTGGCAGGCGTAGTTAATAGGAGATATACGGTATGGGGTCGACACAGTGTAGTTCATGACGCCAGAAGTGGCGCAGTTGTTAATAAAGAACCGAAACAGAGCAACGCTTCCATTGCCTGATTTATATACGACATCCTAACATTACAGTAGTTGTCTTGCGCTGGAGGCGCAAACGACTGGTACGTCACTTCGTACCGTGACGTCACTAAGTTCAAAGGATCTAGAACAAGCTGTATTTAGAGTTTGACTAAATAAATGGTTCGTTTATAATGGGGAGGACGTCTTAAGCTATGAAACTTGCAGGTTTTAATGGTATAAATTAGGTGCTACGTTTATTTCATGATGCCCTCACTGACCTTTTTATAGTTTTTTAATAGTTTTACCTATAAACCACATAAAAGGCAGAATATATGGAGAATAATGAAAACATGTCTATTACTTAGTAGTTATTTGTACTGTTTGTACAATATGTATTTGGCCTGTAGGGCGCGCTGACAACTCTGCAGTACGCATGAGTAAGAGGGCAATTTTTATATTTAGGCTACTGAACTTGAGAAAGAAGATAAGTGGATATCGAGTTGATAAAAATTTATAGAAGCTGAAGCAAGAGTGGAATCTGTTATTTTTAGATTATGGGCCCTATCTTGCACCCAGTGCAATTGACTTTGTACAACGATGCGTGTATCATTCCTATTTATCACCCAGCGCACAGTGGACTTTTCCCTCCACAGACGCACGTCGGCAAATTAGTGAATGAGCAATTGACATTGTACACTGACACATGTATCATTCCTTTTTTGCACCCTACGCACAGCGGACTTTTCCCTCCACAGACGCACATCAGTAAATTAGGGAATGAACTTGCACTCCCGAGGGCGGTTCAGCGAAAAGAGGAGGTGTGTTCCAGCGCAAACGTTCCTTGGTGCTATTTTGCAGTTCCAGAAAACAATTCCGCCACTGACCGGGAAAAACGTATCGGTTACCTAACGTAACCTCGGTTCTCTCTAGAAGAGGACATGAGTATTGAGTAAGTCAGCTTACGCTACGGGAAAGATTCATCTTTTTAAGATATTGAAGCCAAAAAATTATCCTTAATTTTTTTATTCGTTGTCAACGCAGTGCAGCAGCTAGCAGGCCTAGAGCAGGCTGTCTAGCGTGCTCATAGGCTGCCCTACCAGTGAGCCCGACATGACGTCAAGTCCAATGAAGGGCGCTCGCGCCTTCACAGCGTCATAGCCCGCCAGTATGGGCGTGGCTTAGCGTATATAAGCAGGGCTCAGAGGCTGTTTCTCTGGTTTTCATCAACTGAAGCGAAAGTCGCTCGTGGTGCGAGCATGGCAGGTTACGCAATACTCGTTCCCTCTTCTAGAGAGAACCGAGGGTTCGTTAGGTAACCGATACGTTCTTTTACGAGAGGTTCTTTCGTATAGCTAACTTATATATAAGCATATATATAGCGTATAACTAAGCTAACTTACGCTACAGGAACCCTTTATCAACGCCGTGCGCGCTAAGCATCCACTCCATGAGTCCCCGAGTCAGGGAACAAGATAAGTGGAAAAATAGGGGCCAGCATAGTGAGCCGACACATGTATAAGCACCCCATGGGAAATGCAGAGCAGGATTGCCGGTCTGACATAATGGCCCATCATAGTGCGGCTCAACCAGAAGAGCTTAGTCACGTGATAGTAGCCTGCGCTACTATCAGTGTATGATCTGCCCGCAGAAATGCGGGCAGATCATACACACTATTAGACTGACAAAAGTTTAGTCTGCAAGGCGGGAACTTCCAGGTTATAAAACCTCACAAATTTAGACGGAGAGGCCCAGCATGCGGCCGTACAAATGTCATGAATAGAAATTCCGCTGGACCATGCCCACGATGAGGCCATGCCTCTAGTGCAATGAGCCCTGATGCCCAAAGGGCACTGCAGATCTTTTGACGCGTTAGCAGCAGCAATAGCGTCCACTATCCATCTGGACAGGCTCTGTTTCGAGGCGGCGAGACCCTTTGGTGCGCCCACCAAACGAAACAAACAGCTGCTCCGAGTGCCTGAAAGGGGTGGAGCGCGCAATGTAAACCTTCAGTGTCTGACAGGGCAGAGGAGGTTAGTATCGCTCTCGCTATCGGATGCTGGCAGAGCCGATAGCGAAATGACCTGCGCTCTGAAGGGAGTGCCAATCACCTTCGGGACATAGCCATGCCTAGGTTTGAGGATGACTTTAGAGTCATTTTGCCCAAATTCGAGACACGCAGCGCTGACAGAGAGCGCGTGTAAATCCCCACACGTTTGACTGATGACAGTGCTGTCAGAAAAACGGTTTTGAGCGAGAGGTATTTCAGATCCACAGAATCTAATGGTTCAAAGGGATATGTTTTCAGGGCCTCTAAGACCAATGAAAGATCTCAGATAGGAACCGACGGGAGCCGCGGAGGGTTTATCCTTCTAGCTCCTCTAAGGAAACAGATGACCAGCTCGTTTCTTCCCATTGACTGGCCACGCGTAGACTCTGCGAACGCTGCGATGGCCGCCACCTACACTTTGAGCGTGGAGGGGGACCTGCCCTTGTCCAAAAGCTCTTGAAGGAAGACGAGCACCTGCGAAACTCCACATGTCTGTGGGTTCTGTCGTCTGTCGGTGCACCATTTGGAGAACACAGACCATTTAGACGCGTAGAGCTTTCTAGTAGAGGGAGCTCTGGATTGCGTAATCGTGTTCATCACTCCGTCTGGCAGGACAACGGGTATCCGTTGATCAACTATGTGTGCAGAGACCAGCGCTCTGGATGGGGATGCCAGATCGTGCCGCGAGCTTGAGAGAGGAGATCTGTTCTCACCGGAATAGGCCACGGGGCTGTAAGTGACAGCCGCGTCAGCTCCGGGAACCAAATTTGATTCTCCCAACGCGGGGCTATTAGGAGCACCGAGTGGCGCGTTTCCCTGATTCTCTTGATTACCTGTGGCAACAGTGAAATCGGAGGGAAAACATACAACGGCGCATGCGCGAGAATTGCGATCTCCTTCAACTACTTCAGTTAAGTTCTCGCGCGTGCGCGTCGTGGAAATCTCTTGAAGTCTCGTTTCAGGCCTACAAGGAAGAAAAGGAATAGTCGAATAAAGTCGTTATTTTTGTTTGTTTTTTCGCACAAAAAGTATTCTCGTCGCTTGATAAACTTATAGTTGAGCCACTGTTGTGACATGGAATATTTAAACATTTTCTTCATTGACTTTCTGGGCCGTCAGGATTCATTCCCTTAGGGAGCCTATGGAGGAGTGATCCAGCTGTCACATTTAATCAAAAATATCTTCATTTGTGTTCCGAAGACGAATGAAGGTCTTACGGGGTTGGTACAGCATGGGGGTGAGTAATTAATGACTTAATTTTAATTTTTGGGTGAACTAACCCTTTAAATACTGGTTCATCTAGTATTATTCAGTGAACTGAAAAGGTGAGGTTTATATTCAGAGTATATTTGGTATAATTTGTGAGTTTTTGTATACATTTATCCCTTTGAGGTCATCGGTCTAAGATATACTGATTTTGTTTGTCCGGTATACTAATTTCAGTAGGTCTGAGATACTGAGATAACTGAGATATTCCCACCCAGCAAAAACTCATTTAAAAAAGATGTTGAAAAGACAACATTGCCAGACGTCTAAACAAAGTTAAAATTTGGTTGAAAGGTGAAAAGACGTCTTTTTTCAGGTCATTGAAAAGACGTCCCACTCACGTTTAAGTAAAGTGAAAGTTGAAAATACGTCTTTTTTTAGGCAATTTTCATGAATTCATGATTATATTTATATTTAATATTCAGTAGTAATATTCAATTACTGTCAAAATAAGACAATTCACAAAAGTTTATCAAGACATTTATTGACACATAAAATACATCTTTCAAGTAAGCCTGCATGATCAAACATAGCCTAAAAAACTGTAACATTGTGAAATATTACAACAATAAAAATAACTTCTCTATAAATTTATAAATAAATATACATGTAAATATATAGTAAAGTGTAATTTATTCCTGTGATGGCTAAGCTGAATTTTCTGCATCATTACTCCAGTCTTCAGTGCCACATGATCATTCAGAAATCATTCTAATATGCTGATTTGATTCTCCAGAAACATTTGATTATTATCAGTTGTACTGCTTCATGTTTTTGTGGAAAATATGATTCAGCTTTCAGTATTCTTTGAAAATAACTTTCAAAAGAGCAGCATTTATTTGAAACATAATTTTTTAAAAACAATTTAAAAGACTTTACTGTGATTTTTGATCAAATGAATCCATCTTTTCTGTATAAACATAATTTTTCTAAACAATAAATCTTTAAAATATTGAAAATGTTTATAAAACAGACCAATTATAACCACATTAGAAAACATTAAAGGTTAGTTTACACAAAAAATTTAATTGTCATGAATTACTTACTCTCATGTCGCTCCAAACCCATAAGACTTTTGTGCAGAACACAACGGAAGATATTTTTAACAGATGCCTTGTGTGTGCAAAAAAATAAAACAAAATTATGTATCGCCGACACACGTTGCACCATGAGATGACTGACTCTCACGCCAACACAACACTGATGAATCGTGGTGCTCCGTGAACACGTGTTCAGCATTCACATCGCTTCATAAAGTTGAGGTTAAACCATTGGAGAGAAAGGTATCATGAGCATTGTAATGTTTGAAATGGATGTCATAACAAATGTCAGTAGATGATTTTAAAACGAGCAGTTCATTAATTAATCCGTACGATCTTAAAGGGTTAGCTCACCCAAAAATGAAAATTAAGTCATTAATTACTCACCCCCATGCTGTACCAACCCCGTAAAGCCTTCGTTCGTCTTCGGAAAACAAATGAAGATATTTATGATTAAATCTGAGAGGTTTATGACTGCTACATAGGCAGCCTAAGGGAATGAAACTTGACGGCCCAGAAAGTCAATGAAGAAAATGTTTAAATATTCCATGTCGCAACAGTGGCTAAACTATAAGTTTATCAAGCGACGAGAATACTTTTTGTGCGAAAAAACAAACAAAAATAACGACTTTATTCAACTATTCCTTTTCTTCCTTGTAGGCCTGAAACGAGACTTCAAGAGATTTCCACGACGCGCATGCGCGAGAACTTAACTGAAGTAGTTGAAGGAGATCGCAATTCTTGCACATGCGTCATGGAAATCTCTTGAAGTCTCGTTTCAGGCCTACAAGGAAGAAAAGGAATAGTCGAATGAAGTCGTTATTTTTGTGTGTTTTTTCGCACAAAAAGTATTCTCGCCGCTTGATAAACTTATAGTTGAGCCACTGTTGCGACATGGAATATTTAAACATTTTCTTCATTATTGCTGCTGAAAAATGGTCGTGTTTTGGTCTGTACTAATCGGTCGCACAGGGAAATTCGAGTTATATAGACTGCCAAAAGTTAAAGAGAAGAGTGCAAAAAACAGATGAAAGAAGGTGTTTGTGGTTGAGAGGCACAGCATCAGCCACATGTATAAATGAAGCGTTGACTATGGCTAAAATGTTGACGTAAAGTAGTTAACTATGGCTACATTCACACTGTCAGTCCAAATCCAATTTATCTTTGTATCCGATTGGAATCTGATCTAAAATGATGTCCACACTGTGTATCGCAACTGTTCAGATCCGAGTCGTGTGTTCATGCAGCTCTTTGGCAATATGGCAATGACATTGCGTTGATTGAGGGGTTTGCATTTGCAATAGAGATGTTATTCTTCTTATTTAAATTTAACAACATGTAAATGTGTATCCGCTAGGGCTGGGGCAGTATGGATTTTTTCTAACCGTGGTTGAAAAGCAAGATATTACCGCGGTATAGCGGTAAACCGTTTTAACGTGTACTGGAGCTCGTCTCATAAATTAACCGAAACTCGGCGTATAGGCTAGGCCCCACACAGACATGAGAAATAAATAGAATGCTTAAAATGTCAACTTTTAACCCTCTGAGGTCAGCTATCGCGCCGGCGCGATAGTCTTACTTTTTTCTTATCAGTGCAAAAGAAACTCAAAATACTCTGTTGATTTTGATCTAACATATTAAGTGTTGTACATCATTAGATCCTGATAAGTGTCTATTTTTTTGTGGATACTCACAATAAAAACAAAGTGTTGTGCTTTTCGCCAAATAAAGAAAAACAAACATGATGCGCGTTCTGCCTTCTCTCTGTCAGTTAAGTCCATTCTGAAACGCGTCCGAAAATTAACTGTAATTCCGCGAATACTTGTCATACAGGCACGAGTGTTTTTCCATAATGAAGCTTGAACTCTCTTCTTTTAAATGAATTAATTTATATAAAAAAACTAATATTCTCAGTTTATGTAATCTGTATGAAAAGAGAGAGATGTCAGTATTTTTCTTTCCAGCTCATTATACCTAATTATGCGTTAATGTGCCACGCCCACGGAGAGCGCACGCTATTCAAACGCAAATGATCTAAGGCAAGCCATTCAAACATGCCAACGCCCACCAGCTGGATTATAAAACACATCGTGTTTAGTAAGTATCTTGTACAGCTGTGTACACAGCGTATCCTTTCGCTGTGAGGAATAATACTATCTACATACCTGCAAACTAGTCACTTTTCGGCGAAATTCAACGCCCACCAGCTGGATTATAAAACACATCGTGTTTAGTAAGTATCTTGTACAGCTGTGTACACAGCGTATCCTTTCGCTGTGAGGAATAATACTATCTACATACCTGCAAACTAGTCACTTTTCGGCGAAATTCGCCGTTTTGAATAAAAATATGTCATTTATGGGAATCGTGTAGATCCGATGAGTTATTTTTTTCGGGTGGTGGGGGGGTTAAACTTCGGTAAACTTCACAATAATAATTGGGAATGTGCTAATTAGACTGGAGTGAGAGCATAGACGTCTTTCGAGCTGTTGTGATCTTTTTGGCGCTCTGATGATGCAGTCATCGCTGTGAATCGATCACCTGTTCCGCTTTACAGCATGGCAAAAATCATGAATGAACTCTGGGCTCGACATTAACGCTTGTCCGGGACAAGTGAACGATAATTTCATTCCAGGGAAGCATCGAAACGCAAGAATGAATGTGATTTTATTACATTCAATGTAAACAGCGATTGATAATGGGTTGTGTATTTCTGGTAACAACGTCGCGTTGAGGCTCTTTGTTAGAGATACATTCTTGGAGAAATCAAAACAACTGAGTGAAACAGCACACAGAAAACGTCTCGGGTTATGACTATAACCCTTGTTCCCTGAGAAGGGAACGAGACACTGCGTCGAGAATCGACACTTTGGGGACGCTCCCTAAGCGTGCGCCTCTGAAGTATGAATGAAACTAATCCAATCCTGATTGGTGTTGCGTCGTGACGTAACATGTGACGGCATACCCGGAAGTATAAAAGTGACGCTGTCACAACACACACTAGCCTCGCGATGAAGCAAGACGCTCCAAGGCCTCAAGGGGCGTGGGAGAATGACGCAGTGTCTCGTTCCCTTCTCAGGGAACAAGGGTTATAGTCATAACACGAGACGTTCCCTTTCGAGGGAACTCTACACTGCGTCGAGAATCGACACTTTGGGGAACGAGTGCCCACTAGGCCACGCACCGAATAGGCCTGTCCCGGAGTGAAACTGTTTAGGCACTCAGCAAGGACTGAGCACGTGTGTTCCAGGCGTACTAGGAAGGTGGAGACTGTGGAACCTAATAAAAGCATGTGGAGTAGCCCAACCGGCTGCCTCACTGATCTCCTGTAGAGGAACTCCCGAAAGAAGGGCCCTAGAAGAAGCCATGCTTCTAGTTGAGTGAGCCCTCACGGCTAAAGGTGAAGGCAAATCGCGCACCTTGTAAGCCTCAGTAATATCCTGAACAATCCAAAAACTAATAGTTTGCTTGGATGCCGGGAGCCCCTTCTTAGGTGACCCAAAACATACTAATAATTGGTCCGACCTTCTCCAAGAAGAGGACCTCTCAAGGTACACGCTCAATGCTCTGACGGGGCAGAGCAAATTAAGCTTCTCTTCTTCTGCCGACATATGAGGTGGAGGATGGAATGCCTGAAGAACTGTAGACCGAGCCGTATTCAATACTTTAGGCACGTAGCCCGGACTCGAGTGCAAAAAAGCTTTACTCTGCCAGGGGCAAACTCCAAGCAAGCTGGTGTACCAGGGCTTGGAGATCTCCCACCCTCTTAAGTGAGGTAATAGCCAAGAGAAATACCACTTTTAGCGTTAAGTCCTTAGGCGAAGCCGACTGCAAAGGTTTGAAGGGGGCCAGGGATAACCCTTCAAGAACTATTGCCAGGTCCCAGGCAGGAACCCTGGACCTGGTTGCCGGTCTCATCCTCCGAGTACCACGGAGAAAACGAATGACCAACTGGTGCCTCCCCAGAGGCCTATCACTCAAAGGCGCATGGAAAGCCGCAATGGCAGCCACGTACACCTTAAGTGTGGAAGGGGAGAGACCCGCAGAAAAACGATTTTGAAGAAACTCCAGAACTGAAGCCACTGGGCAGTTAACTGGATCTAACTCCTGTTCTCTACATCAAGTGGAAAAGACATTCCACTTGAGGCCATATAATCTCCTAGTAGACGGAGCCCTAGAGCTAAGTATGGTTTCAACCACTCCAGCTGATAGACCAGCATCTAGGTACTGAACCCCCTCAGAGGCCAGACCCACAGCTTCCACAGCTCTGGGTGAGGGTGGAAGACTGTGCCCTCCGCCTGAGACAACAGACCCCTCCTCAGAGGAATCTGCCATGGCGGAGCTATCAGGAGTGATATTATGTCTGAAAACCATACTCGGGTCGGCCACATTGGGGCAACCAGAAGTAGACTGATGCCCTCTTGACGGACCCTCTCCAGGACTCCCGGAAGCAGAGCGATCGGGGGAAATGCGTACAGGCGAAGCCTCGGCCAGGCCTGTACCATGGCATCCAACCCCAGTGGGGCTGGATGTGAGAGGGAGAACCAAAGTGGACAGTGGGACGTCTCTCGAGACGCAAACAGATCCACTTCCAATGGTCCAAACCACTCCCATACTGACTTCACCACATCTGGATGAAGTCTAAATTCCCCGGGCCTCAGCCCCTGCCTCGACAGGATGTCTGCTCCCTGATTCTGAACCCCCGGAATATACATAGCTCTGATAGAGAGTATTTTCCCCTGGGACCAAAGAATGATCTGATGCGCCAGTCTGCACAGAGGGCGCGATCTGAGTCCCCCTTGTTGGTTCAGATAAGCTACCACAGACGTATTGTCTGATCGTACTAAGACATGGTAACCATTAATGTCTGGGAGGAAGCTCCTCAAAGCCCTGAACACAGCCATCATCTCTAGACAGTTTATGTGCCAAGAATGATGATGGTCCTGCCACAGACCCCTGGCAAAGCGGCCGTCCATGACCGCGCCCCAACCAGTGAGGGAGGCGACTGTCGAAACGGTTTTCCGACGACATGACGCTCCCAGCACTGGCCTGTGGGATAGGAACCAAGGTTTCTTCCAAATTACCAGAGAACGAAGGCATCTGCGCGTAACTCTGACTATACGGAACAGATTTCCCTTGAGGGAAAAAACCCTTGGCTCTCAGCCACCACTGAAGGGGGCCTCATGTGTAGAAGGCCCAAATGTATAATGTTGGATGCCGCTATCATTAGGCCCAGCAGTTTTGAAACTGCTTTACAGTGATGGCCTGGCCTAGCTTTATCCCGGACACCATGGCCAGGATGGATTCGATACGAGCGGGAGACATACGTGCCTGCATTGTAACCGAATTCCATTTCATGCCCAGAAGAGCAGTCTTCTGAGCTGGTTCCAACACATTTTTCTTAGTGTTGAGTCTCAACCCCCGATTCTAATTTTGGCCAAGGACGACATCTCAATGCCGAACTGCCATTTCTCGAGACTGGGCCAATAAGAGCCAGTCGTCGAAGTAATTCAGTATACGGATGCCCTGAAGCCTCAGTGGAGCCAGAGTTACATCCATAAACCTACACATGAACATGCGGGGAGAGAGTGCTAGGCCGAACGGAAGAACCCGATCTAAGAGAACCAGCCTCTCGAGACTGGCCTCTGGTGGTTTCCGAGCACCCTTCTCGACTGCCTGAAGCGGAAGACCGGCAGGCTGTAGTCGATACGGTTTTTGTAACCATAACTGATGCTCGTTTTTTATTTTTCGAGGAAAAACGACGCAGAGTGCGTTCGCTGGAAAATGATGCGGCCCGAAGCGTCATAGACGGCGGGCAATACACATCGTTCCCGGGCCCTGCTACAAGAACCACATCCGATCCAGCCTCTCGAGACTGGTCTCTGGTGGTTTCCGAGCACCCTTCTCGACTGCCTGAAGCGGAAAACCGGCAGGCTGTAGTCGATACGGTTTTCGTGACCATAACTGATGCTCGTTTTTTATTTTTCGAGGACAGACGATGCAGAGTGCGTTCCCTGGGAAATGATGCGGCCCGAAGCGTCATAGACGGCGGGCAATACACATCATTTCCGGGCCCCGCTGGAAGAACAACATCGGTTGCCCTGCAACTGAGTGGACAGCCCCAACATTTAGATCTACCATGCCAAACCAGTCCTCGGATCTGATTTGGTTTCCGATAATGGAAATTGTAAGCATTTTGAACATGGATCTCCTCAAAGAACAAGTCAATAGCCTTAGATCTAAAATTGGCCTCAGTCCAACATCCTCCTTTGGAACTAAAAAGTACCGGCTATAACACCTGGACTTTCTATCTGGTAGGGGAACACTCTCTATGGCCCCTTAACTCCAGTAGAGTCTGTACCTCTTGTTCCATAACCCGAGCCTGTTCTGGAACCCCTGCGGTCGGTACGACCCCAAAAAAGCTGGGAGGTCGGTAACCGAACTGCAGTCCGTACCCATATTTAAAAATATTCAGGACCCATATAGATAATTGGAAGGCGTTGCCATTCTACAAAATCTACTAAGGGAACCAGCCCCTTGGGACCGGCCTCGGGTGTTTCTCGAGCACTATTCTCGACTTCCTGAAGCAGATGACCGGCAGGAAAAAGTCTAGAAAATTTTGTGACCATAGTCAGTGCCCGGTTGCAAGCTCTTGGGGTGAACGCCACGGTGTGCGTTCGCTGGAAATCGATGTAGCCCGAAACGTTCAAAAACGGCGGGACAACATATATAGTTTTATATATATATATATATATATATATATATATATATATATATATATATATATATATATATATTTATTTATTTTTATATATATATATATTTTTTTTTTTTTTTTTTATTCATAAAACCTGTCGACGATTGAAGTTACAGCGTCGGAGAACAGGCCAGAAGGTGATAGCGGAGCGTTCAGCAGAAAATATTTGTCTTCCATTTTTTTATACCAGACAAATTAATCCACTGATGTCTCTCAACCATCATAACTGCTACAATAAGCTATGGTACGTTTAGTGCCATGGTACGCCTGTAAAATTGTCTTAGAGTACAGGAACGTACCAGCCCATAGAAGCCCAGCCAACCAGTGCAGAGGTGCCCTGCACGATTGTTGGGCAGCGCCGCGACTTTAAGCGAAGATGCCATATCAAGAGAAAGATAGCTCACTAAAGCTTCCTCCATTTACAGCTTCTTGCCATAACCCGCCCATCTCACACCCACCACATTCAAATAATCATTTAATGAATGTGATTAGATATGAAAAAGAGTGGGGTTTTTCCCAGGAGAGTTTCTATCTCTTTATTTGTAAGATTTGGGGAAAACAGTTAGCCCAGCGCTGAGGTTGTGACCTGTGCTGCAGGAAACGCTCATCAAGCTTGCTTTTCACTTGCGTTCCCTGCTTATCATGTGGCCAGCTGATGTTAAGTCTGGTCACAGCACGAGTCACAACCTCTACCAGCTCCTCATAGCTTTGGCCGTGAACTGGCGCGCCCAAATCACGGTCATCCGCGTCAATGCTGAGCACATCCACTTCCTTGGAAGCAGAGAGTTCAAGCATTGGGACCTGATCGTGGGCAGGAGAAGCCGCGATGCGGGCTCCTGTACCACTCTCAGGGGCTACGGGATCCTCAGACGAAGAATGAGAAAGTGCCGCAGCAGTCTCATTCTCATCTGCAAGATCCCGCTGCGAACCCCGCGATCTAAATCGCCGCGCCGCCTCAACGGACGCGGGACCAGAACCGTGGGGAACGCGAGCCTGACCGTGCTCATCAAAGCACGCCAGCCGAGAGCGCAGCACTCTAATAGGAAGTGCTTCACAGTCTGCACAAACAGCTCCCTCAAGAGCTGCTTGTGCATGCTGCGCTCCCAAACAATTCATACACAAAGCATGTGTGTCCCCACCCGTAATAAAACAAGGGCAAGGATGCACACATCTTTTAAATTGTTCGCTGGCCATTCTGATCAACTGATTGACAAACAACACCAAATAAGACAGACAGTTTCAACACAGAGCGCTTGCTGAAGAGCGAAAGCTAGTGTGTGTTGTGACAGCGTCACTTTTATACTTCCGGGTATGCCGTCACATGTTACGTCACGACGCAACACCAATCAGGATTGGATTAGTTTCATTCATACTTCAGAGGCGCACGCTTAGGGAGCGTCCCCAAAGTGTCGATTCTCGACGTAGTGTAGAGTTCCCTCGAAAGGGAACTCACAGAAGAAATGTACTGAGGTAAAAATGTAAATAGTTGTGTTATGTTAAACTAAATCATGTGTTATAAATAAAACAACTAAGGGAGCTGTTTTGCTGAATATTATTATCACGATTGAAAATGTTACATTGAATTTAAACAAGTAGCGTAGTTAATATTTATTATTAAGCTACTTACATTTTAGACACAAACAATATCAACTGTTTTTGTTCTATTTCACAGACGAAATTAATAGTTCCACAGGAAAGCAACAGCAGCGCGGTGTTTTGTTACTGAATGATTCAGCATTTTGAACGAATCTTTTGTATGAATGACTCAATGACTCACTAATTAAGACGGTCCCTTGCCGCCACCTACTGGCGGTTTCATTTCATGTTTAAGTATTGCATTTTTTTAATTTGTATATTCAAACATTTATTTAAAACATCAATCTAATAACATTATTTATTGCAGTTGTAATTTTGCAGTGCGAATTATTTAATTTGATGGGTAATAAAATTACCCAAATTACCTCCCTAACCCCCCCCATATGTCACCTTTTTCGGCACTGTTGAGTTTGCAGGTATGTATCTAACCCTGGAAAATGTACCAGAAGTGCTGGTAGTTTCATTTCGTGGAGCAACGGATCCAGCTGATGTAGTAAGTCATTTATTCTTAAGTGCTTTGTTCTAATCGCGATATTGAATAGTGTCTGACTGTAAACCGCAAAAAGACTGTTTAAATATGAATTACGTGTCTGTGTGTAGGCTAAATGATGAATGAACGGCATAGGCGCGCACACGCTTTTACTACAGTTATGCAGCGCGTGTCTGTGCCGTTCATTCACTCTCGCACCTACATTAGTAAACGTTATGTTTACATGAACACATCCAAACTATATTGCTATAGCCTACTAAGATGAGTAAAAATAGACTGAAATATGTTGAAATAAAATGTCTGTATAAGCAACAAGCTGCAAATTCACATGTATATACTAATATATCATACACAATATATTACAGACTAAATATGAATGTTTAGACAAGATTTTGTGATTAGTTGGATAGATTATAAAGTTTTGACTGTAAAAAAAGACTACTGTCACATTAAATAGGTACGCTTTTGTTCACCAATTTCTGCTCATAGTTAAATATACTATAGTATGATGTTTTGTCAAAAATAAAGTAGGTATATTGAATTATCAACTAAGATGTTATTATAGTGTTTGTTCCAATATTCAAACTAATGAATCCTTACCTTTTTTTAATACGTATGATAAAATGTATACTTTTTACAAAGAAATACACTTGAAATATTGTTAAAATTGTAATTGTTGTTGTAATTGTAACCTATTTGTAATTGGTTACAATTTCTAATTGTAAAATATGTATAGGCTATATAGATAATTTCTTTTGTCCTTGCATTCTTAAGGATCCTGTGACACACCTGTGTGAAAGGGCTAATTAATATGCAGCTCATTATGCGGCACATTATCCGGCCTTTGTCTTCTCAGGTATGAACACGCCTCCACGCATATTGCCTTTCCAAACAAAAGGTGTCTAATAAAATTTAAATCAGTGTATGTTTTTGTGTAAATGATTAGGCAGGATGATTTTCAGATCATTTTGAAGCAAAAATTCTAGGCAACAACACTCATTAGTCAAAAGTCTTGTGGACACATATTTAGTATGTGTTTTGTGGCCTTATTTCAGACACTTTAAGTTTTAGTTTTTTCAATAACCATGCATAAGCAATATTCTCTCAAAAATACAAACATGTACATAATTGTTGCTCAGATATTACGGTAGCCCAGTTTGTGCTATATTGAGTGAATTTATACCTTTGCCATTAACATGTTTATAAATAACTGAGGGTGTACTCACACTAGGCACGGTTGCCATGAACCGGGCCCGAGTACGATTGTCTCCCCTCCCCACTCCCCCTCTGGCCTGCACTCACATAGGGTTTCAGCATTCGTGCCGGAGCACGCTTACGTCATTATGGTGCGACGGCTTCGGGATAAACAAGAAGAGCGGCGCTCTCTGAAGGAGAGCCATCGCTCTGTTTTCTTTGTGGATAATTTTGTGTCGTTTGGTCCACGGCGGTCCACAGCCCTCTCACAGCCTGTTGTTAAACAGATGTGTCGCCTTAGTGGCGTGAAAATTTTCACGTAATCGTGCTGCTCGTCCTCGTATGAGGAGGTTTGCAAGGTACCAGCTGAAGTGCAGAACCATGACGTCACGCGTCCTGTTCCGTGCTCCAGCACGGTTAGCGCTCACACTGCATGTGAACCGCGCCCGAGTCCAACTGAACCGTGCTCTGGCCCACCTCTTCCAAGCGGGCCAGGGCCGGCTAATCGAGCCGCGCCCGGGCACGTTTCGGAGCACTCACACTAGTCAAACGTACTCGGGCACGGTTCAAACTGGCTAGTGTGAGTACACCCTGAAAAAAGCACAAATGTCAAAGCATGTCAGAACACCTCAAGGACCCCAAAAACCCCTTGGACCTCAAAGGGTTAAACAAAATTCAAAACGAAATGATAAAATTTGAGGCTACAGTAGCCTAGTCAGGTAAGATCAGATTTGCCGATGTGCGTTATAGGCTTTATTTATTTATTTATTTTTATCCCTGTGCGCCGATCGGAGACGGATTTCACTGCTGATATTCTGAGGATACAACATAGCCAATAGGCTATAATAGGGACTTTAGCCTTTAAATATCTTTGCTGCATGCGCAGTCTCCTTTCTAGAACAGCCAAGAGCTTTCTAGCCTCACGGCAGCAGCACCTCGCATCGCTCATAGACCTCAAAACTGATCATAAAATTTAACAAAAAACTGATCAGAAAAGTTGGTGCGGATGGATGGCGGAAGGATGATGAGTTTTGTGATGCGGTTCCATTGCGGATGAAATAATAGCCCATCCGCGCATCTCTAATACGAATGTAATGTTATTATGTATGGAACATTACGCTCCCCAGCTCGTGTCGGATTTGCTCCATCTTCTGATGATAAGTTTTGAATCCATGTAAGACACACTATCATAAATAATCCATGTCATTAGACACAACGTGCACACGTGGCAAATATTTTTTTTTTTTTTTTTTGCGGTGATGACGGTGACTAGCTCAGACCCGCGGTTGGACTCACGTGACCGCGGTAATGCGGTAACCGTCCCAGCCCTAGTATCCGCCGCGCTGGTCTTGAGCTGCAGAACTGGAGGAGGCTGGTATGCACAGCTTTTTTCCGCGCTCTTATCAGCGCCGGTTTCAAAAATAATAATTTTCTGCTTGTCCGGCACTTTGCAATAGGGATGCACGATGATATCGGGACAACATCGGTATGTGGTGGGATATGAATATTTCTGACGATGAGCCTTGCCGATAGGGTGGCGTGTTTCCTATGCGCACGTGACGACCACGAACGAAGCATGAGCGCCAGCAACTTAAACTTCCAACTAGGGGTGTGCGTCTCACGGTTTTTGATCGTGGACGATTAAAATGTCTCCACGATCTGCTTTTGAAGAAAAATCATAGTATCGTGCATTCTATCAGTTCAATTCTGGAGACTTGATCTCAACATACTGTACAACGCAACGTACATTCACATCACATCACATGTAAACGCAGAGGTAGAGTTACACTCACGGGACACCGCAATTCACAAAAGTTCATTATTTGCATGTGCGTCAAAGTCTTGCTAGGTAAACATATCATTCACGTGCTGATGCACTGTTCTAACATCCGCTTTTCTGAGCGCGTTACACCCGACGCTCACAGGAACTAAAAGCCTGTCACAGCACCTGCATACTGGACTAATCTTTCGAGCCTTATTGCTCTGATACTGTCAAATACACACAAGGTTTACATAAACAAAGTTGGTTATGTCTAAAGTGAAAGCAAACAGAGAAAATCTGCTTGTCAAATGCGTGCATATTAGACGCGTCGCGTGCAGTTCTCAAAGAGACAGTAATATGCAAGTATTCATTTCTTTCTTGTGCTTAAATATACTATGGAAGTCACTGGAGTACAGCAACTGTTTGGTTAGCCACATTCTTTAGCCAAATAACTTTTATAATTTCAACAGAAGAAAGAAACTTGAGAGAGTAAATGATGACAATTTAAATTTTTGGAGAACTATCCCGTTAATGTTAATAAAACAACAAAACACAGAGGAAATCACTCACTGCTCTTGACTGAGAACTTTAATAAGCTTTTTTTGCACTTAAAAAACAAAACAAATATATCGGCATCGGGCAAAATTAGTTTGAAAATATCGGCATATCGAATATCGGCCAAAATCCAATATCGTGCATCTCTACTTTGCAACAACACATCCTTGTTTCGGCAGCGACTTTTAGCATGTTCCCTATAACAATGTCTAACGTTTACATTTACGTGGCGTGAGAGTCACATACCACGCGAAATCCGTGAGTGACGAAAATTGGTTAAATTTTACACATTAAATCAGTTCCCTCAGGGGCACCAATAGATCTCTTCCTGATCTCCGATCTTCTGGTTCTTCTGCTCCTTCCACCATCCCAACCCCAGACTATTGAGCCACGACTAAAGTTTTTACTTTGAATGCTTTAGCCTGGTGAGAAAGAAAACAATAACCAAAATGTACATTTTAAAAAACAAAACAATGGCTATCCAAAACGTAAAGTATACACTTGATTTTTTCCTATACATATACGTGCAAGATTTCAGTCATAGATAAATTGTAAATGTTTGCTTGATCAGACATTACCTGTCTAGCGATATGTTTATTCTGAAATATAATATTGGTTTGTGTTTTAAAATCATCTATCATTCATGTGTCATTTTGTAGCGAACTGTCTCGTGTGATTTAAAGTTTTGAGTTTCAGAACTTCTGATCAGGGAAAATAGTGAGTTGTTAGGGAGCGAATGTTTCAGTGCACTGTAAGGATTTTGTGATTAAGACAGCCCTTAACCACTGACTACTGAGCTAGGGACCTGAGTGATAAGCACCCAGAGTTTAGCACCTTGATTAGCTTGTTCAGGTGTGCTAGACTAGGTTAGAGCCAAACTTTGTTCTGAACATGACACATCAGAGATGCAGGATGACTGCTAGATTGATGACTTACAACAGTGGCATCCAGACCAGACCAATGTTCTGCAAAGTTTCTGGTGATGTTTGGTCAGCTGCTCAGGTCTGATTAATTGGGGTTGGAGCTAACAATACTGAAAAGAGAAAGACAACCAATATTATTACGTTATAAATAATTTGTTCTGTGTTCATCTGCTTACCTGTACAAAGTATGCATCATCAATAAACTGTATTGAATTTGATATTTTAATAACACTGTTTTACTACATTAATACTAACTACAAACCTGATAAAAAATGACTGGCGGGCAGCCGGGCAATGGAGGAAAGCCTTATTTTGCCCTCCAGGTGGGCGTTCCTATACCATGGCAATGGTGTGACGATAAATTAGCTTAATTCCATTCATTCATTGACCAATTGCCAACAAAACCTTTACAAAACTATCAAAATATCTCATCTACACATAAGATGCGATTAAAAGCCCAAACTTACAGCTCAAGTCAATAGTTCACCTAACTTACCTCTAACAGTTAGCCTAACAGTTGAGATGCTAACGGACTTTTTCGAAGACACTAACCACTTAAATATTCAACGGAAGCGAGTCATTTACATGAAAGAAAGTGTCGGAAACATTTGTATGTACTATTTGTGTAATTTTAGGGACTAAACTTACCTGAAAGTTGTGAAAACAACAGCGAGAGACAGAGTTGTGCTGCGTGTCAGTTGAGCTGATGTTCAGCGCGCGCCTGTCATGGTGCAATGGATCACAGGAAGCAAATGCGAGTGCAGAAATATTTATTAGCTCAGTCCACGGCAAAAGCCAGCAATGATGACGCAGGGACTGGATGGTCAACTCCGTGAGTGAAGACAAACAGTGTGAAGAATCCACGGTGAACGAAGAACACACTCCAGGCACGATAACACTCCACGGGACACGAGACGATCAGGAACAGGATAACCAGACAGGGACACACCAAACAAAGATCTGACAAGGATGAGAGAACAGCAGTGAGTATAAGTAGAGTGGTGATGATCAACTGCAGCTGGTGATGTGATGATGAACAGCTGGAGCGGATCAGGTAATGCCATACAGACACGCCCCTCACACACGTGCATTCATACAACAACATAAACACGAGACAAGAAGGAACAGAGAAAACGTCTACCGTGACAGTACCCCTCCTCCTAAGAACGCCTCCTGGCGTTCTCAGACTCCCTTACCTGTCGATTGTAATCATCGATAAGAGAGTGATCCAGAATGTCTCTAGCAGGAACCCAACTTCTCTCCTCCGGACCGTAACCTTCCCAGTCCACCAAGTACTGGAACCCGCGTCCCCTCCGTCTAGAGTCCAGGATGCGATTGACCGAATAGGATGGTTCCCCATCTACGAGTCGCGGCGGTGGGGGAACCGGGACTGGCGGATTAATACGAGCATAAAACACGGGTTTGACTTTGGATACGTGGAACACGGGATGAATTCTCTTGTACGCAAGAGGAAGTTTGAGGCGAACTGCCACCGGACTAACAATCTTGGTGACAGCAAACGGGCCAATAAATTTGGGAGCAAGTTTATTCGAGACGGATCGGAGAGGAATGTTCTTGGTAGAAAGCCACACTTTGGAACCGACGACGTATACGGGAGGCCTCCGCCGGTGGCGATCGGCCTTGGCCTTGGTGCGAGCTCCCACTTGGAGTAGAGTCTCACGGGCTCTAGTCCAAGTGCGCTGACACCTCTGGACAAAGGCGTGAGCGGAGGGGACCGCGACTTCGGATTCCAGACTAGAAAAAATTGGTGGCTGGTAACCTACACTACACTCAAACGGAGATAGGCCCGTAGACGACACTGGTAACGTATTGTGGGCGTACTCCACCATTGACAGTTGCTGACTCCAAGAGGAAGGGTTCCTGGAAACCATACATCGCAACATTCTTTCCACATCTTGGTTGGCTCTCTCAGTCTGACCATTGCTCTGGGGATGAAACCCAGAGGACAAACTAACAGTCGCCCCCAGTAATCTACAAAATTCTCGCCAAAATTTGGACACAAATTGGGGACCCCTGTCAGAAACCACGTCCATCGGGAGGCCATGTAACCGAAAGACGTGATCTACGACAGTTACCGCTGTCTCCTTAGCTGAAGGTAATTTGGGTAAGGGGATGAAATGTGCTGCCTTCGAGAATCGGTCCACCACAGTTAAAATCACTGTGTTACCCTGAGAGGGTGGGAGGGCGGTAATAAAATCTAGAGCGATATGGGACCAGGGTCTCGAAGGCACCGGCAGCGGCTGAAGTAACCCATCCGGAGGTCGATTGGAAGACTTACCAATGGCACAAACTGAGCAAGCCAAAACAAAATCGTGAATGTCGCGAGCCATACGTGGCCACCAAAACCGTTGCTTGACTGAAAAACCAGTGCGATTAACTCCTGGGTGACAAGCAACGTTGGAATTGTGACCCCACTGGATGACGTCTGACCGTAATCCCTCCGGCACAAACAAACGGTTCGGTGGGCACCCGGGCGGAGGCGTTACCCCTTCTAAGGCTCTCTTGACCTTCGCTTCGATCTCCCATGTGAGTGTCGAGACAAATCTGGTCTCGGGTAAAATACACTCGGGAGTAGACGGGCGTTCGGAAAAATCAAATATGCGAGATAAAGAGTCCGGCTTGATGTTCTTAGAACCCGGACGGTAAGATAGAGTAAAATCAAATCGACCGAAAAAAAGTGCCCACCGAGCCTGCCTGGAGTTCAATCTTTTGGCAGTTCTGATGTATTCTAGATTCTTGTGATCAGTCCAGACGATAAAAGGTACCCCCGACCCTTCTAACCAGTGTCGCCATTCTTCCAATGCCAACTTGACTGCCAACAACTCTCTGTTACCAATGTCATAATTGCGTTCGGCTGGGGATAATCGATGTGAAAAAAACGCGCAAGGATGCACCTTGTCGTCCACAGGTGAACGCTGGGATAACACCGCTCCTACTCCCACCTCTGACGCGTCGACCTCCACCACAAACTGACGTGAAGAATCAGGGGTTATAAGAATTGGAGCTGAAACAAAGCGGCTCTTCAGTTTAACGAACACAGCCTCGGCTGCTTCGGACCACCTGAACGCCGTTCGGGGGGAGGTCAAGGCAGTCAGAGGCGCGACTAGCTGGCTGAAATTGCGAATGAAACGCCGGTAAAAATTGGCAAACCCCAGAAACCTCAACAGGGCCTTGCGTGAATCTGGACTTGGCCAATCCACCACAGCCTTGATCTTCTCAGGGTCCATCCGCATTCCCTCGGACGACACGATGTAACCTAAAAAAGGAACAGACTGTGCATGAAAATCGCATTTCTCCGCCTTGACAAAAAGCCCATTCTCTAGCAGCCTCTGAAGCACTCGTCGGACGTGCTGCACATGCTCCTGGAGAGACGAAGAAAAAATCAATATGTCATCCAGGTAGACATATATGAACTGATCGATCATGTCTCGCAGCACGTCGTTGACCAGTGCCTGGAAAACTGCTGGGGAGTTGGACAGCCCGAACGGCATAACCAAATATTCAAAATGCCCCCTAGGGGTGTTAAAAGCAGTTTTCCATTCATCTCCCTCCCTAATGCGAACCAAATGATAAGCGTTACGTAAGTCCAATTTTGTGAAGATAGATGCTCCCTGCAACCTCTCGAAGGCTGAAGACATCAACGGCAAAGGATACGTATTCTTTACCGTGATGTTATTCAACCCTCGGTAGTCAATGCAAGGTCGCAAAGATCCATCCTTCTTCCCCACAAAAAAGAACCCCGCCCCCGCTGGAGAAGAGGAAGGGCGAATGAATTTGGCTACTAGAGAATCAGAAATATATTTCTCCATAGCCTCTCTTTCAGGAATCGAAAGTGAATATAACTTGCCCTTAGGCGGAGACTTACCTGGCAGTAAATCTATAGCACAGTCATAGGGACGATGCGGAGGGAGAGAAGCAGCACGAGACTTACTGAACACTTCCTTCAGATCCAGATACTCCGCGGGCACGTTAGACAAATCCCCTGTTTCCTCCTGCAACACAGAAACAGGTACAGACGAACAAGCAGACACAAGACAAGACTTATGACATTCCTTATTCCACTCCAGCACAGCTTTATGAATCCAGTCCACACGGGGGTTGTGTTTGATCAGCCAAGGATGTCCGAGAACAACGGGTGCCAAAGGTGAGTCCAAAATAAAAAAAGAAATAGTCTCAGTGTGATTGCCCGAAGTAATGAGCGTGATGTCTTCAGTGGTGTGCGAAATGATGGGAAGTTCTTGACCAGTTAATGCATGAACAGAAATCCTGTGAGTGAGGGGTCGAAGGGGAATCTGGAAAGTGCGTGCAAAATTAGAATCCATAAAATTACCTTCCGCCCCGGAATCCAACAGTGCAGAACAGTCGTGCTGGTTGGTTGACCATCTCAGTCTTACCGAGAGGAGGGTGGAGGTAGATGTAGCTGATGAGGTCTTCCTGGCGGAGATCCCACCCGACAGTAGCCTCATGTTTACTGTCGGGCTTGCCCTTTTACCGGGCAGTTGTATGCAAAGTGACCAGTCCCTCCACAGTAAAGGCAAAGGCCCTGGGATCTCCGCCTCTCCCTCTCCTCTCGGGAAAGCCGAGCTCGACCCACCTGCATGGGCTCGTGATCGTCGACCGGGCTGACCACGCCCCTGCCGCTGGACCGCCGGCCGTCGAAATCTCCGAGAGGGCGGGTGGAAGCTGTTCTGCGCTCGACTCTGGACAGTCGAGCGTCCACCCGCAGGGCAAGGTCGATTAAGCCATTGAGACTGGTGGGGAGATCCAGGGCATAGATCTCCTTCTGGACGTGGTCAGCCAGCCCATGCAGGAACATGTCCCACTGCGCCTCCTCGTTCCAGCCACACTCCGCCGCCAGGGTCCTGAACTCGATCGAGTAATCGGATACCGAGCGTTCACCCTGGCGGAGTTCAGCCAACGTCCTGGCCGCTTCTCTTCCGGACACCGCTCGATCGAAGACCTTCCTCATCTCCTCCGCGAGGGACTGGAACGAGGAACAGCATGGGTTCTGGTTCTCCCACACCGCCGTTCCCCAGAGTGCCGCTCTCCCAGTCAGCAGTGTCAATACAAATGCCACTTTCGTTTGTTCATTGAAAAAGGTGCGAGGCTGTAAGGCAAAGTGCATAGAACACCGGGTTAAGAATGCTCTGCAATGAGAGGGCTCACCCGAATAAGCCTCTGGAACCGGCAATCGAGGCTCCGACTGGGAGGGGCTTCCTGGTGGTGCGGGAGGAACGGCTGGTGTGGGGGGCGCAGCGGGGACACGTAGGCGATGGATCTGCTGGGTGAGCTCGGACACCTGCGTCACCAAAGCTTGAACAGCGCGACCCGTGTCGCCGATCTCCTTCTCCTGGGAATTCATTCTTTGAATGCTGTGATGTACAAATTCCTCTATGGACGGTGACGCACTCGCTGCTCCCATTTCCGGGTCAGATCTTTCTGTCATGGTGCAATGGATCACAGGAAGCAAATGCGAGTGCAGAAATATTTATTAGCTCAGTCCACGGCAAAAGCCAGCAATGATGACGCAGGGACTGGATGGTCAACTCCGTGAGTGAAGACAAACAGTGTGAAGAATCCACGGTGAACGAAGAACACACTCCAGGCACGATAACACTCCACGGGACACGAGACGATCAGGAACAGGATAACCAGACAGGGACACACCAAACAAAGATCTGACAAGGATGAGAGAACAGCAGTGAGTATAAGTAGAGTGGTGATGATCAACTGCAGCTGGTGATGTGATGATGAACAGCTGGAGCGGATCAGGTAATGCCATACAGACACGCCCCTCACACACGTGCATTCATACAACAACATAAACACGAGACAAGAAGGAACAGAGAAAACGTCTACCGTGACAGCGCCCCCATTAAAACGTAGAGTTACGCAGCATTTACATATAGAATAGATGGAGTGAATTATTTGATAATCAGGTAAAATATCCTGAAACTTGATCCATTATTAAGTGGATAGTAGGCCTGTGGCCATCGTCAAACTGTAAATGGATGGATCATATAAAAGCAGTAGCCTAGGCAGTATCCTATTGAAAATGTAAAACAATGTAAGACGCTTTCAGCAGTAACAACATAAACAAACGGTACTGCGCATGTGCATTACTCTGGCCCAAACTTAACTTCTGGCAGACTTCCGCAGAAAATCCATAACAAGTAAATAAACTATTAGCTGGTATTTCTTGCCAGTCAAAGAAAAGAAATGTTACTTGGCCAAACTGAAATGTGACACTACCAGACCCGTTGAACAAAAAATTGGAGACAAGAATGTTTTTCTACCGACGTGTCTGATTTACCGCAGTGTAAAAAAACTGCCGAGCGCGGCGGCGGGGTTTTATAAGGTTAACATAGCTCTCCTTATTAGCTAGGCTTCTTACATGCTTGCTAATAACCTTTTTTCAAGGTGGGTCTCACATTGACAGCATGTTGGATGGATCTGTGCAGCGTTGTTTATGATACTAACCATTCAATACACAGACTGGTCCGCTGTCAATGTGTTTGCGAGAGAGAGAGAGAGAGAGAGAGAGAGAGGGAGCGAGCGAGCGAATATGCGCTCATTGCGCTGCATGCAACTCTGCAGTCAAATAGCTACAACTTTTCCCATCTTAAATTGTAAAAAACACGGAAATCAATATGTGGCGGTCAGCGCTGATAATGTGGTGGGCTGCTACTAATAAATGTATGGGAAACACTGTACCGGATATCACTCAGATAAGCATAGCTATTTTAATACCGCCGTCTCCCTCTTTGTTAGGAAACCATAACGTTTTTATTTTTAAAAATTGCGTTTGCTCCCAAGGTCAGGTTGCACCCCACAGCTCAACAACCTGCTCATCACCTTAACTTTTACTGCATTTGTAGTCAATGCCATATTATCCAGTAAACACTAATAACAAACAGAACGGAAGTTAACTTTGGGCCAGCTCATCACCATGGCAACGGATCTGATGAAAGTGTCTATAGGCTAATAGTTTTATAATATAATATAGCTTTAGAAATGGTAAACGTGGTGTAGAATTTTTTTTTGCTTAAAACCTACATTATAAGGCATGCACATATTGTCTCGTACTGTACACAGATTACAGATGAAACATGAGGAACAATTTATAAACTATGTTCTATGTATTTTTTAAATACATTCCAATATGCAAGCCAAGCGTTAATGGTTTGGAGGAAAATGCTTAATGTGTAGGCTAATTAAACGCGTTGCGTTCATATTCTGGGCTCATCTGATTTTTTTTGTAGCTACATGGCCTACTTTATCATGATTTTAGTATCATAACGATTAATAAATGCACGCACAATTATCCGTGAACTTGATTAATGTTGCAGATATGTTTTACTATCTGCATATATGCACAAAAAATGCCTTTCAACTTATGTGTGCAAAATTCTGAATTAAATGTGTGCAGCAATTTGTACAAATAGAGAGTCTGTAGGCCTACATACGTTGTAGCCATTAAATAAGCCCATTAGGTTTCATATTTGTTAAAATATGTTTTTTTTTTCATCTATGTTGATTATGAAAGTGAACAGCATGAGTAAGATATAGCCTAATATATCGGGAGACATGCAGTTTTGGTCAGACAGGATTTTGACCACATTAAATTTTGTTTTGTAGAAAGCCTTTCTTAAAAATGAATTTCGTTTTGCATAAATTGTATCTTAATTTTAATACATTTTCCATCAACCAATTGCCTGGATTTAATAAATAAGAAGCAAATAATATAATCATGACATGGAGGCGCCGGCGCGGTCACTGCACTTATTGCATGCTCTTGAACTGGAGCGCATCTCATCATAAATTAACCACAACTCAGCATATGTCTCAAAGACATGAGAAATATAGAGAGCTTGAAATATCTTTAACCCTCTGGGGTCGGCAATCACGCCGGCGTGATCTGCTCGCTTTTTTTCTTATCAGTGCAAAAGAGACTCAAAATACTCGGTTGAATTTGATCTTACATATAAGTGTTATACATCATTAGATCCTGTTAAGTTTCTTTTTTTTTTGTGGATACTCACAATAAAAACAAAGTGTTGTGCTTTTCACCAAATAAAGAAAAACAAACATGATGCGAGTTCTGCGTTCTCTCTGTCAGTGAAGTCCATTCTGAAACGTGTCCTAAGATTAACTGTAACTCCGCGATTACTTGTCACACAGGCACGAGAGATTTTTCTTTATGAAGCTTGAATTCTCTTCTTTTAAATGAAGTAATTTATATAAAAAACAAATATTCTCAGTTTATGCAATCCGTTTGAAACCAAGGAGAGGTCCATTTTTTTCTTTCTCCCCTCATTATTTTTAATGAGTTGAGGCCGCCACGCCCCCGGCGCTGTTCACATGTAAATAGTTCAGGTGATCGCGCACACGCCCCCGATCAATGCCATAAAAACACAAAGATTCTTCATGAGATTCACTGATAGTTCATCGCGTTTTGAGAATGGCACGCTACTCCGGTGAAGAAGCCCTTCAGATGATTCTGGACAGCGAGGATTCACCTTTTCCTCAGAGAAATTTGAAACTCTGACGACCAACGGCAGCATTTTGAAGAACGAATTGACCCCGCCAAGAATACAAGTTCGGAGTAAGTTGTTTAGTGTTATATAATTCCTTTTCTGATTATAGAGCTCAAATGAATTTTCAGACTATATTTTTGCCTAGTTTTGGCTAGCTTTTGACATAGGAAAGATTACCTCACAGTCACAATATCCCTATACGCTCGTGTAAACTTTTTAAATGTGATATTAGCCTACTACATATATTTCACTCAGTTTTGAGATTAGTTTATGACACTGATTATCATGCTAAAATACTGTCGTATGCGTAATTTATTTTGTTTGCGAATAACTGCTTAGGTTATAATGATTTAGTGAAATATATTTCAGCCTCCGGTAAAATATGTGATACTGTCTAAATACAATATATTATTTATGTATAAATGTTCAGTTAGGCTAACTGAAATAAAACCATGTCTATATTGTGAAGGGTAGTCAACATTAGCATGGGTGTGTTCACTTATTCTAAGCACTGTGTGTGTGTGTGTGTGTGTGTGTGTGTGTGTATATATATAATTAAATCGCATTTTTTTCTACAATGCATGCCCAAAGTCGTGCAGCCATATAGTTTCTCTTGATATCAGCATGTTCAAAGGTGTTTATTTTTTTACAGGGAGAGACGCCACTGAGTCCTGCTGACTTCAACATTCAACAGTCTCTGTGCATGAACATGGTCAAATGAAAAATCAAACACCTTGGAAATGACAGGTATGTAGGCCTACTATGTTTCTATGTACTATGTACTATGTACTATGTTGACAGGTATGTGTGTATCTTTGGATTATGTTGTGTTGTAAATAAATCCAAACAATCTAAAAGCCATTATTTTTTAAATCTCCTCATTCTTTGTGCAAGGCTCCTTATAATGATACGGCCTGATAGCACCTAATAGGGCCATTATGGGAGGGTCTTTGTCTTTCTCAGGTGTGAAATGCATACATACTAATGAGAGATCATGCCTCCTCGCATAAAGCTTTCTGACACAAAACACGTCATTAAAAATGTAAAAATACTTTATTGTCTTATCTGAATGAGTAGTCAGGATGATTCTCACATAGTTTTGGAACAAATATTCTAGGCTATGTGATACAATTTTCAAAAGTCTTGTGAAAAAATAATCAATATGTGTTTTGTGGCCTTATTTCAACAACTTTCATTTTTATTTTTTTCAATAGCCACGCATAAACATTATTCTCTTAAAAATACAAACATGTACATCTATGTTGCTTAGAAATTATGGTAGCCCAGTTTGTGCTATATAGAGTGAATTTACACCTTTGCCATTATTACTACATGTTATTACTACCAAACATTACTACATGTTTATAAATAACTGAAAAAAGCACAAATGTAAGGGCATATCAGAACATCCCAATGGCCCCAAAAACACCTCAGACCCCAGAGGGTTAAACAAAACAATTCAAAACGTAAAGAAATAGGCTAGGCTACTCTCTGATTATGATATCCATTTTGTGCATTTCTCTCTCTAGGCGCGTTCACTACGGAGATGGAGATCTTCAACTTCATATTTTGCAGCGGACACAGAAAACAGTAGTTTATTAATAAAAAATAAAAAAATGCAATAAAAATCAATGCACGCGCGTCACCGGATTTACAAATGCACATCTTGCTTGTTGCACGCACACATATTAGGTCGAAATAACAGGATATTATGTTGAAATAACATTATTAATAATACATACGAATATTTGATTGAATGCTGAATGTTGTGCTTGGTTTAATTTAAATTAAAACCAGAATTGTGATAATTAAAATGATTGAATGATATATTGAGTGGCCAAGTTTTGCTCATTTATTAAAATTAGCCTATTTATACATAATTGCGCGGCTCCCCTGTCAATGATCTAGCACCCCCTCAGCACCTGCGTTAAAAATTCTCTGGCACCGCCCTAAGAGCGTTTTTTTTTTTGGACCAAATCAGACGGACCAAACAGAGACCATTTTTCAAAGTCTATGTTTGGGCTAAATTTGGACCAAATCAGACGGACCAAACAAAGAACAATTTTCAACGTCTATTTTTGGGCTAAATGAAGGCTATGACAGGCCGACTTGATTTAGCCCAAAAAACGTCTTAATGACGTCTGGTGCTGGGTGGGTTGTCCTCGGGGATTAAATTGTGTCCTAGTTAAGGTGATTGGGATTGTGTGAACATTTCACATTCTGAAATTCATTATTTGAGCCAGTTAACCTTTGATAATTCTATTCCAATTAAATCCTTTATTTGTGTTGTACTTTTACCAGTGTGTTATTCTTTCAGAAGTGTTTATGTTGACTTCATCAGTTAAACTTCTGTTTTCACGCAGGGGCAGTGAGGGAAAAAACACTGAGTTTAGGGCAATCGGTTTGTAGCTAATCGCTTCTCGTTTCCCCCTGTACACTTCACAAACACTGCACGACAAAGCTGAAAATCGGCCATACCCGAAAAAAAGGCGCACGAGTCAGAATTCGTCTAAAAATCGGACGAAAATCGCACAAGTGTATGCCCGACTTAACTCGGCATCTTAACGCATTAGAGGGAACCTATTATGCAAAATTCACTTTTGCATGGCGTTTGAACATAAATGTGTGTTGGCAGTGTGTGTACACATTCACAACCACCATATAATGATAAAAATCCACCCAGTGCTTATTTTTTAAATCCCTATAAATCATAATCACTGTCTCAGAACAAGCTGTTCTCAGATTCGGGGCAGTGTGACGTACTTTTGCACAAGCCCCTCCCATGACTGTTGACTGACACTGCAGTTTTAGCATAGACCCACCCTGAGTGAGCTGTACACAGTCCGCCATTGTTTCGATGCAGGAGCAGCTGTAACGTTCATAGACAGCAAAAGAAATGGACACAGCGACCCCATAGACTTCAACGGAGAGAAGTGAAGTCAAATAGAAGCACTCACCTCCTGATTGACAAGCACACTGCGCAGGCTCAAACTGAGCTTGATGACGTGGATGTGACGTGAGCAACCTGTCTCACAGTTGTACGTCTTCTAGTAGCTGTGCCAGGAGGAATCTGAATTATTCCCTTCCGAATCTTGAAGAGCCGGAGATCGTGAGTATTAGCTGTCCATGAGCTCATAGCAGGAGCAACTTTACGACTCTCTATGGGCTTCTCCCTTGACTTTATGACTCCACGTCCCCCCGATTGCCCGCGAGCTTCTCCTTCTGTCTATACGGTAATTTCTCTACTGTTCGACAGAGAGCCACGTGTTATGACGTAATCGTTAGCCTATTTTTTACAAAAACTGCTTCTACAAGGCCACAACGCCTTTTATACATTGTTGCGTTTCTTTAGAAATAAACAATGGAC
Organism: Tiaroga cobitis; assembly: GCA_030578255.1. Classification (NCBI taxonomy): domain Eukaryota; kingdom Metazoa; phylum Chordata; class Actinopteri; order Cypriniformes; family Leuciscidae; genus Tiaroga; species Tiaroga cobitis. Next base: position 28,164,216 of record CM060599.1, read on the forward strand.
AAATTGAGCCTTTAAACGCCTCAGATGTAAAGTTATTCGCTGTCAAAGTGACGCCAAAATGAATGGGAGTCAATGGAATGCTAACAGCAGGTGAAGGCTTGTTAGCCAATGGCAGTTCCCGGAGAGACTTCAGTTTCCGGCTGGTGGATTACCCCCTTGGTAACGTTAGACAAGAATGTCTTTTAGAGCGACTGTGGTGTTTTGTTGTTGGATGTAAGAATGAACATAGCAGTCTTCATTTACTCTCGTTGTTAATCGAGGATGGATCTGTACCAACTGTTCATGATCCAGCTTATGGTCTCCGGAGAGAGGCCTAACGTTAGCCTACTGATCATGGCAGAAATGAAAGTGAAAGGACGCACTTTATGACAGCTCATCGAGTTGTTTTACGGATATAAAGTTTACCAGTTTATTAAGCACCCACTGAAAAGGTGTGTATATATTTGTTTACTGTTAGTTGTAACGAGTGTTTTGTGTACTTCGCTGTGTATGTTGATGATAATAAAAGGGAGAGAGAGTTTATGGATAAGACTTCAATGCGCACGTCTTATACTGTGTTTATTCAGCTCTTACAGTGATTCTCTGGAGTCAAACTTACGCTTCATCTTTTGTGTGATGTACAATAAACCTCATTGAACTCATCAGTTCAGTATATTTTTGGCCATCATTCGGACGCGGTCCACTACAACAGGCTGTGCTAATAGTGGATTAAAGAAATATGAATAATAAGTTATAACCGTAATTAAACTAGACTGTACCTGTTCTATTTCCATACAGCATATTTCTCTGACTCTGTAGGCATTATTGTCCGACTCCAGGTCGAAATGAACAGCTACTGAGAATTTCTGTTTTGATATTATCAGATGATATTGGCCTGGCTCTGAGGTTGTGAGGCTCCGCCCTCTGGGCAGGGAGCAGCAGGTCATTTGCATTTAAAGGGATACACACTAAAACGGTGCGTTTTTCTGAGCCCCTAAACATTTCTGTTTTGAGATTATCAGATGAGATTGTCCTGGCTCTGAGCTTGTGAGGCTCCGCCCTTTGGGCAGGGAGCAGCAGGTCATTTGCATTTAAAGGGATACACACTAAAACGGTGCGTTCCCTTTCAAGGGAACTCGAGCTGCGTTTGAGACGCGGTGGGAACGCTCTGCGTGATTGCGTCATGAAGCACGTGTAAAATCATGTTGGGGCTCATGGCAGCAGCGTCCAACGTGATTACTTTTGGCCTGCTGTACATGAGACCCCTGCAGTGGTGGCTCAGAACCAAGGGGTTTTCTCCGAGGGGAAATCCGTTCCGCAAGATCAAGGTCACGCGGCTATGCCTTCGTGCCTTGGTCATGTGGAAGAAACCTTGGTTCCTCGCTCAGGGCCCAGTGCTGGGGGCTTCTTGTCGACGCGTCACGCTTTTGACGGATGCTTCCCTCACGGGATGGGGGGCGGTCATGAGTGGCCGCTCGGCGCAAGGTCTTTGGCAGGACCATCATCTGTCATGGCACATAAATCGCTTGGAGATGATGGCGGTATTTCGAGCTCTCAAATATTTCCTGCCAGACCTGGGAGGCCATCATGTGTTGGTCCGTACGGACAACACGTCGGTGGTATCATATATCAACCATCAGGGGGGTCTGAGGTCACGTCACCTTTGCAAGCAGGCCCATCAGATCCTCCTATGGGCCCAAGGAAAGTTGCTATCTCTCAGAGCAGTTTACATTCCGGGGTGTCAGAATGTGGGAGCAGATATACTGTCAAGGCAGGGGCTGAGGCCCGGGGAGTGGAGACTTCACCCCGAGGTGGTGGAGCTCCTTTGGGAGAAATTTGGTCGTGCTCAGATAGACCTTTTCGCATCCTCAAATACAACCCATTGTCCCATGTGGTTCTCTCTCACGCACCCAGCTCCTCTCGGACTGGATGCGATGGTGCAGGTTTGGCCGAGGCTTCACCTGTATGCTTTTCCCCCGATATCGTTGCTCCCGGGGGTTCTGGAGAGGGTTCGCCGGGAAGGGGCCAGTCTGTTACTAATAGCCCCTTACTGGCCGACTCGAGTATGGTTCTCGGACTTGGTGTCTCTTCTGAGCGGCTCTCCTATGGAGATTCCAATCAGGAGGGACCTGCTGTCCCAGGTAGAGGGCACGATATTTCACCCTCGACCGGAGTTGTGGAAACTGTGGGCCTGGCCTCTGAGGGGGCCAGGCTCATAGAATCCGGTCTCTCGACTGAGGTCGTTGAGACCATTCTCCATTCCAGAGCCCCTTCCACGAGAAAACTGTATGCGCTGAAATGGAAATTATTCTCCACCTGGTGTGGTGAGCGTACGTTAGATCCTGTTAACTGCCCTGTCGGTTCAGTTCTCGATTTTCTGCAAGACCGTTTCTCTGCTGGATTATCTCCTTCCACCTTAAAAGTTTATGTGGCGGCTATTTCGGCCTACCATACCCCTCTGGGGGGTACTTCTATTGGGAGAGATCCTCTGATTACTCGTTTTCTCCGTGGTACATTGAGGTTGAGACCTGCACTGCACTCCAGAGCACCGGCTTGGGATTTAGCCATTGTACTTGAGGGTCTGGCTCTGGCTCCGTTCGAGCCCATTGAAGAGGTTTCAGAAAAATTCCTCACTTTGAAAGCTTTATTTCTCCTTGCTGTTTCATCTATCAAGAGAATTGGAGATTTACACGCCCTGTCGGTTGCTCCGTCATGTTTGGAATTTGCACCTGGTATGGTGAAAGCATTTCTATACCCTAGACCGGGTTATATTCCTAAGGTCCCTGTCAATGTTGGGGGCCCAATAGTGCTGCAGGCCTTCTATCCTCCACCTTTTAATACCCCAGATCAGGAACAATTAAACCTGTTATGTCCAGTTCGGGCATTGGATCCCTACGTTCACAGAGCTGCCCTGTGGCTTTAGTCAGAGCAATTATTTGTATGTTTTGGGTCACTCAAAAGAGGGTGCCCTGCATCTAAACAGGTTATGAGCAAGTGGATAGTCAAGGCTATTTCACTAGCTTATGAAGCGGCCGGTCAGCCTTCACCTATGGCTGTACGGGCCCATTCTACTAGGAGTATGGCGGCCTCTACGGCCTTAATTTCAGGGGTTTCCCTTCCTGATATTTGTAATGCGGCAGGATGGTCCTCTCCGCATACATTTGTCAGGTTTTATGACCTTGACCTCTCCACTCCAGGGGCTAGGTTGCTTGCTTCTTAGTGTGCGCAATGGACTTCACACAGAACGGGCATTTGTCACTATGGCGTAGTGGGTATGGGGTTCCCACCGCGTCTCAAACGCAGCTCGAGTTCCCTTGAAAGGGAACGTCTCAGGTTACGTATGTAACCCTGGTTCCCTGATAGGGAACGAGACGCTGCGTTTGCCTGCCATACTTCCTGCACACCCTGATCGACTTGCTTCAGACTTTTCAGAAGCTGGCGCGGTCTGTTTGCAAGGGTGCTTTATAGTTTCCTGGTCTATGACGTCACCTATGACGTATCGGGCTTCCATTGGACTGATTTTACACGTGCTTCATGACGCAATCACGCAGAGCGTTCCCACCGCGTCTCAAACGCAGCGTCTCGTTCCCTATCAGGGAACCAGGGTTACATCCGTAACCTGAGACGTTTTTCTGAGCCCCTAAACATTTCTGTTTTGATATTATCAGATGAGATTGTCCAGGCTCTGAGCTTGTGAGGCTCCGGCCTTTGGGCAGGGAGCAGCAGGTCATTTGCATTTAAAGGGATACACACTAAAACGGGGCGTTTTTCTGAGCCCCTAAACATTTCTGTTTTGATATCAGATGAGATTGTCCTGGCTCTGAGCTTGTGAGGCTCCGCCCTTTGGGCAGGGAGCAGCAGGTCATTTGCATTTAAAGGGATACACACTAAAACGGTGCGTTTTTCTGAGTCCCTAAAAGTGACAATTTAAACATGCTGTAAAAAATTATCTGTTGGGCATTTTGATCTAAAACTTTTGATCTAAAACTAGGTGACCTTTAAGGCTGCAGTAGGGAGTTTTGAGAAAACATTGACGTAGCCAGAAAATTTGAACAAGCACAACTTACAGGTCCCACCCCCTTGCTCTCTGCTGTGCAACAGCCCTCCCTCCACAGCCCCTCCCTCCACAGCTCCTCCCCCACAGCGGAGCCTGCCGTGAACAAGCACGCTAGTAAGCAGGGCCACCAATGACGGAGGAGAAACAGTTATGGCACATTCACTAGTAGGGACGAAACATCAGCAATATGCTTTACATTGACTAAGACCTGTCCTTACTTTGACTACAAACTTGGTCCTCAAATCATTACGTATTTTGCAATACATGTAATGTAACTTTATAACGTTGCACCCTTTCTACAAGTTATATAGCTTGTAAGATAATATAACGGTAACTAACGTAACAGTATGTAAGTAATTATTCAAGCGATATGTAGGCCTTATGCTAGATAAGGTTTGCTAGTACATTTGTAACGGGGTTCAGTTGTTATGGGGAAAAGGAGGTGGGAACCCGCGAACATTCAACAAGTTTAAAAATAAATAAACAAATACAAATTGAAAGTATAAGCCAGCAGCCGGCACACAAAACGGAACATAAAATCACAATGTAAAATCAGGCCTGTTCCTCTCTCGATCTTCACTGTCGTCGCTCCTCCTTTATGCTTCCGCTCCTCCGTGAGAGATGCAAGACCGGTGCGTCTCATAGGTGTCGTTTATTATCACTCACGCCACCGGCTTCGCGCCGCTCTCATGTCCCTCAGCCTCGTCCTGCTCGCCACAACATTATTTCAGCAACATGACAAGCCAGTGAATTAGCAGGTATCAATTGTTGCTTTGCACAGTGCGTGACATTTTATCTACATGTTACGCGGCTAGAGTTTTGACACCGAGTCAATGGGCTCTGTCTAATTCTTTCTTTTTCGCTTGTTTATCGTCATCTGTCTTTTTCCTTTTACCCATCTTTGTTTTATAAACAGGTGCCACTCGAGAAATTGGCAGTTTAGATTGTTTCTCCGCCATTAGCACAGCTGCGGCACACCGGCAATCTTAAGTTTGAACGACGGTATGCGCTGTGCAAGAGAGGGGTGTGATCAGCGCGTATACGAGTGTGATTGACACTGCTAAGACATTCCTCCTGGCTCTGATTGGTTGTTTCTGACCGGGAGCGGTGTATTTCTGCAAATGGCAAAAGGACCACTGGGAGGAGGCAGAGGAGCTTGATTTTTTTCACAGATTAACTGTCTCATATTCTACTGTCAGGACATAATGGCAGTTTTAACAAATATGTAAAAAAATATATATTTTTACAAAAGTTACCTACAGCAGCTTTAACCCTCTGGGGTCTGAGGTGTTTTTGGGGCCATTGGGATGTTCTGATATGCCCTTACATTTGTGCTTTTTTCAGTTATTTATAAACATGTTAATGGCAAAGGTGTAAATTCACTCAATATAGCACAAACTGGGCTTCCATAATATCTAAGCAACATGTATGTACATGTTTGTATTTTTAAGAGAATAATGTTTATGCGTGGTTATTGAAAAAAATAAAAATGAAAGTTGTTGAAATAAGGCCACAAAACACATATTGATTATTTCTTCACAAGACTTTTGAAAATTGTATCACATAGCCTAGAATATTTGCTCCAAAACTATGTGAGAATCATCCTGACTACTCATTCAGATAAGACAATAAAGTATTTTTACATTTTTAATGACGTGTTTTGTGTCAGAAAGCTTTATCCGAGGAGGCATGATCTCTCATTAATATGTATGCATTTCACACCTGAGAAGGACAAAGACCCTCCCATAATGGCCCTATTAGGTGCTATCAGGCCATATCATTATAAGGAGCCTTGCAAAAAGAATGAGGAGATTTAAAAAAGAATGGCTTTTAGATTGTTTGGATTTATTTACAACACAACATAATCCAAAGATACACAACAAAGGACAAAAAAGCACATTAGTAAACACACTGATCTAAAGACAGAGGCTTGAACAGTCACACAACTTTGTGCCATTGAAACATAGTACATACCTGTCATTTCCAAGGTGTTTGATTTTTCATTTGACCATGTTCATGTACAGAGACTGTTGAATGTTGAAGTCAGCAGGACTAATCAGTGGCATCTCTCACTGTAAAAAATGAAATAAAAAAATAAACACCTTTGAACATGCTGATATCAAGAGAAAGTATGGCTGCATGACTTTGGGCATGCATTGTAGAAAAAATTGCGATTTAATTATATATATATATATATATATATATATATATATATATACACACGCACGCACACACAGTGCTTAGAAAAAGTGAACACACCCATGCTAAAGTTGACTACCCTTCACAATATAGACATGGTTTTATTTCAGTTAGCCTAACTGAACATTTATACATAAATAATATATTGTATTTAGACAGTATCACGTATTTTACCGGGGGCTGAAATATCTTTCACTAAATCATTATAACCTAAGCAGTTATTCGCAAACAAAATAAATTACGCATAAGGCAGTATTTTAGCATGATAATCAGTGTCATAAACTAATCTCAAAACTGAGTGAAATATATGTAGTAGGCTAATATCACATTTAAAAAGTTTACACGAGCGTATAGGGATATTGTGACTGTGAGGTAATCTTTCCTATGTCAAAAGCTAGCCAAAACTAGGCAAAAATATAGTCTAAAAATTCATTTGAGCTCTATAATCAGAAAAGGAATTATATAACACTAAACAACTTACTCCGAACTTGTATTCTCGGCGGGGTCAATTCGTTCTTCAAAATGCAGCCGTTGGTCGTCCGAGTTTCAAATTCCTCTGAGGAAAAGGTGAATCCTCGCTGTCCAGAATCATCTGAAGGGCTTCTTCACCGGAGTAGCGTGCCATCCTCAAAACGCGATGAACTATCAGTGAATCTCATGAAGAATCTTTGTGTTTTTATGGCATTGATCGGGGGCGTGTGCGCGATCACCTGAACTATTTACATGTGAACAGCGCCGGGGGCGTGGCGGCCTCAACTCATTAAAAATAATGAGGGGAGAAAGGAAAAACTGGACCTCTCCTTGGTTTCAAACGGATTGCATAAACTGAGAATATTTGTTTTTTATATAAATGAAGAGATTCATTTAAAAGAAGAGAATTCAAGCTTCATAAAGAAAAATCTCTCGTGCCTGTGTGACAAGTAATCGCGGAGTTACAGTTAATCTTAGGACGCGTTTCAGAATGGACTTCACTGACAGAGAGAACGCAGAACTCGCATCATGTTTGTTTTTCTTTATTTGGTGAAAAGCACAACACTTTGTTTTTATTGTGAGTATCCACAAAAAAAAAAAAAAGAAACTTAACAGGATCTAATGATGTATAACACTTATATGTAAGACAGTTACAAACAGTTACCTCACCCTGGAAAAGCACAGATCGAAAAGTTCTTGAATTTCACTGTTAAAACAACTACACTGTCACGGTCTGAAGACGAGATATAAAAAGGTTTTCTTAAACAGAGACGGGTGGGAGCACAACAGTGTGTAACACGTGTAACACATATAACAACCGACAGCAAACTGAGAAGAAAACGGAACTTAAAGGGTTAGTTCACCCAAAAATGAAAATTAAGTCATTAATTACTCACCCCCATGCTGTACCAACCACGTAAGGCCTTCGTTCGTCCTCGTAACACAAAGGAAGATATTTATGATTAAATCTGAGAGGTTGATCACTCCTCCATAGGCTGCCTAAAGCCTGGTTCACACGGCAGGATAATTAGGCCGATTTTAGCCCCGATTTACCCCTTCCGACAATCTTAAGTATGCTCCGATTATCGTAAAATAATCTGATCAGATATTCCTGCCGTGTGGTGTGTTTTAAGAGTGCTCTCGTCTGCTCGGAAGGACGTCGGGACCGCTCCGATCTCAAATCGGGGATATCCAACATGTTGGATTTATTTGGCCCGATTTCTCCTCGTGTGTGGTGTCCCCCGGGGACAAACGAGCACGCAGCCTGTGGACTGTGGCGTGTAGCCAATCAGAAAGTGAGGTGACGAGGCGCAGAGGAAGCACCGGGAAACAAAATCAAAACAGCCGTCCATGCTCGCGTTGTCTCCACTTCTTTGACCATCGCCTTTTCTTTTGATAAGGTTTTTTTTCGGTTAAAAACGATACTCGGTTACTGACGTAACCTCGGTTCTCTCTAGAGAGGGAACGAGTATTGCGTAAGTTTAGCTTACGCTACGGGAAAGATTCATCTTCTCGAGATATTGAAGCCAAAAAATTATCCTTAATTTTGTATTCATTGTCAACGCAGTGCAGCAGCTAGCAGACCTAGAGCAGGCCATCTCGCGTGCTTATTGGCTGCCCTGCATGCATCTGCTGCAGCCTACCAGTGAGCCTCGCGTGACGTCACGCCCAATTGGAGGCGCTCGCGCCTTCATAGCGTCATAGCCCGCTAGGATGGGCGTGGCTTAGCGTATATAAGAAGGGGCTCGTAGGCTGAATCCCTGGTTTTTCGACCACTGAAGCGAAGTCGCTCGTGGCGCGAGCACGGCCGGTTACGCAATACTCGTTCCCTCTCTAGAGAGAACCGAGGTTACGTCAGTAACCGAGTATCGTTCTCTTACGAGAGGTTCTCTCGTATTGCGTAAGTTTAGCTTACGCTACGGGAACACTTTGTCAACGCCGTGCGCGCCCAGCATCCACCATGAAGCCCCGAACTTTCAGGGAACCCATATAAGGTGGAGAATAAGGTGGCCAGCCAAGCGGGCCATCACTTGTACATAAGCACACATAGGGAATACAGAGCAGCGCGCCGGTCTGTATAGGCACATGGCACATACCCTACTTAGTGCAGCTCAACCAGGAGAGCTGGGTCGTGTAAGAGTGATCTGAGCAGGAAGCCTGGGCAGAATACACCTCTCTATTAAACCGACAACAGTTTAGCCTGCAAGGCAGGAACTTCCAGGTTATAAAACCTGATAAAGGTAGACGGGGAGCTCCAGCCCGCCGCCACACATATGTCATGGATAGAAATTCCACTGGACCATGCCCACGAAGAGGCCACGCCTCTCGTGGAATGAGCCCTGATGCCCAGCGGGCATTGCAGACCTTTTGACGCATAAGCGGCTGCTATAGCGTCCACTATCCATCTGGACAGACTCTGTTTCGAGGAGGCGAGACCTTTGGCGCGCCCACCGAACGAAACAAACAGCTGATCCGAACGCCTGAATGAGGCGGAGCGCGTAATGTAAGACCTCAGCGCTCTGACAGGGCAGAGGCGGCTCACATCACTTTCGCTGTCAGATGCTGGGAGCGCTGACAGCGAGATAACTTGCGCTCTGAACGGAGTGCCCATCACTTTCGGAACATAGCCATGTCTAGGTCTGAGGATGACTTTCGAGTCATTCGGCCCGAACTCAAGACACGACGCGCTGACAGACAGCGCATGTAGGTCCCCCACCCGCTTTACTGACGACAGTGCGGTCAGAAAGACGGTTTTCAGTGATAGATATTTCAACTCCACGGAATCCAGTGGTTCAAAAGGGAAGGCTTTCAGGGCCTCTAGGACCAGAGATAGATCCCACATGGGAACCGACGGGGGGCACGGCGGGTTCAACCTCCTAGCTCCCCTAAGGAAGCGGATGACCAGCTCATGTCTTCCCAATGACTGGCCGTGCGTCGACTCTGCGAACGCTGCCACGGCCGCCACATATACTTTGAGCGTGGATGGGGACCTCCCCTTTTCCAACAGCTCTTGTAGGAAGGAGAGCAGTTGCGCCACCCCGCATGTCCGCGGGTCCAGACCTCTGTCAGTGCACCATTCCGAGAACACCGACCATTTAGACGCATAGAGCCTTCTCGTGGAAGGGGCTCTAGACTGCGTGATCGTGTTCATTACTCCTTCTGGCAGGGCAACGAGTACCCGTTGATCACCCATGCGTGCAGAGACCAGTGCTCTGGATGGGGATGCCAGATCGTGCCGCGAGCCTGAGAGAGGAGATCTGCCCGCACCGGAATCGGCCACGGAGCTGTGTGTGACAGCCGTGCCAGCTCCGGGAACCAAATCTGATTCTCCCAACGCGGGGCTATGAGGAGCACCGAGTGGCGCGTTTCCCTGATTCTCTTGATTACCTGTGGTAACAGAGAGACCGGAGGGAAAGCATATAGCCGGAGGCTGGGCCAGACTTGGGCCAGCGCGTCCTCGTCCTTCGAGAAGAACGTCGGGCATTGAGCGTTGTCTTTTGACGCAAATAGGTCGACTTCCGCCCTGCCGAACAGGCGCCACAGTTTCTGGACCGTTTGGGGGTGCAGGGACCATTCCCCTGGGGGAACGTTGCCCCTGGACAGTTTGTCTGGACCGTCGTTCAAATGGCCCGGCACATGCGCTGCCCTCAGCGAGCGCAGGTGCAACTGGGACCAAATAAGGAGGCGCTCCGCCAGATTGCAGAGATTTCTGGATCTGACACCGCCCTGACGGCTTACATAGGATACCACAGACATGTTGTCCGAGCGGACGAGAACATGTTGGTCCTGTATGAACGGGAGAAAGCACTTCAGCGCATTCTCGACCGCTATCATCTCCAGACAGTTTATGTGAAACCCCCTCTCTTGGTCTGACCACTGGCCGAAGACCGGTCTGCCCTCGAACAGCGCGCCCCAACCCCAGTTGGACGCGTCTGTCGAAACGACTTTCCGGTAAGAGACGGTTCCCATCGTCACTCCCAGCTGGTACCAGTCGGTCACTAACCAGGGCTGCAGAGCCGCTATGCAGGTCTGAGTCACTCTGATTTTCTGACCGCCAGAAACCCAAGCTCGGCGGGGCACGCGAGCATTCAGCCAGCGCTGGAGCGGGCGCATGCGCAGTAGGCCCAGCTGAAGCACCGCTGCAGCTGAAGCCATACAGCCCAACATCCTCTGAAAAGTTTTCAAAGGGAGAACGCTGCCCTTCTGGAAACCCGCGGCTAAGTGGCGAACCCGGAGCGCACGCTGCGCCGATAGACAGGCCGACATGGTCACCGAGTCCAGTTCTATTCCTAAAAAGGAGATTGACTGGCTGGGTAGTAATGAGCTCTTGGTCCAGTTGACCGTGAGACCCAAACTTTCCAGGTGACTGAGAAGCACTGTTCTGTGAGACAGCAGCTCCGCCTCTGACTGTGCCAAAATCAGCCAATCGTCCAGATAGTTCATTATCCGCAGCCCCTGACTTCTCAGGGGGGCGAGCGCTGCGTCCATGCACTTCGTAAATGTACGGGGTGCCAGAGACAGGCCGAACGGCAGGACGGTGTATTGATATGCCTGACCGTCGAAGGCGAATCTCAAAAATCGCCTGTGACGGGGTATTATCTGTATCTGGAAATAGGCATCCTTCAGATCTAGAGAAATAAGTCCCTCGGGCGAACGTGCGCGAGGATTTTCCTGGTCGTCAGCATTTTGAACGGTCTTTTCGCAAGCACCTTGTTCAAATGTCTCAGATCTAGGATCGGTCTGAAGGCTCCGTCCTTCTTGGGCACGAGAAAATAACGGCTGTAAAAGCCTGACTCGCTCAGAGAAGGCGGCACCTTTTCTATAGCCCCTTTGCACAGCAGCTTTGCTATTTCTGCGTGAAGTAGGTGTGCTACTTCCGCATTCACTATCGTCGCGGTCCGGGCTTGAAAGCGCGGGGGACGGCGAATGAATTGAAGTGTATAGCCCTGCTTTATTGTGCTCAGCACCCATTCTGAAACCCCCGGGATAGATTCCCACGCAGCTATGTGAGCCGCTAGGGGGCGAATGGCCTCCGGGTTCAGATCGCCGCCATTCGCGGGCATGTGAAACTGAACCGGAGCTGAGAGCGCGGCGCGCGCGCTCTCTGTTCTGGGCAACGGCTGCTCGCTGAAAACCGAAACCGGCTGCTTTGTGTGAGATGTCCCAATCATAAGGGATGGGGAACCCTTTTTCCTCACTTTCTGAAGCGCGAGCGGCGCTTTGGGCAGAAAAGCGTTCTGTAAGCGTGAGCGCGTTTGCGCGGGCACGAGACTTACACATGCATGTGACGCCCCGATCAAAATAGATGGGGAGCGTTTTATAATCGGCCTGTGTTTCATGATAACACTTAAACTTGCGGGCGGCGCCCGGGGGGGGGGTTTGTGATAGCAAGCGTGAACGCTCTCTGGCGGGCACGGGACTTACATTCATAACCTGCTGTTTTGACCGTGCAACAGAGCGGGCAGATAGTGGGCACAACACTGTGGACACATTTCTTACATTCAACACTCGAGCGGCTTTTCTGCGCTTTATGAGAGTGTGCTCTGTGGGTGACACGATATTTGATGTGCTTGTGTGTAGGGGTGAACACTGGGGCGTGGGCACTTTCACTACACTTAAAACACTGACGGCGGGAGCCGGACCAGACATAATGCTCTTTTTGAGATTTCTCTGGGTCGCCGTAAAAACGGCGTTTGTGTGCAGGCGAGAGGGTGAACAAACCGGCTCGTTGGCTGCTAAATGAACCACTGCAGTAGCCTGACTGAAGGGGACTGACAGGGAGATGAGCTTTGACGGCGGTCCGGCCGTGGCGGGACACGCGCGTCTTTTTTCTCTCTTTGTTAGGAGGATTTCGCATGCTCAGACTTCAACGTAATCTTCTGCCGAGGCCCCCTGGGGGGCGGCGGTCTGTGACGGCTGTCCGAGCGCGACCTAGGGCGGCCGCCCTGACGTCGCTGCGAAGGCTGCGGTTGTGCTGGACGCTGGGTGTTAGCTCGTACAGGAGGCTGGCTTTGTTTCTCGCGAGAGCGGCCTGTAGCGGAGCTCGAGCGTCGCGGCAGGAAGAGATTCATGGCCTGCGTGGTCTTTTGTACCTCAGAGAAACGGTCAACGATCCCGTTAACCGCTGGGCCGAAGAGACCAGTGGGGGAGAGCGGCGCGTTCAGAAAGGTGGCCCGCTCAGCTTCCCTCATATCCGCGAGCGTCAACTAGAGATGCCTCTCTGTCACGGTTAACGCGGCCATGGCTCGTCCGATAGCCTGAGCTGCGGTCTTGGTGGCACGGAGAGAGAGATCCGTCGCACTTCTCAGATCTGTAACCGCAGCCGGATCCCGGCCCTTCTCGTCCCATTCACGGAGGAGGTCGGCCTGCAAGATCTGCAACACAGCCATGGAGTGGAGAGCAGACGCGGCCTGGCCGGAGGCGGCATATGCGCGGCCGACCAAGGCGGACGTGGCTCTGCAGGCTTTAGACGGGAGGGCTGACCGAGACCGCCATCTCGCGGAGGGCGGGCAAAGGTGCGCTGCGACCGTCTCTTCCACGGCGGGAATAGCCGTGTATCCCTTCTCGGCGGCGCCGTCCACCTGGGAGAGCGACGCGGAGGCCTGGGACTGAAGTCTCGAGGAGAATGGTGCATTCCAGGACTTCGTCAGCTCCGCGTGAAGTTCCGGCAGGAATGGAGCGGGCCTGCTCGCTGAAGCTGCACGGCGGCGACTCTGAAGGAAACAGCCATCGAGCCTGTTCGGCGCGGGTTCCTTCGGTAGCGACCACTCGAGCCCGAGGCGGTCGACGGCCTGCGTCAGCAGGCGCATAAGTTCCGCGTCAGCTCCAGCGCGGGAACGGCTGGATTCCTGGATCGACGAGGAGCCGGAATGAAGCGACCATTCCTCGCTGTCTGATGCCAGGATAGAGCAGCAATCTCTCGTGGCGTGTTCCTCTGCCTCCCCCTCCGATGCGACGGCAGTGAGGCTCGTGAGCGGCAGCTGCGCGTCGGGGAGGGGAGGCGGGGAGGGCGAAAGCGAGGCTTGAGGGAGATCCTCCGGCGAGCGCGTCGCTGTGGCCACGGGCTCCGGCTGCCTCAGGGAACGGCGCTTCTTCCTGCGCGGTCCCCCGGGGGGCGGAGCGGCGGCATCCGGATTGAAAGCCTCGAGTCGAGCCCGTAGGGTCGACAGCAGAAGCGCTTCGCAGAGCTCGCAGCCGCCGGACGCGAGGGCGAGCTCTGCATGTTCCAGGCCCAGGCAGAGAGCGCAGATCACGTGGCGGTCTCCAACGCTGAGCGGGGCTCTGCACGAGCCACAGGAAGTGCGAGGCATCTTTAGAAAGACGCTCGCACTCTTTTAGAAATTCCTGTGGAAGCAATGTAAAAAGGATACGTCGCCGGATAGCGTAGCTTGCACGGCGGCTGAAGGTGGCGAAGACGGCCGGCTTCCTCAGCGCTGTCCTGAGCTGGCTGTTCGCTGTTCGACGGCGGCGGTGGCTTCTCTCTGATTCAGCGATGCGGAGAGCTCGCTGAAGAGTCGAAAAATCAGGGATTCAGCCTACGAGCCCCTTCTTATATACGCTAAGCCACGCCCATCCTAGCGGGCTATGACGCTATGAAGGCGCGAGCGCCTCCAATTGGGCGTGACGTCACGCGAGGCTCACTGGTAGGCTGCAGCAGATGCATGCAGGGCAGCCAATAAGCACGCGAGATGGCCTGCTCTAGGTCTGCTAGCTGCTGCACTGCGTTGACAATGAATACAAAATTAAGGATAATTTTTTGGCTTCAATATCTCGAGAAGATGAATCTTTCCCGTAGCGTAAGCTAAACTTACGCAATACGAGAGAACCTCTCGTAAGAGAACAAACTACACACTATCGCCACTGCATCCTCTTCGTCCACCATAATTGTTTACTCTGAAGTCACGTTTGATCTCGAGGGATTTTGCGAGATTTTCCGTCTGACCTGGGAATGCTCTGGAGTCAAATCGGTTCGTGTGTGATGTGTTGATTTTGCCGTGTGGCTGCGCACCACACACTGTACGACCGAAACTGTTAGACCCGTGATTTTTTTTCCGCCGTGTGTGGAGTCTCTCAGGTTTGGAAAATCGGCCGACAATTTTAAAATCGTCCCGTGTGAACCAGGCTTAAGGGAATGAAACTTGACGGCCCAGAAAGTCATTAAAGAAAATGTTTAAATATTCCATGTCGCAACAGTGGCTCAACTATAAATTTATCAAGCGACGAGAATACTTTTTGTGCGAAAAAACAAACAAAAATAACGACTTGACCTGAAACGAGACTTCAAGAGATTTCCACGACGCATGCGCGAGAATTGCGATCTCCTTCAACTACTTCAGTTAAGTTCTCGCGCATGCGTCGTGGAAATCTCTTGAAGTCTCGTTTCAGGCCTACAAGGAAGAAAAGGAATAGTCGAATAAAGACGTTATTTTTGTTTGTTTTTTCGCACAAAAAGTATTCTCGTCGCTTGATAAACTTATAGTTGAGCCCCTGTTGCGACATGGAATATTTAAACATTTTCTTTAATGACTTTCTGGGCCGTCAAGTTTCATTCCCTTAGGCAGCCTATGGAGGAGTGATCAACCTCTCAGATTTAATCATAAATATCTTCATTTGTGTTCCGAAGACCAGTGGCGGTTTTAGGCACGGGCGAACCGGGCAGTTGCCCGGGGCGGCATTCCTTCATGTCACATGGGGGGCGGCACGAGCAGTTAAAAAAAATCCTCTGTGCCGCGAAGGTTTTCCTATTTTTTATCATTTCGATTCAATTATTGGCAATGGCGCCTCTCTTGCTGAGAAGGTGCCGTGCACAGAAGCGATGTCAAGGGGCTCTCCTGACGTATCGCGTCTTTTGCGCGCTCGAGGTCGTTATTTCAAATAGGCGCACAGGAAGCTCGCTCATAAACCTTTCAGTATGGGAGTGCACGTGCACCCAACCACGTTTTCTCTTCGCCGTAAATAAATCTTTTAGCAGAGCTACAGCAAGCGTTTTTCTGTGGTGGAAATACATTAGCTCCTAAAACTTCTTTGTCGTTGTGGAGAGCGCAGCGCATGGATGTATAGCAACGACAGCCATCGGAAAATCGGTCCGAATTTTACTATTAATAATAAAAGATAAACTACTGTGCATTATACATGTCAGGAATGTATCTTTATTGACTCATTCTTTTTATAGAGATGAAATAGCATCTTTTAAATGCTGAAATATGAGGTTTATCTTTTTATAAAACCTTTTTTGTGTTAACCTTTTTTAACTTTAATAGGTAACATAAAATACACTCCTTTAAAACAAATCTTTAATGTTATTAACTTGGTGAATTGATTTCATTGTGTATTAGGCTTTTTGAACAAGATTCTGTGTACGTGATCATTTTGGTCACTATATTCATGAAATGAAAATGATCAACTTTAATTATGTGTTTTTACATAGCCTATAATATGCAAAGTACAATTTTCTATTTTCTAAATAATCTATGATTCTGTCCTTTTCTCTGACATTTTAAGAGTGACATAGTCCTACAAAAGCTATTTTAGGTCTAAAACAGTTTGGATAGTTGTTAATATGAGAGCTTTTCGAAATTATTTAAGAGATAGCCTAAGTATTGTGTTACTAAATAAGTATCTCTCTGACCCTTTCACTTTTAAAAACTCCATTTCGTGACAAAGTATAGTTTAGCAAGTTATAACTAAAAGTGTGCCATGCATATCATTCAAGGCAGTAACCAATGCGCTAATGGTTCATCCCTTGAAAGTTAGATTAATCTAGCAAAATAACTGTGTCATTGGGTTGTTGTTGTTTTTTTTGGGGGGGGGGGGGTTGGGGGCGCTCGAAGGGGGTCTCGCCCTGGGTGTAATTCAAAGTAGAACCGCCACTGCCGAAGACGAACGAAGGTCTTACGGGGTTGGTACAGCATGGGGGTGAGTAATTAATGACTTAATTTTCATTTTTGGGTGAACTAACCCTTTAAATACTGATTCAAACAAGATAATTAGTCAAACACAGCTGAACTCAAACTTATAATGACAGCAACCATACTGCAGCAAAAAGGAAGTGTGGGAATACAAACAAAGGAAAACAGGAACTGAGGAAAAACAAACTAAAAGTCCATGAACTGAGCTAAACTGAACATGGTGACATAGCCTACACAAACTCTGTAAAAGGTTAATATCCTAATTCAAGTTTTTAAATTCAGAATTTTTTCTCTAAACCTGTGTCAGTGTTCCCCTCATGGCAGTCTTGTTTACTTTAATGTGTGTAAGTTTTAGAAGTCATGTCAGCATTGAACCGAAGTTAATCATCAATTGTTTTAAGAAATATTATTTAGCTGGATTCAACTATTATGCCTTGCTTAATCATACAAGCCATTGGTCACACAGTTGTATTGAAAGAAATCTGTCAGACATTTTCTTCTATATATAAAATGTATATAAAATAAAATAATTTGTTTTATGTTATTTGCGAGTTTAATTTAATCCATTGGATATTTTTATGTGGGTTATTCATTAATACAAATGAAATATTGGCATTAAAGATTGTTCAAAACACAATGTTTAATGTTGTATAGAAGTTATTTTATTGAAACATTAAATCTCTAGTAAAAGGAGTCAATGATGCGCCTCATGCTCATGAATCTCATGCCACCCATATTGCTGAAGCTCCTGTACTCTCCAGGCCTGAAGTAGGACATCTTGCCTCTGTAGTGGGGCTGCTCATACATGAGCCAGTGGCCGTCCATCACATGACAGGACTGGCAGTGAGACATGCGGTAACGGTCCATGATGTTGTCACAGTCATCCATCATCTCGTGCATCTGACCCATGAAGTTCTCCCTCTCGTAGATCCTCATTCTGTAGGAGCCTTTGTACTGTATTGAAGAAGTTGTCAGGCGGTAGTTTAGGTTCAAGGTTTAAGTTTTTATGGATTGGCATTCTGAAATTATCATCTATGCTTTAAGAAGCAAATGGATTTAAAAAGATTTTTTTTTTCAAAAAGTTTTTACAAATGCAAAATGTACATGCAACTCACCATGGGGATCATACGGCAAGATCTGATGCAGTCGCTCATGCCAAACATAGACATGTAATCAGCGTACTCGCCCTTCTTGAAGAAATACTGATTTCCCATGTAGTTGGGACGGTCATACATCATGAAGCAGCCACTCTCTATTCTGCAAGAGTGACAGCGACTCAGGTATGAGGACATGTCAGCGCAGTCGCTCATGCACTCATAAGTGCGACCCTGAAAGTTCCTGTCCTCGTAGAAGATGACCTGGGACAAATAAAACAATTTCAGCATTGACTTAATTACTATTTATCAATACTATATTAAACGTCACCCAACACAGTATCCAAGTGATTCTTCAAAACCAATTTCTTTTATTTGAATTGCAGTGTTTTATTTTCTATATATCAATTAGAGCTGAGATACCATTATTAATCAGAAAAGCAAATAAATCATGTTTTAGTAAGATGTTGCAAATTTTTAAGGTTTACCTTTCCGTGCATGATTGTGGTTGTGGTTATTCCAAACTTGCTACTTTAACAACAGCCTGCTGCCTTATTTATACTATATGGACTCCCAAAGAATTTGTATTCCTATTGTTTAAAAAGGCCTTAGTCAGCTGCATGGTGTAGCGAGTGGTACAGTTTGCTACTACAGACCTGAAAGGGTTTTTATTTCAAGCCTTGTGGTGGAGAAAATTAGAAATTTCTGCTTGTAAAGCAATTCCAATGACAAGAAAGCATTTTAAACAGCCAAAATGAAGCTGAAACCAAATATGCTTGTGTAACCTGGGCTTGTGGAGGAAGTTATCAAACATATTGTTTTTATCATTAAGTTAAATGTCAATGTAAACTACAGTAACTGTTGTTTTGCTTTTAAAACATTTCAAGTTACTGTATGTCACACTACATTTTTCACATTGAACTTTTGTTTTAACTTGTTTATATATTTTCCTTAAATGTTAGGTTGCATTGGATACCAAATAATGTTTTTCTTTCTATGTATTTTAACTGACCTTTTCATCTATATTGGCAAAAGTATAGCAAGCATGAATATTCAACTGACTTTAATAGGCTTTCGCTTGTCAGAGTGTTTGGAGTGACTGTTGCTAGAACAACTGTTATAGCAGATATTTTATTCTGATATTGCTTTTATGAGAGCACCTAATCCAATTTTTTTTAAAATTTATCAATAGAATTTAGAGATTTCAGCCTTTAGAAAGTAGAACAGTTGATAGTTTGCAGTTCTGATAATCGATTGGGGATGGTATTTAATTTAGTTTGTGAAGAACATTGTCAGCAATTAGCTGAAGAGTTGGGGGAGACATAGGATTGTAGAGCAGAGATTAATCTATTTAAGCTACTAATTGCTCAATCTGAAAAAAAATATATATATTTTTCTTCAGTGAGCTGCTTCAATTACAAATGTGTTATATATTATTAAATATTTTCTAAACTAGTTTCCTGAACCTTTTTGAAGTGAAGTTGGTGGTTAGAGCAGAGGATATTCCTGTCTTCTGACCAAATCTAGGTCTTTATAAGATCCAGGATATTGAGAAATGACTGATTGGTGAATACGTGTAATTTTTTTTATTTATTTTTTTTACACGTAACCACAATTTCTCTTTCATGTATTCAGTCAGTTTTTTTTTTGGTCTGGTTTTATAGGACTTGTTTCTGTTTTTGTTTCTCTTAATTTAACAAAGCTATTCAAGAATCCAAAAACATGAATTAAGGTGTTTCTGTCGTAACAGCTCTCATTCATGTGACGGTTTTATTGGTTCATACTCCTGGGCCTGCAACTGTTCCAGCTTGTGTTATTTATTTTATTATTTATTTATTTAATATGGACATAACAATAACATTGGACGAACCAGATGCATTGTTTAAAGTGTAATAGCACATGTGCTGATTTTCAACATGTGCATGTCTTTCTGTCAGTCTAGAGTCTTCATTTTATGTATTGTCCCTATTGTGTTTTTCTTGACTCACCAGATCATGTGGATCTATAAGCCCATAGTCTGGACCTTACAGGCACAGGCCATAGGTCTATATTTTTTTTTCTTTTTTTGACCATGGCCAAGTTCATGACCCAGCAACCATGCCTGCTACAGCACTTGATCTAGTGCCTTAAAGGGTTAGTTCACCTAAAAGTGAAAATGCAGTCAGTACTCACCCTCATGTTGTTCCAACCCCGTAAGACTTTCGTTCATCTTCGGAACACAAATTAAGATATTTTTGATGAAATCTGAGAGCTGGCTCACTCCTTCATAGGCTGCTTGGTAATAGCATCTGCCGGCCCAGAAAGTTAGTAAAGACATTGTTAAAATAGACCAAGTGACAGTGGGTCAACCTTAAGTTTATCAAGCGACGAGAATACTTTTTGTGTGCTAAAACACACAAAAATGACAACTTTATTCAACTATTAATTTTTTTTTCTGTGTGGGCCTCTGACGTGAGTTCACAAGAGCGCTACTACGCATGCGCAAGAACTGAGATGACGTAAGATGTGACATAAAATCTGGTACTAGTCAATGTCAATATTTTTCAGCAAAAACTGTTGATAGAGCTGGTATAAAACCTCAAATATTCTTTTTAATTATTCTAAAAAAGTTAAAGGGATAGTTATCCCAAAAATGAAAATTCTGTCATTTACTCACCCTTGTGTTGTTCCAAACCCATAAAACTTTCGTTCATCTTGGGAACACAAATTAAGATTTTTTTTAATCAAATCAAACTACCACTTTGATGCTTCAAAAAGTTCATAAAGAGATTGTAAAACTAATCCATATAAACTGAGTGGTTTAGTCCAAATTTTCTGAAGAGACATGATCACTTTATATGATAAACATTAAATTTAGGTTTTTATTTATATATAAACATTGATCAGCGTACATAAACAGAAGCTCTACCGAACCTTCTTGCGGAAGCTAAAACGTGGTGCGTATCACACGAGAATGACCCTCATTGGTTCTCGCAAGTCAAGCAAGCGTCATTGAGCTTCCATTTATCATAACCGATGTGTGCCTTGATGAATGTTTTTATGTGAATAAAAGCCTAAGTTAAATCTGTTCATTTTATGAAGTCTCTCTGCAGATCGTGTCTCTTCGTAAAATTATGACTAAACCACTCAATTTACATGGATTAGTTTTACGATCTCTTCATGAACTTTTTGAAGCGTCAAAGTGGTAGTTCCGTAGCTGTCAAGGGACAGAAATCAATCAGATTTTATTAAAAATATCTTCATTTGTTTTCCGAAGATGAAGGAAAGTCTTAGGGGTTTGGAATGACCTGAGGGTGAGTAATTAATGACAGAATTTCTATTTTTTGGTGAACTAACCCTTTAAGTTTATGGGGTTTTACCCCACTTGAAATGAGTGACCAGAAGTGGAAAGTAACAAATTACATTTACTCGTTACTGTAATTGAGTAATTTTTCTATTACTTTTGTAAGTAGGTTTTAAAATCTGTAATTTTACTTTTACTTAAGTAGCCTATGTTTTGTTTGAAGTATTGAACTAAGCTACATTTTAAATCATAGGTATTCGTTAATGAGTAAAGCATAAAATAAAAAATACAAGGGAGGAAAAATAAATAAACTACTGCATTGATTGATTGGCGGGGAACAAAAAACGTGCAAAAATCACAAAACAAGACGGAGACGGACAGACAGAGCTGCTTCTCGATATCCCTCTTCATTTCCTCGCTCCTCCATCCTATGACCTGGAAACCGATCGAGCACCAGCCATCTTGAAAGACATCTCAATTCTCTGGTTGTTTCTCAATATTCCTCCCCGTCTCCTCGCTCCTCCGTCCTCCATCCTATGACCCGGAAACCGATCGAGCGCAGCCATCTTGAAGGACATCTCAATTCTATAATTGCGAGGATCGAGGAGTTAGGAATCTTCCAGAGGAGTCATAAGTGAGGATGCACAGGTGTATCCTATGCGGAAGTGTTTTATCGACTAAACGTGACGCACGTATCAATCCTCATCCCCCTTCACATCGGTCACAATTATTTTAATTTATACTTTACCTTTGCAATTTATATAACCACACATCACATATTTCAACAGGGTATCTTGCTTTATTATTATTTATTATGAATTTCTTAAATAACCAAACTTCAACAACATAAGGGCAGATCCTTTGAGCGCTGCTGATGACGCTGTGAAGTGATGCTCGAGTGATCAAGTATTCCAATGTATAAAAAAGCTCCCTCCGTCCTCCTTTTCTTTCCTTGCAGCCTTCCCTCGCGTCCTGCCGGGGGTGGAGCTGAGGCGCTATCGAGGATGCACAAATAAGAATTGAGAAGCACTCTCTAATTCCACCGCGAGGAGGCAAGGATCAAGGAGTGAGGAGGCTTCCTGAGGAGTCATGGGCGAGGATACACGGGTATATCCTTTGCGGAAGAGTTTTATCGACTAAACGTGACGCAAGTTCAAATTCTTCTCCCCCTTCACATCTGTCACAATAATTTTAATTTATAGTTTACCTTTGCAGTGTAAATAAACCACACATCTCACATATTTCAACAGGGTATCTTGCTTTATTATTATTATTTATTATTAATTTCTTAAATAACCAAACTTTAACAACATAAGGACAGATCCTTTGAGCGCTGCTGATGACGCTGTGAAGTGATGCTTGAGTGATCAAGTATTCCAATTAGGGCTGCATCTAACGATTATTTTTGTTGTCGATTAATCTAACGATTATTTCTTCGATTAGTCGACTAATCTAACGATTATTATTTCGATTAATCTAACGCATATTTTTGGGATTACCTGATTTGGATTGGCAAAATTTCCAAAAAATAATAAGTACAACTTCTACCATTAGTATTTCAAACTTTTATTAATTCATTTTCTGAATAATACATTGAAATTTCCTAGTATAAAACAAAGTGCCAGAATTATATTGCAAACACTTTAGTGCATCATGTAACAATTTCACATAAATTCTGCCAAACACAGTGCAAAAAAATACATTAATATGAAGGCATTAAGTTGTTTAAAGGAGCAAAGTCCAACATAAACACTTCCTAATACTGTGCAAAGAACACTTGAAATGCTACCATAAGTTTAAAGGAGCAAAGTCAAACATAAACACATAAACACTGTGCAAAGAACACCTGAAATGCTACCTTTAGTTTAAAGGACCAAAGTCCAACCTAAACTGTTAATATGTAAATATAACGTTATTGTTTATTTTGAAAGATTTCGGATTTCCCCCTTAATAATTCCTAAAAAGCTGACATCTGTTATTAGCAATGAAACTGACTGCACAATGAATCTTTCATAATATCGATTTGCCAATATGCAGAATTCAGGACTGAACAAAAAGTCAATTTTGAGCCGTGAGGAGATTTTATCTTAAATGCTTCCGATTGGTCAATGCATTCAAGAAATCAACACATATGTCTGTGATTGGCTACATTGTTAAACGCTGCAAACCTGATATAAATAGATAGACTCTGGACTGTAAATAGTTTTTTTGTTTTGTTTTAGTAGTTCTTGTTGCTTTTGTGCAACAGATATGACAATTTACTAGTTTTGAGATGTTCAATTTATAGATTTCTATTTTGCGGGAGTCCCGCGAATCATTTTATTCTCCCCCGACCAGCACACACACAAGTGCGGTAACGTTAACGTCTGCGCCCGCACTCGGCCATCAGATACCGCGCCTCATTCTGTTGATTTGGGTCCCGCGGGAGTGCAGGTCTTTAGTCTACACGTACATACATAACTTTTAAAAACTAACCATTTAAATGCACTGATTGAAAGCTGCGTTGACAGCTTTAAGTTGAAGAAGTAAAAGTCCATTTTACTGTCTCCGAGTGGCCCAGACAGCAAGCCAACATTGAATAAACATTGTTTTTCCATCTGAATCATCATTATGGTTGATATTGAAATTTCAATGCAAAATAATGTTGAATCACCATTACCCTGTCGATGAAAACCTGATGTTATTAATGTTGATGGGAACGATATTGGAACAACATTGATCTATAGTTATCTTTATGATTGATTAAGCATTGATATTTGGTTTACCGGGCGATCGCTGAAAGTGTTGAAAAGTCATCGACATATAGTTGAGGGGGAAATATGATTGAAAATCAATAGATTTTTGGTTGACCGGGAGATCAACGGGTATACCAGCAACGTAACATTACTGCACCGGACACAGCTCATTTCTGGACCTGGCACAAGCGTAAAGGTAAGCTTGCTTAATGTTTGATATGAATGAATTGTACCAAATCAAATACTGTTAGGCTGATCGTTAACATGATGGTTATAGTGTAACGTAGTAGCCTAACCGACGCAGTGCTGCAGTCACTGAAATAGATTTTTGTTTTACCACTGTGAAAGTTAGCAAAACCTCCGAGTCCAGTATATGTTTGTGATATTTAGCTCAAAATACATGTCTGTAGACTACCCATATTGCTTGTGTCGTGAAATCTATTAACACAGCACCGCTATTTCTTCTGACCGCCGGAGAACACCGGCGGAACCAACGCTAGTAGGGCTCCGCAAGCGCTACCCACAGAAGTAACCGTGGCGGGCCAGAATTACACAGAACACATGACTTACTTTACTTTATTCAATGCAGAACTGTCTCGAGTTGTAACTGGGAATGCCGATTAGACCATCTCGTCGTAATACAAATCCAAAATATGAATGTACTAGTGCTTATGCGATATCACGATTTTTGCGCGCACTGTTATAGCGCCAATCAGGCCTGGCGTCAAGGGGGGACTTGGGAGGGCTTAGCCCCACATTACTTCATCTCGCAGCACGAATGTACCAACACAAATAAATATAATCTCCTGTTTAACTTAAATGCTAATTTTTTGTATTGTGATTTTATTTTCTGCTGTGCTCTCAGCAGATGGGGACAGCCGCCGTCACCCAATTCACATGTGCCAGACCGGGCAGGAGGGACTGGACGACAAAATATTCAGACGTCAGAGGACATTGAAGTGTAAATAAAGAGTAGCCTACAAATAATTAAATAAAAAGGCTGATAAAAATGAATTTGTTTGTGTGGTGTTTTCAGTGTTTTATACAAGATTTCAAATGTTCCATTACTTTTTAACATCCTGGCTGTAGATAAAGCAGGCTATTTAATTTATGGCATTACATTTAAAATTAACATTTAAAAACAATTGAAATTCCATTGAAATCACGTTGATCCTTAGTTCAGTTGAAATTTCAACATTGTTTCAATATTCCTGATAATTGAAATATCATTGAAATTCCGTTGATCTATGGACAGGATTTCAATGTTGTTTCAATATTAAAACAGGGTGCAAAATGATGTAGAATCAACATCAGAGTTCGATGTGGATTCAATGACTTAATGTTGACAACGGAATGTTGATTTAACAGTTTCAATGACTGTTTGCTATCTGGGGGGGCAATAAATTACATCTGCATTGTTAGCAATTAACATTATTACCTAGCATACAAGCTGTAATAGCTAAAAAAAGAAGGTATAACTTAGCCTGGCAAGCAAGACCTACATCAAGATGTTAGGTCTGAAAACTCACAATTGGCATACCTCAATCCGAGGGGCGGGATAAACTGTTGTCTTTCAAATTCCCTCTGCACGCAATAGGACAGCGCTAACCAACCAGAGCAATGAACGGCTGTAGATGAGTGATTCCCATGCGTTTTCCCACCAGCGGAGCTAGTTGATATATTAAACTTTTGCCGTATCCGGTTGTCAAAACTCCGAACACATCTTCCTTTTTTAAGAATGATTTAAGTGACGTTCTCTTAACTCCAAGTCATCCAGAGTCGCGGCCAAAGCCGAATCGAAAGACCGCTGTTCGCCAGCAGCATTGTTTGTTTTCAAGTAGCAGGGAAATCACCTATCGAAATCACGGCGCAGAACCGTCACAACTCTGCCGTCATTATGTTAAGCCCGCCCACCAACTCTATACACGATGTGATTGGCCTGACCAGAGTTTGGTTTTTCCAGCTCGAATGCCAACGGAGAGTTGCTAGACCACACTTTGCAGCAAAATAATTTTTGCTGCCGCTAGGGTGCGTCTAGATTTCTAGGCTAGGTATAACTGCAACAACTCCAAAAACCCACTGGAATAAAGCCTACTACTAACCCAGCTGGCTCATCGTTTTGAGTTTGCAGAGTCACGGGATGTTTCCTTTTAAGATGCTCGTTCATAGCGGTTGTACTGCCATGGTATGACATTTCCGCTTTGCATAGTGAACAAAGCACCTTTCTGTTCGGCTGTAGTTTAAAGTATTCCCATACTTTATATGATCGTGGTCTGGCTTTGTGATAAAGTCAGATTGTCATTTTCACCATGAGCTGGAGCAGAAGCTGCCATTACTCGATATTTAAACGTAAATAATGAATGTGACGCGTCGACGCATTCCATGCGTGTCGACGTATTTTCATAGTCGACGTAATCGATGACGTCGACGAGTCGTTGCGGCCCTAATTCCAATGTATAAAAAAGCTTTCCTTCGATTCCTCCGTCCTCCTTTTCTTTCCTTGCAGCCTTCCCTTGCATCCTTTATGGGTGGAGCTGAGACGCAAGGAAAGTAAGCGAGGAAAGGAAACGAGGATGCACAAATAAAAAATGAGAAGCACCCAGAGACGCCAGTGATGCCCATCTGAAAGTGAAATAAGGCTGTGTCCGAAATCTCCACTCAAACCACTACTCTATATAGTGAGCTACCAGCATAATAGAAACACCACTTTCGGACACCGATCGTCTCTCGGCGCCGTTGATTACGGCATTACTGTCGCACTATTTAAACGCGCCATCATCTGTCAGCTGGTGCCGAGCCAGCTCTGGGCTAAATAGATTTTTTTTTTATAAATACATTACATCATATTGAGCTTATTTCTCCAAAATTGTAAAATTAAAAGTAATTTCTGGCCGTTTCTGTTATAATGCGTTACTCCACACATGATTATAACTTATAAACATAAATAAAATTAATACACATATTTCATATATTTTCATTTTCGCGCCACACCGTTTTCACTTGCCTGTCGACATTAGAAAAAAAAACAGATCTACGTTATCAAATATCTTGCTCATAATACTCTTAATAAAACAGCTTTTAGACTGTGGAGATGCCACTCAATATTTATCTTTTTTGTTTGTTTGTTCTCGTGATTCAGAAGATTTCGCGGATTAGCAAAAGAAACAGGATTTCTAGACAGAAAACGAACATAGCTTACATTTGTATGACAGGTATAATATAGGGTATATCATATAGGGTATAATAATCATCACTATACATTCGGACAGCACTACAAAATGGCGAGCTCACTATATAGTCCACTATATAGTGAGTAATGGGAGATTTCGGACACAGCCTAAGTGTTGAATTCTTCTCGTCACTTGATAAACTTAAAGCTGCAGTCTGGCGTTTTCCCTCTTTGTCGCCATCTCTGTTTGAAATCTGTAATTGGGTCAATGACGTATAAGGCCTTTGAGAGGCCCATTTTTAAAATACTTGAAATAATAATATATTTGGCTATTTTCTAAACATTTGGAGTGTAGTCTACACATGCATGTGTGTGAAAACTTCAAACAAAGATATTTTAGTGCTTTTAAACTCAAATAAATAGGGGAACGACCTTAAAAAAAGTAATTTGGGGCTACCGTAATTTATCTTAAAATTAATAGATTTCCTTTACATAAGTTATATTTTAAGAAGTATCAGTAATTAATTGAACTGTTTAAGAAAGATATACTCATGTGTCCTTTCATTTATTGCAAATTATGTTAAATACATTTTTTATCTATAATGGCAGTGTCACCCTCATAAAGCAATTACATATTACATTTTACTCATATAATCCATAAAACTGATTTAAAATGTGTAGATATAGTATCCACTTATTGATGTTATACCAATGAATTATAATTCAACCAAAATGGACAGACATTATTTTTTTAATTTACTACAGAATTGAATATGGTTGGTTACCCCACATGACAAGTGGTCGCCCCACATGATGAAAAACAGCAGGCAATTAAGACTATTCAACGATTTTGATAGTTAAAACACATTTAATGAAATTTTATGAAGAATCAGCATATCCATTTCATTTGACACATTTCATAACATTAACAGTTTCCTCACTATTTCATTTGACACATAACCATAAGAAGACATGACATGAAGAGTGTGTGAGTGTGTGTTTGAGAATGCGTGAGTGTGTGTGTGTTTGAGAGTGTGTGTGTGTGTGTGTGTGTGTGTGTGTGAGTGTGTGTGAGTGAGTGAGTGTGTGAGTGAATTTGAGTGTGAGAGAGTGTGTGCGAGTGGGAGAGTGTGTGTGATGGTGTGTGAGTGTGAGAGAGAGTGTGAGAGTGTGTGAGAGTGTGTGAGTGTGAGTGTGTGAGTGCAAGTGTGTGTGAGTGTGCATGTAATTGAATGTGAGTGTGTGTGTGTATCTTGAGTTAAGAATGTTTAAATGTTTAGACAAAAGTACAGTGTAAGCACATTATTTTTCATCTTTACACTCGAGATAAGGGACGCAAAACAGGTTTTAATGCTTAAATTCAAAGGAGAAAAAAAACGTAATAAAGTTAATAAACACAAACTTCAAATGAACTTTTCTCAAACGAACATGTTCCAGAGAACATTGACTCGTGTTGTGCGCTTGTTCAGGACATCAGAGCATGAAAGATATCCAGAGTTTGACACGAGAACACAAGATATCCACAAGCAAAGCTGTTAACTTTAATTTTCAGAGTTATGTCTGTGAATTAGTTCATTCAGGGTGGATGGAAACTCTTGCAAATAGTTCATCTATTCACTCATTTCTTGGCCGTTGCCTTATTAAAGAGACACAGAGACAGTCGTTGTTGGATTATTATGGTATCATTGATTTTGTCCCATAGAAAGTGAACTCTGGTTGATCTTTTCACATGTCAGATGATATTTCCCATTCATGTGGTCAGAATACGCTGGATTAGACTCTGGCAGTAAAAACCGAAGGCGTGATTATAAATCAAGATGATTACCTAATAGTTTTTGCATTCTGAGTCTTTCACACATAACCATAAGAACAAGTTCTTGTCATCAGACTGTCACATACAGCTTATCTGCAGTTCCTCTTCCACAACCCTTAGGACCTGACCTACATATGGAAGCTCGTCGTAGGTTACTATTGCAAACCTTCCACATAGATCTTGGACACTTTCTTCTTGCCTAGGTGGCTCAGGTGGAGAGCTTGAGGGGTCCTCAGGTTTCTCGGTTTGCTGTATGGTGGCTTTCAGGTCTACCATTTTTGGCTGGTAACAAGGGCATGGACTCATCTCTAAGCAGTCTTTTCTTTGATTGTTAGTGGGGCCATCTAGAAAAAAAGTATATTTAAACATACACAGAGTTAGAAAAGGAATTGGAAAAAGTAGAATGAATGCTTAATATTCACACATTTCTCTGATGAAAACATAAATAATCAAAAAGAAGTAAGCTTAGTCCTCTCTGAAGTAGGATGGAAATTATTGAAATTTAGAAAAAATGTGGTGAAATGTAGAAAGTTATTTAAAACAACTAAATGCATATAATGAATGAAAACATTTGCATACAGAACCTACAAATACATATGTGTTTTCTATCATTTAAGCAATCAGTGGCGGTCGCCCCAGATGATGCTCGGTCGCCCCCAGATGATGTTTTCAAGTTTAATCAAGTATAACAGGCTAATGGTTAGCTATAGAACCCAAGCTAGCTTCTTCTCACCACATATCACTGACACATTTACATTAAAAATAAAGATCTGTGTATAAAACTTATTATTTACAGTTTTAGGTTGGTCGCCCCACATGATATCAAAATGTGACGTATACACTGCAGCAGTTTTAAAGAGGATTTGTTTGTAAAAATGAGAGTGACTACTCACCTGCTAGTTGTCTCTGTGGGACCCTCACCATGAGGCTGGCTGATGCAACATCCTCTTTGAGATGATTGTCAAAATAAAAGTCCCTTAATTGTATTTTCTTGATGGTCGCCCCAGATGATATTTCAGACAATGGACATCTTCGGACAAGATTTGTTTGTTTATTATGATTGAAATGTGTGTACAAATGTTTCATAACTTTGTCAATCAATGGAAAACAAGTTTAAAATTATGCCAAATAGGGTAAGGATTATATTTAAATTATTTTAGGTTGATTTAAAACCAGTTGTCCAAACAGAAGTCAAGGCCGGACGGTCGCCCCACATGACGTTTTCACACTTCAGGTGGCAGAAAATGGCCAATAAGTCATTTATTTTTAAAGAAATAAGAGTGGGCATATGTATAAGGGAGGTGGTAGACATACATGT
This sequence comes from Tiaroga cobitis, assembly GCA_030578255.1. Classification (NCBI taxonomy): domain Eukaryota; kingdom Metazoa; phylum Chordata; class Actinopteri; order Cypriniformes; family Leuciscidae; genus Tiaroga; species Tiaroga cobitis. Next base: position 28,194,242 of record CM060599.1, read on the forward strand.
TATAATTTTATTCATTTTAATGTTTATTAATTGGTAAAAAGTTCAGTCGAACAGAAAAAGCAAGCGTCACGTCTTTGACCCAATTGCAGTTATTCGCGGAATTATTCACTTTGCGTGAGTTGTACATCGGCATGAAACAGCGCGGATGAACACACTGTTTTGAGGAGACTGCGCGTCTGTCAGTCACCGCGACGGTGTGGATACTGACAAGTAGTCATAGTGCTATGAAATAAACGGTTTATGAACTGAATCCCTGTTATGCATGAACGTGTTTACATAATATAACTCTAATCATTTTTGGGAAAAGGATAATTTTCACTTTACCGATCTGATTCAGATCCAATTCTTGACAATGGAGGAGGCGGGTTTGGTTTTCTTGGAGTAGAGGTGATTGGCTCCCTTTCATAGCTAGCACAAATAATTCATATTTACCATAATAGCAAAACGAAAAAAGCCACAACAAAGGAAACTCCGTGACTGAATTAAGCGAACAAGTGTGCTACTGTTACACGATTGAACTATTGAAATGTCTTACCTGTCCAACAGAAAAAAAGCCGTTTCTGCGTCCCCTTTTGAACCCCGTTAAATATCACGGAGTTCACGCCACCTTTTAAAAGCCCTGCCAATGTTAATCCTTGTTTTCGCGTGGGCCCGGTTGCAATCTTTTTTTTTCTCTACCCAATCCAAAGTACGAATTCTCCTGGGTTTTACCACGGGTGAATCTCCAGTTGTCACTGGTGGTTGTCGTTTGAACCTTTCTGGATCCGCCATGAGTTTAATTATTTGAAGAGCTGTGAGAAAAGGCTAAAAGCTTCCAACTCCAACATCCGCTCACGCAATACAGCCTACTTGCCGGAACTCCTTCGTTATATGTACAGATGTGACGTAATGACGCAAAGACATGCTCGAATTTTCCGCGGAAATCCACCAGTACCACTGGAATTAAAATCATTATTACAAGCTTACCGTTTTGAATCGAGCAAAGGTAAGCAGATATTTTTTAACACCTGGCTGGTTATGTTTTTTTTTTTTTATTATTATTTTGGATAATTTTTAACCCAAAAAAGTTACGGACAGCAGCTTTAAGATTGAGCCACTGTAGTCACTTGGATTATTTTAACAATGTCTTTTAATAACTTTTCTGGGGCGGCAAGTTTCAATCCCTTAGAAGCCTATGGAGGAGTGATCCAGCTCTCAGATTTTAATAAAAAATATCTTAATTTGTGTTCCGAAGATGAACGAAAGTCTTACGGGGTTGGAACAACATGAGGGTGAGTAATTACTGACAGAATTTTCATTTTTGGGTGAACTATCCCATTAAGCTATAATTCACAAATGATATTACATATTTGTTTACACCTTTCATAGTCATGCTTATTCTGCTCATACTGTCACCAAATGTTGGTTATGACACTTACAAAATTTTATTTAAATTGGTGAAAGCCTTACCAAGTTACACCCAAGTACTTAATGTCAAATTCATTGCCATTTTATAGACCATTTTTTTATACAGAAAATCCATTCAGATTATTTTTGTTAGGCTGAAGGTTTGAAGATATCCTGACCCAAAGTGAATGAAGATTCAATTAGAGTGGAACAGTTCTGAATCGAATTACTTGTATTCTATATCGACCAAACAATATGACTACAGTGAGTGATCCATAATTTCATACAAAGGATTTCTAAAGTTTTTCGAAATATTATATTCGTCATAATTTTTGACCAATAAATAATGGTGTCTCCGTCCTAGTCAAGTACTTACAGGCCATGGCTTTGATGTTTTACTAGATTTCATTTCACTATGCTTAAAACTAAACAAAAGTGTTTTAAGAGAGTAGTTCAGAAGTGCTTTATTGTGAAGTAACACACATTTTCTCACATTAATACAATTTACTTTTTAATAGAAGGAATCACTGATACGCCTCATGCTCATGAATCTCATGCCACCCATATTGCTGAAGCTCATGTATTCTCCAGGCCTGAAGTAGGACATCTTGCCTCTGTAGTGGGGCTGCTCATACATGAGCCAGTGGCCGTCCATCACATGACAGGACTGGCAATGAGACATGCGGTAACGGTCCATGATGTTGTCACAGTCATCCATCATCTCGTGCATCTGACCCATGAAGTTCTCCCTCTCGTAGATCCTCATTCTGAAGGATCCTCTGTGCTACAAACATATAAACAGACAGGTACAAATTTTGCTAAACTATTATAAGAGCATTTTGTGAAGTATATATTGTTCTCTTACCATAGGGATCATACGGCAAGATCTGATGCAGTCGCTCATGCCAAACATAGACATGTAGTCAGCGTACTCGCCCCTCCTAAAGAAATACTGATTTCCCATGTAGTTGGGACGATCGTACATCATGAAGCAGCCACTCTCCACTCTGCAAGAGTGACAGCGACTCAAGAAGGGGGACATGTTGGCACAGTCACTCATGCACTCATAAGAGCGACCCTGGAAATTTCTCTCCTCATAGAAGACGGCCTGAGAAGATTAAATATAAGAGGTTACTAGGAATTTCGAGGTATGCATGCATTTCAGTAAATATTGCATTCTACTAGAGAGAGAGAGAGAGAGAGAGAGAGAGAAAGCTGTATTTTGTTGTTATGAATGCTTACCCTGCACGTGCTCATGCTGCTGGTGGTCATTTTTTTATTTAATTATTGGATGCTCTTCCCTTTACACTGCTCTGTCCTCCTGACAGGTCTCACCCTTACTTTTATACCCTAGCGAACTGAATAAAACTGTGTGCTTGCTATTGAGATTGAGGACAACCTCCTGACTCAGCAGACCAGTATGGAAACGTTTACAGTGCATTCATTGTGGACCATTTCGAATGAACCTACAGGTTATATACACTCCACAATAACATTTTTAATTTTGTCAAACACAGTGTTAATCAAAATTGATCTGTTTAAAATACCATACTTTTACAACATTTAAAGTAATGTTTAAACATATATTGAGATGCAGGACAAATGGTTTTGGCAAGGTCATTTCTTTGAACTCATTTCAAATGTATTTTTGTGAACATGCTAGGTTAAAAAAATAACTTTTTTTTTATTTTAAATTCTTCTGATTGAAGATTGTTCTAATATACCTCAACATTTCAAAAACAATGTTACAACACAGACATGTGGTGGTTTGATCTATTGATCAAATGTGTGAATTTGGACTTTCAACACCGTATGAACACTGCTCAAGTTAGTCAAAAACACTGATTTTCCTCTTCCCAATATTTGTAATTTAAGTGAAAATAAAATGACTGTGGTAAGGCAAGTGGCTACACGTTATCATTTTAAACATGTGCTTTATTATTTGCTTTTGATGGTTTACATCTTCCAAAACCGTTTTACCGTTTATTGTCTCATTTTCTTTATTCTTTATTTTTTCATTTACTTCAGTTTATATATATGTGTGTACATGCTGGGGAGGCCCATTGTGTTTGTATATTTATATGTTTATAGATATTAGATTAAGGAAGGTTAAACAGAGGGTTACAATACCTACTATTTAGCATAGTAATGAACTCACTTAACAGACTTGTGTATCAGGGAAAGAATTTTTTTTTTTCCATACCTAAATATGCAGGGAATCTTGTCAAGTTGATCTGCCAGCTCGGGTGAAATGTAAAGAGGGTTATTTTACGACGAATTCTTAGTGAATTTATGGATTGGTAGAGGAAGAATTGCCTAGTCTGTGCTTACATCTCATGTGACTGTAGGTTCACTTGATTGTTCGTTCAACACAAAAGAAACATTAAGATGCAAACCCATCTACTGGCTACTTGAGACTGATACACATAGAAATTGGAGATTCAGTTACATTTGACATATTACAAAAGTACTTTAGCTTTTCATGGGCCTCTATACCATGCTGCTTTGTCAGGAGTTTCCACAATAGGAGGCACATATTCTTTAGGTTAGGAAGGTATAAATGTAGGGGTTAACATGAGCAAAGGGTTAGTGTACCAGTACGAAAGTGCTCTAAAAGACTACCACTACCACCATGGGCAGGGTAAGTATTACTGATACTTAAATATAAAAACAATAGTACATCTTTAGGATGCTACTTTTACTCATTTAAAAGTACACACGTTTGTACAAAGTCATTGATTCTTTTGTGTTCCAAAACAGATAATCTTCTACGAGGACAGGAACTTCCAGGGTCGCTCTTATGAGTGTATGGGTGACTGTGGTGACTTCTCCTCCTACCTGAGCCGCTGTCACTCTTGCAGAATTGAGAGTGGCTGCTTCATGATGTATGACCGTCCCAACTACATGGGAAATCAGTATTTCTTCAGGAGGGGGTGACTATGCTGACTACATGTCTATGTTTGGCATGAATGAGTGTATCAGATCTTGCCGTATGATCCCTATGGTAAGAGCATAATTCATACAAATTTACCTAGCTGTTGTCTACTAAATGCTCTTATAACAATTTAGCACAAATTGTACATTTCTGTTCATACCTTTGCGTGGGGATCCTACAGAATGAGGATCTACGAGAGGGAGAACTTCATGTGTCAGATGTACGAGATGATGGATGACTGTGACAACATCATGGACCGTTACCGCATGTCTCACTGCCAGTCCTGTCATGTGATGGACGGCCACTGGCTCATGTATGAGCAGCCCCACTACAGAGGCAAGATGTCCTACTTCAGGCCTGGAGAGTACAGGAGCTTCAGCAATATGGGTGGCATGAGATTCATGAGCATGAGGCGTATCAATGATTCTTATTATTAAAATGTATTTTTGCGGTACTACAATAAAGAACAGTTGAACCAGTCAATACATTTGAGGTGCACTCAGTATTTTATTTATTTTTTTCATTAAAAAAGTAAAGTGAAAGAAAATGACAGTGCTTTTGAACAAAACCAAAAGGCTATTTTATATATGGCACTCATGGAGACTGCCGTGTGTAGATCACATGACCATTTACGTCTTGCAATTTGATTGATCTGTAAATAGAAATAACAAAACAACGTTGAATGTGCTTAGCATGTTTTATTGGTTCAATGTGCTTGATAAAACATAAAAAGAATATAAAAACTGTCCAAACTAAATGAGCACAAGAAGAAAAATTAAATGTCCAAAGAAGGAGATATACTCTAGTGTGACGTAGAAGCAGTTAATAAGCAAAGTTCATGCATCAGTAGGTATCAGTAGAAAGTTCAAGGGAAAAACTGGGGTGAAAATAAGTATTGGTTCACTGAGATTTGTGAAGTTGCACTAAAGTAGCACCATACTGCTACTGCAGTTTAGCCATGAGAGAAATAGGATTTAATTAAAAAAATATATTTAGTTGATGTCGCCCCTCCTTGAACTGTCACCTTATCGTGGTGGAGGGGTTTGAGTACCCGAATGATCCTAGGAGCTATGTTGTCCGGGGCTAAATGCCCCTGGTAGGGTCTCCCAAGGCAAAGCGGTTCAGAACCCCTTATGAAGAAAGAAAAATCAAGGACCGAGACGTCGCCCGGCATGGCGTAGCCGGGGCCACCCTGAAAGAGTGATGTTGGGCCGCCCTTCCATGGGCTCACCATCTGCAGGAGGGATTGTAAGGGGCCGGTGCATAGTGGATCGGGCGGCAGTGGAAGGCGAGAGCCCCGACCTCTGGATAAGAAAACTGGCTTTAGGGACGTGGAACGACTCCTCGCTGGCGAGGTAGGAGCCTGAGCATGTGTGGGAGGTAGAGAGGTACCGACTAGAGATAATCTGGCTCACCTCCATGCACGGCTTGGGCTCTGGAACCACACTCCTTGAGAGAGGCTGGACTCTACCACTCTGGAGTTGCCCATGGTCAGAGGCGGCGGGCTGGTGTGGGTTTGCTTATAGCCCCCTAGCTCAGCCGCCATGTGTTGTAGTTCATGTGGGTCGCTTCCTTGCGCATTCGGGTCGGGGATAGGTCTCTCACTGTCGTGTGTGTCTACGGGCGTGTTTGGGAGGAACGGCCCCCCTGATCTGAACCCGAGCGGTGTTCTGTTATTGGACTTCTGTGCTAGTTACAGCTTTTCCATAACGAACACCATGTTCAAGCACAAGGGTGTCCATCAGTGCACGTGGCACCAGGACACCCTAGACCGAAGATCGACTTTGTGGTCGTTTCATCCAACCTCCGGCCGTATGTCTTGAACACTCGGGTGAAGAGAGGGGCAGAGCTGTCAACTGATCACCTCCTGGTGGTGAGTTGGATCCGATGGCGGGGGAGGAAGCTGGAAAGACTCGGCAGACCCAAACATATTGTGAGGGTCTGTTGGGAACTTTTGGCTGAGTCCCCTGTCAGAGAGGGAGTCTAAAGATATTGAGTCCAAGTGGACCATGTTCTCCACCTCCATTGTCGACGCGGCCGCTCAGAGCTGTGGCCGTAAGGTCTCCGGTGCCTGCCGAGGTGGCAACCCCCAAACCTGGTGTTGGACACCGGAAGTAAGGCACGTCGTCAAGCTGAAGAAGGAGTCCTATCAGGCCTGGTTGGCTTGTGGGACTCCTGAGGCAGTTGACGGGTACCAGCAGGCCAAGCGGACTGCAGCCTGGGTAGTTGAGGCAAAAAAATCGGGCCTGGGAGGAGTTCGGTGAGGCCATGGAGAAGGACTATCGGTTGGCTTCGAAGAGATTCTGGCAAACTGTCCGGCGCTGATGAGAGGGAAGCAGTGCCCTACCAACACTGCTTACAGTGGAGGTGGGCAGCTATTGACCTCAATCGGGGATATCGTCAGACGGTGGAAGGAATACTTTGAGGATCTCCTCAATCCCACCGACACGTCTTCCATTGAGGAAGCAGAGGCCGAGGGCTCGGAGGTGGACTCGTCCATCACCCAAGCTGAATTCACTGAGGTAGTTAAGCTCCTCTATCCGGGGGTGGATTGAGTACTTGAGTACCTCAAGTCTCTGGATGTTGTGGGGCTGTCTTGGCTGACAGGACTCTGCAGCATCGCATGGCGGTCGGGGACAGTACCTCTGGACTGGCAGACAGGGGTGGTGGTCCCTCTTTTCAAGAAGGGGGACCGGAGGGTGTGCTCCAACTACAGGGGGGTCACACTCCTCAGCCTCCCCAGGAAAGTCTATGCCAGGGTACTGGAGAGGAGAATTAGGCCGATAGTGGAACCTCGGATTCAGGAGGAACAGTGTGGATTTCATCCTGGCCGTGGAACACTGGACCACCTCTATACCAGGGTGCTGGAGGGTTCATGGGAGTTTGCCCAACCAATCCACATGTGCTTTGCAGATTTGGAGAAGGCATTCGACTGTGTCCCTCGCGGCGCTCTGGGAGTATGGGGTCCGGGGCCCTCTGCTAAGGGCTGTCCGGTCCCTGTACGACCGAAGCAGGAGCTTGGATTGCATTGCCGGCAGTAAGTCAGACTTGTTCCCGGTCATGTTGGACCCCCACAGGGCTGCCCTTTGTCACCGGTTCTGTTCATAATTTTTATGGGCAGAATTTCTAGGCGCAGCCAGGGGCCGGACAGTGTCCGGTGGGGACCACATGATTTCGTCTCTGCTTTTTGCGGATGATGTTGTCATCTTGGCCTCATCAGACCAGGACCTTCAACATGCACTGGGATGGTTTACATCCAAGTGTGAAGCGGCTGGGATGAGAATTAGCACCTCCAAGTCCGAGGCCATGGTTCTCAGTCGGAAAAGGGTGGCTTGCCCGCTTCAGGTTGGTGAAGAGTTCCTGTCTCAAGTGGAGGAGTTCAAGTATCTTGGTGTCTTGTTCACAAGTGAGGGAAGGATGGAACGGGAGATTGACAGATGGATCGGTGCAGCTTCTGCAGTAATGCGGTCGATGTACCGGTCTGTCGTAGTGAAGAAGGAACTGAGCTGCAAGGCGAAGCTCTCGATTTACCGTTGATCTACGTTCCTACTCTCACCTATCGTCCTGAGCTGTTGATCATGACAGAAAGGATAAAATCCCGGATACAGGCGTCCGAAATGAGCTTTCTCCGCAGGGTGGCTGGGCGCTCCCTTTGAGATAGGGTGAGGCGCTCGGTCACTCGGGAGGAGCTCAGAGTAGAGCCACTGCTCCTCCACATCGAAAGGGGCCAGCTGAGGTGGCTTGGGCATCTGTTCTGGATGTCTCATGGACGCCTTTCTGGGGGGGGGGTCCCGGGCACGTCCCACCAGGAGGAGACCCCAAGGAAGACCTAGGACATGCTGGAGGGATTATGTCTCCCAGCTGGCCTGGGAACGCCTCGGTATTCCCCCGGAAGAGCTGGAGGAAGTGTCTAGGGAGAGGGAAGTCTGGGTGTCTCTGCTTAAATGCTGCCCCCGCGACCTGGCTCCAGATAAACGGAAGAAGATGGATGGATGGATAGTTGATGTCGATTCATGAAAACCACAAAATAAAGTATGGGGAAACAATTTTGGTTGATGTCACCATAAAACATGAATGTGGGTTGATAGATAATCATAACTAAAATAATTTAAGACGGATTTTATAATGTTTAAAAAACAGTAAAATATTTTTACTTTAGCAAGAATAAAGTGGCTAGCTGACTTAAAATAAATTGTTATTGCCAGTGATGTTTGTAGGTGTGACATTTTTGTCCAAATATCTCACCCTCTTGTTGAATATTCCCTCTTACTAATTAAGAATGGATAGACTAACAGACAAAATGACTGAGATTTCTATGTCCTGTCATGTTAGGCCTTTAAGTGTCAGTATAAAGTTAAACGCTGAGAAAATAAGAGCCCTGTGTAATTCCGATGTCTCATTTATCATCTACAGTGTAATGAAAGTGATCAGATGGCAAACTCCCTGGGAGTTCACCGGGCTTAGTAGGCTTGAACTCTGTCATATTCATGTGACTAAATGAAGAAGAAACAAGGGCATGCTTTCCTTTTTCCCAATAGACCTAGTCACCTGGCATACTCTAACCTCTTCAACATCAAGCACTCAGATCAGTGTTACACACTTGCTTCACTTGACAATTCTAATCTAATCTAGTAAAGATTAAAGGTACAATATGTAAGATTTTTGTTAGAAAATATAAAAAAAACACGTTCACAGTGTGCTATATATTAATGCAGTTGTGTACGTACATAATCCCAAAAGTAACCATTTGTAAATCCAGAGAAATTCCAGTTTTAAATAATGGCTCGTCCCTTGTCATTGTCGCATATCCACACTAACCTCGGTTTCCGCTTGTAGAAAACATAGAAATATATACATAGATTAATTAGATTCATTAGCATCATTAGCGGCCGTTTCAATGGGCCATTATACGTTAGCCACCAATGAGCATCTATGTATATTAGGGGTGGAACGGTAAACTGAAGTCACGGTTCGGTTCATACCTCGGTTCAGACATCACGGTTCGGTACGAGTTCGGTACAATAGAGGGAAAAGTGAAACAAAAATGCAGAAGGCAATTTTTTTTTTACTGTGCATGTCTCAGGCTGTACCACCTAGTGTATTACTACATTTGAGTAATTCATGTAATTAACGTATTATTATTGGAGCATTTTGGGTGTGGGGAGGCTGGATTAAAGGAAAATAAATGTCTTAAGCCTTGTATTTTTTTAATAAGTTTTATTTAATAAAATAAAGGCATAGAACCAGTTTATTTCTAGTGCATTGACAATTAGTTTATTAATTAAATTAATTAATAAAGACACAAAATACCTTGAGATATGTTTGGTAATAGTACCTGAATGAATTTAAAATGAATTTGCTATATTTCAGACACCCGCGGTGCTACCATTGGGCCTGGGTGGGCCTGGGACCAGACTTCAAGAGATTTCCACGACGCGCACGCGCGAGAACTTAGCTGAAGTAGTTGAAGGAGATCGCAATTCTCGCGCATGCGTCGTGGAAATCTCTTGAAGTCTCGTTTCAGGCCTACAAGGACGAAAAGGAATAGTCGAATAAAGTCGTTATTTTTGTTTGTTTTTTCGCACAAAAAGTATTCTCGTCGCTTGATAAACTTATAGTTGAGCCACTGTTGTGACATGGAATATTTAAACATTTTCTTTAATGACTTTCTGGGCCGTCAAGTTTCATTCCCTTAGGCAGCCTATGGAGGAGTGATCAACCTCTCAGATTTAATCATAAATATCTTCATTTGTGTTCCGAAGACGAGCAAAGGCCTTACGGGGTTGGTACAGCATGGGGGTGAGTAATTAATGACTTAATTTTCATTTTTGGGTGAACTAACCCTTTAACTCCTCACTTTTATTTTTGTTTGACTTAACATGAAAAGAGCTGAAAAGTGCATGTAGGCCTCGTTTACACTGTCAGTGAAATGTGACCCTATTCCGATTTTTTGCTCATGTGAATGTGACTGTCTGTGACAGATCGGATGTGTTCTGTGACCATGTAAACAAGAAAAAAACGCATCCATTCGGATATTTCGAGATCGGTTTCAGGCCTCATTCATATGTGGAAATATATTAGAAATAAATCAGATATGTGTCAATGCATTTAGACAACGTCTCCGCGGTTTAATGACGAGAGAAATCCCGACGCGCATCTGCAAAGTGATGGATTGCCCGACAAAACGTAGAGAAAACGTGAATGTGGACAAACGTTGACACATATCAACATATCAAAGGTTGGCTTGCTCGTCCTAAAATTTCGGACCCACTGCTCCTCGTTAAAGCCTATATTTAAACACAATATGCTTCCACCAGTCCTGAGATTTCTCTCGCACACAATAACTGAAGCGCATGCGGCCATGCGCAGGCTGCAATGATGGCACTTTTCGTCCTCCTCCGCCTCAAAATCATGGTGATGTTTGGAGAACTTCGCATAAATTGCAGATTTAGCATCAAGCATGTTTCGCGTTCGTCCATCTGTGAAAGAGAATTTAACCCTTTAAGCTAGGGTGACCAAACGTCCTGTTTTCCCAGGACATGTCCTGTTTTCACGTCTTGTCCTGGCTGTTTTTTATAAAGTGATGAAAATGTCCTAGTTTTCAATATTTTTCATTGGGCCATTAAAAAAGAAAAACATGATAAAGAGGAAGAAGAAAACTAAAGATATAAACAACTTTTGTTAGTTAGTTTTTTGTTAAGTTTGTGAGAGCTATTTTGGAGGTAGGCTATTTTTTTATTTATAATTTTTTTTTTCTAATACAGAAGAGACATTATTTCTATCATTATTTCATTCATTATTTTTGAAACCTGTCATAATAAAACATGTTGAGTAACCTCTGAGAAGCATATCTGAATTTGTCTTTGGTTATAGATAGTATTTTGTAATGTAACAATTTTCTATCCACACAGAGGAGGCATAGCCTACTTTAAATGTATTGAAATTAAGGCATCTTTGAGTAAACTTCAAGTATCATTTGAGTATCTCATTGCCGGGCCGATTGTCCTGGTTTTCGATAATCAAAATATGGTCACCCTTTAAGCAAGCGCAATGTTTTAGATATGGCTATGGCAAGTGTAAACACAAGAATCGGATACAGTTGAAAGAACGTGTAAACGGATGGTCAAAAAAAATCGGATAAAGGCTACAAATCAGAATTGGGCATCAAGACCTGCAGTGTAATCGAGGCCTTATTTTCAGAGTAATAACAATTTCACTTTTTTATTTAATCTAATTATTAGGCTATCATTTTTACCACTCTCCACGCCTCCCATGGCATGCTCTGGCTCCCCAGTCCCCACACTTTGAAAACCCCTGGGCTAACGTTAACGTCAGTGTCTGGGTGTCTGTACAACATTTTCTAGAGGGAAAAATAATAGGCAGAGGTAACATATGATAGCGTTTTAATGTGTTATAGGAGGAGACAGGGTTCAGCAGCCTAGCACAAATGCCGTTCCCCAAGAAGACCTGTCACAACCTCCGCTAGACCTGTCATCAATAGATGAGCCTGCAAGCCAGCCCAAACTCCGTACATTCCCAGCCACACACATATCAGGGAAAGATAGGAGTTTTTCTTACAGGTGGTACTCAAAATTCCCGTGGCTGGAATACAGCATCTCAAGAGATGCTGTTTTTTGTAAGTCTTGTCGTCATTTCCCTGAAGCAGCTTATGAGGATAGATTCATCAATACGGGCTTCAAAGACTGGAAACATTTTTCTGAGGGTTGTGGCAAACATGAAGCCAGCAGGGCACATGCTGCAGCGCTGGGGAAAATGGATGGTTTTAAGCAAAGTCACCAGCCAGGACGGGGAAATATTATTAACCAGCTGAACAACGATGCCAGCGACAAGTCCTTCATTGAAAGACATAGACAGCACATCATGATGGTAATAGATCTCGTCCTGTTCTGTGCAAAACAAGAAATCCCATTGCGTGGGCATCGGGAAAACCCAGATGCGTTAAACAAGGGTCACTTTTTGGAACTACTTGACCTGGTTTCCAAATATGACCCAGAAATAAAAAGGCGACTGGATGAATTACCCAAGAATGGTAAACTACTGCACCACGCTATACAAAATGAGATATTGGAAATTGCAGCATCACTCCTTGTCAAAAAAATAAAGGCAGATTTGCATTATGAGACGGACACATATTATGCGATTTTAGCAGATGAGTGCAAAGACTTGTCAAAAAGAGAGCTAGTGGCAGTATGCGTCAGATACCTGCACAACGGCACATTGAAAGAACGGGCTGTGGGATTTGTGGAAACTGACAACATGACTGCACAGGCAATATCGGCTAAGATTTTGGAAGTGCTGGAGCCATTGCAGCTGGACCCGGGTCTGTGCGTCGGATTTGGGTTTGACGGCGCATCACATCAGTCATGTCGGGGAACAGAGGAGGGGTACATGTGATACTGAAGAAGACGTTTCCCCACGCTTTATATGTGCATTGTAACTCACATAGACTTAACCTTGTCCTGTGCACAGCAGCTAAAGTATCTCCTGGCATTTCAACGTTTTTCGATATTATAAATAGCTTGCATAACTTTATGACTGGGGCGCACAGACATGCTAAATTTCTGGAAATTCAGAAACAGATGCGACAAGGGCAAAAAACACTGGAGCTGGAGAGATCCTGTGATGTAAGGTGGAGCTCATGGTCAAATGCAGTCAGTAAGGTGTTGACGCTCCTGGGACCTGTTTTGGAGACCCTCACCACATTCTCCGAAAGTTCTGGCCAAACAAAACTTGAAGCTGACTCCCTACTGCACCAAATGCAAACGAAAAAGTTTTTGTTTCTGCTTGTCACATTCAACCAGTTATTTGAAGTCAGCGACTACGCCACTAAAGGCTTGCAATCTTCCACACTATCAGTTACAGATTGTATTGATCTGATTGAAGGGCTCAAGGACAGCTACACACAATTCAGGAATGAAAATGATGCATTTGATAAAGTAATGGCACTGACAGATGAGCTGATGAATAAACATGAGATTGTGCGCTGGGATATCAGTGGATCACGCAAGAGAAAGTTGCCGACCAGGTTAGACAATACACACGTTGATTCTACTCTGGGCAAATCATCACCTGTACAGCAAAATTCGGACCTACAGAAATTATGGAATGACATACTGGACAAGCAGATGATGGAGCTGAACACTCGTTTCAAGCCCGACACATACGGCTTTATGAGAGCCGCTGCTGCCATGGTCAGACACCTTTGGTGACAAGGCTCTCATCCTGCCCGCCTGCGCGCACTTTTCCATTCCCGTGGAAGACGCAGAGCACACTGTGTTTGTGCAACAGCTTAAAAGAAAGGCAAAGGTCAACAAGACCGAGAAAAAAGAAACACTTGTAGAAGTGCTCGACGCATGCCCCCGTGATATTTTCCCCAACATGAACAGTCTCCTGCGGGCCCTCCTCACATTGCCCATGACGACATGTACTGTGGAGAGACTCTTTTCAGCTGTCAATCGGATTAAAACAGGCACCAGGGCCACAATGTTGACAGATAGACTGAACTCTTTGTCCCTGCTTTCATTTGAAAGGGAATTGACTGATTCACTGGAAAATCAAGACATTCTTGCTGTGTTCAGCACGAAACCCCGGCGTCTCCTGCAGTAACAAGCCCCAAGTCCCGCTATCTCGGATGCTGTAGTTTATGGTGGTTAGATATAATAATAATAATAAATTTTATTTATAATGCGCTTTTCTCAAACCCAAAGCGCATACAATGAAATAAACAAATACAGCAAGAGCAATAAAAACAATTAAGAAAAAGCAGCCTTGAACAAATGTGTCTTAATTAATCCTTTGAATTGTCCCAACGTTGGCGCACTTTTGATTATAGAAGGAAGTAGATTCCATAGCTTGGGGGCTTTGCAGGAAAAAGCTCTTTCCCCCATGGTCTTGAGCTTACACAAAGGCTGATGTAATAAGAGAGAATTTGCAGAGCGGAGAGAACCTGATGGAGTATAAGGGCTAATAAGATCACGTAGGTACGCTGGAGAGATCCCATGTAGTGCCTTGTATGTTAGAATGAGAACTTTAAAATCAATTCTCGCCTTTACTGGAAGCCAGTGCAACTGTGAAAGGACCGGTGTAATGTGCTCCCGAGGAGAGGTACGAGTGAGCACACGAGCAGCAGAGTTCTGTATATACTGTAGCCTGTTTAATGATTTTGCTGGAAGGCCAGAGAACAGGGCATTACAATAGTCTAGCCTAGTTGTAATGAAGGCATGTATGAGCCTTTCTGTGTCTACAAACGAGAGAAATAGTCTAAGTCGTGCAATATTTCTCAGATGGTAAAAAGCAGTTCCAGAGACCTGTTTTATGTGTGCTTCAAAACTCAACTGTGAGTCAAAAATTACACCAAGATTCCGCACGTGGAGTGGGAGTTACCCTGCTAGAGTCAACAAACAGACTAACCTGCTCAGCCTTACGAATAGCCACCACTGTACCAATCAACATCAGTTCCGTTTTAGAGCCATTTAGCTTCAGGAAGTTGTTCTGCATCCATGTGCTGATCTCTGCTAGACAGCTATGCAAAGTTATTAATGAGCAATGTGCGTCCGGATTTGTGGTGATGTAAATCTGTGTATCATCCGCATAACAGTGATACCCAAGGTCATATTTACTGATGATCTGCCCAAGTGGAAGCATGTAAATATTAAATAAGATTGGACCTAGCACTGAACCTTGAGGAACTCCCTGTCGCACAGGCACGGTATCCGATTTGTAAATTCCCAAGCTTACAAACTGTGCCCGATGCGCTAAATAAGATTTAAACCAACTGAGTACAACTCCAGAAATACCCAGCCAATTTTCCATCCTATCCAGCAAGAGAGAATGACATAGAGTGTCGAAAGCAGCACTGAGGTATAGCAAGACCAAAATACTTCATACACCAGAATCTGCTGCGATAAGAAGGACATTTACGACCCTCACTAAGGCGGTCTCAGTGCTATGCCCTTTTCTGAACCCAGATTGAAAAGGTTCAAGAAGACTATTTTGTGCTAGATGATGATTTAGCTGAATAGTCACAGCACGCTCCAGAACTTTGGCCAGGAATGGAAGGTTTGAAATAGGCCTAAAGTTAGACAAATCAGAGACATCACAACCAGGCTTCTTAGGGACTGGTGTAATGGCAGCTATTTTTAATTCTGGAGGGATGAATCCAGAACTCAATGATAAATTTAGAATAGAAAGCATATGAGGGCAAATTAATCCAAGGCAGTTCTTAATAACCTAGAAAGGAACCGGATCTAAAATACTGGTGGTTGAATTCATGGACTTAACTGTATTTGTAATGAAATCAACTCCAACCATGTCAAAGTTCGAAAAAGTAGTGATCGGGGGATGTAAAGGCAGTGTATCAACTAACTCAACTGTGGTGATGGCGGTAAGGGAACTGTATATATATCATCAATCTTACCAGTGAAATAATGTAGAAAAGAATTACAATGGTCAACAGAGGAGTAAACAATGGACTTAGTTGGTTTAAGGAGATTGTCAACAGTCTTAAATAGAGCTTTAGAATTAGTTGCAGCATTTCCAATGATGTTAGAATAGTATTTTTTACGTGCAATGTTAAGAGCAGAGTGGTATTCAGACTGTTGTTGAATATAGCGAAGCCTATGTACCGTCAGGTCAGATTTCTTGTACTGCCGTTCTAATTGCCTTCCAGCAGCCTTCATTAAGCGCAACTCTGGGGTATACCATGGACATGGTTTCCTAAATGTAACAACCCGTTCCCGCACAGGTGCAAACTCATCCAAAAGTGCAGATAGCATGGAATTATAGTGCTCCACGGAGTTAGTGATAGGAAGCCCAGAGAGAACGGTAGAAAATAACAAGAAGTCCATGTGCTTGATGTTACGAAATTTTATAGTGCGTTTAGAAGTGGCTTGTGAAGACAT
The DNA here is from genome assembly GCA_030578255.1 of Tiaroga cobitis. Classification (NCBI taxonomy): domain Eukaryota; kingdom Metazoa; phylum Chordata; class Actinopteri; order Cypriniformes; family Leuciscidae; genus Tiaroga; species Tiaroga cobitis. The sequence continues at coordinate 28,210,484 of CM060599.1, forward strand.
GACATTCATATCAAAAGTAATGAGTCTATGGTCACTTATACTCATGTCTATACCATTCAGAGATCTAATGTCAACACCAGCAGAGCAAACTACATCCAATGTATGGCCCAGCTTGTGGGTCGGAAAAGTGACATGCTGTGTGAAATCAAAGCCATCCAAAATGTCCATGAAAGTAGCAGTTTTTCCACAGTTAGGATTATCAATATGAAGATTGACATCACCAGTCAGCACCATAGCAGGACAGAGTGGCTAAGAAGTGTCAACAACTCAGTAAACTCAGAGAAAAATGCAGGATTAGGTTTTGGTGGACGGTAAATGAGCAGCATAAGAACAGGTGAAACTCCATTGATTTTACAAACCAGACATTCAAATGATGAAACACTAGGTGCATCAATTACATTAACTGAGACGTTAGTTCCAAATATCACAGCCAGGCCACCACCTTTACCACAAGCACGAGGCGCATCAATATATTTATATCCAGATGGGGCACACATATTCAGATTAAGATAGTCATTTTCTTTGTGCCATGTTTCACTGAGACACAGAATGTCAATTTTCCTATCTAAAATGGTATCAGCGATAAGTGCCGTTTTGTTGTTTATTGACCTTGTGTTTAAATGGGCAATTCGCATATTTCTGCAGAGCACATTCGCCACAGTGTTTTGGGAAAAAGTCTCTGGATAGAGTAGATTTCCATAACAAATTCCTCGAAGGACAGAAGTGAGACGCAGCACGCGCCTACAGTTCGACCAAAACACTGAGACTCCAGCACCGGCAACAAAACGACTCTGACGTGAGCCTCTATGAGAGTAGCAAGGCCGACGGAGGAGATGCGAGGAGCGCAGAGATTTTAAAACACTACAATTTGGGCGGCCAAGATGATCCAAAGATAAAAGTTCAGATAGAGAGTACCTCAGCATGGTGATGTCCAAAAGTTCAGTCCTCTGCTTAGCGCTGGTTCCAGATGTAATGAAAACGGCGATAATCCAAGTGATTAAAAGTCGCATGATGCCATTCAGAATTATTCAGCCATTACGTGACGAGCCTGATACACCAGGGATCCATCTGGACTCACGGAGACAACAGCAGGCAGCAAACAGGTAGCAGGCACGGTGCAAGAGAAACACGGCAGCAGATGAGATCGACGTGCAGCAAACAGACCAGAACAAACACTTCAAAAGGCTGGTAACTTCAGACACGTCAAAACCGGCAACAGAAAAAACTATAAAAGTATAAAGTTAAAATAATTCAGCAGAATTTAAAATAATACATAAAAATAGTTAATAAACTATATATGATAAAATAAAATATGGCAGGAGAAGCGGCAGCCTAACATGCGCCAGCGTCCTCTCCCGCATTAGCATTAGAAGTAGTAGAGTAGATATGTTGTTCATTTAATTATTTCATGTTGATACAGTTCTTCTATCATTCTGAATAAATAAAAAACAGTTAAATAATTTTGTATCGTTTTCCTGCTGTTTTTGTTTAGCAGCTGTGTCAGATTCAATGCTGTTATTTCATGTCGATACAGTTTTTCTGTCATTCTAACTTTATAAGAAACAGTTAAATAATTTTGGACAGTTCCCTGCCCGTCGTGCTGGGTAAATAACTGGAGAGAGAAACAGAGACCCTCCAAAGATCTGATTCCGTTTCAGTCTTTTTGTGTATTGAACATTCAAAAGAGATAAATCAAGTTATAGGCTTACTGCCGTCTTTGTCCGCTTCAGCACTGAGCTGAGGACAGCGACACAAGAGCCACACAGGTAGGCTACTGAGTCGCTGTCCACAGTGCCGCAGAAGAGCGCTGAAACGGAGATGAAGGGGAACCCGTTTTTTTTTTTTTTTTGCCTTATTTTAACGGGCCCATCCAGTTTTCTGGAGGCCCACCTACAATCAAAATCCTGGCGCCACTAGTGATTTCAGATCTGTTCTGCCCTTTGGGTATTGTCCTTGTTAGAGTAATTAGGACCTCTAGCGGTCAAGTATGGTATTGCAGGCTGAATCAGGAAGTTAGTTTATTAGTCAAAGCACATGGTGAAGATCGTTCCAGCTGCAACAATCCTCTGTTATGTTTTGATTTCTCCTTAGCAAGAACTGCCTGTAAGCAGTTTATATATTTTCTGTTTTACAGTATTTCTAATAATAGATTTGTGACGATTTCATGTTGATTTAAAACCATATGAGTATAAATCTTAAGCTTTGTTGGTATTTGTACGAGAGACAAGAGACTTTACTGTATATTTTGTGCTTATTTTCAGTTTCACTCCTTTGTTCATGTCTTCATGCTCAACTAGAGTCTTTATTAATCAATGTAGAATGTGTAAGATTAGTGCTCCGAGGACAAGAAATGAAAACCAATGCAATATGATGAATGTCCAAATGATCTCATAAAATTGCGTGTGTATGACACGCCTATTCGTATTTCCATTTTTGGCGTGCTATCAACACGCATAATCGCTTTTCAGCGTGTTTATGAACGCAGTTGACTTAACGTTATTACTGTATATATAAATATATGACCTACCTCAACCCCATCCCTAAACCTACCCGTCACTGGGGTTAATTTATGAGTCTTCCCCTACCATCCTAGGAAAAAAAAATATCGCTTCCCAGATGTAGATCTACATTTTGCTTCGTTTCGCTTCGACATTTAATGGCGTGTACATATACGCGGAATCACTTGGACATTAATGGCGTAGACATACACGCATACACGCCGGATACACACAGGATAGCTCAAAATGCGTATAGATAACACACCACTTGACTTGAAAGTGGCGTGTATGTTTACGCAAAAGTCATGATGTCATGTTGAAAAGATGGGACCCACAGACTGTTTTGAAATGGAGTTGGATAAATATGTTTTGCTTTTAAAACTGTGTGTGTGTGTGTGATTTTGGTTGGGTGACAGTTGTAGGTTACAGTTTGACAAGAGTTTAGTGTGACAAAAGCTCAATGTTGTGTTTTATTGCGAGTGTAGAGAAATATAAGTAAACACTTTGCAGGTTTAATGATCATGAACAAAATGACGGAGTATGTTTTTTATGTTTCCACTGTTCGATCGCGGCCGCGCGCCTCTCACTCACTCACTCACTCTGACATCGCAGCCTGTTCATTATGCGGTCACACCAAACGCGTATAGAGCGTCAAATTCGCGTCTATCGCGTCTAGTTCGACGCTAGTCCAAAGCGAATAGGACGCGCGTATATAGGGCCCTATGATTTACGCGATCACGGAATCGCGGACGGAATTGCGGAATTGGCCAATTAACGCGGAATCTAGTGTTAACGCGGAATTTCGTGGAATGTTACATATTTGGTTTGAAATTCTGTTTTTGTGTGGGAGAACGTATGTCTGGTTAAAATGCAGACCGGGGGAAGCAAATCTGGGTGACACAACCCCCCCACCCCGTCATTTCAGCTATGACGAAATACCGAAATACTGCGTTTCGTTTTTTAACACTATTTAAAACACGCAGCGTATTCTTTCATTTGTATTTCCCCGCTCTCCCTCCGTCTCTCTCTCACACTCACGCGTCTCTCTCAAATACACACACACACAACGTGCACACCACGTCTGTCTATGAGGCGCCGGACTGGACAAAGGCGAAGCGAACTCCGTGAGCGACACTGGGCGAGAGAGAGACAGAGTGTGACTTTATTTAAACTTATATAAACTAATCTAATTTATATTACTGGACAGTTTAAAGCTCATAACCATATTTTGTTGTTACTTGAAGAGAGCAGTGTTGTTGCATCATGCAGTATTTGTCCTGAAAAGGCTACTGAGTAAATATCTGTATTACCTCAATAAATTTAAGGTCATTCCTAATTTATTTGAATTTTTTAATACATTTTAATCATTAACTTTAAAAGCACACTCTTTTTTACGACTAAAATAACAGTCAAGGGTAAAAAAATAATAATTCCCAAAAATTAAAACGGAAAAAAACGGAATTTGGGAAAAAATAAAACGGAATTTGGGAAAAAATAAAACGGATTTCATAGGGCCCTACGTATAAAGCCAACGATTGAAGTGAATGCGCATTCAGAGCTAAGCCGATGGTACAGATTCTGTGTCCCTAAAGAACCCGCGTCTCTAACAGTAGTTCCGCATTACATTAATTAATTTGCACGCAAGTTTTATTTATTTTTATACCGTGTAAATTCGTGCACCGAACCGTGACGCCCGTACCGTTTCGGTTCAATACGAATACATGTACCGTTCCACCCCTAATATATATGTATGTTGTCCTTTCAATTTTTCCTTGTGTGACACCTGAATGAAAGGCTCATTATTATGCGGGTCAGGTGAGAATCACCTAATTATTCATGATGGGGTTTGGACTGTTCACGCCCATTCGCATATTGCCTTGGCAAAAAAAAAAATGTTTTTCACAATAAAACCCAATTCACAGTTTTATGTGAATGATTAGGCAGGATGTTTTTCAGATCATTTTGAAGAAAAAAACTCTAGGCAACAACATCCATTAGTCAAAAATAATGTGGACACATATTTATTATGTGTTTTGTAGCCTTATTTCAGAAACTTTCATTTTTTGTTTTTTCCAATAACCACGCATAAACAATATTCTCTCAAAAATACAAACATGTACATACACGTTGCTCACATATTATGGTAGCCCTGTTTGTGCTAAATATAGTGTAATTTCACCTGTGCCATTAATATGTTTATAAGCAACTGAAAAAAGCACAAATGTCACAGCATGTCAGAACATCTCAAGGACCCCAAAAACACCTTAGACCCCAGAGCGTTAAGTAGCTAAAGCAAACACACATCTTTATGAGATACAAGTTAAAAAGAACTAAAGACAGAGTATGATAAAACACACATTAAGTGCACATACATTTTAGTCCAGATCAGTAAGCTATTTTAAGAAAACTGTATATTATGATATACATTAGATGATCTAATTATCTCATTTATAAGAAACAACTCAAACCAAAATCTACATTTAAACCACATGGGACCAAAGTTTTTAGTGTGGGTTTTATCATGCATGACGTATGTATGTGTTATATGACATGCTATAAGGTCTGTTATGATATAGGACTAGGCTCATATACTAATGTAGTCTCCCCCTACTGGACACATCAGGAACAACAGGGGCGTAAAACTGCCAGGGGCGTAAAACTGCCGGCTCCAGGTCTGCAGCCTCCCCCTACTCAGTGGCGCGGGTGCCTCTGACGTGCGACCAATGAGCTAGCCCTACGTCATTAAACGTCAGAACCTGACAAGGGGGCGTGGCCTTACTCGAATACAAATACAAATACTTTTCCCCCCTCAACAAATGCAAATACAGATACAAATACCGGCTGCTTTGCACACCCCTAGTACATATGATATATCTCGCAGCCGCTGTGTCGTTCAGTCATCGTGGTTCATGATTATTGATTGCGAGTACAGAAAATCCCCCCAAAAATGTACACGTAGATCAACTGAGGCAAGCAGGCTTTGGGGAAAAACAGAGAAATAAAACAAGGATCAATATCGGCGTGGCGTTTTCAGGAAGGAGAGAGCTTCGCGAACTTGACAGACTCTGCTCTCGCATGTGTTTTAATAGACAGATAAGAAAAATATATTGTACACATACAGTTATATTGCACTTTGTTTGTACTTCAGTAACAATTTTTATCAAGTCTGGTGACAAAGTCTATGGCAGTGAAATGAAATACAGGATGTGTTGCACAAAAATATTTAGCGATTACTTGCAAATACTGTGGTTTCGTTCAAATTTACTTTTGTTACGATTGTTTTAAATTTGTAAAACGGCACAGCATTAACTCTCTTTTGACAAATAGTCACATATTAGTAACGGGCTAATATAGCATTACATTTCACGTTGCTTGCAGCTAATTCATTACAATGACATAAAATAGTGTGATCAAACGTACAGGTAATACAAAAACTAATTTATTACCTCATCCGTGAACATGTTTCGTGAATTATACGAATTATACCATACATCTCTGGATGGTGAAAACGACATCTCCCATCGTTCCACTCTTCTTCACAGCGTCATCAAGCTTCGCCTTTGTTTTGAAAATGTGAACTCTGGCGGCGAAAAATTACATATTGCAGCTTTAAGTTAAAAAAAAAAGAAGCTGTTTTGCGTCCTTTTAATAGAATCCTTAACCACAATTGTTAAACTGTACTCTATGAAGGTAGTTACTTTTTTATTCTTAAGGGTTGCTGTTTGGGAATAAGGCTGCTCAGAGTTTGTGATGGCTTTAAACCAGCATAAAAATCAATGCTCACCTGGGAAAACTAGAGAGAGCTCATTAAATCTCATGTTTTTGCATTTCTGTCTTGTAGTGTGTGGAGAATGTAATTGCTGAATTTATATTGTAAGCTGTTAAATTGCAATTTTTATTTATTCTTGCTTGTTAATAATCAGATACTTTTAAAAACAAGTAATTATGGCATGCCTTATGCTTATAAATGTCATGACACTCATTCTCGTATCTGAAGATCTGAAGTCGTGCTCGTTTGTAAGGTCTTTAGTGTTCAATAACATTTTGTGATTGTGAATTATCTAATGAGGCCTTTTTGTGGGGATACAAATATTAATGTCACTGAAACGAATTTCATGAAATTTTGTTTTATTTTTATAGAGAAATTAATTCATCATAATGCTAAAACACTAGTACCAGGAGTCCATGATACGCCTCATGCTCATGAATCTCATGCCACCCATATTGCTGAAGCTCCTGTACTCTCCAGGCCTGAAGTAGGACATCTTGCCTCTGTAGTGGGGCTGCTCATACATGAGCCAGTGGCCGTCCATCACATGACAGGACTGGCAGTGAGACATGCGGTAACGGTCCATGATGTTGTCACAGTCATCCATCATCTCGTGCATCTGCCCCATGAAGTTCTCCCTCTCGTAGATCCTCATTCTGTAGGAGCCCCTGTGCTGTTGTGGAAGAGAAGTCATTTAAGTTTATCAGTTTTTACAGTAAACATCTAAAACAGTCTAGTTATGCCTCTTTGTAGATCACCATTGTGAAATGATCCTCTTTAAAAAAAAAAAAGATTTATATATATATATATATATATATATATAATTTTTTTATTTTTTTTTATTACAGTAATTACCCCAAGTTGATTTATTATGAACACGTTAAAATGCTCATAGAACTGACCATTGGGATCATACGGCATGACCTGATGCAGTTGCTCATTCCAAACATTGACATATAGTCAGCGTACTCGCCCTTCCTGAAGAAATACCCATTTCCCATGTAGTTGGGATGATCATACATCATCCAGCATCCACTCTCTACTCTGCAGGAGTGACAGCGGTTCATGTAGGAGGAGAAGTCACCACTGTCGCCCATACACTCATAAGAGCGACCCTGGAAGTTCCTGTCCTCGTAGAAGATGACCTGAAAAGTAGTCAAACATTGTGTTAATTGGTTGATCATGTATCCTGAAAGAATATTTGGAATTTGGCAACATTATAATTTATGTTTAAGTTGCTATATAACAATTTATCATGTAAATCAAAATGTTAAGAACGCACTTTGCCCATGATGTCAGTCTATCAACTGTTAACAAGTGGATATGGCTCCAATGCACTGTTCTTTGCGCTTGGCTACCTTTATATACCTGTCCCAGTTCAAAGACTGTGTCTCCTATTGTATATGAATGCCTGACCCAGCATTGCAGTGCACTGGCCTTTTATGTAGTCAACCGTGTTCTCCATTCTACACGTGACTAGATCATGCTTTCCACATGTTTCAATGGTTCCTTTTTTATTCCTTTTTTTTTTTCAAAAAGAATGAGGGGAATGTTTTCAGCTTTTTCCCTAATTCATTTTAAAATGCTTTTTGGCACAGAAAATATTCTTTTGAATTAATACATTTGGAGGAATCATCCAAAAAATTTAGACCTAAGTGGTTGATCTTATTTGTGGTAGATTCATTTTGAGCTCTGTCATATTTTCATAATCCAATTACTAGTAATACCAAAATTCATTCAAAATTTCATTACAGTTATGGAACTTAAAATGGATGCAATAAGTGAAACTAGATATTGCCAATTTGTGTTGCATATTCCAGGATTCACCACTGAATTAATTAGCTGGAATGACAATTCCTCCCTGCCTGTTTTTAAAATGATACACTTTTTAATTTATTGAATGTTTTGATATAATGTCACGGTATATAACAGTAGAGAGTAATAGGAACATATTGACATAGAGGGAATACTATCTGGAAATGACACTGATTGTTCTCAAATCAGTCATAGTCTAGAACATCATGATTCAATTAGTGAACGTATACCATTGTTGAGCTTAAAATATCTATATTTTTGTACTTTCGTTTACATAAGAAAATTGTGTTTGTTCTATACTCTACCCAATTTGTTTAGTAAAAATTACATTTAAAGAGATAGTTCACTCAAACATTCTCTAAACAAAATTACACCCCACTGACTTTCATTAAATGGACAAACATTTTTTTTTTTCAAATGATCTTTGTCATAAGAAAGTCATAAGATTTGTAATGAAGTTGAGAAAATTACAAAATTAGCATTTTGGGTGAACTGCCGATTTAAGATAGCATTTTAAACGTTGTTTTTGTGATACAGTGTTCAAAGGTGTAGTCTATTTGATGTAGTGCAGGCTGATGTTAGTTTGCATTCCAGTAAGGATATGTTCTTGATAAAGAAGCACATAATGTAAGTTAAACTGTTGATTTAAAATCATTCAACAATCTGTGTAGTTTTATAAATATACTAATAGTAGTAGCGTACAGTGTAGCATGGGGTTTCAGTCAGGGCCTTCAGTAACGCAAAACTCATCCAGCAGTTTTGTGCGCTTGGGAGAACGTGTAAATAATGCAGACAATCCTCCCATATTCGCAAAAAAAATCTTGCAATCCTTAAAGGGTTAGTTCACCCAAAAATGAAAATTAAGTCATTAATTACTCACCCCCATGCTGTACCAACCCCGTAAGGCCTTCGGAACACAAATGAAGATATTTATGATTAAATCTGAGAGGTGTATGACTGCTACATAGGCTGCCTAAGGGAATGAAACTTGACGGCCCAGAAAGTCATTAAAGAAAATGTTTAAATATTCCATGTCGCAACAGTGGCTGAACTATAAGTTTATCAAGCGACGAGAATACTTTTTGTGCGAAAAAACAAACAAAAATAACGACTTTCGACTATTCCTTTTCTTCCTTGTAGGCCTGAAACGAGACTTCAAGAGATTTCCACGACGCGCACGCGCGAGAACTTAACTGAAGTAGTTGGAGATCGCAATTCTCGCGCATGCGTCGTGGAAATCTCTTGAAGTCTCGTTTCAGGCCTACAAGGAAGAAAAGGAATAGTCGAAAGTCGTTATTTTTGTTTGTTTTTTCGCACAAAAAGTATTCTCGTCGCTTGATAAACTTATAGTTGAGCCACTGTTGCGACATGGAATATTTAAACATTTTCTTTAATGACTTTCTGGGCCGTCAAGTTTCATTCCCTTAGGCAGCCTATGGAGAAGTGATCCACCTCTCAGATTTAATCATAAATATCTTCATTTGTGTTCCGAAGACGAACGAAGGCCTTACGGGGTTGGTACAGCATGGGGGTGAGTAATTAATGACTTAATTTTCATTTTTGGGTGAACTAACCCTTTAATTATGTATGCTCCCTGAGACATCACAAGATTTAATGTGTGTGCATAACAGTGCACAAAAAGAGCCTGAGGAATGTCTTTTACGCACGCCTGTACCCCATTGCACCCCAAGTCCAGATGCCATTACAGCGTCTCCATCATAACACTGTGCCACTAACTTTGTTTTGCAGTTTTAGCTGCACAACACTTCAAGTACTAAAACTGCTAGATCATGAGCTCGTTTTTTTCCTGTGACATCCTCAAACTTTAAAAATCTTTCTTTTACTCCGATTTCAGTAACATACCAGAGTACAAATGACAGCTGTGCAGTGTTGCTGCAATCGGTGGTCTCATCCACCATAACTGTGACAAACTTGGTGTTGTTAATCTCTTTTTTGATGGAATCATTTAGGACCTCAGCAACAGCATTTATGAGATCGTTCTGAATTTTCCCTGATGTTCCCATAAAAACGGTGGCCGTGGCAAGGTGGTGTCGCAAGTCAGCATCGTATTCTGATAGCAGAGACAGTAACTCCAAGTAATTACCTCGATTCAGGGACTCATTCCCCTCGTCATATACCCTGAAAGACAATTCTTGCCATCCCAAAAAGACACAATCAATGAGGCGCTTCAGTATGTCTCGGTTTTTCTTCACTCTCTCATTGTGCAGGCTTGTCTCTCGTCTCCGCTGGTCATCCAGCTGCAAATCCACCCTGGACTCACCAAAGGTCTTCAAATGTACCACCGCTGTGAGGTGACGCTCGGATGCCTGGTGTTTGATAGCTGCCTTGGTGAAGCTATTAAGGCTGTTAAAACCCGTGCTGTTCCATGTTCCCTCACTGGTATTAAAAAGCAAACACGGCCAGCAAAATAGCTTGTTCCGCTCAGTGCTAGCTGTTAGCCAGTCATAGCGGTCGTAGTTACCCTCTGTGAAGTGCCGCACAAAACCTTTTCCGGCCTTGGTCATCCCATCCAGTTTAGTTGTAGATCTTCCTTTTAAAATGATCTCTTTCTTCTCTCCAAACATACGCCTTGAAAAAGGGACACGAAGGAGATCGAAAACAGGATCGGTAAGAGGTGTGAAGGCAGCGGCCATAGCTTAGTTCACTGACATTGCTCACAACCCTCCAAAACTTCAAACGGTTGATGACATCAGTGGGGGCTAGCGCCGACACATCACTGGGCCCCTGGGGTGTTCTGTCACTGCGTATCAATTTGATTGGCTAATGATACACATCAGCCAAAGTTATGATCAAATGGGAAATGCCAGCTTCAACTGAAGGCTAGTTATATGATGTTTTATTAACAAAGTTCGGGAGGAGCACATTCAGATAATTAACACGGGTGGTGAGCACTCAACAATCAATGATAAGAGGTGTATATATAGACTCTGCAGTCTCACCTCAATCCATTGACAGTTTAGCAGCACCCCTCCACCGCCCCTTCTCCACACTTCTAGTCCTAACTACTTACATAGGGGGGAGTACTCTGGGTTCGGGCCGAACTCCGAGCTCGGAGCCCTCCCCCGGACAGCACGCCAAATACACATTAAACTTTACCCCCTCTAATTGTATGTAAGTGTGAACTTGTGAAAATACTATTCAAGTCATCTTCATTTATATAGCGCTTTTAACAATGGATTGTTTCAAAGCAGCTGTAAAGAGATAAACATATAATTTAAGGTAACAGAGAGTGTTTTGGCTTTATAGCGGTTCTTGAATAATGTTATTTCCAGCTAAAGTTAATTTTGATTGATTCACCTCCGTCGAAATGATCAGACTAACGCAAACCTGTGATTAACGCTGACGGCGTTCACATGCTCATTCAGAATTAATTCCATAGTTATGTGCTTTTGAAAATATGTGCGCAGGTTTGTACTAGTGCTGGTCCACGGAGCTGTGATGCGTTTAGATGACCATATGGAAAATCCAGCTCAGCCTCACAAAAAATAACCATATTCTTTCTGGAAATATAATTGTAAAAATGAAGAAAAAAATTATCTATATTATATTATATAAAATTTTGACAGGGCCTTACCTAATGCAGCAAAACATACATTTTCTTCAAATTCTGAATGGATTATCTAGAAAGCGTGCAGAAAAGCGCTCCCTTTATAATCACTAAAATGTCACATCTTAATTGATCGCGATCTCACAAAGTAATGGTAATCGATTAAGCTGACTGAATATCTTAATTAGAATTTGAGTGCAGGGGTCCGTTCTTCGTACGTCGCTTACTCGGTTAGCTAGATTTGATTGTTGACGATTTGGCATGATCTTGGATTGTTAGGTTCTTCGACGCTCATCCTGGACTTGCTGTCATAGCAACAGGTCCTTAAAGGGATAGTTCACTTTGAAATTAATTTTTGATATGTTTTAGCTTACCTCCAGTGCATCCAAGATGTAGGTGTCTTTGTTTCCACAGTATCTTCAATTTTGATAATTTTAGGTAAAACCGTTGTTGTCTGTCAGTCATACAATGGAGGTGAAGGGGGTCCAACTCAAAGAGCAGTCAAAATTAAACATTATTTAATGACTCGTAAATGTAAGTACACATTGATGCCCTAAGACACGAAACGAGTGGTTTTTGTGAGAAAACGAACAGTATTTATATCTTTTTTAGCTCGTGTAAGCATATCCATGTCCAAATGATCTGAGAGCAGGGCGCTTCGGTCTGCGCATGCGTACAGCGTTCGCCGGAATGCCCCGGAAGGGCACCCTCGCGCGTGTTTACGTCACTCATTGTTTATGCAGAGATTTCGGAAGTTTTACCTTACACTGTGAAGATCTAAACATATTTAGATATACAGGATCGCAATGGAAGACGATTTCTATATACCAACAGACAACGTTGATTTTTTTTCACAACCTTATTTATTTGAACACAACCGGGGCATTCCGGCGAACGCTGTACGCATGCGCAGACCGAAGCGCCCTGCTCTCAGATCAGTTGGACATGGATATGCTTACACGAGCTAAAAAAGATATATATACTGTTCGTTTTCTCACAAAAACCACTCGTTTCGTGTCTTAGGGCATCAATGTGTACTTACATTTACGAGTCATTAAATAATGTTTAATTTTGACTGCTCTTTGAGTTGGACCCCCTTCACCTCCATTGTATGACTGACAGACAACAACGGTTTTACCTAAAATTATCAAAATTGAAGATACTGTGGAAACAAAGACACCTACATCTTGGATGCACTAGAGGTAAGCTAAAACATATCAAAAATTAATTTCAAAGTGAACTATCCCTTTAAGCTTAAAGGGACAATGTGTAGTTTAAGTATTTTATTATCTAAAATCAACATTTTTATTCATAAATATGTCCTCAATGGTGTACAAATACCTCTGCCAATGATCTGACTTATCCTCGTAAACGAATAATTTATTATCTTTATATACATGGTAGTGGTGGGGGAAAAAATCGATTCTGTTCAGTATCGCGATATTTTGCGCCCGCAATTATATCGATACAGTAGCGCAAAGTATCGCAATATTTAATTATAAAATAATCTGTTTTACTTCCGGGTTTTCTCGGAGTTTACTCTGATAATTTACATTCGCGTATTACATCCACAAGGAAGCGCTTGTTGCGGTGCTTTGTTGTCGTGCATTCAACTGGAAATTCAAATGAAAATGTAGATGCCAAGTGTAAGTTTAGCATAGATATATTTCCACTCGCTGAACCCTGACTGAGCGCTTGAGACTTTCGCTCTCCGTGACTCCGTCAAGCGATCATTCTGTGTGTGACCAGACGGGCTATGGTGTGACCCAGCACCGTACTCTAGTGTGAAGGCGCGCGACTCGCCGGCACGTTTCTCTCACGCACGCAAAGAGAGTGAGAGAGTTACATTATACCACGCAAAATCGACGCGCTACATGTAAACGATTTCTTGTTTGTATTTTCCTGTCAAAATAACTGAGTTCATCTGGTATTATTCAGCTTTTAAGAACAAGCAGAAGAGATGCCGGTTTCTCCGGTAGTGGGTGGAAGTGGAACTAATGCGCAAACGGCAATCTTATTGGATGGCACCCATGCCTGTTTTAATTTCAGCAAATCAGAGCAAACGAATGCTGTCAAATAATTTACATTCATGAACCAAGCAGCTCATGTGTTGTAGGCCTATATTATATTTTTTTATAGACTATAGTTGTATATTGTCATTATTATTAGTAGAATTAGTAGTAGGATTATCTTTTAATAATAATTACTATTATCTTACTTTTTTTTTACGGAAACACTGAATGACCAACAATATCGTAAGCACCACCAGTTCAGTTTAAGTTCAGTTAAAATGACAAATATGCATTCATGCATGATTATCAAGTTTTAGTTCTAACTACTGAAGTTCTATAATTAAATAGGCTAATGCTTGATTATCATAATATAATGCTTGATTGACTGATTTTAAGAGTGTACATTTAGATATTTAAAAAGCTGTGCCATTCAATAAGCTGATTTTGTGGAATTATATATAAAAGTTTTTGCAGTTCAGTTAATGTGTAGAAGATAATGTTCACAGAATTAAATGTGACATTTGAAGTGAGTTGAGTCTTATTTTCCTCTATTTTTTGTAATGCCTTTGAATAATATGGGGGGCATGAATCGCAATATATTGTAGAATCGAATCGCAATACTTGCTGTATCGCAATATGTTAAGAATCGCAATATTGAATCGTGGGCCAAATATCGCAATACTATCGAATCGTCACATTTTTGCCAATTCCCACCCCTGATATATGGGACGTGTAGGTCCACAGAGGCTTCCATGTCGTTCCGCCATCTTGAAAAACTATAATAGCCGAGAGGGACAAAAAGTACTAGGCCAACGCGTTTCAACAACTCGTTTTCGTTCAGAGCCAGCGTCACGTGACTGAAAGCAGCTGAACCAGCGTCACGTGACTGAAAGCAGCTGAACCCGCAGACTGATCTCATGAAATGGCGTATGTATGACACGCCAATTCGTATTTCCATTTTTGGCGTGCTATCAACACGCATAATCGCTTTTCAGCGTGTTTATCAACGCTGTTGACTTAACGTTATTACTGTATATATATATATATATATATATATATATATATATATATGACCTACCCCAAACCCGTCCCTAAACCTACCCGTCACTGGGCTTAACCCTCTGAGGTCGGCTATCGCGCCGGCGCGATAGTCTCGCTTTTTTTCTTATCAGTGCAAAAGAAACTCAAAATACTCTGTTGATTTTGATCTTACATATTAAGTGTTGTACATCATTAGATCCTGATAAGTGTCTATTTTTTTTGTGGATACTCACAATAAAAACAAAGTGTTGTGCTTTTCGCCAAATAAAGAAAAACAAACATGATGCGCGTTCTGCCTTCTCTCTGTCAGTGAAGTCCATTCTGAAACGCGTCCTAAGATTATTTTTAATTCCGCGAATACTTGTCATACAGGCACAAGTGTTTTTCCATAATGAAGCTTGAACTCTCTTCTTTTAAATGAATTAATTTATATAAAAAAAAAACAAATATTCTTAGCTTATGTAATCTGTATGAAAAGAGAGAGATGTCAGTATTTTTCTTTCCAGCTCATTATACCCAATTACGCGTTAATGTGCCACGCCCACGGAGAGCGCGCGCTATTCAAACGCAAATGATTTTAGACAAGCCGTTCAAACATGCTAACGCCCACCAGCTGGATTATAAAACACATCGTGTTTAGTAAGTAGGCTATCTTGTACAGCTGTGTACACAGCGTATCCTTTCACTGTGAGGAATATCTAACCCTGGAAAATGTACCAGAAGTGCTGGTAGTTTCATTTCGAGGAGCAACGGATCCAGCTGATGTAGTAAGTCATTTATTCTAGTGCTTTGTTCTAATCGTGATATTGAAGTGTCGGACTGTAAACCGCAAAAAGACTGTTTAAATATGAATTGCGTGTAGGCTAAATGATGAGTGAACGGCAAAGGCGCGCGCGCTTTGTTTACAGTTATACAGCGCGTGTCTGTGCCGTTCATTCACTCTCGCACCTACATTAGTAAACGTTATGTTTACATAAACACATCTTAGTAGGCTATAGCAATATAGTTTGTATGAGTAAAAATAGACTGAAATATGTTGAAATAAAATGTCTGTATAAGCAACAAGCTGCAAATTCACATGTATATACTAATATATCATACACAATATATTACAGACTAAATATGAATGTTTAGACACGATTTTGTGATTAGTTTTGGATAGCTTATAAAGTTTTGACTGTAAAAAAAGACTACTGTCACATTAAATAGGTACGCTTTTGTTCACCAATTTCTGCTCATAGTTAAATATACTATAGTATGATGTTTTGTCAAAAATAAAGTAGGTATATTGAATTATCAACTAAGATGTTATTATAGTGTTTGTTCCAATATTCAAACTAATGAATCCAGTGTTTCCCCTACAATGTATTTAGCAGCGGCGCAGCGCCGCCACTGGATTTTCAGCGCCGCTGCAAAATCTTCACATGATCAGTAATATCACTACATCCACTTACACACCTAAAAACACTTGAGACGTGGCGTGCGCCGGCGCTGCTAATGCGGTGGCGCTGAATCCACTTGTTGACAAGAAAGGAGGAAAGATATGGAATTCCAAAATATGGAAATATTTTCGATTAGGCTAATGTCACGTTGCCATAAGGGGCCGTTCACATAGCGTGTTTTTCTGAGCGTGCACTGCAAATTCGTTATTTCAAATGTAGGCGCGCGGGAAGCGCGCTCGTTTCTCCAGGTCCAGGCCGCCTCTGTTCATGGTTGCATAGCAACGACAGACGCCACGGGAGAGAGCAAGCGCTTTTAGAAAGGAGAAAGCGGCGCTCTCCATGAGGACGAGGAAGTATCAGCAAAGAATTAATTGATTTCTAGCCCTTGCATTAGCTTTACTACTAGATATATTTATGGAGATGAGAAATAAAAAGCCGCCCTGTACAGCTATGATCAGCTGTTCGGCCGAGCTGTCGATGTCGTTACGGAAAGGCCGAAGCTGATCGGTTGGTTTTTGTCACATGGCGTGTTGAGATGAGATGTTTTCATCTCGCCACGCGCGCCTACAATTGAAAACGCATTTGCGCGCAAAAAACGCGATATGTGAACTAAAGTGGACTCGGGTGCGGTTGTATCCGGGTAGTTTTACGAGCAGGAGTACATGAGCACAGTCTCGGACCGACACCCGAGTGCTGTTATTAGTCCGCCAGAAAAGCAGTCCTAGGCTTATTCTTGGCTGGATAACTCTTTTAAAAAGTCTTTTAAAATGAAATACGAACACAGTTTTGGATTAAATAAAGGTACAGTCAAGTCAAATAAAACACTTGATTGTTCATGTTTGTTCACTTCATTCATTGTGCATTAAATAATGTTAACTTAATTTTTTACATTTTTAATTTTAACATTTTTAAAATCAAAAGTTTTAAGTGCTCACAGATTGGGTGTGCCCTAAAATTTTTAATAAATTATAAATAATCTTTTTCTGGGTTGTGCCATTTCATTTTTCCCCTATCAATATCTACCTTATAGCTGAAAATGAACACAAAACAAAAACGTGAAAAATCCTGTCTAAAATTATAAAATGAAGGTTTCTGTTTGTGACCAGTTCAAGGTGCGTGCTGCAATAATCATCTTGAATCTGTTGATGGTATGTCGTATTTGTATGTCTCAAAATGTCAAATTTTATCCACAAAACTTGCCAGAAGTCATGGTTTAAGGGGTTATTTATTTTCCACCGCTGCTGGAAAAATTTCTAGGGGAAACACTGGAATCCTTACCTTTTTTAATACGTATGATAAAATGTATAGTTTTTACAAAGAAATACACTTGAAATATTGTTAAAATTGTAATTGTTGTTGTAATTGTAACCTATTTGTAATTGGTTACAATTTCTAATTGTAAAATATGTATAGGCTATATAGATCATTTCTTTTGTCCTTGCATTCTTTGGGATCCTGTGACACACCTGTGTGAAAGGGCTAATTAATATGCAGCTCATTATGCGGCACATTATCCAGCCTTTGTCTTCTCAGGTGTGAACACGCCTCCACGCATATTGCCTTTCCAAACAAAAGGTGTCTAATAAAATTTAAATCAGTGTATGTGTTTGTGTAAATGATTAGGCAGGATGATTTTCAGATCATTTTGAAGCAAAAATTCTAGGCAACAACACTGATTAGTCACAAGTCTTGTGGACACATATTTAGTATGTGTTTTGTGGCCTTATTTCAGACACTTTAAGTTTTAGTTTTTTCAATAACCATGCATAAGCAATATTCTCTCAAAAATACAAACATGTTTCATAATTGTTGCTGAGAAATTACGGTAGTCCAGTTTGTGCTTTATTGAGTGAATTTACACCTTTGCCATTAACATGTTTATAAATAACTGAAAAAAGCACAAATGTCAGAGCATGTCAGAACACCTCAAGGACCCCAAAAATCCTTAGACCTCAGAGGGTTAACCCTCTGAGGTCGGCCTTCGCGCCGGCGCGACGAGCTCGATTTTTTTCCTTATCAGTGCAAAAGAGAATCAAATTACTCTGTTGATTTTGATCTTACATATAAGTGTTGTACATCATTAGATCACATCTCTATTATTTTTGTGGGTACTCACAATAAAAACAAAGTGTTGTGCTTTTCGTCAAATAAAGAAAAATAAACATGCACGTTTTGCCTTCTCTCTGTCAGTGAGGTCCATTCTGAAAAGCGTCCGAAAGATTTACTGTAATTCAGTCAATACTTGTCACAGAGATACGAGAGATTTCTCTTTATAAAGCTGAAATTCTCTTCTTTTAAATGAAGTAATTTATTAAAAAATATATATATTTCCAGTTTATGTAATCTGTTTGAAACCAAGGAGAGGTACAGTCTTTTCGTTCTCCCTTCATTATCTTTAATGAGCTGAGGCCGCCACGCCCCCAGAGCTTTTCACATGGTAAATAGGCGATCTAAAGTTACGCATCGCACACGGCCCCCGATCAATGCCATAATACAAAGTTTCTTCATCAGATTCACTGATAGTTCAGCGCGTTTTGCGGATGGCACGCTACTCCTTCAGATGATTCTGGGCAGCGGGGAAGAATTCACCCTTTCCCCAGAGGAATTTGAAACTCGGACGACGAACGGCTGCATTTTGAAGAACGAATTGACCCCGCCGAGGATACAAGCTCGGTGTAAGTTGTTTAGTTTTATATGATTCCTTTTCTGATCATAGAGCTCAAATGAATTTTCACACTATATTTTGCCTAGTTTTGGCTAGCTTTTGACATAGGAAAGATTACCTCACATATCCCTAACATTCATGTAACTGTTAGGCCTATACACTCGTGTAAACTTTTTAAATGTGATATTAGCCTACTACATATATTTCACTCAGTTTTGAGATTAGTCTATGACACTACTTATGCGTAAATACTGCCTTATGTGTTTGCGAATAACTGCTTAGGTTATAATGATTTAGTGAAATATATTTCAGACTCCGGTAAAATATGTGATAGGCTACTGTCTAAATACAATATATTTTTTATATATAAATGTTCAGTTTTGGTTAGCCTATGACACTACATATCATGCGTAAATACTGCCTTATGCACATATGTTTGTGAATAGATGTGTAAATATTTGAAATGTAACATTAGTGATTTATCGTTCGCGAACGATCCGTTCATTGAGTGAATCAGTAAATGTGTGCGTCTATATGGGCCATAAACAGATACTCGCGGTGACGCGGTCTGCGGCCCATCAATAGATGTTTCTCCGTCCATCAACAGATACATACATTGTGCATTGTGCGTAAGGCAACGTCCACTATCATCTGGAATATGGGAGTAGAGCGTTTTGGGACAGAGCAGAGACAGACCAAAGGCCCGCAGCATGCTGGAGAGAACAGGCGCTCAAGGGAAATTGCAAAACTCAGAGCTGATTTGAGAAGACTGAGGAAGGTTTTTCGGCAGGCTCCTGAAGACGAAAAACCTGCCCTTAAAGAGATGCGAGATAACATTAGGGAGCGCATAAAGATCTTGCGCCGAGCGGAGTGCCAGCGAAGGGATAGGAGGAGGCGGGAAAAGGAGAGGGTCAAGTTCACAAAAAAACCCTTCAAGTACCTGTCAGGGCTTCTTGGAGCAAAAAGATCAGGAGTGCTAAAGGCCCCGAAGGAGGAGGTAGAAGAGCACCTCCGTAAAGTGCACAGTGATCCAAGGCGAGAGGAAGAACTCGACCTGAAAGGAAAGCTGTGCAGCCCAGAGGAGCCGACCATCTCCTTAGATGACGGAGAGCCCAGATGGCAGGAAGTCAACGACTTCATCCGAAAGGCAAGGGGAAGATCTGCACCGGGGCCGAATGGAATTCCGTACAAAGTTTATAAGAACTGTGAGAGGCTGAGGAGACGTCTTTGGAGGCTACTTAAGGTAGTGTGGAGGAAGAACCATCTGCCAGACAGTTTTCTTATTGCTGAGGGCTGCTTCATCCCTAAGCAAGAGGACTCTTCTAGCTTGAAAGACTTCCGCACAATCTCGCTGTTGAATGTGGAGGGGAAGGTGTTCTTCAGAATCTTGGCGAAGAGGCTGACCCAGTTCTTGATTAACAACAAGTACATTGACACCTCTGTACAGAAAGGCGGAGTACCAGGAGTCCCCGGTTGCATCGAGCACAACAGTGTCATCTCCAAGATCATTGAGGACGCTAAAAGGAACCAGGGAGATCTAGCAGTCCTGTGGCTTGACCTAACGAATGCTTATGGCACAGTACCACACAAGTTGGTCGACCACACACTCAGAGCCTATCACGTCCCCCAGAAGGTACGGATGCTCCTCCGGAACTACTTTGGGCACTTCAAGATGCGCTTCACCTCTGGTGACTTCACTACCAACTGGCAGAGATTGGAGGTCGGAATCGTGACCGGATGTACCATCTCTGTGATTCTGTTCGCAGCGGCGATGAACCTCCTCGTCAAGTCAGTGGAGAAGCCTAGACGGGGAGCTGTGCTGTCAAGTGGAGTCCAACAGGTCCCAGTTAGGGCCTTTATGGACGACTTGACAATAACAGCGAGGTCAGTTCCGGAGGGCAGATGGATCTTGGAAGATTTGGTAGAGCTCACCACAGCAGCTAGGATGGAGTTCAAACCCTCAAAATCGAGAAGCTTGGTACTGAAGCGGGGCCGCGTGCAGGACCGCTTCCGGTTTAAGATCGGTGAAGATACCATCCCCACAGTTACAGAGAAGCCAGTAAAAAGCTTAGGGAGGTGGTACAGAGCCGACCTGACTGACAAAGCAAGCGTGAAGGAGATGCTCAACCAAGCAGAAGAATGGCTGAAAGCCCTGGAGAGGAGGGGCCTGCCCAGCAAGTGCAAGGTATGGGGCTAACCAACACGGCATCCTTCCAAGGCTCCTGTGGCCACTGCTTGTGTATGAGGTCCCCTTGACAACAAAGCAAAGCAGGCAGAGACAGCATCCAGATGGCTGTGGTTGAAGAGGAGCGAGCGGTGGCTAAACCAGGCTGGCAGAGAGGGCGGGGGTCAGAGCGGAGTGGTATAGTCCTGAATGACCGAGGGAGCAGTTCCAGGACGCTGGCTCTGCTGTCAAGCCTCATGGAGGTGTCGTGGGCCAGTTGACGAAACACCGGTGAAGTGGGGTGCCCACTTGAAAACCCAGTGAAGTCAACAGGTCTAAACCATGCAGCTCTGCCCTCAGTTGAAGACGTCTGAAGGAAGCGACTTCTATGCTAGCCACCCACATAAGGAGCAGGACGTAACTCCAGCCAAGTGCGGTGGCTGCGATATACCCTATCGTTTAAAGACATGCATCCATACCCATTAATCGTCCATCAGTTTACTTTGGATAATGTGCTAACAGTTTTTTTTGTTTTGTTTTTTAGGAATGTGGCTGCATCACGTTCTCCTTCTCCAGCAGGTGTCGTTTAGTTCTCAGTGCGATTGAGAATCATACTGAGTAAGTGCATAGATGTAATATTTTACAGATGCAATGTAGCCTAATTAGGGATGGGACGGTATGAAAATTTAATATCACGATTATAGTGTCCAAAATTTTTTTTGCACGGTTTTGTTAAAATGAGATTGTTGTGGCTTTATCATTCAACAAACATCATCACTGAGTAAGCGACACTCTGAATCCAATTTGATAGTTTATAAAGTATTTATTCTCTTGCAAGAGAGATCTTCGTCACCAATACACATTCGTGAGTCATTGAGGAGAGATAAGGAGAAGCAGTGTCTGTCTTTTTTATATCTTATGTCCTCCAAGGCCTTATTTCTTCCCTCCCCTCAGGGAGAGAGATATGCTTTGTCTTTTCCATTTCTCCCTGGCCCTGAGAGGTAAATGCCCCCTTAACCCTTTAGGCTATAAAGTACAAATGCACTCAAGATGACCCCTTGACCACCTGCTTTTCCTTACCTCCACTGACAACCAACCACAGTAAATTATCACAAAGGCCCCCTCTCACTAAGTGATGGATTGAAATAGCGCTACCGCAGAAATAGGTTAAATTAAAACGGTGTTTACAAAGTGAAGCAC
The DNA here is from genome assembly GCA_030578255.1 of Tiaroga cobitis. Lineage (NCBI taxonomy): Eukaryota > Metazoa > Chordata > Actinopteri > Cypriniformes > Leuciscidae > Tiaroga > Tiaroga cobitis. The sequence continues at coordinate 28,232,658 of CM060599.1, forward strand.
TAAATATAAAGGCAGTTAATAACAGCATCAGTAAAAGATTGTTTTTTAGTCACTGTACTCAGTGGTTTTCAGCGAATGCTCGTGCACTAATGCATAATTTTTCCTGTCCTTTTAATCAAGCCTGTTAGCTTGCTGCGTAACGTTACCTCCATCCCGTTCTCTTTTTATAGCATTTGTCTACTATTAAGTTTTAATTGTTTTTCAAACGTGATCTACTGCAGCTCTACGTTCACACGCTTGTTTTCAGTCTTTCTATATTTATTTTATCAATTATTCTTATAATTCAATTAATTTTAAATAAAAATTAAATTATATATTTGAGATGTTTTTAGTTTATATCTTCACATCTGAACAACATGTCTGTGTAAATTTGTTTCAACAAAAATTGTGTTAAAACATATGTTGAATATAATTTTTAATTTTACATTAATCATGGTTGTCAACTTGCCATCAGCTATTATCATTAAAAACAAAGCAAATATTGATATTAGTAAAACTCTATGGGTCTCATTCATGAAACACGAGCAGAACGAATTTTTGTGTAAATCGTGTGTAAAGTGGTTCTGGCGTAAATTTTCGGATTCATTAAAATGTTCGTATTTTCCAAATGTTAGTACACAAGAAATCTACACCTGCTCCCAGCCACGCGTAAATAGTGCACTTAACACCCGAACGTTTTGCTCATTAATAAGGCTGCATTTGAATTCACCTTAATCGGGTACATATTTACACAGCATTTTGAAAAAATATTATATTTAGTAATTACATACGGTTTTTCTTATTATGAGAGCCTGTAATAGCATCTGCGATGGTGGTCCTTCTCCAGTTTGAATACTATTTTTCCGAAGTGAACTAATTTGCTTTTTGCTCTCAAGCTTAATGTCGAACCGTTTTCTTCTCACTTCTGGGAATGTTCGATTAACAGATGAAACTCCATTAACTGCATCTGTAATATGCTGCCAAGCTTCCTTTTTTTTTAGGACCCGATACGCCACTATGTACGCTTGAAAATAAAATGTGGCGTTTTGAATGAACTTCTGCTAATAAAACTTCAATTTCTGCATCTGAGAATTTTTTTTTTTTTCATGCGCATTCATGTCATAATATGATGCCCATATATAGTTGTCAGTCGGATTTAATGGGCGGGATTTATGGTAATTGAGAATGAACGTGCACGCGCATCCCATTTACGACTGATTGGACTAAGTGTTCATTCTCTGTTGGCCTCGAGTGAGTTCACGTAGTGTAATAGCGCAGCGCTTCTGTGTTATACGCCACACGCATGACCAGCGTTGGCCAATAGTGAGCCTACGTGTGACGTACAACACAGAAGCGCTGCGCTGTTACACTACATGACTCACTCGATGAATACTTGAATAAAGTTGTTATTTTTGTTAGTTTTTTTGCGCACAAAAAGTATTCTCGTCGCTTGATAAACTAAGATTGAGCCACTGTAGTCACTTGGACTATTTTAAGGATTTCTTTAATAACTTTTCTGGGCCGGCAAGTTTCAATCCCTTAGAAGCCTATGGAGGAGTGATCCAGCTCTCAGATTTAATCAAAAATATCTTATAACCGGTGATCGGTTGGCAGGATGTCCACTATGACAAAACAGGCTCACTGGAAAAGGGCGCGTTATTTCCGAACTGACTGACACCCGGACTATAACTCATGTATTCAGCGCTCACGGCTGCTCCTGACGAATATGATTATAGCTTTGAACCACTGTGATCAAAATCCACTTCACCGTAGACTGAATTCAAATCTCCCGCTTGTCCTTGACACAGATACAAACTTGACGACAGATCTGGGGTGCGTTTCCCAAAACCATTGCTAAGTTAGCAACTTTGTTGGTTGCAATGCAATTTCCCATTGCCAACCAACTTGCTAACAGGTTAGCAACTATGATTTTGGGAAATGCACCCCTGACCAGCTAACTGTTGTGGGCAGGACTAAGTAACGGAAAAGTTATGGCGGATAATTTGAATCTGCTCATCGCGTGCGCAAGCACACACACACACACACACACACAAAACCACGCAACGTGCAGCAACGCAGATTTGGAAAAATAAAAATACATCATCATTTGTATTATTCTCCCCTAATTTTATGTATATTTGATGTATTTTATGATCAAAATGAGCACATTTGCAAGACAAGATTAAAAGACTAATGATTCAATAGGCCTGCCTTCTTCTGTATGTAGAAAAAGTATACAACACGACTATCCATTCTAAAACACCTATTCGATACATACAGATGAAAATTTACACAAGCGATTCTTCAGAGCCCCAAGCTGGAATTGTAAAAAATTATTCAATGAAAAGTCCTTAAAAAGCAGTATTCTTTTTACTTGCCTTAAATCAATCTTAAAATTGATTTAAACTGTAAAAACGTTTGCCATTATAACATTCACACAACATTTGAGTAATTTCATCTTTGAGACTGTTAGTTATTACATGATTAAAAATGTAAACATACACTTAAAGCATGGCAATCCTAGTCTCAGCCTCAGACGTCACGCCCACGGAACGTTGGCTAAACGTCTGATGCACATGGTACACTTAACTGGAAACACTTCAGGAATGTCGAAGTCGTCATCTGATTGGTTGAATTTTATCAGATTTCCGGGGGGCGCGAGTGTCGCGTTTATTTTCGGTCCGCCGGGAAACAAAACGCAGACGTGTGATTGCGGAAGAAAAACTGTTGTGTTTACATGAGTGACAATGAGCATTTATCAAGATCAGCTAAAAGTAGAATTCTCAAAAGTATGCTAGGTTCACGGGAAAGACTCTTGAAGTTTTCTTCTCCTTCTTTGATTTTCTATGCTGACTGACTTGTTGCACGCAGGTCTGTTGTTGTGGGGACATTTCCACGCACCGAAACGTGACGCTGAACGAAACGAACTGTAATTGGTTGTTTTACATGTCGGTCAAACGGCCTTATGGGCGGGCCTTGGCCAAAGAAAGCTGCTATAGACCAACGCTACTTTTGCGTCATCGAAGGGTAACGCCTCTTTTTGGGGGAAAACAAACGGATTCCCCTGAGAACAGAACTCGCTCTAGATCTGCTAACTAAGTTTCTTGATAGCAAAAATGGCACAAACATACACACTCTCTTTGCCGGCCAAGGACCGTGAGCGGTATTTAAAGAAGAGCTGGATACAGGGTTACAGAGGTGTCCCTTTGAAATGGTCGAAAACTGGATTAATGACCCCACGCAGTGGCCAAATATAGACTATTCAGACATCTAACGTTACCACTATCTTGTGGAATCACCAAGTAAGTAGCCTATTTTTTTTGCTGTTGTCATTAACACTCACAATATGACAAACTAGACGATGAGGCCATGTCACTTGGATCATATTTAACTTGATTTAAGCTATTGACATAGTTTTGTTGTCGACTAGGCTAGGACTAAAGTGGACTTGGCTGGTTTCCGCTTGTGTCTAGAAAGTGCTAGGACTTTGAAAGTTGTAAAAAGGTTTACAGTGTACGGCAAAATATGTATAGGACCAATGTATGCATGTATGGGGCTATCAAATTGGATGTTGTGACATTACGCTATCCTATCTAGCCTAGAAGGCTTGATCTACTGCCGTTCGTGTAGTTACATGTAGCCCAGAGCAGTGGTCGTCGAAAAGTCATATAACAGTTAGGCCTAAAGCACTTTCTAGACACAAGCAGAAACCAGCCAAGTCCACTTTAGTCCTAGCCTGCCACTATTTCAACAGTAAAATCAGTTAACAGCCAAGGTAGCATGCCTAGTGAGAGCTAATCACGTAACGTTAGCTGCTAGCAGCTTCGTCTTTCTAACTAGTATAGCTAGACGACAACAAAACTATGTCAATAGCTTAAATCAAGTTAAAGTCCCCATGAATTCAAAATTGACCATACTTACTTTGTTTGCCTAAATTGGTCGTTTTGTGGTGAACAATTCATCCATGCAAGTGAATCCACACAAAAAAATTTTTTGGCTTCATAATCTTTAATCAAAATTTGAAATGTCCCCTCCCCTCTGCATTGGAGGACCTTCCCTGATGATGTAGGTTTGACGGTTTAGGTGTCTGCTTAACATCCGTAACCACTCCCCTCCAACTGACAGTAGACAGGCTGAATGAAAACACCTACTTTTCTAGATCCAATCAGGTGCTAGTTGGAAGAAAAGCCACGCCCACTAGTTTGCCTCATTTTGTATTCCGTTTCTCTCGGAAATACGTCACAACACTGGAGAACAGTCCTTTGCAACTTCCGGTTCACGGGGACTTTAAATATGATCCAAGTGACATGGCCTCATCGTCTAGTTTGTCATACTGTGAGTGTGTTAATGACAAAAAATAGGCTAACGTTACTTACTTGGTGATTCCACGAGATAGTGGTAACGTTAGATGTCTAAATAGTCCATATTTGACCACTGCGTGGGGTCATTAATCCAGTTTTTGACCATTTCAAAGGGACATCTCTGTAACCCCGTATCCAGTAGCTTCTTTAAGTTTGTGCCATTTTTGCTATCAAGAAACTTTGCAGATCTAGATCGAGTTCTGTTCTCAGGGGAATCCGTTTGTTTTCCCCCAAAAGGGGGCGTTACCCTTCGATGACGCAAAAGTAGCGTTGGTCTATGAATTCCAGACCTTCAGCCGTCAGTCTGAAGGTCTGGCTACGCAAGACTATGGCAATCCCATCAGAAATGTGTAGCATAGCAAGGGAAGCACACACAAAAAAAAAGCTAAATGGTACACTAAAATTAAACCATTAAATAGCCGAATTTTACCTGCAGCCATGTCTGAGGGTCTTTCCCTCAATGTTTTCCAGTGAATTAAAGAAAGGACTGATGAAGGTGACATGATGAATCCCCTTTCAATGCACCACTTCAGCAGAAGAAAGACAAAAGGACAAAAAGTCACTCAGACTTTCTATCAGTAACGTTAAATTTCTTTTAAAGATGAAAATCATACTTAATACTATTAATCCCAGTGTGGGTTTTCAAACAGTGGGTAAAATTGATTTACTGTAAGGTGGTGAATGGGTCTTTCTGTTGGGTGTTCTCCACCGATTCAAATTGTATTTCTTGATCTAAAAAAAATAAAAATAAACAAATATCTTTTCAATATCGTTATCAGTGTTTGAAGAGGTTATGTAAACACACTAACGAATAAATGACGGTTTTATCACTACTCATTCCCACGCTTTTTTTACTTCTCATGCGTTTCGTTAAGTTAGCTGACAACATAAACACAACACAGCAATGTCAGATGGTACTAATGTTACATCGAAATACGTGCTAATATCGCGCTAATGGTGAAGCAGTACAAAAACACACACAGAGATAACTCATTTAACGTTATCTTATGACGTTTCAGTAAGCCCGTATCCATGTGGACTGAAAAATGTTTTCTTACCTGATATCGCCAGTATTTTTACAGACCACATACGACCCAGCTTCCTCTGTTCACATTCCAGCGTTTGTTCTACATTGACTTATCAACTCAAATTCACTCAAAATTTAAGAATTTAACAAGCAGATATAAAATAATCCATCGAGGTCTGACCGAGTAATCACAACGCAAACAGCAGCTGCTCACACCGACCGACGGACCGAGTAACGGACGTATTTTCAAACTTAAAATAGGCACGCAGAGCGCGCACATTCTCATTGGACAGTTAGATTAACCAATCATGCTCAAAGTAAAACATAAGTGTAAACTCAAAGTGTAAACTTTTTGGCAAACAGACGAAATTGTAAATTCACACAAAATCACATAAGGCAAAAGGTTTCTGCTGTACTGCTCTCTTGAGGGTGAAACTATTATTTTTAATGATAATAATTATATTTTAACATACATTGAAGAGTTATGATCAAAAAAACATTAAATGCTAATTATCATGATAATACTTTAAAATGCAGATATTTCTGTTGTATGGTGTTGAAAACATTACGTTGTTTCAACGTACAGATCTTGTAAAAAATGTCAACGTTGATTTAGAAGTGTTTTTGTTAACCTTTTTCAACCATTTAATATTAAACATTATTTCAACCATATTTCAACGTTGAAGGTCGGTCATGTGCCGGCTGGGATTCAATAGGTCTGCCTACTGTAGCCTACTGTATGTACAAATACTATTATTTAACCTTAAAACTCACTTTAACACCCACATGCTTAATGATCTTCAAGGAAATGTTAAATGACTGCTGATTTCTGCAGTTATAGGCCTACCTTCTTTTCTTTGTTTTCTAATTTCACAGAAAGAATCTGTAAAATATTACTTAATATTTTATGTAAAATTACACATAATAACCCTGTAAAAATACAGACAATTACCTGTAAATTTAATTGTGGACCATTAAATTACAGCAAATATCTGTAAAATATTCACTGTGTAATGACAAAATGGCAAAATTCTGTAAATAAAAATAGAGACCGTTACCTGTAAATTCCTACTTTTTATTTCTTTCTTTTTTTTTACAGTGAAGGTTAAATGCAATACACAATAGTGATACTGACAGGGATAAAAACAAACATTATAGCCAAGATGCATAGGCCTACATGGACACTCTTAGCTAGCGTCAACTCCACGCAGCTAAGGCGTCGCTCGCGACCCTTTCGCAAAATGCGAAAGGTGATAATAAATACAGATAACGCTAGGTGATAAGTGTGAGGTTATTTGCAAGGTGTCTGCCAGCCAGTTTATGTTAGCAAGCAAACTTTAAAAACTGCCCAAAAAAAAACTGCTTGCTGGCGAAGTGCTAATTTCAAAATGTTACATATTACAAACGAATAACCGTTATTGTAACCAAAATATGTCTGAGTTTATTTGCAAAGTCAGTTACTGCTACACCCCACAGTAGGCTGCTTAACACCGACTATCAACATACAGGACGAGTTGACAAAGTCCTTGGGGCCTGCGTAGCCTCAACGCAAAGATAGGGTTACACATTTTTGGAGGTGCGCACGTCGAGCTACGGCGGGGCCCGGAGGGGGGTTCGCAGCTACGCAGACGGGTCTGCGGGAGTATGTCCTTGATTTGAAGCAGAAACATAAATGCAGCATTTAGCCATTTTGTCAGAAAATCTGTAACTCCATTGAGAAGGGGGGGGGGGGGGGGGGGGGGGAAAAATCAAGAAAATCAAGAAAATCAAACTTTCTTGATTTTACCACTTTAAACAACACCTTTAAAATAAATTGGATAACAAACTTTATTAACCCCGCCTATATCTGGAATCTGATCCTAATGTTATGTTTTTCCAAACTAGGGGGTTTAAAATTCTTGTAATCATAATAATGAATAACCCCGTCAAATTATCCCTTTTAGGCAAATGTCGTCCCTCATCATATATACTCTTATATAAGAAATTAGTCTGGACTGAGGGACTCTGGAGTACGGTTGTAATGTTATGACAATGACGATGGTTGTTTAAAGTTCTCTTCACCACTGCCATTTTTCTTTTCTTTTTTCTGTTTTACTGTCAATTCTGGTTATAGCAATCGTGAACGTCTTTTTTTTTATTTGTTGATGTTTCGATTGTGGCCTTAACATATTTTCTGTCATTTATCGACTAAATCTGGATGTCAACGGACGTATAGATTGTGGCCAGATTGGACATCTTTATTCAAGTGGTTAATTGACTTTTTCTGGATGTCAACGGACGTCCAGATTATAGCCAGTATGAACGTCTGTTCTCGACTAGTTCTGGATGTCAGTGGACGTGTATATTGTGGCCAGATTGGACATCTTTATTCACGTCATTCATCGACTAATTCTGGATGTCAACGGACGTCCAGATTATAGCCAGTATGAACGTCTGTTCTCGACTAGTTCTGGATGTCAGTGGACGTGTATATTGTGGCCAGATTGGACATCTTTATTCACGTCATTCATCGACTAATTCTGGATGTCAACGGACGTCCAGATTATACCCAGTATGAACGTCTGTTCTCGACTAATTCTGGATGTTAACGGACGTTTAGATTGTGGCCAGATTGGACATCTTTATTCAAGTCGTGTATTGACTTTTTCTGGATGTCAATGGACGTCCAGATTATAGCCAGTATGAACGTCTGTTCTCGACTAATTCTGGATGTCAGTGGACGTTTAGATTGGGGCCAGATTGGACATCTTTATTCAAGTCGTTTATTGACTTTTTCTGGATGTCAACGGACGTCCAGATTATAGCCAGTATGAACGTCTGTTCTCGACTAATTCTGGATGTCAGTGGACGTATAGATTGTATCCAGATTGGACATCTTTATTCAAGTCGTTTATTGACTTTTTCTGGATGTCAATGGACGTCCAGATTATAGCCAGTATGAACGTCTGTTCTCGACTAATTCTGGATGTCAGTGGACGTTTAGATTGTGGCCAGATTGGACATCTTTATTCAAGTCGTTTATTGACTTTTTCTGGATGTCAACGGACGTCCAGATTATAGCCAGTATGAATCTGTTCTCGACTAATTCTGGATGTCAGTGGACGTTTAGATTGTGGCCAGATTGGACATCTTCATTCACGTAATTTATCGACTAATTCTAGATGTCAATGGACGTTTAGATTATAGCCAGTATGAACAGTTCTCAACTAGTTCTGGCTGTCAGTGGACGTTTAGATTATGGGCTGATGGGACATCATTTCTCAGTGTCATTAATCGACTAATTCTGGCTGTCAATGGACGTTCAGATCATGGCCTGTACGGACGGACGTGATATCAACCTGTTTTGTATGTCCACAGACATGGCTTGCTCAGTGGGTCTGTCATGGAAAACAGAGACCGATGTTGACATGGTTCCACAGACACTGCGATTCCTTCCTGCACGGGAAACTGGACCGCAACTGAGCTCTGTATTTTTTTCAGAAAGTGCTGTGTCAACTCTGTGCCACAACACCAATGCTCAGGCTGCCAAGGCAACTGCAAAAGGCTGCAAATATAAATGGACAGATGTCAGCATCAGTGAGATGTACCACTACCTAACTAACCATCAGCCTTCAGAAATCATTCTGATATGATTTTTTTTAAATCAATGTTGGAAACAGTTGTGCTGCTTAATTTTTTTTAACCTGTGATAGTTTTTTTTAGGATTCTTTGAATACAATTTTTTTGTTTATTAAAAAAAACAACTTTGGTCTTTTTATGTTTGTTTTTTGAAAGGATGTGTTAAGTGATAGTAATGACTTTAAGTCTTTACGTCCTTAGGAAAGAATTTTATTTTGAATAAATGCTGTTCTTTTTTACTTTTTATTCATCAGTGAATCATTCTTAGTTCAGGCTGCCTCACAGCACCTTGATGGGCCATTGGGGGAGTGTCTTTAGTCTCCCCAGGTGTAAATCACATTAATATTCATGGCCATTCACACTCCCACGCATACAGCAGTGCTGACCCAAAAACTGATGTAAGAAATTTAAATCGTTATATTGTTGTTTGTGAAAGAGTGGTCAGAATGATTTTCACTTCATTTTGAAGTAAAAATTCTAGTTTACAAGAATAGTAACTCAAAAGTCTTGTGGACAACTATTCAGTATGTGTTAAATGGCCTTATTGCGGTGACATTTTTTTTCCTAAAACGTACTAACCACGCATAATATTTTTTTTCTATAAAATGCAAACATGTACATCCATTTTGCTCACATTTTATTGTAGCAGAGTTTGTGCTGAATACAGCAAATTTATATGTTGGCAAATGGTATGTTTTAAGTAGCTGAAATAAGCACAAATGTCAGGGCTCGAGTTTTTAGCCGCTCGAGTGTTAAACATAGGAAATGTGCCCACGCCTACTTTCTGCCCACTCTATCACACGGCCATTAAAGACTCATATCAGTCAGAATATAAACGTAAGTCCCGTGCCCGCCCACGAGCACTCACGCTTACTAACACACATCTCTCCCCAAGCGCCGCCCGCGCATTCCAGAGTTGTCATAAAACGCCGCCCATCCCAAGCGATCGCAGCGTCACATATAACTGTAAGTCCCGTGCCCGCTCACGAGCGCTCACGCTTACTTATGAACACTCTGCTCAAAGCGCCGTGCGCGTCACAGAGTTATCATGAAATGCTCCCCATCCAAAGCGATCGGGACGTCAAATACGTATATAAAGTATCGTGCCCGCTCACAAGCGCTCATGCTTACTAATAAACACTTTGCCCAAAGCGCCGTGCACGTGTCACAGGGCTATCGTAAAACGCTCCCCGTCCAAAGCAATCGGGGCGTCGAATATGTATGTAAGTCTCGTGCCTGCTCACAAGCGCTCACGCTTACTAGTAAACGCTTCGCCCAAGGCGCTGCTCGCGCATTACAAAGTGATCACAAGACGCTTCCCATTCATGGCAATCGGGACGTCATATATGAAACAGCCTGTCACCGCTGTCAGCGAGCCGCCGTATTCAAGCACCGAGGGCGCACGCGTCGCGCCCACACCTTCGGCTCAGTTTCTCGAGTCCACGCAGTGTGGCGATCAGAACCCGGAGGCCATTCGGCCCCTAGCTGTACATATTTAAAGCATGGGAAGCTATCCCAGGGGTTTCAGAATGGGTGCTAAGCACAATAAGGCAGAGCTGTTCGCTACAGTTCGTTTGCCGTCCCCCGCGCTTTCGAGCACGGACCGCGACTACAGTGAATGCGGATGCAGCACATCTACTCCGCGTAGAAATAGCGAAGCTCCGCCTTCTCTGAGCGAGTCGGGCTTTTACAGCCATTATTTTCTCGTGCCGAAGAAGGACGGAGCCCTCAGGCCAATCTTAGATCTGAGACATTTGAACAAAGTGCTTATGAAAAGACCATTCAAAATGCTCACGACCAGGAAAATCATTGCGCACGTTTGCCCGGGGGACTGGTTTATCTCTCTCGATTTGAAAGATGCCTCGTCCTGCCGTTCGGCCTGTCCCTAGCACCACGTACATTTACGAAGTGCATGGACGCGGCTCTCGCCCCCTTGAGAAATCAGGGCTTGCGAATTATGAACTATCTGGACGATTGGCTAATTTTGACACAGTCAGAGATGGAAACTTTATCTCACAGAACAGTGCTCCTCAGTCATCTGGAAAGCCTGGGTTTCACGGTCAACTGGACCAAGAGCTCATTACTGCCCAGCCAGTCAATTCCTTTCTAGGAATAGAACTGGACTCCGTGGCCATGACGGCTCGTTTATCAACACAGCGCACGCGCCGTGTTCGAAACCTAGCTGTGTTTTTCCAGAAGGGCAGCATCATCCCTCTGAAGACATTCCAGAGGATGCTGGGCTGTATGGCCTCAGCTGCAGCAGTGCTACTGCGCATGCGCCCATTACAACACTGGCTGAACGCTCGAGCGTCTCGCCGAGCTTGGGCCCCCAGCTGCGAGCGAATCAGAGTGACTCAGACCTGCATTACGACTCTGCAGCCCTGGTTAGCGGCTGACTGGTTTCAGCAGGGAGTGATGATGGGAGCTGTCTCATACCGATAGGTCATCTCGACAGATGCGTCCAACTCAGCTTGGGGCGCTCTCTTCGAGGGTAGACCGGTCTTTGGCCTGTGGCCAGACCAAGAGAAGCTCCTTCACATAAACTGTCTGGAAATGATAGCGGTCGAGAACGCGCTGAAGCGCTTCCTCCCGTTTATACAGGACCACCATGTTCTAGTCCGTTTGTACAACATGTCAGTGGTGTCCTACGTGAAGCGTCAGGGCGGTGTCAGATCCAGGAACCTCTGCGATCTAACAGAACGCCTCCTCGTTTGGTCTCAGCATCATCTGCGCTCGCTGAGAGCTGCGCATGTGCCAGGCCACCTGAAGGACGGCCCAGACAAACTATCCAGGGACAATGTTCCCCCAGGGGAATGGTCCCTGCACCCCCAAACAGTCCAGAAACTATGGCGCCTTTTCGGCAAAGCGGAAGTCGACCTATTTGCGTCAAAAGACAATGCTCACTGCCCAATGTTCTTTAAAGAACGAGGACGTGCTGGCCCAAATCTGGCACAGCCGCCTGCTGTATAAGGCATACATGGCATACATACCTGTTGCCACAGGTTATCAAGAGGATCAGGGAAACGCGCCACTCGGTGCTCCTTATAGACCCGCGTTAGGAGAATCAGATATGGTTCCCGGAGCTGACGCGGCTGTCACGAACAGCCCCGTGGCCGATTCCGGTGAGAACAGATCTCCTCTCTCAAGCCCGCGGCTCGATCTGGCATCCCCATCCAGAGCGTTGGTCTCTGCACGCATGGTTGATCAACGGGTACCCATTGCCCTGCCAGAAGGAGTGATGAACACGATTACACAGTCTAGAGCTCCCTCTACCAGAAAGCTTTACACGTCTATATGGTCTGTGTTCTCCAAATGGTGCACCGACAAAAATCTGGACCCACGGACATGTGGGGTCTCGCGGCTGCTCAGTTTCCTACAAGAGCTGTTGGATAAGGGGAGGTCCCCATCCACGCTTAAAGTCTATGTGGCGGCCGTTGCAGCGTTCGCAGAGTCGACGCGCGGCCGGTCACTAGGAAAAAAACGAGCTTGTCATCCGCTTCCCTAGAGTAGCCAGAAGGATGAATCCTCCGCGCCCCCGTCAGTTCCTATGTGGGATCTTCCGTTGGTCCTCGAGGCCCTGAAAGCTTTTCCCTTTGAGCCACTAGATTCCGTTGACTTAGAGTACCTGTCACTCAAATCCGTTTTTCTGACTGCTCTGTCATCAGTTAAACGCGTGGGGGACTTACACGCGCTGTCCGCCAGCGCTGCGTGTCTCGAGTTCGGGCCAAATGACTCTAAAGTCATCCTCAAACTTAGACATGGCTATGTTCCTAAACTGATTGGCACTCCTTTCAGAGCGCAGGTCATTTCTCTATCGGCTCTGCCATCACCCAATAGCGAGAGCAATGTTAATCTCCTCTGCCCAGTCAGGGCGCTGAGGGTTTACACTGCGCGCTCCGCCCCTTTCAGGCGCTCGGAGCAGCTTTTCGTTTCGTTTGGTGGGCGCACCAAGGGTCTCGCCGCCTCAAACAAAGCCTGTCCAGATGGATTGTGGACGCTATAGCAGCTGCTTACGCGTCAAAAGGTCTGCAATGCCCCTTGGGCATCAGGGCTCATTCCACTAGAGGCATGGCCTCATCGTGGGCGTGGTCCAGCGGAATTTCAATTCACGACATATGTGTGGCGGTGGGCTAGGCCTCCCCGTCCACCTTTGTCAGGTTCTATAACCTAGAAGTTCCCGCTCTGCAGGCTAAATTTCTGTCAGTTTAAGTGAGATGTACGTTTTCTGTCTAGACCTGATCGTGCGCAGGCTACTCTCACGTGACTTAGCTCTCGTGGTTGAGCTGCACCAGTGGGTATGTGCTATATGCTTATACAGACCAGCTGCGCCGCTCTGTATTCCCTATGAGTCCTTATGTACAAGTGCTGGCCCGCGTTGCTGGCCGCCTTATTTTCCCACTTATCTAGGTTCCCCAGGAAACCCTGGGACTCATGAGTGGATGCTTGGCGCGCACGGCGTTGACAAAGGGTTCCCGTAGCGTAAGCTAACTTACGCAATACGAGAGAACCTCTCGTAAGAGAACGTATCGGTTACCTAACGTAACCTCGGTTCTCTCTAGAAGAGGGAACGAGTATTGCGTAACCTGCCATGCTCGCGCCACGAGTGACTTTCGCTTCAGTCGATGAAAACCAGAGAAAAAGCCTCCGAGCCGCTGCTTATATACGCTAAGCCACGCCCATTCTGGCGGGCTGTGACGCGATGAGGGCGCGAGCGCCCTTCATTGGGTGTGACGTCACGCCGCTGGTAGGCTGCTGCAGTTGCCGCAGGGCAGCCAATGAGTACGCTAGTTAGCCTGCTATGGATACACAAATTAAGGATAATTTTTGGCTTCAATATCTCGAAAAGATGAATCTTTCCCGTAGCGTAAGCTAACTTATGCAATACTCGTTCCCTCTTCTAGAGAGAACCGAGGTTATGTTAGGTAACCGATACGTTTTACATAGTCATATGAAAGATTTTCACTACTGGTCTTTCAATTCGGTACGTATGTGCAGTGCACAGAATGAGTAGTGTTGTTTAACCACATGCACGTGCAGAGCTTCTTTGTGTGCAGAACTTAGTTTCCACCATGGGACAATATTGTTTATCTATTTTCTTTGATGTTGTGAATGCATCTGAAAAATAATGAAGGACACCTTAAAGCTGCCTTAAAGACTGTCTATTATAGGGTTAATCCTAAACCTAACCCTATTGTAAGTACATGTAGTTCATTAATATTACTCAGTACTGAAATGTATATTTACTTTGCAACACGGACACCTTAAAGTGCCCCTATTATGCTATTTAAAATGTTCCTAATGTTGTTGTGGAGTCTCCTACAACAGGTTTACATGCATAAAAGGCCAAAAAACTGTTTAATTTTCTCAAAATATACATTTGCACATCACCACATTTTTCAATAATTCTCAAACAACTCATCGCATGAATCAGTCTCTCTAAATCCCTCCTTTCTGCGAGCTACTCTGCTCTGATTGGCCAGACAGCTCGGCCTGTTGTGATTGGTCTACCACGTACAGCGCGTGTTGAAAACAAAAATGTCCATTGCCATAACTGAACTTCTGCTATGTACATCCGGAAGCTTCCTTCATCTCAGCTCAGCTACACCGTAAACTAAAGACAGTAACGAACAATGACGTCGATTTTACCTATCAATCCAAGCGCGAGTCCGATGATAAAACACTGGAAGAACTATTCAACCTGAACCTCCATCGCATTCGCAAGGACGACTCGAGCAGGACATTTCTCAGTGATACGCTACTCAGTTTGAGGTACATTATGAGATGTTGCAACTGTAATTCCTCAACATCAGCATTAACAAGTGTATGTCCATCAACAAACCAAGTTTTTTACTTAAACTTACTTATTTACCGTGTATTTTTCTAATTTTATTGCGGTGAACGTTTGGGAACTGTATCAATAACAGTGCATACATTAGCTGAGCTTTAGTGTGAATGACTGATGTAACATAAACGTTGGTAAAACAAATCTTGCTCCATGCTTAATCTTTACTCAAAGTAGTTAGAATGACAAACAATCTGCATTAATAGACACAGTTTTGGGTAATAATGGCCCACAACTGATTAGCAGAAGAATTTCAGTAAGAGTAATATCTATTATCTAGAGCTAGCCAGTTAGCAGGAGACCTACACAATATACAACTCAAAACTAAGTATTTTGAACACCAGTAGAAAAATACATCAATAATTAGTCATACTTACAGGTTGGGATTCTGAGGAGCAAGTTAGTCAAAAATTAACTGGGTACTGACCCCTCTTTCAAGAGCAAGTTTTGTGAATCCTGCATCAAACTCTGAAATTTGAGAAGCAGTGGTCAGTAAAAGGAAGGGAACACAGCAAAAGTTTAGGATTACACTGCTGTGGTATCGTGGTAAAGATTCATTTTAACCACTGATTCTTCACATGCTCGTCCTTGGGCAGTGAAAAAATGCTAATGTTTCGTCTTGACGGCTTGATTCGTTTTAAAAACGATTCATTTACTTGACTCAGAGTCGACTCTAACTTTTGAAAGACAATAACTTTATATACGGTGCACTTTCAGATTTAAAACTTTACAGGATGTTTTCATTCACTTAGAGCTATGTTACACACTACATGAAAGGTAATTTTCAAAAATCTAGGGGCACTTTGAAATTAAGTGTAACTAAAAAAAAAACTTGGTTTGCTTTTTCCCCTGCTATTCCAAAATGGTTCAAAAGCAAGGAGGTGCAGAGGAAATGCAGAAGGGATAAACATAATATGACAAATTAACAATTTATTAAGACAAGATTTAGTCAGTACAATGGCACTTAACAAGCCCAAACCTCAGAGCTCTGTCTAGATTTATATCCCATGCAATGTTGGGTATTGGCCTTAAACAGTTGATGTACATTTGCGTCTGGATCAAGTTGTGGCTCATTCCTGTTATATTTCTAATACGAATGATGGAGGAGAAAGGGAAAAGAAGCAGGAAAAGACAACATGCCATGACTCAGGTCACTGTCGATGTTAGAGAACTGCACTCAAGGCTATGGCTCTGACTCGTGAGCCTTTCTAACTCATGAGGTGTGTGTGTTTTTTGGTGGATTACACATGTAAATATTGGCAATAATGATTATTTAGACAGTTTTATGTTGTAGAGTTATAATTTTATTGAAATATTTGAACACTAGTACCAGGAGTCCATGATACGCCTCATGCTCATGAATCTAATGCCATCCATATTGCTGAAGTTCCTGTACTCTCCAGGCCTGAAGTAGGACATCTTGCCTCTGTAGTGGGGCTGCTCATACATGAGCCAGTGGCCGTCCATCACATGACAGGACTGGCAGTGAGACATGCGGTAACGGTCCATGATGTTGTCACAGTCATCCATCATCTCGTACATCTGCCCCATGAAGTTCTCCCTCTCGTAGATCCTCATTCTGTAGGATCCTCTGTGCTGTTGTGGAAGAGAAGTCCGTTATGTATAAATTAATTAGGAAGAACCATTATCACATGTAGTCATAAGTCCAACTTCAACAACAATCTAGGTCTATCTCGCACAGTTTACCATTCTGATTTCAAAACAAATGGTTAAAATAAATTTAGGACTGTTGTCTAATGTCAGTTAATAAATACGTCAAGAGGTTCATGGAGCTCACCATAGAGATCATACGGCAGGACCTGATGCAGTTGCTCATTCCAAACATTGACATGCAATCAGCGTACTCGCCCCTTCTAAAGAAATACTGATTTCCCATGTAGTTGGGATGATCATACATCATCCAGCATCCGCTGTGCACTCTACAAGAGTGGCAGTGGCTCATATAGGAGGAGAAGTCACCACTGTCGCCGGTACACTCGTAAGTGCGACCCTGGAAATTTCTTTCCTCATAAAAGGTAACCTGAAATTTATATAGTTAATCTGTTAGTGGTTTTAAGGGAGGAAAATACCACATTAAAGTAATTTGAGTGAAATTGTATGGATTGGGAGCTGTAATAAAGTTTACCTTCATGGTTGCGCTGTCTGATCCTCAGTAGTTCCACAAAGGAGAAGCTGAAGCTGATTCTGGTTGTTGACTGACTGCTGTCACTCGCACCTTTATACTAGACCAAGACTAAAGACTACACAACACCTATTGTTAGTCAATTCCTGACTGTGCAAGTTGGAATAGAGGCCATTCTAGCTAAAGCTTGGTATGTAGATCTTAGTCCTTTCATTTTCAGGAATCTAGCATTTCTTGAGTTTCTAAATTTCTATTTTTTTTTCTAAAAGTTTCTAATTTGCTAAAATGAATTTTTTTTAAATTAAATGCGGAACACTAAGCAAAGATTTAAACAAGTAGGTTCCATTGTTTTTTCTTGTTTCATATTCTTCTTTAATTTGTTTTCATTCTAATACACAAGAGTTGGACCATGATAGATCCATTTTTAGTCCAACTGTAATTTAAGAAAATGTGTCATTTTATTATCTTCCTTGTGGATTC
Source organism: Tiaroga cobitis (assembly GCA_030578255.1). Taxonomy (NCBI): domain Eukaryota; kingdom Metazoa; phylum Chordata; class Actinopteri; order Cypriniformes; family Leuciscidae; genus Tiaroga; species Tiaroga cobitis. Next base: position 28,250,108 of record CM060599.1, read on the forward strand.
CATTTGAAGTTCTTGTGTTATGTTCTTCTTCTGTCTGTTCTAGGTTCACAACCTAATGGTTTAGATGTGTGTTTTTTTTAAGTTATTAGCTGTTGTGTATAATCCTCATGTCTCTTTTGTCTTTATGTATTATTGTTCGGACTACCTGCATAATTCCGCTAATGGTTTGTTTTTTGGCTCAAATTTCAAATTCAAAGCACATTATATCTAGCACTTGGGTTCAAACGTCTTGCCTTATGCCTCACCATTGCTCTTTGGCATAGTGAAAAGTTCTCAGTATTTGCAATAGAAGAACAGATTAAAGTGAATAAACCTTAGATCCATTAGGGACCTTTCTGATGCCAATGATGTTGTAATAGTTTTAAAAGGCAGACCTTTTACCATTCTTAATCACTATGAAGCTTCTTAAATGTATTAATACTCAAGTGCTGAATTTAAATCACAGTTTATTAAACAATTGGAGATCAATATCATCAAACATAATTTAAATGACACAAAGCCTCAAAGTTGTAGCTGAATGGACTGCAAAAATCATCTTTCTTGGTTGAGAATTCAAAAGTAGTCATGTACAGGGGTGCCCTTAGGATTTTCCTCAATGGCATACAAAAGAAAAAAATGTAGCCTAATCATAGGTGACTGCGTCACAGGCTCAGCAGCTATTTGTTTACATTTTATCATCCTAATTAAACTTAATATTTCACTGAATAGTTGTATTACCTTATCAGGCCTTTGAATCAATGACCTGTTAAATGAAATTCCTACCTACTGGCAAGAGAAGATACTGTTCAACAGCAGGCTATATAAATGCCAGCCACATAATTTTTTTTTGTTGTTTTTTGGCTTTCATATTCTGCTTTTAAACAGGTTTTTATATGTGTTATACAGACGTGTCTGACCACGCTGCATCTCACCGCTTATTAAGTGTCTTGGGCATGAGTGGCGAGTTCAACTTTTAAAATTGTGCCTCAAGAGTTTCTCCATCCCACTGCCATGCCATGTTTTTAAAAGCAATAATGTGTTCTATGTAAATCACCCCTTTGCTTATTCATCTCATCAGTTCATTCTGTTTAAACACAGGATTTTTTTATTTACATATATGATTAGTGATATACAGTACATGATGTAGAAATAACATATTGAAATGCTGTTGAAGTCAGGGTATGCAGAGTGTGTACTCTCCGTACAGGCACCTCTCTATTCTGACAAAATAAGATTTTTGCCAGCAATTCATAATTAGTCAATTTGCATTATAGTACATGTTATCTTTGGATGGCTCTTAAAAGCATGAAATAGACCCTTGTATGCAGTGAAAATTACTTTCCCTATGTGCTGTAAAGAATTCTAATAAAAGAAAAAATCAGCCACATGGTATTTGAATCAGGTGACCATTGTTTTCTTTGTAACAAATCTGTCTGAATTTGTATAGATTTTTACATTTATACCCCCAAAGAATCACTGTTTATATGTGCTGTATTTATTTATTTTTTTTATTTTTTTTACATTGTTAAAGCCCATTTTCACGATGCCTTGGGCCCAGTTTCAGGAAGGTTAGTTTGGAAATGCAATAGAGTGGTGCAGGTATGACATCACTTTGTAGGGCAAAGCGCGGAAGCGAGTTAGCATTTTAGCACTTCTGGTTCCGTTGGAAAAGGGGTTGCTAACAAGTGGCTAAATGGGACTACAGAGGCTGTCAACGAGATTAAACGTCAGGTAAGCTCTGTCAGTCCGCTTTTACAGCACAATTCTAACTCAAACGTTCTGGGAATTTTTTTCTAGAGAAAAACTGAAAGAGTTGTTGGAAGCTTAGTGATGGATGACGTTGAATTAGTGGGACTGTGGTGTAGTTTTTTATAGCCTACCTTTAGCTTTTTACTTCTGCGACTGCATTAAGGCTTCAAAATTTACATAAGTGTTCATCATTGATAATTGTAATGTGGACTCATGTATTTTCTGTAAAGCTGCTTTGAAACGATGTGTATTGTGAAAAGCGCTATACAAATAAATGTAAATTGAATTGAATTGAATAATTATCTTGATGGACAAAACGTGCAAATATCATAAACTTGAGTTGATCACAGAGGTTGTTTTTAGCGATAATCCAAAAGCCTATGGGAAAATCCTACTGGGTTTTTGTCGAGGGAACCAGTGTGATGTTAACTGCTGGTTGGCCTACAAAGTGATGTCATACCTGCACCAATCTTTTCAGATGACAAGTTACCCTATTTAAAATTTAATAAGTATTGTAACTATTCCAATTACTTTATTAAAGCAATGTAACTGATTACATTTTATTAATTTTTGATTACTTTTATAATTTCCAGCACTGGAACACATTTTTATCACTCAGCATGGTGCACTCTTAGACAGATTGAAGCCTAAAGCTTTCAGTGGCAATGTGGATTGATGTTGGCAATAGTGGTACGCTGCAAACTCAAACAAGATAACCAATCGAAAGCATCAAAATAATATTGCTTTACTAAATGGCAGGAGGCATCGTGCACCTCAAAAAAAGGCAAGGCAACAAATTAATATTATTCAACATTTCCTTGCTTTTTACAGAAAATATGCAGACGTAACACCATTTGTAATTGTGAACATTTTCACAAGTAACTTCATTTAATTACATTTAATTTAATTACTTTTTTTCTCAGTAACTAACTGATTACAGTTGCATTTATTTTGTAATTAAATTACAGTTACTCCACAACAATGCTTGGGCCCTACAAATCCAACAGCTGGAACTGCACTCCAGACTTTGCACTTCCTCTATGAGGAGGGTTTTTAGTAGATTTTTTTTAACAACAACAACAACAACAAAACTATTTATTAAAACCATTGTTGCCTTCCTAATTTAAACCTGGCTGTAAATGAGAAAGAATCCACTGTTCGGTAACACTTTACATTAAGGTTCATTTATTAAACATTAGTTAATGTATTAACTAACATGGACTAACCATGACCAATACATTTGTTACTGTTTTTGTTCATCTTTGTTAACGTTACAAATACAGCTGTTCATTGTTTGTTCATGTTAGTTCACAGTGCATTAACTAATGTTAACAAGATTTGAATAAAGTATTAGTAAATGTTGAAATTAACAATAACAAAGATTAACAAATTCTGAAGAACTATTGTTCATTCTTAATTAATGTTAACTAATGTAGTTAACCAATGAACCTTATTGTAAAGTGTTACCCACTGTTCTAGTCTCATGAGCCTAAATTTTGTTTTATTTGTTAGTCTGTTTAATTAATTGGATTTTTTGTGTGATTGATTAGACATGCAAATATTATTGGCAGTAAGTATTTTGCAGGCACAATATTTAGTGTTGTAGAGAAATAATTTTATTGAAACACTAGTACCAGGAGTCCATGATACGCCTCATGCTCATGAATCTCATGCCACCCATATTGCTGAAGCTCCTGTACTCTCCAGGCCTGAAGTAGGACATCTTGCCTCTGTAGTGGGGCTGCTCATACATGAGCCAGTGGCCGTCCATCACATGACAGGACTGGCAGTGAGACATGCGGTAACGGTCCATGATGTTGTCACAGTCATCCATCATCTCGTACATCTGACCCATTAAGTTCTCCCTCTCGTAGATCCTCATTCTGTAGGATCCTCTGTGCTGTTGTGGAAGAGAAGTCCGTTGTAAATTTTAGCACTATTTAGCAAGTTTTAGCTAAATCAATATAGGAAATGTAAAACTAAATTCAGAACAAGTTAGTAATGGATTGCCATTTTGAAAGGGTATTCATGCTACAGGATTTAACATAACATTGATCTAAATAAGTTTTACTTTTGAGCTCACCATGGGGATCATACGGCAGGACCTGATCGAGTTGCTCATCCCGAACATAGACATGTAATCAGCATACTCGCCCCTTTTAAAGAAATACTGATTTCCCATGTAGTTGGGATGATCATACATCATCCAGCACCCACTCTCCACTCTGCAAGAGTGACAGCGGTTTATGTAGGAGGAGAAGTCACCACTGTCGCCCATACACTCATAAGAGCGACCCTGGAAGTTCCTGTCCTCGTAGAAGATGACCTGAAAAATGAATTAAATTGAAGTAATTAAAAAAAATTCTACTTTCATTTTCATTTGAATTTAACTTTTAAAATGTTTGCAGAAATGAAGTTTACCTTGCCCATCATGGTTGCGCTGTCTGATCCTCAGTAGTTACACAAAGGAGAAGCTGAAGCTGATTCTGGTTGTTGACTGACTGCTGTCACCCGTACCTTTATACTAGACCAAGACTAAAGACTACACAACACCTATTGTTAGTCAATTCCTGACTGTGCAAAATCGAAAATAACTTATTCTAGCTAAAGTTTAGCATCTAGGTGTTCGAGTTCAAATTTGTCACTAATAAAACACAATAAAAAATTATTTAATGAGAAGGCTTATATTGACCGATTTAGATTTTGTTTAGTTTAGATTTACCTTGTAAATATTTTTTTTTTGCTATTTTATCATACGTATTTCAAAGTTAAGGATTAATAGTATCCAAAACTAATCAACAAAATCTTGTCTAAACATTAATATTTCTTCTATAACATATAATTGTATGATATATTAGCATATAAATATTAATTTGCAGTTGAATACGTTGCTTATACAAAGACATTTTATTTCAACATATTTCAGTCGATTTATACTCATCTCTGGCAATATAGTTTGGTAAAAGCTAAACTAGTAGATGTGTTCATGTAAAAATAACATGTTTACTAATGTAAGTGCCAGTGTGAATGAAATGCACAGATGCGTGCTGTTGTATACTACAGCTGCCGTTCATTCATTCACACACAGACATGCGATTTATATTTAAACAGTCTTTTTGCGGTTTACAGACACTATCCCATATCGCGATTAGAACAAAGCACTTAAGAATAAAGAACTTACCATTCACAATTCTCAGCTGGATGATCCAGCTGAGAATTGTGAATGGTAAGTTATTTATTCTTAAGTGCTTCCAGCCTGGATCCATTGCTCCTCGAAGTGAAACTAAACCGGCACTTCTGAGTTATCGAATTATTATTACGATAGTATTATTCCTCATAGCGTAGCACGACGACGTAGAGTAGCTACATTAAGCTGATTAAACTTGATGTGTTTTATCAACTCACGCAATGCGGAACTAAGTGAATGTCTGGTGTCTGAGATAATTATTAAAACAGCGCTTTGGCAATCAATGAGAGAAGCCTCCATGTTTGTCCAGATGACTTCAGCTCTTACATCCAGTCTGAAACGGACAGTAACTTTACAGCAAAGACAAAATGATGCGAATAATGCAAAATAATGCGAAGACAATATATACAGTATATATATATATATATATATATATATATATATATATATATATATATATATACACACACACTATATATATTTATTTATTTGTTTCTCTTCGCATTATTTGGTATCTAGTGACACACCTGTGTGAGGCTCATTATGCAGCTCATTATGCAGGTCATCGTCTTCTCAGGTATGAATCAGGGCATTATTCAGGATCCTCACAATCATTCCCCCCCCCCCAATACATTGTGTAGCACCCTGCTAAATTTATATATTGTTTATTTTGTGTTCTGTTAACAGAAATACAATATATCCTGAAATATGGGCCAGTTCAATTGTCCCTGGTGCATAATACAATTTTGTATTAATATGTGTTAATGCAGTTATAAAGTGGAGGTGTTGAAATATCCTCTGTGGTGAGTAACCTTTGAACCCTCTGTCATTTTATTTTTATTGGGTGGCCAGGTGTCAGTTTTGTTGGTTATCAAATCCGTGCCATCCAGAGAGCAGTTGGGAAACCTATCGGGTTGTTAAGGGGGCGGGACTAAAAAATAAAAAATAAAAAAAGATAGAGCGAGACTGGAAAACAAGAGGGACGGAAAACAAAAACCGGAGAACCGGAGAGATAGTTATGAGCTAAAGTTAGTTCTAAGTTCTGTATGATTGATATAGTACTGGTCATCGAACTTAAGAGCAAGGGGGATTTTATTTTTTTGCCAAGCGTGCAACCCTGTTAAAACGGGATAGCGAGCGATGTTTTGGAGCTGGTTAAATCGTCCACGGAAATTCTACTGAAGTGAAGCTAACGCCATATCCACGAGCGAACTGCTACTACATAGCCAGAAACCCACTTTGCCACCGAGTTTCTGAGTGAGTATGGACATTGTGAACTAGAATGGAACTGACATTTAGTTTTGACAATTGCTCATTAGAGTTTGTGGATTTTTGGCTAGTGTGCATCAGATGCTGCACCCATGTTGCTGCAATAGATGTGCTCAGGATTCGCGGTGCAGGCCAGAGGTGTCGTGTTTGCACATGGATTGACGGAGCTTCAGGACGGGTTTCCTCATTGCGTATCTCACCATTGGATGGACTGGTTTGAATAGACGTTCACTATAATCTTTCGGTTACCGAGGAATCGTGAGTACAGACAATATTGTTTGGAAAGGTTTCATCTGAGCTCCAACAAGCGCACCAACGTTGTGGTACCGCAACACTGAGACATAAAAATAGAAAAAAAAAAAACGGGGTATTGTTCATTGTCATTTCATTTGGAACATGAGGACATTTTAAAAAGGTTACCTCACCTAGTTCTAAAAAATAAAAATAAAACAATATAAATACATTTCAAGTATAACATTCAACCGTTGTGGTCTGATATTTATGTGCCTGCGATTGAAATGTGATTGGTATGAGTTTAGTTTCATTGTTTCAAATAAGGGTTATAGTGGCTAAGTATATGTGCATGGGAGTTTTACGCTCACAGTAAAAATAAAATAAACAAACACAGTATAGCTATATTTAAGCTAACCAGGCCTCTCTGCATGCCCGAAGTTTTAGTTGCTGTAAATACATCCTGATTTTAAATTCTAGTAACCTCTCACCAATTCATTCCCCATGCACATGCTAACTCCTTAAAAGTAAAAGTGGAATTGTGTAGGAAGGTTACAATTGAAATTTATATCAATGCATTGTTTTGTGTAGATGATTAGGCAGGATGATTTTCAGATCATTTTGAAGAAAAAACTCTAGACGACAACATCCATTAGTCAAAAGTCTTGTGGATACATACGTATTTAGTATGTGTTTTGTGGCCTCATTTCAGAAACTTTAAGTTTTAGTTTTTTCAATAAACTTGCATAAACAATATTCACTCAAAAATACAAACATGTACATACATGTTGCTCACATATTATGGTAGCCCTGTTTGTGCTACATAGAGTGTAATTACACCTTTGCATTAATATGTTTATAAGCAACTGAAAAAGCATAAATGTCAGTGCATGTTAAAACATCTCAAGGACCCCAAAAACACCTTAGACCCCAGAGGGTTAAACGAGTTGCGATTTGAGGAGCAAGCACTAATATTTTCAGTTCCATTCATTTTGCACGTTGTCTCAAGGCCAAGCCCACAACACAGGAAATATCATGAATATTCATGAATACTCCACCCACTGGAGCAGTTTTTCACAGGAACTGAATATTACACAACACCGGCTATGGATTTGCCTCCCCCTCCCTTTCTTTATCCCCTCAGGCTCGCGCTTCGCAGATTCGTCACATTCTGGGAAAAAGCGTGCAGTGATTACACAGAGGTGAAATTACAAGCAAGCAGTGGCGGAGCCAGAGGGGGGTCCGGGGTGGCACTGGACACCCCTGACATGCGATTGGCCACCCCGGGTGCCACCCCAAAATTTTATTTGCTACTGGCAGTTGCTGATGCTGATTTAAAAAAAAAAAAAAAACGTTCGCCGGCAGCGCGGCGCGCGCAGTTTTCAAACGGTCGAGCAGAGGACGAGAGATGGTTGCGAGATACCGAACTTCACCGAATAAGAAAACATCATATTTGAAGTAAGCTTTTAAGGTTTAGCATCACGGTGGTTTGCTCCCAATAGCCTACATTAGGCCTAATACACGCATATACAGTACCTTGCCGTGTGTAGTACGTTACACAAATGTTCTAGCTAATGTGAGGATAGGAGATCAAAACGCAGGCAAAGAAGAGCAGAAACAAGCGATATCATAATGCCATCACTATACTGCCCTACAAAGCAAAAAGGCAGTAACTACGCAGAGTGCAGAACAGAGAAAAATGACTTTAAAGTTATCCTGTCATCCAGCCTAAGTAGTAGGTAGAGTAAGGTAGATTATTGGATATGTGGCTGTTTTGTGACTTTATATTAGCTTATTCTTTGTACATATCAATCCTCATATTTAATTTGATATTTTACCCCTATTTTGCAGTTACTGTATTCTTGCTTTGTATTACTTACCAAAAACGTGGCACCAAACCAAGGAAAAAGGCAGTAACTACAGATTTTCCTAAGACTATTTTGCCACAACTTGGGCTCTGGGTGTGGTAGATACACTGTATTTGAAATAATTGGAACCATTTGGACAACAGTTTTTTTTCAACATGTTTGTGTTGCGAAACTAGTGGTGCGGAGCGGGTGTGTTACGGATACGTGGTGTAAATTTTTAGTAATCAAAAATCATGTCTAATTAATTGAAATCATGAAACTTTTATTATAAACTATTATTAAACTAATACAATATTTAAAAAATATTCTATGAATATTACAAATAAAATATATAAAAATTCTAATATATTATTAATTAGCCTACATTTCTTTTAATCATATGAAATTAAACAAACATTTTTTGTCAAACAACATGCTGCACAATGAGCTTTACTGTTAAAATTAAAACATTGAATAAAAATTTAGTTTTAATCTTAATTTATTTGTATTAGTGTTAGTATTACATTGAGACGTTTCTAAATTCTACTGTACAACAGGCCTATATTTCTGTCAAGTTAAACCGAACTTTTATTTTGACGGGTTGCCGTGAATACCTTTGTTTCTGTGTTTATGACATGACGATAGTTTTTCTCAAATGAAGCGGTTAAATGCTCACAAAGTGACTTTAAGAGCGGATCTAGAGTCTGGAGAGTAAGTTCATGCAGTCGTGTCCTCATATGCAAAAAACAGCTCGAGCTACACACGTGCTTCAGCGCGCGCGTGTGTGTGTGTTAAATGAAACTGCGCGTCGACTGCCCCATTTATTCACAGAACATGTAGGATTTGTATTTAAATTGTACTATTATTGCGGTTTAATATTCACACAGTAGTCTATCACGATTTAATTTCAAGTGTACTGAACTGCTATATCGCGAAAATCATAGTAACCGCTAAACTACATTGAGCTCTTGCACCTTTTTTTTTCTTTCTGGAATATTTTTTTCATTCTTTCAGGGGAGGGGGGTAGTTTGGTAGGGGAACAAGTTGGGGAAGTTAGAAGGGTGAAATCGCAAATGTTAAAATCGTCCCGTGAGGATGCCCGAAAATCAGCTGTGTTCACCATGGGAACAGTAACTACACTGCGCAGAAACACGGTTATTTTTTGTTAGGTAAAACATAACAAGAACACAGTAATGGATGTATGTTACTGTACTCTTGCTTTGTTTCACTAGGGCTTTTTGCAGTTACTGTACAAACGACTAACATTTTTCTCCAAAACGACACACATTTGAGATAAGATGTTTTGTCACATAACAAAGGATGCCTTGAATGTCATGAAAATGATAATAACTAATTTTTGACAAAAAATGCAGTTACTGCCTTTTTGCTTTGTAGGGCAGTATAGGACTATGAAGCTTTATAGTTGTAGGTTGTTGATGGACTCGATCTACTGTGTTTTGATCATCATTATGAATCTTATCTAGATGTAGTCTTTGATAAAAATGCGATTTTCTCAGCTTTTTGCTCATGTTGCTTTTTATGAAACTTGCCAACATTCAAGTGTTGATAAAAAAAAAAGACGCACGAAGCTAGAATAACATTATTTTTTTGTTATTGTTTTAAAAGCACAGGGTTTGTTCTTTCTTTTGGTATGTTCAGATATTCATACAACAAAATATTCTAGGGTGCCATGAAATTGTGAAAATTAACAAAACCACATTGTTTTTATACTGGCGAGAAAGAGTTAAATGTTGGTAATTGGATGATGATAAGAATATGAGTATGATTGGAATCATATTTTAAATTTGTCATATTTTTGAACTGGGTCAATTAAACATGAAAAGAAAGGGAGAGATATCAGAGTTATTTTAAAATAAGCACAAACATAGTCCAGTCATTTTATGAAAAAAAGGTTGAACAAATTGCAACAGAAGCAAACTCAACAAAATAATTTTGTATCCTCATTATGTCCTGAGTAAGGAAACAAAGTCCCTAAGAATCCCATTTGGGGAAAGTTTCGAAATCTGTTTCTGGGGATTCACTTTTTATTTTACTTACCTTTTGTCTTCTGCATTCTACTTACCCTTGTCTCCTGTTCTTCCCTTAGACTCGTCCCCCAGAAACAGTCGCACAGACCCAGCCCCAAACCCCATCTCTTAATAATTCAAAAAGGCTGGTTTCTAAAGTACTTCTTCCTACCTCTATGTATTAATGCTCATGGGTAGCCTAAATGGGTTCAATTCAGACTTAAACATTAAGTATTTTACTGTTATGTGTCAACAAGACATTTTCACCTGGCTAGACCCAATGTTTAGATCTGTTGTGGTATTTATGCAAATTAGCACGTACGTAATTAGATTATGCACGGTTTGTCCATCTTAACAAACCATTTAAAAAAACTTGGAATACATTTTTTGTTTGTCTTGATGCAAGTAATCAACTCAGTAATTTTCATGGTGATATCTAAAGGTTAAACTTTTTACCCTATTCTCGTAAGAAAAAGAATGAATAGGCGTATGAATAGGCTATATTTGTTTTTTTCCCCCTAAACTTTCCCTAATGGGATTCTTTGGGACTTTTTTTTCCTTACTCGGGACATATTGAGGATACAAAATCAGTTGAGTTTTGCTTGTTGCAATTTGTTCAAGGTTGACTCCCATTTTGGCTTAAAATGACTGGACTAACACGCAGATCAGGTGCAAACAGACCCCCCAGCCCTTGCATCACCACTGGCTAGTCAGAGTCAGTGTGGTCCGACTTTAGAACCAGCAACAGGGTCAGAGCATCTACCAGACACAGGCAGTCAATCACATACCCAACTCAGGAATTTAAGTTGAGATGATTTTGCCAGATTAAAAGGATAGTTCACCCAAAAATGAACACACAAAAAAAATTTATAAATTAAATAATTAGAATTAGAATTTATAAATTATTATAAAGAAAAATTATGTTGTATTTAATCTTCCCAAGATAAGATTTTATATGATGGGCAATAAAATTTTTTAACTTTTTCAAGGACATGTCTGCTTGATGCCTGCTGTATCTAATAAAAGATAAAATAAAATAAAATAAAAAATAAAATAAATTTTTGGTAAATGTGAGTTTTTTTGTAAATAAATGCAGCAGTTCATAACAGACACATGCAGTATCTTATCTACTTGGTGCTTCAGCTTTGTTTTCTGCAAATATTTTGGATGTTCAACACTTATAGACACAAACAGAGTGACCCAATTCCTTCCACAAGCTTTTCCACTGTGTGTGTGTACTGTGTACCCCCGAAAGTAGCAGTGGCCACCCCCTGGCCACCCCATGTATAAAACTCTAGTTCCGCCACTGCAAGCAAGAAATACACATTCTGAGACATACAATTTTGGGTAGGCTGTGCCTCCCTTGACTTCCCTGACGAGGAGCCACTGATTCCAGGCTATTTGGTGTAGGAAAAAACTGTAGAAATAAAACATCTCTGCTTCCAGTCTGCCAGGAACTGTCAGTCAATAGGAAATTTAGTTTTCATTATAATGGACTTTTAGTTTGATTTGTTTCATTTGCTGTTGTCTTAAATTAAATCTTCTTCAATTAAATTGTTGATATCAAGAATGTAATTGTTGATATCAAGAATTCATATCCTGGAAATGAATAAAAGCTAAAACGGCTTGCCATATTAAGTCTCCTTTTTTCTCCCGTCGCCACTGATCCCAACCAGCTCAGAATTTCCAGTGTCTTCGTCATCACTGATCTTGCCTACTTCAGAGTCCCCTGTGTATTCATCGTAGCTGGTCCTGCCCAACTCTGAATTACTCTTTCCGGCGGAGCACCTGCCCAGCCTCCCACATCCTCTTCACAATCCAGCCATCTCTTCAGCCCTAACTCTGCTGGTTCCCTGCAGTCCCTCGACATCTCCTGTTACCCAAATCAAGTGTACGGATCTGCCTAGGGTCCTCTGGTTGCCAGCACCTTCTAGGCAAGAGGTACTCACTGTAAACTGTAGTACTCACTGTTACGTTGCTTTATTGGGTAGGATCTCCTTTTGCATATGTTGATTAAAGGATTACCTTATTTGTACTTTCATCGTCTCCTCATCTTCCTCTTTGGACTTGACACGTTACATCAACTTTACTGCAGTAAACTGCATGCTGTTTTACCCTTTATTATACTGTTAGGAAACTAGGGTTAACACAAATGTGTGATCCAGGTTGGGCAACCAAACTTCAAATGGCTTTAGTTAACATTGCAACCTCTGACTATATTTAGCCTGGGGAGTTTGAGAGTCTGAGATCTTTGTTAATGGTTGGCGCAAGACTCTGAAGAAAAGACATTCTGAGAGTAGAGGAACACAAATAATAATGATAACAAAACAATGAGCAGTGTTTAATTGAAATTTGAACCTGAATCCAAAGTCTGTGAATTGGATATGAGAGTGACGATTTATTTATTGGATTTAATTATATCAGGTTTCCGGCTTTATAAATCAAAATGACACTGACTAAAGGGAGGTGTTTGAGTTATTTTTTTTCATCATGCAACAGGATGTTATGTCAGCTGCATATCTCACCCTTTTTTTTCTTAATGCTGTTGTCTGTGACTAATATGTCATAATTATTTATGTAAAATCAATGGCTAATGTCTCATGTGTGTTGAACCTGCTTGAATTTGTGTCATTAGGACATGTGGACATGCTAAAGTCAAAAGTGACTGCTGTCTGGTGCTGCTACCCCCTGTAAAGGAGTGTCGTTCTCACTTAATGTACTGTTGCTAAGTGATAGAGATTGCATGCAGTGGGGAAAACACTTGTGTGTGCATGTGTGAAAATGGTAAGAGGCACATTGATTTACACCTGTATTTCAGTTCTCCTCAGCCAAAAAAGACAGGTCAGGATGAAGAAGATAAAAATTCATAGAAATTTCAGTTCAGTTAGAACCAAATGCATATTTGTATCGATGATTGTAATTTGATTATTTTATATACTATTATTAATATTTGTGTTTAAAAAATGTTTTTAATGATGTTTGAAACAATTGTAGTTTTTTTTGTTTCGGTCTAGTTAAGTTCATGTTGTGCTACCAAAATTTGAAGAGTGCCTGCCCGAGGGGCTACCAGGGATTTAGAAATTTTGCACGGCCTGCATGTTTTTGTGTTTTTTTGTGGACTGCTCATAAAAATATTATTGCCATTTAATGATGTTTCAAGACAGTGTTGTAGAGGAATTATTTTATTTATTTAAGAAATGCTAGAAAAATACTAGAAAACTAGTAAAAGGAGTCCATGATGCGCCTCATGCTCATGAATCTCATGCCACCCATATTGCTGAAGCTCCTGTACTCTCCAGGCCTGAAGTAGGACATCTTGCCTCTGTAGTGGGGCTGCTCATACATGAGCCAGTGGCCGTCCATCACATGACAGGACTGGCAGTGAGACATGCGGTAACGGTCCATGATGTTGTCACAGTCATCCATCATCTCGTACATCTGCCCCATGAAGTTCTCCCTCTCGTAGATCCTCATTCTGTAGGAGCCTTTGTACTGTAGTGGAAGAGAAGTCAGTTATGTGTACAGTGTAGCGAAACTCTCTGAAAGTGATTTTAACATTTTCCTCAATGTCCCAAAAATTTTAATCGGCTCTCTGCTTTGTGTTTCCAAATAAAAGTAGTTTATTAAAAAGTGTTTATTACAAACAAAATTTTTCATGGAGCTCACCATTGGGATCATACGGCAGGATCTGATGCAGTTGCTCATTCCAAACATAGACATGTAATCAGCGTACTCGCCCCTTTTAAAGAAATACTGATTTCCCATGTAGTTGGGATGATCATACATCATCCAGCACCCGCTCTCCACTCTGCAAGAGTGACAGCGGTTCATGTAGGAGGAGAAGTCACCAGTGTCCCCCATACACTCATAAGAGCGACCCTGGAAGTTCCTGTCCTCGTAGAAGATGACCTGAAAAGAAAGTTAATCTGTAATGAATTTTTACTTTATATAACTTGTATCAAAGTAGTTTGAGTGAAACTGTATGTAATGGGTGCTGGAATGAAGTTTACCTTGCCCATCATGGTTGCGCTGTCTGATCCTCAGTAGTTACACAAAGGAGAAGCTGAAGCTGATTCTGGTTGTTGACTGACTGCTGTCACCCGTACCTTTATACTAGACCAAGACTAAAGACTACACAACACCTATTGTTAGTCAATTCCTGACTGCGCAAGTTGGAAAAGAGGCCATTGAAGCTGAAGCACAGTATCTAGACCTTACTACTCAAATTTGTCACTCTAGAATTTCTGAAGTTTAAATTGTAATTATGAAGCACTATACTAACTAAACTTTAAAAGAGGTTTTAAACTATTTTGTTAGTTGTACCTCATTAAATACTTAGCTATTGTTTTTAGGATTTTTTATTTTAATTTTACTTGAGTACTACTGAAATAATTAAAGGGGTCATGACATGAGAAACCAAATTTGCCTTGATCTTTTGGTATTTAAGAGGTCTTTGTACCATTAAAACCTCCTGCAAGTTTCATAGCTTAAGACGTACGCAAGACATATGCAAATGACTGGTACGTCACTTCGTACCGTGACGTCACTAAGTTCAAAGGATCTAGAACGAGCTGTATTTAGAGCTTGATTAAATAAATGGTTCGTTTATAATGGGGAGGCCATTATAAACGAACCATTTATTTAATCAAGCTCTAAATACAGCTCGTTTTAGATCCTTTGAACTTAGTGACGTCACGGTACGAAGTGACGTACCAGTCGTTTGCATGTGACCGCCTCCAGCGCAAGACAACTAACTTACGCCTCATTTGACATCATCGCATGCGTTGACGTGCAGTGAGGGGGTCTGTTTACGCCACGCAGATGTGCTGTTCCTGGCTGTGGACAAACAACATGTTTGAATGCTGCCGAACGATCCAGACGTCAGGGAAAGCAGTTGGATGCAGTTTATTTGCAGCATATGCAGCCCGCCAAAGCCTTATTTGTTCGGTGAGTGATGTGGATGAGTGTGACAGGGCGCATGTTACTGAAAGAACGACAAAAGAGAGAGAGAGCCCCGGCCGCGCGCGCGCCTTCAAACTGTCTTGCTATCCCTCTCTCTCTCCCTCGCGCATATGAATCAAAATCAATTGAGAATTGACACGATGGTAAAAGATCGGAAGACCGAAGTTTCACGTGGCGGAGAATTGTGTAGCCTTCATGTGATACAAAATGATTAACGTTAATAATTTATGCATAAGCAGCACTGACGTTAGCCAATCATAACAATGGGCGTTAACACTGAACTCTTAAAGGGGAAACACCTCCAAAACAGACTGTTTGAATCAGGGGGGGAGAAACAGGGTGGGAAAAGGTCGTAAATCACTACATTTTTAAAAAAAATTGTATAAAAAACTATAGTAATACTATAATTGCACATAAGGGAACATAATAAAACAAAACAAAAAAACGTCATGACCCCTTTAAGTTTTTACTTATTCTAGGAAGAAATTATAGGCTACTGCTTACAATTTCATTTGGAAATTAGAAGTATAACAAATATTTTGCAGGTCATAATGAGTAAAAAGATTGTTTTGTATTTAGTACAAGTTAAATACAAGCTGCTCTATGGACAGTTTCTGTTGCCTGTAGGTAATTAGCAGATAATAAAATTAGTACTTTTTTTTGTTTTGTTTATCAAATAATTAATTTGTTTATAGTAGTGTAAAATCACTGGACGCTGAACAGACTAAAGAGATGATTCTTTTATTTTTATTAAAGCATTTTTATGATTAAAAAATGTTTTAAGATGTATAGTCTTCTAAAACGTCTTTGAGGTAGGGTTTATCTTTTAGGTTTTAGAAATTGTTTAATTATTGTGCTTCGAGTTTATTTCTAATAAAAAAATAATATTTCCAGTTGTTACATCATGTCCTGCCCTCCCCCCTCATTTCCTTGTTTTCTAGTATCTTTGCAGAGTGAGGAAGTAGAAGTAACCGTGTTTATTTTTTAGCATGGTTAAATTGAATGCATCCACATTTTCATAGTATTCATCCGATTTAGTATTATACAGCTAAATTAGATTAGAATTAGTGTGTCAGATCAGAGTTTTGTACATACTGTAGTAGGGCTGACCCCTAATAGGTGACTAAACGTTAGTCTAACGGCAAGTATAGTCCGAGAAGAGAAGCACAGATGATGTTTAACCGTTTATTTTAAGCAGCAGCAGAGAACAAACAAAAAGGTAAATGACTGAGACTTTGAGCCAGTTGAATGGTGAATTCAAATGGATTAATCAGTCTCTTATCTTTGGTGGATGCTTTGGAGATTGTGTTGGCTGTATCCAGGATAATGGAAGCATACACACCTCAGTTGCTGCTGGTAGGTGAAATCCAGATGAGTGACTGAGTGGATGGTGTCCCGGGGAAGTGAAGATGGAAAAGGACTTTGTATTAAAAGGATCTTGGGAGTATCAGAGGAGAATGGGCACAGGGATCAGGAAACACTAGCTGTGTTTCCACTGTCGGGCCAAAAGGGGGAGTGCTAGTGTGAGAGTTTCCACTCTCACTTCCGGGGCTTGACCGGCCTCGTCGGGGCTTCCTCTGGAGGGTATTCCTTCCGAATACCTTGGTCCAAAGCAGGTCAGCTCCGGCTAGAGTGGTTACGAACAGAGGCGGAGTTTATCTGAGCCAGGAGTCGGCAGTGCCAGATGATTTTGTCAGCTAACATCAGCATTAAAGACTTTTAAAATAATTTACCTCAAAACTCACTTTCATGTTTGAATGCCTTCTGTTTGTGATCCAATGTGGTTTCTGATCACCGTATAAGGTAGAAATATTTATACGCGATGCAAAAGACTATGCACGCTAACCATTACCATCGTAAACATGGTAAATATGAACGCTTGAAGAAATCAGACAAATCATAAAGGCTGTACATTGAAACGCAGTGTGTTTTGGGCTCAGTGCTACAGGCCCGGAGCTTTTAGCCCGGCACGGCCCGTTTTCCCCCGCAGCGTCGGTCTGGTTTCGCACTCAACTTGATTCTATCGAACCCTGGTGCGTTTGCTTGCATCTTACGTCATCGCAAACGTGCACGGTGCATGATAGAAAACAACGCGGGTCAATGTATTGTCTTTTTTATTAATTTGGTGCTATTATGCGCAGCTGAGTGAACAACACAGATTTACTGTGTGTGTGTGTGTGTGTCGCATAAGGTGGCTTTCTGCTGCTTGCAAACTGACTTTTTTGAGGAGACAGTGGATTTCCATTAATTTGTTGCCCTGATTCCAAGCGCTATGCACGAATACACTACTACCATTACCATCGTAAACATGGTAAATATGAACGCTTGAAGAAATCAGACAAATCATAAAGGCTATCACAATCATGTTTTTATTTTATCTGTCTGTAGCCTACGTCTCGTCTCTTTATACCAGACTATCATAAAATAAAGCAACTTTTTTGGGGGGGGGAGCTTCCTTTGGTGGCACATTTGTAGAAATTCTCATTCTTTCTAAATGTGATGTAAATATGTCCTGTAACTACCAAATAAACAGAAACAGACGCGACTGAATAAGTCTGTCCTCTTTCTTTTTTTAAATAGACCTGACGGTAAGCCACTTTATTTCTGTGTGGCTAATGTGCAATTTTGATACAAATGAATTCATTATGATCAATGTAGCCTATCCCTTTTTATTGTAAACCTGTGGTAAAACATTGATTCTTGGGTCTTAAATATTCAAGTAAACAACAAAAATGCCAGCAAACGGTTGCTTTTATCATGTTTGTTTTGCGATCACGCTAGTTTCCAGTGATTTCTTTCTGAATAATTTTCTGATAAAAGTCCATTTGTTTGGTGAAATGATGAGGTTTGTGTGACGTTGTTCCAGAGAGGCATGTTTTAGGGTGTATTCACACCTGCCTTGTTTGGTTCGATTGAATCGAACTCTAGTTCGTTTCCCCCCTTGGTGCGGACCTTTTGGGCAGGTGTGAATACAGCAATCGAACTCGGGTGCGGACCATACAACTGAACCGAGACCCAGCTGAAGAGGTGGTCTCGGTACGGTTCCAAACGAACTCTGGTACGGTTCGTTTACGGTGTGAACATGAACCAACCCAATTGCAAGAAAGCACTGCGCCTTTGAGTTAACAGGCTTCATTAGTCGGAGTTGCGTTATGGGAAAGTGATCTGTTGTAGCCTACTACGTTTGATAAAATGAGTCTTGGTTTGACCTGGAGCTTCGAAGAGACGAGCTGCCTTATTAACATTTGGGCAGATGCCCATGTAGCACAGCTGCTGGAGAGGACACATAAAAATACTGATGTGTTCAACATGTTTACTGAACGGATGAAGGAGAGGGGATTTGAGAGGCATAGCCCCTCTCTATGAATGAAAACTTTATACCTTATCCGTCTTGTGCGCAGTGTATCCACCAATACTGTTTAAGTTCTTAAATGGTCTAGTGGTAAAACTTTTGCCAAGCATGTCAGAGGTTACGGGTTCTAATCCACGCTAGTATGTTTTTTTTTTCTCTCATCAAAACTGAATATGTTCATCAGTGGTTACAGTCTATATCAAGCAGGGAAACGTTTGTGTGCATTTTATTTTGTGATTTCACCGGAATGAATAGAGAGTCTCCACAATGGCGATAGACTGAAGAGCGTGTCCGAGTGAAGACTGCGCGCGTGAGCCACAAGAGCAACTGTATGCAACTGATAGCAGTGGCAACGAGCGCTCAGCTAGAGTTCAAAACCAAAACAATTTAACGCTAGATCTCTTATTTAATAGTGAACTAAATGGATGCTCTGCTAGTTAACTGGAGATGTTTTATTTATTTGTTTCAAAAAGTGGTGGGTACAAACTGACTCATGACAAAATCGACGCCTATGTGTGTTACTATGTATTGATTGAATAAACTGTGTATTCTAAACGCACCCTTGGCTCACACAGCTAGTGAGGAGGTGGGTTAATAAGTGGAGTGAAGTAAAGTGGAGGATAAACCTCTTGCTGTCTGTCGACGTGCAATAAATATAGAAAGTTAAGTACAAACACCTGTCTGTTCTACTCATTTCAACTGACTTGTGAAAACTGCTAAAAAAAAAATCAAAATTCTTTGACATATAGCAACTTTTTTTTTAAGCAGCCCCAAGAACGCCTGAAGTTCTGTTTTGTTCTGTGGCGGCGGAGTAACGCAACTGATCTTTTTAACTGAAAGTTTTCACAAATCAGAATGACCTAGTTAACCACTCAGGGAAGGGTTAACTGACCCAAACTGATCTGTGAAAGTTTTCACAAATCAGAATGACCTTGTTAACCACTCAGGGAGGGGTTAACTGACCCAAACTGACCTCTGAAAGGTTTCACAAATCAGAATGACCTAGTTAACCACTCAGGGAAGGGTTAACTGACCCAAACTGATCTGTGAAAGTTTTCACAAATCAGAATGACCTAGTTAACCACTCAGGGAAGGGTTAACTGACCCAAACTGATCTGTGAAAGTTTTCACAAATCAGAATGACCTAGTTAACCACTCAGGGAAGGGTTAACTGACCCAAACTGATCTGTGAAAGTTTTCACAAATCAGAATGACCTAGTTAACCACTCAGGGAAGGGTTAACTGACCCAAACTGATCTGTGAAAGTTTTCACAAATCAGAATGACCTTGTTAACCACTCAGGGAGGGGTTAACTGACCCAAACTGACCTCTGAAAGGTTTCACAAATCAGAATGACCAAGTTAACCACTCAGGGAAGGGTTAACTGACCCACACTGATCTGTGAAAGTTTTCACAAATCAGAATGACCAAGTTAACCACTCAGGGAAGGGTTAACTGACCCAAACTGATCTGTGAAAGTTTTCACAAATCAGGTTCAATCTAAAATAAGTGTTTTTGTAATCCAGCAGTGTGTGTGTTTATTATAAATTGTTAATATCCATTGTTTAAACATGAAAAACGCCTATTTTCCACATTCCTGTCTACCGGACTTAGCGAACGTTTTACAGACAAGAGCTTTGCTGTGAAAAAAATCACAAATCGAGCATGTCAAGGTGACACTGGGTTCAGACTCCTAAGTGACCGACTTTTGGAGCTATACCCAATTTAAAAAAAAAAAAAAAAAAGATTTTGACCCGGAGAAACACCGTTACACAAATTCACAAATCATGAATAACGATTCAAAGACCGCAGTTTGTCTTGTCCAAACACGCATGTGCGGATTCAAACGCGCTATACTTTTCGATTAAAATTTACTTAAATTACTATGTTTATGTGAAGTGACTATAAAACGTTTAAATATTACAAGCAAATATATAATAAGATTTACTCTTTCCAACCAGTTAATTTATTACATGAATTAAATGCGTAGATATTTAAATTTTTACTTAGAAAATTCCTCATTGAATTTTAATTTTATGAAGTAAAAATTATGATGGTTAATTTAATATATATTACTATACCAAAAAGTTCGTTTTTACAGTGTACACAAACAATAAATATATAGAATAATTATAGTCACTTACATTGTACTTGAATGAGGTCATCCTCTTTTTCACCCAGATAACAGATCAAGCAACGGAGGACAACGTCTCTCATCATGTCGATGTTTTTTTTTTTTATCGAGATTCTGATGTGACAAAAGTTTGAAAATTAGCATCACCCAAAAATAATGAAAACATATTCATATGTTATGAAAGTAACTTAACGTTACCTCCAGCATGGGATCAATAGCTAGCTGTAGTGTCCGACGTTTTGAGCCATTCCTTCGCACATTTCTTGATTTTTTTCCCATCGGAGTCAGTAAAGGGCTGCGGACCTTTCCCACCATCTTTTCCGACATGAAGAATGCACTTTACGAGTGTTAATCGAGCTTGATCGCCGCTATCAGATGAAGATGCGCTCCTTACGTCCTCCTCCATGTTTACATGTGCGTAGTGATATTGGCTTGATTTTGGCTCTGACCTACTTACATTTTCGATGCTGATTGGTTGAAAATCTAGCTAAACAGTTTTATGTCTCAATACGCAGTCAATATAGTGCGCCAATAAATTACACTTTTCTCATTAACTGCAGGATAATGCGTTTGGATACCTTTTATTAACGTTGAACATATTGAGCAAAAGAAAATGTAGTGCCCCGTTTGTCGGAACGAAACTGAACGATAGCTCACGTACAGCGGCCCATTACATCACAGACAGCAATGCTGCATTCACACTAATGCACAGATCTATTTGAACATATAATATGTTTTGTCCTGTCTGTAAGACATAACTGTTTACATTAATTTTGCATCATAAAAGCATTTGGAAATGCAAGTGCATTTAACATTTTACAACAACTTACACCAAGTCATAGACAGCCGCATGCCGCGAACACTCTTTAAAATTGAATGTACAAAGAGCATGCGGAAATTTAAATTCAGACGCCTGTCAGTAGGCCTAAGTGAGTTTTGGGTATCAAATTTATTCTTCAAACTGTATAAATTATGCCTATGTAGACTGTTTGAAAGAGAAAACACTAGTTTGCACGTCGTGATGAGGTCCGGAATTGGTCCGCATATATACATGAAACAGGAAGTCCCGCCTGCAGTATGGTAGTTCCACAGGAAACACCACAGGAAAAGTGAACGGCAGCAACTTCAAGCAAGAGATAGGCCTAAATCTGAAAAATCCTTGTTTTCAAGGTAGGTTCGGTCAACTTAGTGAAGTTTATGTTAAATTATGCTTTACTAATTTTAGCTGTTTTAGCGTTATTGTCTTAAACTAGCCTACTAAAACCTGTTGTGGGGGAGGGAGTGAATCTCCACTAGCTAGCGTTAGCTAAACATTGGCCATAGTTAGCCTACTTTTGAAAACAACTTTCGCACAGCACCGAAGATTAACAAGTAACATCATTCCGCTACATGTTTTGTAAATTTGCTGGGGTTTTATTTTGGCCGTCGTTGGTTGCCCAATGATCTGGCCGTGATTGCACTTCAAAAATCCTACATTCCAAGGCCACTATGGCTTGGTTCTCTGTATGGCAATACTTTAAACTGACTAATGCCGTGTTTTTTGTGGTCTGCCACTGCCTTTGTCATAAAGAAAACTAAAATATGATAACAACAATAACATAACAGAATGTTTGCAAACCTTTGCTTGCAACTGTTTTATGCCAGTGACCCACTAACATCACAAAACATAATGTTGGTCATAAAAATAAAAACTGTATAGGTAAAACTCAAGGCTAAAATAAACACTAGTCATGCAGCACTATTTAATGTTCTAACAATCAACCTTAAAGTAAACATGTGGGCAACGAGAACCACCTGTCAGTCACATGTTCCCATACAAGGGGTGATTTTAGTTGTTTAACAGATCAAGATGTACTGTAAATACCAGGAATTGAAAGCTGGCATTCTGATCTTTAGTCTCACATTCGTATTTTTATCTTAAACCCAAATGTCTTCAATGTACAACAAAAAGAAAGAAATTTGCCTTGCTGTTCCCATAACTTTGGAGATGACTGATTGTGATCTTAATTTGTGTTTATTGATTTCAGTGTACCAGAAAAAAGTCCTAAACATACTCGCTGACATAAGAACTTGCTTAAAGCAAAGCCAACCTGCCAGTTCACCAGTAAACATCGAAAATATGTTGACTATGGAGGACTTTGACCGTGAAGAGGAATGTCTCCATGATGCGGAGGCCTAGGATGCTTTGGTAGTTGTAAGTAAAAAATAGCTTTATACAATACAATGCACTCACTCATTGTGAGTTTATTTTGGGGAGGGCCAGTCAACCTTACTGACTAATGAAGTTATTCTAACAGATGCTGCAAATATCAGGAGGAGGAGCTTCTCACTGTCTCCAGTTATATTAATACCTCCATGGCGTAAACCCCCCTGACTGACATGACTGTGTGTATACAGAATATTATTTGTGTATGTGTTTGTGGCCACAGAACATACTTTCTCCTATTGATTTCTAAATGTAAATTATTTTCCTTTAGACTCTTCTCTGATGTCGTAATGGCATCTTTTAATATGAAGGGGAGGGGGCAAAACGGCAAGAGGCCTTTCGGAAACACAAAAATATACAGAGTACTACAAGGTAAGGCCAGATAAAAAAAGAATGAGGGACTTGATGTATGACTGCAGAGTGCCTTTGTATGATAGTAATTATGTGGATAGTAAAAACTGCTACGGAGGACTCCATTAGAACTTTCACCTCAGAACACCTTAAACACGCACCACAAGTGGAGGGTTCACTACTCCACGTCACTGATCATGTACACATGCATATATATATATATATATATATTAAGACAAGAGTTCAGATGCAAAAGCCTCTAAGTGCCATTTGAAATTTTCTTGTAGAATGATAATTTTTATCAAGCTTGTATATTTAGTCAGTCAGCAGTCAGTTACTCAGTCACTCATCATTTGCGTCTTGTTTAGCACTTGTGTGATAGTTGTGTTTAACTGAAATTGTACAGATCATACAGTGATTTACAAAAAATAAAAAAATAAAAATGAGTGGGGATTGAATTGATTTCTTAAACCTCTGTGCACAACTGTATGCCTATCCCTTTCCAGAGGGTGGAGGGCCTGTTTTCTGTACCAGTTAACTTTTCTGTAGCATTTGGCTCAGAGGCAGGTTTGAACTGGAAATGGATGGATTAGGCTACATTGGAATGTGTTTCCAGTTATGTGGTGGAAAGGAAAGCAATCAAATGAAGCTACAGAAAAATTAACTGGAACAGTTAAAATGAGACAAAGGTTATGAAAAGCACTGTCTGCACCTCCTGAGGTCCTCTGGACGTTAATACAGGACGTTTGTTGGACGACTAAATAATCTGCACAGTCTGCACCTTTAAGGTATCAAAATGTGACGTCCACAATGACCACATTTGGGGTATAATTAGCCCTTATACAGAAATTCTATGGACGTTAATACAGGACGTTTGTTGGACGACTAAATCAGACGTCGTTTGGCGTCACAGTCTGCACCTTTAAGGTATCAAAATGGGATGTCCACAATGACCACATTTGGAGTACAATTAGCCCTTACACAGAGGTCCTCTGGTCGTTAGTACAGGACGATCATTAGACGACAAAAAAATACATCGTCTGGCGTTACAGTCTGCACCCATAGGGGACCAAAATGAGACGTCCACAACGACCATATCTGGAGTACATTTAGCCCTTAAACAGAAGTCCTGTGGAAGTCCATACAGGAAGTTCGGTAGACGTCGGAAAAATAAGTTGATTGGCGTCACAATCTGCACCCTCCTGATACCGACATAGGACGGACAAGCACACCGTTGAAACTATGCAGAGACTATTTATATAGAGACATGCCACTTCCTCAATCCTTAATACAACTATATAGCGAAAACCCGTAACGTCAAAGATGGCGGTTGTATGCAGATGCCCCGTCCCTCCCGCTGGAAAACCTATCGTCTGCTTTTAACTGTCAAGCCGGAAAACATTTAAGCCTATCGCCTGGTTCCACCGACGCATGCGCACAGTTGAGGTTTGCGACAGCGGAAAATATGTTACTGTTTGAAAAGGCGGCAGATTTGATATGTGTTAGTTGTGTAAATATCAGACATCCCAAGTCTCCCGGAAGTTCCGGGAGTCTCCCGCAGATTGATAGCGGCTCCCTGATGACCGCAAATTAGTTCAAATCTCCCGGAATCTAGAGCGAGCGAGCAGTAGCGCGCGCACGACAGAGAGCGAGAGAACCATTGCGCATGCGCAGTAAAAGTATAACCTGTGGGGGAAAAGGCGTTTTAAACCTTATTTTGGGGCAAAGTCATCAAACTTTTTCAGCGATTTTTATCATATTTTATTAGTGTTTGTATACATGCAGTTTTTATGTCCCGGTGACCAGTGAAAGTGCAGTTCTGAGTCTCTGCCCATTCATTTAGATAGGAACCTGGTCTTGTTAGTCCGAAATAGCTGCCCGGAGGCGTTGTCAAGATGGCGGCCGAGTGGCATGACTTGCCTAAAAGGACTTTGAACTACGTCATCTGGAGGTAACTTTGCGCAGTGAGAAACTAAAATTTTTTTATCCTATACTTCTGTGAACATTTGTAACATAGCCTAAATATTACAAATATTGTGCAGCTAAAAAGACTGAAGTTGTTTTATACATATAAATTAAATTTATAAGATTTTCAGATTTTCAAATCCTTTTTGTCAAAGGGTTAGAAATTGTAAAAAGTAATGGTTACACTTTATTTCGATAGTCCACTTTAGACAGTTTACTAACTACAGTATAAGTAACTTTTCAACTACATGTCAACTAACTCTCATTAGAGTATTAGTAGACTGTCAGTAGACTGTTAGGTTGTGGTAAGGTTTTAGGGTTTGGGTTAGTAGAATAAGTTTACGTTTAGTTGCCAAGTTACTTTTAGTCAGTAGAATGTCTGTTGGGGTACCAACAAAATAAAGTGTTAGCAAATATTAAGCAGACAGTTTACTAATCCTCTAATGAGAGTTAGTTGACATGTAGCTGCAAAGTTACTTATAGTTAGTAGAATGTCTAAAGTGGACTATCGAAATAAAGTGTTACCAAAGTAATTAATTATTGGGTTCTCATGTACTATAGGATAACAATTCATCCTTTCATAATATAAGGAATGCATAATAGACCATCCCGTAGGCTACTTACTAATAATGGATTGGTCTGAATAAATAATTATTTAAACAATCTTCAAAATCACTAATTGTCTCAACCTGGTTTTGTTGAATCATTTAATTTTAAGGCACAATTGCAATGTACTGTATAATACAGCCAGGCTTTACAAGGATATGTGTGCTTTCCCTCACTGTGTCCTCCATCTACAATATTTTACGTAGAGGGTGTAATCAAAAGGAAGGACCTATTTGCATCATTTTGAAACGAACACCAATGAAAACCAAAAACAAACCAAATTCAAATAACCAGAATGTGGGAATCTGAAACG
Organism: Tiaroga cobitis; assembly: GCA_030578255.1. Taxonomy (NCBI): domain Eukaryota; kingdom Metazoa; phylum Chordata; class Actinopteri; order Cypriniformes; family Leuciscidae; genus Tiaroga; species Tiaroga cobitis. Next base: position 28,276,286 of record CM060599.1, read on the forward strand.
ATAAACAATCTGTAAGGATGAAAACTCTTTAGTATTTCGGTTTTTAATGTGTAGTGTTTATATATAAAAAAAAAAACAACGGTAACACTTTACTTGAAGGGGTGTGCATAAGACTGACATGACACTTTCATAAACATGACATGACACATGTCATGAATATGAAGGAGGGTTTATGCATGTTTCTAACAACTGTCATTAAGTGTCATTCGCTCAATTATGACATTTTGAATGCAAATATGACATTGTTTGAGATGTCTTTGTTATGACAACTTGACATAAACCAATACATCATAACCTGTCAGTGTCTTGGTAATGACAACTTGACATTACCAAGACAACATAAATTGTCATAAATATGTCATAAACATGACATAGCAGATTAATTATCAAACTTAAGAAACCACTTAGCTTGGGTTAACATTACATTAAACTGTCATGTGGTTGGTTTTGACATTGGCTGTCATGAGGCCATTATAACTGTCATGAATATCTTTCTTGACCTCAACTACAGTGGTACAAATTGAATTTGCCATTGAAATGTTATAAGCCATAAACAATGCCAATAGCCAATGTCAAAACCAACCACCTGACAGTTTAATGTAATGTTAACCCATAGAGCTAAGTGGTTTCTTAAGTTTGATGATTAATCTGCTATTGCATGTTTATGACATATTTATGACAGGTTGTGTTGTCTTAGTAATGTCAAGTTGTCATGACAAATACACTGACAGGTTATGATGTATTGGTTTATGTCAAGTTGTCATAACAAAGACATCTCAAACAATGTCATATTTGCATTCATGAATGCAAATGACACTTAATGCGAATGACACTAAATGACAGTTGTCATAAACATGCATGAAACCTCCTTCATATTCATGTGTCATGTCATGATTCTGAAGGTGTCATGCCAGTCTTATGCACACCCCTTCAAGTAAAGTTGTTACCAGAAAACAATGCAATAATTTGAAACAACAAACACTATATATATATATATATATGTGTGTGTATGTATGTATATATAAACTCCAGAAATTATACAGACCTAATATTATGAACACTAAGATCTACATACCAAGCTTTAGCTGGAATGGCCTCTATGCCAACTTGCACAGTCAGGAATTGACTAACAATAGGTGTTCGGTAGTCTTTAATCTTGGTCTAGTATAAAGGTACGGGTGACAGCAGTCAGTCAACAACCAGAATCAGCTTCCGCTTCTCCTTTGTGGAACTACTGAGGATCAGACAGCGCAACCATGATGGGCAAGGTAAACTTCATTCCAGCACCCATTACATACAGTTTCACTCAAACTACTTTGATACAAGTTATATAAAGTAAAAATTCATTACAGATTAACTTTCTTTTCAGGTCATCTTCTACGAGGACAGGAACTTCCAGGGTCGCTCTTATGAGTGTATGGGCGACAGTGGTGACTTCTCCTCCTACATGAACCGCTGTCACTCTTGCAGAGTGGAGAGCGGGTGCTGGATGATGTATGATCATCCCAACTACATGGGAAATCAGTATTTCTTTAGAAGGGGCGAGTACGCTGATTACATGTCTATGTTTGGAATGAGCAACTGCATCAGATCCTGCCGTATGATCCCCATGGTGAGCTCCATGATTTGTATTGATTTGTAATACACCCAAAGCCACATCCTATCATTTTATAATATTTCTTAATTAAATATTTCTTAATTTATATTTATCTAGAATCATGAAGCAAAAACATGTAGGACATGAATTTGCAGGACATAGAGGAAAATTCTAAAATCCATCAACTCAAAGCAACTTTCAAAATGAAGGCAGAACTACACAGTTCTTGTTATTTGTTTACATTAGATGTTTCTACTATAGCTAAACTTGAAAATAATGGACTTCTCTTCCACTACAGCACAGGGGCTCCTACAGAATGAGGATCTACGAGAGGGATAACTTCATGGGGCAGATGTACGAGATGATGGATGACTGTGACAACATCATGGACTGTTACCGCATGTCTCAGTGCCAGTCCTGTCATGTGATGGACGGCCACTGGCTCATGTATGAGCAGCCCCACTACAGAGGCAAGATGTCCTACTTCAGGCCTGGAGAGTACAGGAGCTTCAGCAATATGGGTGGCATGAGATTCATGAGCATGAGGCGTATCATGGATTCTTTTTACTAGGGTTTATATTAATAAAATATTTTCTGTATGTTGCCAGTTAACAAAATAAATACATTGACACTGAACCACGTTTTAGATTGGCTTTATTGTTCTATATTAATTCAGTCAATAGTTTAAATTTCCTTTAAGATCTTCAATGCTTTAAACTGAATGATTAAACGAATAACAGGTGATCATTTAGTATCACTCCACCTCAAATACTAGATTACACTATTCAAGTGTAGAAACTCAAAATGAATAGTTAACAAAACAATATCTTTACAGAAATACCAGTAAAGCCTTATAAAGTGTCAATTTCTTGAATTACAGATTATTACAAATGTTAGGGCACACTTTCGGGGTGAAACAATACACTTTGAAACAGACAAACACGGTAGTGGCACCCTACACAAACACAAAACCACATGTCAGCATTTTCATCATGTGCATTCAAGCTCCATTTCACGAAAATCTAATATAACATACACATGATAATGCACCTCATCCACATTTGTTTAGCACATACACACTACATTAACAACTTACCGAACTCTTTTATAAAGACTTCGTAATGCTGGTCACGTGCATCGATCAAATATATCCGGTCATCTCGAACTCTAACCACAAAATACACATTATACATACACAGGATAAAACGAACACAGCCTATTACACCAGATTAAATGATGATTATTATCTTTACTCACATAGAACATCGATTAAATCAAGGATGATAATCACTTGACACACGACTGAACTCGTCTCTCATGCACTGCTTTAGCCGTCTTTCTCTGTATCGCGCTATTATCACGTCATCAACAGGGACCGCTTTTCTTAAAGGGGAAGTACTCGCTTTCTTTCTTATAAGTTCAAATACCACCCGGCTACATTCTCCCCTGCTGACATGTCAACGCCCTCGGTGACAGCGTAAGAGTTCCTCAGCTCTTTAACTGCTTCTCGGAAGAATACGGTACCCAGATTAGCTATCATTTGAGAAACAGCATTATGATTTAGGGCTGATCTAGGCTCATGGTGTGGATTTGAATGTTGACCCACATTAGATCTGGTACTCCTTCGAAGTGTGGGCAAACTAGAAACCCCATCTTCCTCCTGAAACCCTCCCCCAAGTTCTATTCCAGCCGGAACCTCGGGATCACAAGGAGACACCTCTGGAGCTTCCATCTCGTTTTCAGCTTCAGTTTCAGTCCTTACACGACTTTCAACCACACTCGGGCCAGTACATTCCACGAGCACTACACCCTCCTCTAAACACTCATCATCCACATCCCCTGTTGAAGCCTCATCCACTTCCACATTAGGCTCAACATTCCCCTTGCGGGCCACTGGAGTAGAGACATGCACACAAGGTCTGAGATCCACCCGATTCACTCTTTTGATGGGCCCTCCCTCCACAGGCTCCACCGTATGAGTGGTCCCTTGAATCTCTATCACCCGGTATTGGGTCGAATGCCAAGCGTCCTGGATTTTATTCCTTCCCAGTGGTCGATTCCTCAGGTATACGATCTGGCCAACCTCAATGGATGGACAAAACACTTTATCCTGAGAATGCTCAATTCGCTCTGCTGCTTTTTTCTCAGCATAGACCCTGGCACGTTCATGAGCCTCCTTCAGCCGTCTCTGATGCACCACTAACCAGTCATGAGTCGGTTTAGCCCCCGATTCTCGTCCCAACAGTGCATCCACAGGCAAATGAGGGTCCACGCCAAACAACAGATAGAAAGGAGAATACCCTGTTGTAGAATGCGGGGTAACGTTGTACGCATAGACCAGCTCAGCAAGATGTTCAGGCCACCGTCTTTTGGTCTCGGGAGGAAGTGTTCGTAGCAGCTCATGTAGAGTGCGATTAAAACGCTCGCACTGGGCGTTTCCGGTCGGATGATAGGGAGTGGTACGGCTTTTCTTAACCCCATACAGCTTGCACAATTCTGCGATTACCTCACTTTCAAAATTGCGCCCCTGGTCTGCATGTAGCCGTTCTGGGACTCCGAATTTCATGAACCACTCCCTCAAGAGAACTTTAGCTGTGGTGTCAGCTTTCTGGTCCCGCGTTACGAAAGCTTGCGTGAACTTCGTGAACACATCAGTGACAACTAAGACGTTCTCCCTTCCATCAGTGGCTGGCTCCAGTAAAGTGAAATCTACGGCCACCACCTCTAAAGGTCGGCTAGCAAGGAATGATTTCATGGGCGGGTGTACTTTAGGCTGAGGCATTTTAGTGAGAACACAGCGCTGACAGTTCTTTATCCACTGCTCAACATCCCCATACATTCCCACCCAGTAACATCTTGGCCTCAGCAGTTGCAGTGTCCTTTCAATTCCCTGATGCCCCATACCAGCATGCACGGTCTCAAGCACCTGGGTTTTCAAGCAAGTGGGGACTAACAGTTGGAAGCACTCTCCATGACGCACATCCTCCACAACACGGTACAACAATCCCTCCTTTTCCCTTAGTCGGCTCCACTGCTTCAGCAATGATCGAACGGATTTTGATAGGGTTTTAACTTCCAAGCCTGCAGGTTTACGTTTCTGGTCCCAAAAGATCCTGAACTCCTTCAGCACTGGATCTTGAGTCTGAAACGTGGCCAACTGCTCTTTAGAATAACCAGGCCAAATAGCAGTACTCCCCTTTTCCTCAGTGCTCGCCAGCACACGCGTTTCCACGGCGCGCATTTGACGGACCTCGCACCTCTCTATTCCAGCTTGAATCAATTCAACATTCAGAGCAGTCCCACGTTGTGCCAGGCTACAAATAGTCACACAGTCATCATACTCTGCATCTTCCTTATCTACCACGGGCTCCCCTGCCAAGGGCTGCCTAGACAATGCATCCGCGGCTTGATTACACCGACCAGGTCGGTATTGGACATCAAAGTCAAATGCCGCTAACTGTGCCACCCATCTCTGTTCCAGGGCTCCTAATTTGGCAGTGTTTAGGTGACATAGTGGATTATTATCCGTGATTACGGTAAATTTGGAACCCAGCAAGTAGCCCCTGAATTTATCCGTTACTGCCCACTTGAGACTCAGCAGCTCCAACTTCATGCTGCTATAATTTTTGTCATTCCTTTCAGCATTCCGCAATCTTCGGCTCGCATAAGAGATCACTCTTTTCTTTCCCTCTTGCTGCTGTAGAAGAACGGCTCCTAAGCCCTGATTGCTTGCGTCAGTCTCAAGGATAAATGGGGCAGAGAAATCAGCAAATCCGAGCACGGGCGCACTAGTTAGTTTCTCCTTCAAAACATCAAAGGATGCCTGACACTCAGGACTCCAACCATTGATAACCTTTTGATTAACTTTTGCCGGAGGTCCCTCGTTCAGACACTGGTTGACTAAATCATGCAGCGGCCCTGCGATTTTTGAGAAGCCCGGGACAAATCTCCTATAGTACCCGCAGAAACCGAGGAATGACCTCAGAGCTTTCAGAGTAGTGGGTACCGCCCACTGCTTCACAGCAGAGATCTTGTTAGGGTCAGTGGCTATACCCTCAGCAGATATCTGATGTCCCAAAAACGTCACTGTAGACTGTAGGAAGTGACATTTCCCTACTTTGACTTTAAGTCCGGTCTCCTGCAGCCTTAACAACACAGTCCGCAACCTCTCCAAATGCTCGGGAAACGTTTTTGAGAACACCAAGATGTCGTCCAAATATACGAGCATAATCTGAAAAATGGGATCACTCATGGTGGTTTGCATTAATCTTTGGAAAGTGGCGGGGCCATTGCACACCCCCATCGGCATTCTCAGATGTTCGTACAGCCCAAATGGTGTGGTAAAGGCTGTCTTAGGCCGATCCTTTTCTGCAACAGCTACCTGGTGATAACCACTGGCCAGGTCGATGCTTGAGAAAAACTGGGCACCTCGTAACACATCGAAACTCTCATCCACTCGTGGCAGTGGAAAAGCGTCCCGTTTGGTTTTCAGATTTAGCTTGCGGTAGTCCACGCACAACCTAATACTGCCGTCGGTTTTTCTCACCAGCACCACTGGAGATGCATAGGCGCTTGAACTCTCCTGGATAACACCCTTTCTTAACAGCTGTGCTATGTGTTCCCTGACCTCTTTGTACTGGTTTGGCGGAACTCGGCGATATGGCAGGTTAATCGGTACATCATCCACCAGGTTAATCTCATGTTGTACTCTGTCTGTAAATCCGAGCTCCTCATCCCCTATGGCAAACACATCGGCATATTCGGCGAGTAATGCTTTCAACTCGGCTTGCTGCTCCACCGTACCTCCAATGTCCAGCTGGGATATCACTTTAGACCTCTGCTCTTGTCTTGATGGTGATTTAGCCCCCATAGAGATCTCTTCTGCATTCGCAGAAATCCGTTGGAATGTTACCTCGTGTCCTGGGTCATTATCCACCAACTTTACTTTCGACAAAACTCCAATGCGAGTCCTAGGGTGCAACCACACATCTTCATCAGACAGGTTAATAACTTGGACTGAGCCCTCGTGATGGTGTGAGCTTAACACAGCCGGCATAACCAGCACACCTCCTGGCAACGCTAAATGTGCTGGCTCTAACAGCCACTCACTTTCACCTTTCGCATTCACCGACCACCCTTTTACCGTCACTGTCGATATAGAGCCCGCTGGCACATGCACCACACTTTTCCCTGCTACCCGGGCCAGCCGACTCTTAGGAACATCACAGGTCTGTGCTTGCTGGAACACGTTCCTCCAATCAGTCTCTAGCCCCCCTTCCAATGGAGCCTCGAATTCAGACTGCACTATCTGCCGGCACTGACTAATGATGTTCATCCCCACAATACAGGAAACCGCTTTTGAGGAGAGCGGAGGATCCTTTACTACTAAGAAACCGCAATTTGGAATTTTCCTGCCCATCGTCTCTACCTCTAACTCGAGATATCCTAAGTACGGGATGTCCAGCCCGTTTGCGGCAGTAAGCTTGAGCCATCCAGCAGTCGAAAGCATGTCTTCATCATCACCCCCCAAATGCTGTCGAAAGAAACTTTCAGATATCGTACTCACTTGGCTGCCTGTGTCCAGGAGACAGGATACTTCTACGCCCAGAACCTTAATATCTACTTGAGGACATGTCCCCACTGCCCGCTTCAACAGTTCTTCTTGACTTGAGTCTACAGGATGGCCCCGGATTGCTTGACTCACAGCAACCCGGGCGTCACATTTCCCGACTCAATGGAACGGGATGCAGGTTTCTTAGAGTTTTGTTTCTGGGGACAATTTCTCGCAATATGTCCGGCTTGTTGACATTTCAGGCATATGGGCTTACCATCCTCAGTGAATCGTAACTGGGTTCGTGTGTTATGCCGCAGGCCCCCAGCCCCCTGTTGTTGTGTCATCAAACTATTAACGGCCTGTGTAAGCTCAAGGATCTGCCTGCCCTGTTCAGTGACTACATCCATTACTTTGGATAAAGTGACTGGGTTGTGGCCCATGGCTTTCACTTCTGCACAGTGTGCACTCTCACCGTAGGAGCCATAAGTACCACTTCGACTTTTAGTGGTCCGAACCCTCCCAGACTGCTCCTCCCAGCCCCATAGATAAGCTTCCTCCCTCACTTCCACCATAGAAGACCCAGGCTTGTCTCTTACATACCGTCGAAGTTCCCGCCTGAGTGCGGGGTCTCGGATGCCCTCTACAAACTGGTCTCTTAACATCGTCTTTTCATCTCCCACAGACTCTGGTGCACGCTTCGTAATCTGACTGAGAGTTTGGGCAAGTGCATGAGAGAAATCACGAACATCCTCCCCCTCTTTCTGCTTACGACTATAAAAGTCCTGGAGGAGCTGGGCACTGCTACGCCTATCATTGAAAGCCTCTCTAAGGTAAGTAAGCATATCAGTGGCTGCATCCGTGTCTACATCGCATCGCAGTCGAACCTCTTCTAATGCAGCACCTCGCAGCAACGACATAACAAAATCACACTCATCATTTGGTGTCAAGTTTCTGGCTCTTAAAGCACGCCCAACCTCATCTACAAACTCATCTACTGTTCTCCCATCTTTTTCAATGTCCCCTGTGAATGGGCTGATGTGACGTTCTCGAGGCACATACACATAAGTCTTATTAAGCCCACCCTTCAAAGACTCAAGTGTGGCCATTGCTTCATCATGCTTTTGACTCAGTTCTCTTAACCTTAGGCGAATGTCGTCCTCTTCCCCATCTGAATGGTCAGACATGTTGAAAGTCAAAGTCTTGAGCGTGGTAACTAGAAGGGACCGTCCGTGCCTACTTCAGAAATCCAAGGGAAACGCACGTCACCACTCCGTCTGCTCCGTCACGACCTGGCCAAATCCCACGACCCGTCACTATTCTGCGTCGAACACTCCGTCCGGTGATCACTGGCTCCTCCTATGCAAGACGCTTCTCTTCACCACTACCGTGTTTGCTCACCCGTGTGCCACTAACACTAAACTGACACTGGCAAATCGATTTATAAAACGACCCCACTCCTGGTACCAAATTTTGTTGCCAGTTAACAAAATAAATACATTGACACTGAACCACGTTTTAGATTGGCTTTATTGTTCTATATTAATTCAGTCAATAGTTTAAATTTCCTTTAAGATCTTCAATGCTTTAAACTGAATGATTAAACGAATAACAGGTGATCATTTAGTATCACTCCACCTCAAATACTAGATTACACTATTCAAGTGTAGAAACTCAAAATGAATAGTTAACAAAACAATATCTTTACAGAAATACCAGTAAAGCCTTATAAAGTGTCAATTTCTTGAATTACAGATTATTACAAATGTTAGGGCACACTTTCGGGGTGAAACAATACACTTTGAAACAGACAAACACGGTAGTGGCACCCTACACAAACACAAAACCACATGTCAGCATTTTCATCATGTGCATTCAAGCTCCATTTCACGAAAATCTAATATAACATACACATGATAATGCACCTCATCCACATTTGTTTAGCACATACACACTACATTAACAACTTACCGAACTCTTTTATAAAGACTTCGTAATGCTGGTCACGTGCATCGATCAAATATATCCGGTCATCTCGAACTCTAACCACAAAATACACATTATACATACACAGGATAAAACGAACACAGCCTATTACACCAGATTAAATGATGATTATTATCTTTACTCACATAGAACATCGATTAAATCAAGGATGATAATCACTTGACACACGACTGAACTCGTCTCTCATGCACTGCTTTAGCCGTCTTTCTCTGTATCGCGCTATTATCACGTCATCAACAGGGACCGCTTTTCTTAAAGGGGAAGTACTCGCTTTCTTTCTTATAAGTTCAAATACCACCCGGCTACATGTACAACACTACACAATCTGTCTTGAAATTCATTGATGTCAATAATATTTGCATTAGTAGCTCACAAACAACATCTCATAAATTAAACAGATCTATAAAGAATTTACTGAATTCTATTATACTATAGTAAGATAGCAATCTAATAGGCTGTAAATATGAGGGATGCAGGCTTTCAAAAGACAAGGTCCGGTCAAACATAAAACCCTGTTCATAACTGTGAAACTACAGACTGCATGAAAATAGCTTGTTTCTCATTACTGGTGAAATTACAAATGCTTATGTTTTATTAGAATTAATCAGAAATAAAGTACTCAAAATGCAGTCCTAAAATGTCTATATGGAAAAACTAAATTGATAGTTCACACCAAAATCATTTACTCATCCTCATGTTATTCCAAATGTTTATGACTTTCTTCTGTGGAACACAAAAGATTATATTTAGAAAAAAAATCCCAGGATGTGTTTTCCATTAAATAGAGTCCAATGGGTTTCAATTATTTGATATGCTACTCAACATAGGACGAACAGACAGGCCACAGGCACCATCTGGACACAGGTACCGTCTGCCCCGATTAGTAGGGGGCATCATAAAACATCCCTGCTGAAACCATACATTAAATTTTAAAATATCCCGCTCACTTTATGACTTAAAATAATCTAAAATCTGAAGAATATTAAGTGTCTATTTTCTATTGTCTAACTTCTATTTTATTAATTGCATTAGTATTAAGAGATCCTTAAAACGTTTACAAATACATTAAGTCTATTTCCAAAGTTAAACATTTTCAACACTATAAAACCACCATAATGCTGTTAATATGAAATGCATACAAATACTAGGTTAGCTTGTTAAAATACATCAGTTAGGATTAGGGGTGGGGTTATGGGATAGAATATACAGTTTGTACAGTATAAAATCATTATTTTCATCATTATTTCAAATGGAAAGTACCCATAAAACAAGGAAACCCAAAATTCGATTAGCAGTTCTGGTAGGAAATGACCAACCCGATCTCACGGCAATTCGTATGAATTTTACCAGGTGACTAATTCGTATAAATTCATACGACCTCACTCGTACGAATTCGTACGATTTTTGCTAAAGCGTACATATTTACAAGTTACCCAATTCGCATGAATTTGTACGATTGACCTACCACTGACGCCGCCCCTAAACCTACCCATCACTGGGGTTTAGACAAATCATACGAATTCATTTGAGTGAGGTCATACAAATTTGTACGAATTAGCCACCTTTTACTCACTTGTATGATTTTTTATGTTTTGCTCGTGAGATAGTCTTGAAATGGCTGCCCACTGCTCCGGGTGTGTATGTCCACAATTTGCAGTGTGTGTGTTCATTACTCACTACTCCTAATGTGTTTCCAGCAACTTGAATGGGTTAAATGCAGAGGACATATTCCAAATATAGGTTACCATACTTATTGGCCTTCACATGTCACTTTCATAAAGTGTTACTCAATTTATTATTGATTCAGTTTATGTAGAGATCTATGTTTTGGATGAGTAAATTGGTGGGGCCCACCTATCCTTACAAATGAGCCACGGCTGGGTCCAAGTATGTAGATAAAAAAAGGTATCTACATTTAAAGGTACATAATTCTGGGCTCTCTATCTACATCTGAAACTAAAAAGTTGCTTGTGAGGTATACCAGTGGTTACTTGTGATAATATATCAGAGCAGCAAGAGTCACTAATATTAAGAAGTCCCACATGACATACATTTGGAAAGAAAAGGGAAAAAAATCTGTTCTTAAATCAATTACATTCAATTCATATTTATTTGTATAGCGCTTTTCACAATACACATCGTTTCAAAGCAGCTTTGCAGAAAATTCATGAGTCCACATTACAACTTAGAGTGATCTGTTATCAGAGGTAACTGTCTAAGTTATGTATTTCAGAAATGTACATATACAAATCACAGTTAGCTAAAAATCTATTAATTTAAACAATGTAACATTTTAAAACAGAAACAATGAGATCATTGAAGTTATGAATACTTTTTTGTTAACAAATGATTATGACAGAAAATTGTAGAAAAAATTGTAGAAAACAGAAACCCTGTGAAGTCCACTTCACAATCCACTTACAGTCGAATGGAACGCACCTTTAATCTAATAAATGTGTACTGCTTTGGTTAATTTAGCCAAATAATTAACTTAGCTTTTGGCTTCTTTAGTTAATTATTTTTAAGTGCATCATTGTGTCATTGAGGGGCACATCATTACTAACTCATGATTAACTACCCATTCACTAACATCAGCTCATGGCTTGTTAATACATGGCTGTGTCATGACTTTACTTGTGGGTGCACATCATACTTAACTCATTAACTAACCATACACTAACATCAACTCATGTCCTGTTAATGCATTATTTAGTCATGACTTTACTTAAGGTGGCACATCCTAATTAATTCACTGTTCACTACTTTCTACATTCAGCTCATGATTTATTATAAACTTACTATCAAATACACATACTAGTATTCCAGTCTGTTCTCACGTAAATGCGTCTCTATAGCACTGTAAAGTATTTGGTCAGGTTTTGGGGAATATGTATTCAATAATTAATCATTAATAATTAATAATTATTCATACGGGTTTGAACCAGATACTTATACATATTAAATCGCCCGAAGAGGGGGATAATATGTTACCTGCATCTGTATTCGTATATGTACCTTGACAATTAACCACAAAGGATTATAATCAACTGCATATGTACACATATTTTACAGACAGGTTAAAATTAGCTCAATTGTACTATCAATACTCAATCATAAGAATTATAATTAAATATTAATATATCATGTCTATCATATATCAACTCTAAGGATACCCCTGATGGAATTAATTCTGTATCGGATGATCTTTTTGTCCAGCAAGCTGATCACGCGATATTTATCAACTCGTACAGAATTATCCTACTTTATAGACTTTCAAGAGAAGCTATCCTCTGGCCACGAGGATTAACTTTCCTGTTCTATAAACAAAATACTATTTAAAGTATCTTTAATTTGTAAAGCTCGTAGCTTTTGATCGAGGCATTAAAGGGACTTGGATATGAGCAAGAGACAGAATCAATAGAATGAATATAATGAATTTAATAAAAGAGTACACTACGTTTACGGTTACTAACGTTACAGGAATAAAATGTATATACAGACAATAACAAAACGACAATGAACAAAACACTAAAAGGATCTGAGAGTGAAAGAAACAGAGAGAGAGAGAGAGAGAGAGAGAGAGAGAGAGAGAGAGAGATCGAGAGAAAGAGAGAGAGAGAGAGATTGATTGAAACCACCTTTATTTACAGCATACAGATAAAACCAGTCTGTTACCACTAGCAAACTTCGTTACAAAATCTCAATTACGGGGAAAAAATGAAAAAAAAATAAAATAAAAAAAAACAAGCAAAAGACACAAAACAGAAACAACAACAAACGGACTTAAAAAGTCAGCAGTAAATCATCATTTTCATCAACTCTACATAACACTTCATTTATAGCCCAAGTATTCACAAACATTGGTAAGCACCCAACCAAAGCATAGTATGCATACTCTATCCTGAGCCTTGATGCAACCAAGCCCTTGAACATCAGCAAAGGATCTAAAGTATCTTTACCAAGCATCTTATTTTTTCTCGTTTTCCAAATAGTGAGTTTGGCAGTTCCAAACACAAAATTTAGTAAAACCAAAACATGTTTACGACTGGTGACATACTTTGGCCCAAAAATAAACAATTGAGGAGATAAATCCTCACCTAAAGCTGATACCCATTGAGATAAAAAATCGAACAAATTACCCAACCGTTCACATTGCACAAAAAGATGAAAAATACTTTCATTTTCATAACAAAATAAACAATCCACCTCTACATTTGGATTGAGGTGCACCACATGTCTGTTCGTAGCTATTGCACTGTGTACTATCCTCCATTGTAAATCACCAGTCCGTTTATCAATGGGGCGTTTGTACAGTGACCGCCAGCTACCCCTGGGGGAGAGGTCACCTCCAAAAAAATCTGTCCATTTAGATGACTTCACTCCGGACAGAAGACGTATATTGGTCACTTTCACACAAGTCACATACAGAGCCTTTTTCCCAGCAGACTCAAAAGTATCCAGCTGAGGAGTTTTAAAAGACAATATAAGATTTTCCTCCTCATGCCATCCCCGTACATCAGCAGCTATCTTCAAGGAAGGAAAATCATAGTCACGTCCAGCCATCCACTCTTTAACATGGTTGGAGTTATTAACAAAAAACGATCTGATCATGATTCAGCTCTCCAAGCACCTCATCAGTCATTTGTTTCAAAAATCGAGCAGATTTTATCCCAGTTCTCTGACTCAGGGTCTCCAAACTAACGCTTAGAATATGTCCAAGTTTTACACATCCAGCAGCTATCAGTCGTGATGACACGTTGACAGAGCACAAGTGCCTTGAAGGTAAAAAAGGATTCTGAAACAATGGCTCCTCCATCAGCCACAAACCTGGATGTATTCCAGCAGGTCTTGAGACAGAGAAAACTTTCCAGGCTTCCATCACAGATCTGTAGAATGGAGTCAACTCTGTTGAAGTTTTTTCATTCAGATTCAATAAAAAAAGATGTTTATCAAGTCCCATGTTGCCTGCTTTCCTCAAAAGTGCAACTGCAGTGTTGGACCAAGCAATATCGCCGTAATACAGCAGTCTCTGAGCAGCTTGCAGACGAAAGGCCATGAGTCTTGATCTGATGTCCACAAGACCTTGCCCCCCTTCTTGCACTGGCAAAAAAAGTACAGCTGATCGGACCCAATGCTGTCCTGACCAAAAAAAATTCACCAGCATCCTTTGAATATCTTGAACTAGTCCGACAGGAGGCTGTAACACAATAAATTTATGCCACAGCGCGGAAGCGACCAAATTATTTGCAACTAAAACTCTCCCCCTATAGGATAGCTGGGGCAGCAACCAGTTCCATTTAGACAATCGGGTGCACACTCTCTCCAAAACTCCCTCCCAATTTTTCTTCTCAAACTCTTCTGATCCTAAAAACACACCAAGCAATTTCAGCCCCGTTCTATTCCAGTTTAAAGTACCTGGTAGTTGTGGGAGATTTTCAAAATGTCTTTGACCTGACCAAAAAGCTTCAGTCTTATCCCAGTTTACTTTAGCTGATGATGCCCCTTCATACAACTCAAGTGCTCTAGACAAAGCTTTTACATCATTATTATCATTAACAAAGACCGTTACATCATCAGCATAAGCGGTAATTTTAGTTCTTAAATCTTGATGCATTGTGGGTATTGATAAACCATTTAAAGTTTTTCTTATATTAAAAAGTAAGGGCTCAATGGCGATACTATACAATTGCCCCGATAGCGGGCAACCCTGTCTGATGCCCCTTGACACCACAATGGGTCGACTTAGGCCACCCCCCACCTTGACCATACAAGAAGCTCCAGTATACAACAAACGTATCCACTTGATAAAATCCTGACCAAACCCGAATGCAGCAAGTAGATTAAAAATATAATTATGATCAACACGATCAAAAGCTTTCTCTTGGTCTAAAGCAATCAATCCAACTTCTGCATTAAACATTTTACAGATATCCAAGGTATCTCTAACTAAAAACAGGTTATCCATAATGGATCTTTTTGGAATGCAATAGGTTTGGTCTTGATGAATTATCAAATGTAAAAACTCCTTAAGCCTATTTGACAGACATTTAGACAAGATTTTATACTCTGTTGTTAATAAAGCAACAGGTCTCCAGTTTTTCAGCAGAGTCAAATCTCCCTTTATAGGCCGGATTCACATATAGCGCCTAAAAACGCGTAGAAAACGCTGGGCGCGCCGCATTCTCCTTTTTCCAAAGCGCTAGAGCGGTTGCGCTCCGGTTGGTTCTTGTCACGTGACCCACTGTGCGCTTATGGTGCGCTTGCGGCATTCTGAAAAGTTGAGATGTTGTTATCTCGATGCGGCGCGGACGCGCTTGGAAAAAAACGAGCGCGTCGCACCGCGACCGCGTCGCTTCCATTATGAGCGCGCATACCGCGCGCCTACATTTGAAATAATGAACTTGAGCGCGCAAAAGACGCGATATGTGAATCGGGCCTTAGGCAGTAAGGACAACACAGCACGTTGACATGTGGCAGGTAGAATGCCATCCTTATAGCTTTCACAGAACACTTCATAAATGTCCATTCCAATGTATTTCCAGAACTGTTTATAAAAATCAGAAGTCAACCCATCGATCCCAGGAGAGCGTCCGGAATTCAACTGTCCAACCGCAATAGTAAGCTCTTGAAAGGTAATTTGTGTGTCCAAAGCAGTCTTAGAACCAGAGTCTATTTGAGGAAGTCCTTGCAGAAGTTGTGCTGCACAATTAGAGTCACAATGCTCAGCTTTGTAGAGTGAAGAATAAAAATCAACAGCATGACGGCGCATTTCTATAATGTCATTTGTACTCTTCCCATCTGGAAGACGTAAACATGTCATCTGCTTAGATTGCGACACTGAGCGTTCTAAATTAAAAAAGAAAGCACTTGGGGCATCCATTTCGGTGACTGATGTAAAGCGTGACCTCACCAAAGCTGCTTTTACCCTCTCATTCAAGTGAACACTTAGCTGTTTCTTTCTCTGTTGCAAGTTGTTGATACAAGCTGGGTCATTTCTTATAATCATTTCTGCCTCTATCGACTCTATATCTCTTTCAAGCGCTTGAATTGTTTCTCTTTGAGTAGTTGTAGAATATGCAGTATATTGTTGACAGCATAATTTTATTTGAGTTTTTCCAACCTCCCACCATTGCTTTAGATTTTCAAAATCATTTTTCTTCCCCCTCCAATGATTCCAAAAAACCTCAAAAAATTGGGAAAACGAAGCATCCCGCAACAGTTTGGCATTAAAATGCCAATAAGAAGATTTTTTTGGAATTTGTACCATATTTACTGAAATAAAAACCAGATGATGGTCAGAGAAACCTACCGGAGAAATAACACAATCAATAATCCTGTTATTAAAATTTTTTGAAGCATAAATTCTGTCTAAGCGAGCAGCACTAACTCTGTTATCAGAAATTTTAACCCACGTATACTGCTTACCTGCTGGATGCTTAATTCTCCACATATCTAAAAGTTCGGCCTCTTTCACCAATCTTGACAAATAATTAGATGAAAGCAAATGAGGCTCCACATTATTACGGTCAACATTGAAACATTCAGTACAATTCCAATCCCCACCCATAATAATGTCACCATCGCTAAAATCTTGTTTTAAGACATTCGCTAACTTTATAAAAAACTGTAATCTCTCATTTCCTACATTCGGGGCATAAACATTTATAAAATAAATTTTTATCCCTTCAATTATAGTTTTTACAAGAAACAAGCGACCTTTTACAAATTCTTCAGTTTTTTCAATACTAACTTTTATACCTGGAGAAAAAAGAACAGCAATTCCAGCGCTCAAGTTTGTGCCATGGCTAAGTACATGCTGACCTTTCCACCACATCCTCCACTCAACTTCATTATCCATATCGCTATGTGTTTCTTGCAATAGAATGACATGTAACTTTTTGTCTTGCATAATTTCAGACACCAAAACTCGTTTTTGACTATCCCTCCCACCATTAATATTTAATGAACCCACCCTTAAAAGATCCATATATAAGTTTAGGGAGGAGAGAAAAAGGACAACAGCAGAAAAAAACAGAAGAAACAAAGGAGAAAACACCGCGTGATGCATGGCTAAACGTTTACAAAAAAGCTTTCATCCTTTTATCCCCCATTCTACTTTTTCTAATGACTGTAACATGTTTCTTTAAACGAAAACGTTTCTTTTCACTCAACTGATCAAGACTCACAGTCTTTTGAAAAGCTGCCACTGACCTCTCAAATTTTCCTACATCAGGGAAAAAATCTTTAATGTTGACTTGTTTTCCAAATGTCTCATCCAGGAACCCATTAATTTCCTCTAATGTATACAAAGAGGGGTCCCTGGTAGACATATCTTGAGAATCACCATCAAGTCCACATACAGACCCTCCCTGGGAATCACATTCATAATCGAGAAGAGAAACATTTTCGTCAGATGCATTGTCATCATCTACTGCACTACCATCATTACTGAAACACAACTCTCTTTTTCTTGTAGCAGACTCACACCTGCTTGGCCCTGCAATTTCCACACCATTATCTTGCTGCTCATTGGCATTGATAATTTGAACAGTATTTGCAATATTTTCATTTTGCTGACGTTCATTCACATTAGTCACAGCATTCTTATGTACTTCACTGGCGGACGGCGCCGCACCAGAATCGCTCACCTCAGCTGGACCTGCGTGATCCTCTGGAGCCGCGCGTTCGCGCGCCGCCGCATCTCCCTCTCCAGAGACAGTGGGCCTTTGCCTATCCTCTGGTGCGCGCTCTCTGTGTGGGCATACAAACCTTTTATGCCCTAAATCGCCACAATCGAAGCACCTTAAGCTACCTGTGCTTGCGTACACCATATACGTTTTACCTTCGTCTCGTACTCGGAATGAAACATCCAGCGTATTTTCAGGGGAGTCTAGAAACATAAACACCTGTCTTCTGAAAGATTTGACGTGTTTCAGAGACGGGTGTTTACACCCTAACGCAATTGTTTTGAAACCACTAGCAAACTTACCAAAACGTACTAGCTCCCGCTCCAACGCTTCATCCGGAATAAAAGGTGGAACATTCGATACCGTGATTTTAACTGTCGGCGCGTATAACGGGGTAACCTGAACAAAATTATCATTTATAACAAGGCCGTTCTCGATTAAACGATTAACAAGGTTCTGTTCTTTCAAGAACACCACTACAGCTTTATTCATACGAGAAGCGGACACAATATTCTCGTGTCCTACTTCCCCTCCAGCCGAAATAAGCACGTCTTCCACTGTGACGCCATCCTCTGGCACACACCTGAAGCCATTGCGCAAGGACAAAGACGGCATCTCTTCAGGACAAACCCTGCCACTCACGCCAAACACTCGCACCGGAAGTGAGAGAGAGAGAGAGAGAGAGAGAGAGAGAGAGAGAGAGAGAGAGAGAGAGAGAGAGAGAGAGAGAGAGAGAGAGAGAGAGAGAGAGAGAGAGAGATTTTAAAAGGCATTTATTACAATTCTGTTTTCCATTCACACAAAAAGATACATATACAGCTGAGTAAAAAAAAACTCACAACATGCTGTTAAAAATCAAAATATTACTGATTATACTACACAGAACACCTTTTATACACCATCTTTGCTCAAACAACATAAGATTCTTTGTTGCATTATAATAGCGAAAATCTATTTGGATTCTTGATTTCAACAAACTTGAAAAAAACAATACAACATCTGTGTCAGAATTTGTCTCAATTCTTCTTTTTCTGCTGACATAAATTGCCATTTTTGCTTGACCTAAGAAAAAATTAAACAACTGACATTCAAAGGAACGTTTTTTCAAATACTTAAAACCACAGATAAAAATCTCCAGAGAGAATATTTCATCAAACTGATTAAATAGATCTTGTAAAAAAATAAACAAGGGCCTTAATCTTATACAATGCATAAAAGTATGAAACACAGTTTCTCTTTGCGAACAGAATGGACATTCCTGAGTAACATCATGATTTATCACTGAAACAAATGCATTGACCGCTATAGCGCCATGCAACACTCTCCATTGCAAGTCCCCTGTTTTTTTTATCAATGGTGACTTATAAAGTGCCCCCCATTTAGGTCTTGTGTTCTCACTTAAATGTAAGACATTGCGCCATGGTGTATCTACTTTACCGTCAAGACTCTTTTTGTTAAATGCTTTAACACAACACTCATACATAGCTTTACTGGACGCTTTTTCTTTTCCTAACAACCTTAAATCATTACACTTTAGAAAAAAAACCTTCACACATTTCTAAATCAGGGGCCAAAGATAAATTCGGAAAAGGATCATCATCTTTTGGTTGAATACACCCTTCTTCAAAGTCTTTTATCATCTTAAACTCTTCTTTGGTGATGATTTCCTTCCATTTAGACAGCAGCTGAGTTACCACCCGTGTTGACCTCATCTTCAACCTTTCTTCCATTGCTTTGGAGTCGGATAAATCATGTCCAGTTAAACGAATTAGACTTTCGAAAGTAATGATACGAGATTTAATGAGTAAGTCCATCAAAGCAGGAAAACGTCCTTCATTAGACACATCCAAACGTGATCCACCAATCAGCGGTTCTTGAAGAGTCCAGTACAAAGAGTCTGTTCTTTCACTTCTCAATACTTTAAAAAGTGACCACACTTTGAATAAATTACAATAAAAAATCGGTAACTTAGACACAGAAAATTTCTTAAGGTTCAACCAGAACAATGACTTATCTAGACCCAGACCTTCAAAATTCCTCAAAATAATGGAAGCGACCAAGCTCCAATTTTCATCTACAGAACTTTCAAGGAACCTTTGTACATACTTTAACCGAAAAGCTGCCACTCGACTCTGAAGATGAATCAACCCTTGCCCCCCTTCATTTTTTGGCAGATATAAAACACTTTGTGGCACCCAATGTAACTTATCCCAAAAGAAATTGACTAATATAGATTGGATTTTTTTCAAAAGAAGTACTGGGGGGTCAATGCATGCTAACCCATGCCAAAGAATAGAGGCTGCTAAATTATTAATAATTAAAACCCGTCCTCTATAAGACATACTAGAAAGTAAAAACTTCCATTTATTCAAACGCCCTACAATTTTTCCTTCTAACCCCTCAAAATTCTTCTTTACAGTAATATCATCCCCCAAATATACACCTAGATATTTAAACCCATCTCTACTCCACTGTAACCCCCCCGGGAGACTGGGGTGTCTATCCGGCCACTTTCCAACTAAGAAAGCCTCACTTTTGTTCCAATTTACTTTGGCAGAGGAGACAACCATAAACTCACTCAAAATCTTTGTTATCTTTGACACATCGCTTTGTTCTTTGATAAAAATGACAATGTCATCAGCATAAGCTGATAATTTAACACATTTCTCACAGTTTGGAATGCTTACACCCTTTAATTCTTCTCTAAATTTTCGTAACAGGGGTTCAATTGTTATGCTATATAGCATACCCGAAAGAGCACAACCTTGTCTAATACCTCTTAGAACACTAAAGGGGGCACATAAGTCACCATTTACCTTCAACAAGCTTTCAACATCACAATAAAGAACTTTTAACTTATCAATAAAATTAGTGTTAAAGCCAAAAGCTTCTAAAACCTCCCATAAATAACTATGTTCAATCCTGTCGAACGCTTTCTCTTGGTCTATTGAAATCAAACCAAAATCCACATCAAAGAGCCTACTGATATCAAACATGTCCCTAATAAGTGAGATGTTATCAAAAATTTGTCTTCCTGGCACACAATAGGTCTGATCAGTGTGAATGACTTCTTCCAGAACCCCACTCAAACGATTTGCCAATGCCTTGGATAGAATTTTATAATCACTGCACAACAATGACACAGGTCTCCAGTTTTTTATTTCACTCAGGTCTCCCTTCTTGGGCAATAAAGTCAGCACTGCTCTACGGCAGCTCAGTGGTAACCTTCCACTGCTTAGACTTTCATTGATGACTGCAAGCAGATCCGCACCAATCTCAGGCCAAAACGACTTATAGAAGTCTACAGATAGGCCGTCTATTCCTGGTGCTCTGCCGCATTCCATGCCTTGAAGAGCTTTCTTCAGCTCTTCCAGCGTTATCTCTCTACAGAGATCGGCGTTCGCCTCTTCAGTCACCTGAGGAAGATCCTCAATAAACCCATTGGGGTTTAACCTGTCTATAAGTTCACTGCTGTACAGTTCTTTATAAAACTCTACCGCTCTCTTACGGATTTCTGCATGATCCGACAAGAGTGCACCATCCTTAGAACGCAAAGCATGTATACATCTTTTTTGGCCATTTTTTCTTTCCAGATTAAAAAAAAATTTGGAAGATACATCCATCCACTCTATATTCTTAAACCGGGATCTGATCAGAGCCCCTTGTGCTTTCAGGTCTAGAATTCCTGCCAATTCTTTGCTTTTTCGATTTAAAATTTCAATAAGCTCTTGATTTTGTTCAATTCCAATAGATTCTTGTAGTTTTTTTATATCATTCTCTAGATTTACCATTGACATATTTATTTCTTTAGTGATGTTGCAAGCATACTGTTGACTCAATTGCTTGATTTGCGTTTTTCCAAAATCCCACCACTGCTGCAATGAATGGAAATCAGATTTAGTGGTTCTAAAATCATTCCAAAAAAACTTAAAGATATCTCTAAACTGCATATCAATTAAAAGACTATTATTAAAGTGCCACATTGCACTCTTTGATTTTATGGATCCTAAAGTTAAAAAACACCGTACTAAACTGTGATCCGAAAAACTAACTGGAATTATAGAACAATCTCTAAAAAGATTGAGTTGATGACCAAAACCATAAAATCTGTCCAATCTTGCTAAAGACAGCCTATTATTACAAGAATGAACCCATGTATATTGTCTTTGTGCCTTGTGAAAATTCCGCCAAACATCAACAAGATCATGCGTTTCTATAAGCTGAATTAGCCTTTTTCGAGAAGCCATATGAGGCTCAACATGATTTCTATCTGAGGCAAATTCAGTGCAATTAAAATCTCCTCCAATTAATAACAAATCCTCAGTATTACAATCACTTAATGCTTTACATAATGTATTCAGAAAGCCCATTCTTTCAACTGCATTGGTGGGAGCATAGATACAACCGAAGCAATAAAAAGCATTGTCAAATTGAGCCCTTATTTTTAAAAATCTGCCTTTTACAACTTCTTCTACTTCATAAGAAATTGGAATGGAATTTTTAGAAAATAAAATAGCAACCCCGCCACTCAGAGATGAATTATGACTACAAATAATTAACCCATCAAATTCTCTTGCCCAAACTTCTTCATTGGAAACATCACTATGAGTTTCTTGTGCAAACAGAATGTCTATTTTCTTTATCTTCATTAACTCGTATAATTCAAACCTTTTCTTCCCTTCTCGTGCCCCATTTAAATTAAGGGAAGCAAAATGAAACTCTTTCATTAAAGAAAAGAAAAGGATAATCAAGACACAAACAAGCCTCATCTCATAAGTGTGATTTTAGAACTATTCAGAATTAATACCTAATTGAAAATTTACTTTTGTGAGAATTTTTTTCAGTCTGTAAACCTCCTGATCAGAAAAAAGACCTTCACTCCTAAAACTCTTTGCTTTTTCTACAAATTGCTCCAGATCAGGAAAGTATTCTGAAATACGCACATTTCTTGCATTCTTTGTTACTCTCAAAAAGAGCTTAACATCATCTACACTGTAGGACTGTTCTGAACACTCATCTTTTGTCTGATCAAAAGTAACACTACATTCTGAAATGTCAGTGTCACTTTCAGTATCAGTTTGGCTATTTCCCAGTTTTTTTGAATTATTACAGTGGCTCTGTTTCATTCTCCTCTTTTGTGGTGTTTTGAAAACACACTCATCTTGTTCTTTCTCAGAGTAAAGATCCTCGCCTTCCACCTCCATGTCTTGATTAATTACCGAACCCTGCATATCTAAAACATCAGTTAACTGAGGCCTTTCATCAGGGACAGAGGCTTCTCCTATACCTGCCACTCGCTCCTTCCCCTTTTCCTTCAAAGCTGCAGCATCACCTGATGTATCTGTTGAATTTACCTCTACAGGTTTTTGTCCAGTGTTGTCATCAACTACCACTGTTGTAGGCACCTCACTCCTAACAGTTTGTACGGTCCCCTCCTCTTCACCAACCCTTTCAACCAAGACTGCTGAAACTTTTTTCTTTGATTTCTCATTATTTTTTGGACAAACCCTCACGAGATGTCCTATTTCACCACAACTAAGGCATTTCATGCTATTAGTCGTAGCATAAACAACATAGTTGAAATCATCATGATTAAAATTAAACGTCAAATCTAATTCCTCCTTGTTGTCCTTTAATACCATGTAAACAAAACGTCTAAAAGAGACTACATGTTTCAGCAACGTTGATTTACAACCAATCTGAATCATTTTGATTGGGGAAACCAACCTGCCATGCCTCTCCAAAAATTTCACCAACACCTCATTTTTTATATATGGCGGCACGTTTGATAGAGTCACTTTTTTGGACGGAGTAGACAGTGGTAATACTGGAACAAAAACATTGTCAATGACAACACCACTTTCAACTAACAAGTTAGCTAAATCAACGGTTTTCAAAAAAACAACAACTGCGTTGTTCATTCTCGATGCTGACAGAACATTTTCGCAGCCGACCACCTCTCCTATAGCCAAACTGCACTCCTCCACACTAGCGTTCAAACTTAACTTCACCGCATGACGCCGTGTGAGGAAATCTAGCGTCCTCGCACTCGAAGCCATCCTGCCAGTTATAAAAACTGGCAGACAGACAACAAACCACTATCTTAAACCTCCCAAACCCGTATACCACAAGTAGAAAGATAAAAGATAGAAAAATAGAAAACCTATTTTTGACACAGCGGCCAAAAAAAAAGAGAGAAAAAAGTCCACACACTCACCACGCTTCCCACTCGCTCGCTCAACAAACGCTCACGCATGCGTGCAGAGAGAGAGAGAGAGAGAGAGATATCAAATCTGTAAGGATCACAGTTGGCAAAATTCACCTGGACATTTAAACCTTTGAGAGACAACACGGAAAAACACAATCTTAATGCTCTGAAAACTCGATAACACGAATATACTTGCATAAATGGTTCTCTCATGTTGCTGACATGAAGAAGGTGTGGTACCCATGAAAAATGAGTACACAATATGGTTGTATGAAAATATGTATATATCATAATATTCCTCTTCTATACCCTTTCATACGGACATTCATGAAGGACCTCTTTTTCTCTTTTTTTCATTTTGCGTGGACACTTAAAAAATAGACTTTTATTTTGACACGGGATCACGTTTACGGGCTATCTCTGCAGCCTTCGCTCATATCATACAGAGGAGCTGGCAGAGA
Organism: Tiaroga cobitis; assembly: GCA_030578255.1. Classification (NCBI taxonomy): domain Eukaryota; kingdom Metazoa; phylum Chordata; class Actinopteri; order Cypriniformes; family Leuciscidae; genus Tiaroga; species Tiaroga cobitis. The sequence goes on from CM060599.1 coordinate 28,300,797, forward strand.
ACAGACGTGATTCCCGACTCTCTTTTTTCTTTCCTGTTTTTCAGGTATATAGTACAAATGTTCGGGGAAAACTTAATCAAATAGGGTAACACCCACTTAATTGCAATGTACAGTGAGGGCTGGTTGTGACCATAGACTGTAAAAAAGATGGGCACCCCTTCGCTCTTTTCCATTGGAGAGAACTGAATCTGTAGTGTAGTGTAGTGTGATTAAACAAAATCAATATGATTAATGCAATACTAAACCATATGGTATGTGAATTTATTATTGTTTTGTTGGTAAAAGAAAGAAAAAAAGAAATGAAGTGTAATTCAGGAAATATCCACTAGGGGGAAACCAAAGGCTGCAGGCAGTAGCGGACACGAAATATGTTTTGCGTCACAGCCAATACAGCTTGATGCACAGACAACAAGGAGTTCGTGTCGTCTCATTTATTTATGTCTATTTTCCCCTTTTCCAGGTATAGACTATTTATTCATTCATTTCTGTTGTGAGTTACAAACTACACAGTGTTTATAAGGCTGGTTATTTCTCCTGAACATATGTGGAAATGTGAGGTTTGATGGTTTAATTATCGTGTGTTTGACATGCTAACCATGAGGAAACGGTGGGTTAAACTGAATGCATCTTATGTCCTTGCCTAACTGTAAAGTAAAAAAATACCATTTTTTAACTGAAATGGTTAGGTGCAAATGTTATGTGGAACATAGTCCATGTTATTTTTCTGTATTTCATGGTTAATTTGTTTATTGATAAGTGACTGCTGAAATAGTGTTTCATTTTATTTTAGTGCCAAAGAAGTTGTAGAAAAGTTGATAAAGGACTGAATGTTAAAAATGCTGGTTTAGTGCTCATATAAATACACAGTTATAAAAGTGAAGTTATAAAAATTTATTTAAATTACAGTTATGGAGACTGTTGTGATACATTGTTATGCATTGCTGATCTCGTCTGCGTATTAATGTGAACTAATGTATTGATGTATACACCCAATTCTCTGTTATATATTGTGTTGGAAAAGAAAGAAGCAACAGCCAATACAGCTTGATGCACAGACAACAAGGAGTTCGTGTCGTCTCATTTAATTATGTCTATTTTCCCCTTTTTCAGGGGTGCAACATTTTGGAGGCCCCGCTGGGATGGATGGTCCATGGTCCTGCCGATCGATGTAGTGCCAGATGACAACATTCCACCTTGCAACCACAACCATCATGATAAAAAGGTCGGCGGTGTGCAGTATAGTCTCACGACTGGACGGGCAGAAGTGCGGTTAATCTGAGGTTCCTTACGCTAACCAGGAAAAGCTGCAAGTTCTTCCTGCTTAAGTAGACATTCTGCTTTACACTGATACTGACCATTTATTCACAACCGAACTATACAAACAACTCATGTCAGAGGCCCAAGACAGCAAAGAAACCCCTCAGAACTTTCTCATTCGTGCTTTAGATCTGAGACAGAAAATTCTTTTCGCATCACAGGAAGCTGAGTCTAGCCTCAAGTACGACCCTAGTCCCGTGCAAAATATGTTTCTCCATACAGTTCTTACCGGTCTGCAAAACGATTACATCAGGGGTGACCTCAAGCCATAACTGCAACAAACAGGCGTGAGTGATGAACTGTTGTTAGAGAAATTGAATATTGCATGCATGACCGAGGCAGACAGACAAAGTAAAAAGAAAACTGCAGTTCAACATCGGCTGATGGTGCACTCCGTTGAATACACTGATGTTCCAGCACCTGCAGAGAAGAAAGGGAAAATGTTACTTCAGGAAAAGCAGTCCTGACTTGCTGAATGAACTCAGAGAAATCAAATCAGACATGGCGCTATTAAAGAACCTTAGTGCTGAAGTGTCACAAATCAGAGAGTCGATTCAACTGCCTAATCACCTGAAACAGATGCAGCCTACTCAGGATGTGTTAGGGTATATAACCTGGCGAAAGGGATCAGCCCTCGCCCTTCTCATATCAGACTCTGTCTGTGTGTGAACTGCCTTTCTTGCAAGAAATAAAACATTTGATACTTTGACTTTTCAAAGGTTTCCACTTGTCTCCTTCCTCCTAACTTTTCGAATAGAATTATTTCCACGACAAATGGCGACGAGGATGGGATTCGTCGAACCGACGGTCGGCGTGAGGAAGGAAACAATTGGCTGATCACCCCGAGAGGTCATACTCTGCGGCTCAAAATCCTCAATCTTAAGGAGAGAGAATTGTTCTACTCACCACGACGACCGGGGTGGACGCACTCCCAGAAGTGAACTCACAAGGTCATCAAAAGACGGTGAGAGGAAATTATTTACGTGGTAAATGAGAATTATTTGCGTATTGAATATTTTTCCTAAAAAGGGTCAGAGTTTTGGAAAAAGTCTGAAAGTCATTTCCAAACAGGGTTTGAGAATACGTCTGATAGCAATTTCTCGAATGCCATGTATTAATTGTTTCCCAAAAGGGCCAGAGTTTGAGATAAGTCTGATAGTAATTTCTCAAACACCAGATAGGTGTCTGTTTGAAATAAGTCTGATAGTAACTTTCGAACAGTACAGAGACACTTGTTTGGGAAAGACCTGCATCGACGGATGTAGGCAATTTGAAAGTCCTTTATTGACGAATAAAGGCAGGTGCGTGGTGGCCACGCTGGGGAAATAATTAATACAGTGGTTATAGTGCGTGGTGACCACGCGGGGGAAAAATTTAAAAATACGCAAATATAAACACTGATGAGTGAAAGAAATAAGAAAAATGGGTAATGAAAATTCGAAAAGAGAGGAGGAACAGGTTGATTTTTCTAAGGGCTCATATAAAGCCATGGATAAAATAATGGGAACTTGGTATCATGCTTATGTGCCGTTTTTAAAAAACCAATATGGGTTTAATGGGGGTTTAAGTGTGTCACATTTGACTCAAACCAAAGTAAATTGGGTGACTCATATTGTCAAGAAAAAAGACAAAGACCAGTACAATAAATGTGGTGAAATCATAGTAAAATGGTTAGAAGAGGCAACACGCAGACAACAAAAACAAGTCTGTCGTGCCATTGCACCATTATACTCTGATCAAGAAAGACAGGACGCATCAAAGAAAGCATTACAGAATCTTAAAAATGACTGTTCTGATATTGCTGACTCTTCTTCTCCCTTTTTCGGTCAATTCATGAGAATGATGGTGGAAGACGGGGGTTATCCGGCTCATCGCCCACCTGCTCTCAATCCGGATCAAGGCGAAGCTGCTGCAGGAGGACCACAAGCCAGCGCACCAGCTGGTCAACCACCCAGATATACTCCGTCAGAGAAAGAGACGGGGGCAATATCGAAGACGCGCTCTGGGACAGCATATAATGAAGACCGGGGGAAGAGATGCAGCAGAGAGCTAGAAGAACTGCTAAGCACAAACCTGAAAGACTTAACTTTGCACCCACGAAGAAATGCGACAAGAAAACTCAGTCAAAGTTCGACCAGGTTAACGGGCAAACGACATCGAGGGCAGCATCCGTACCCGCGAAATCAACGAAGAGACACCAGACTGATGATTCAGAAACTGAAATAAAGAGTGAAAGCGACGATGACGACGAAAGTCTCCAAAATTTTCAGGCACCGATGCTTGAAGTAGCAGGACCAGAAGGAGCAGTTCTGGTAATGCGACCATGGACCCAAGAGGACTTGAAACAAGCTTCTGCACACCTGCCAAACATCGAAACAGGTGGGGCAAAACTGGGTGCTGATTTAGCTGTTTTCTGCAAAGAATTCAGACCGACTCTGAACCTATGAACCAGTGCAAATGGCTAAATTGTCAGACAAATGGCCAGCAGATTCACGTCTGAAACATATTAACTACGATGATCCGAGCAACAATGACTACACAAAGAAAGTCGAAGACATAGTCAAAGCTTTGAAGACAGTTTTTCCACGCACGTTGGACATTCACAAAGTTCGTCGATGTACTCAAGGAAAAGATGAAACTACGGAAGCGTATTTCCTACGACTGAAAGAGTGCTTTGATTGACATGGGGGTATGGATAAGAGACAACCGCCAATGGACCCGGATGCGGGACCTATGGGGTCTGATCCATATGATGACTATTTAAGGACTTTGTTCATGGATGGACTTGATAAAGAAATTTCCAAAGCGATTCAGAAAACCTGTGTTGGATGGCAACTGACCTCCACAGCGGAGATAAGACGGCATGCGAGACATCATGAGGAAATGATAAAGACGAAACAGACAACCAAGACCGCCAAGCAAGACAAAGATCTTTCTCTAGCTCTGATAGCACTGCACATGAGCGACAACAACAACACCAAACCAAACCACTACCACGATAACCAAAGAGGTGGTGGAGGAAGAGGCAGAGGACGTGGTCGTGGCAGAGGTAGACATTTTTCACAAGATCAGCAACGTCCAGATCGAGACACTTGTTTCATTTGTGGACAGAAAGGACATTGGCGTGACACTTGTCCGCAAGCAGCCTACAAAGCAGATCAGGCGGATTGAGAGAGGGAGGGTGCGAGCAACGGGTTTCCTGTCTCTCCATCAGATAAGTATCATTCTCCTTTCATTTCTGACTTTTCTCTGTGCAATGAAGATGGGCTTGCTAATGTTTTCTATATGGCACATAAATCTTTACCTTTGATAGAAGTAAACGTTCTTGACAAGACACTGTTATTTTTAATTGACACCGGTGCAACATTTTCCTTAATAAAAGAAACAGAATTGACACAGCCAGTTTCACGTTCTGGGAAAACAACTTTTTCCAGAAGTGCCACGGGTCATGTGGTCAAAGAATCATTCTCAACGCCGCTTGAGTGTTCAATTGATGGGAAAAAATTTGAGCATTGTTTTTTGATTACTCAAACATGTCCAGTAAATCTACTGGGTCGAGATTTACTTTGTAAGCTGGGTATTTCTGTTCACTGTACTGCTGAAGGGATTTCTGCTGACATGAGAATGCTGTATGAAACGGCAAGGGAAAACCCTTTGTTTGTGTATGAATGGCAAATTTCTAACACATGTCTGACCACAAAGGCTCACGACAGAGTGTTGCCATCTTCCGAATTTATGAATGATACAGAGTTGCACTGTACTTCACATGTCAGCACTGACCCTGATGATGAATATGCGCAGTGTTGGTTTAATGTTGATGTGGAAGATGTAAAGACAGATTATCTTTATTGGACAAACCACTGGTGTGTTTTTAATGTGAAACTGACTGACAAACAGGCAATGTTTTATGACGTGGAAAATGCACAGCCTCATATTTCACTGGCCAAACCAGTGAAGGCTGAATGGCGTGACGCAGGTCCATTCATGGCCAAGTGCCATGAATTGACCGACTGGGTCATAATAGATCAAAAGAGACTGATCTGCCAAAGCGAAAGTACCGGATGGTTCAAACAGCCATGTCATAAAACATTGAGAGGTTTGCGAGCAGTCACAGTGTTGGAAGAGGAAATGAGTTTTGGCTGTCTGACCTTATCGCACCTCCCTGTCATCCCGGAGGGGTTGGAGGGAGTTCCGAGTTGTCTATGGGCTAAAGATAAATATGATGTAGGTCTGATTGCGGATTGTGAGCCGATTTAAATTAAGCCTAAATCTGACTACAGGCCAAAGAAAATGCAGTATCCGTTGAAAAAGGAAGCAATTGAGGGCATTACTCTAGTGTTTAATTCTTTGTTGGAAAAAGGGGTCATTGTTGAGTGTCCGGACTCGCCTGTCCGAACACCAATTTTTCCAGTAAAGAAAATAAGAGACCACAACGAAGCCGCTGAATATCGATTCGTTCAGGACTTAAAAGCTGTTAATGAGGCAGTTTTTGCGAGAACACCCCACGTCCCCAACCCATACACGATCTTATCTCAAATTCCAGCTGGAACCAAGTGTTATACATTGGTTGACATTTCAAATGCGTTCTTCAGTGTTCCAGTACATCCTGACTCACAATTTTGGTTTGCATTTAATTTCAACGGTAAACCGTATACTTTCACGCGTTTATGCCAAGGATATTGCGAAAGTCCAACAATATATAACGAAGCTTTGAAACGCAGTTTAGAAGGTTTGGTTCTTCCGCCTGGCGTGGCTCTGTTACACTATGTCGATGATTTGTTACTTTGCTGTCCAAATGAAGAGATCTGTAAGCAGGCTACCATCACATTGTTAACTTACTTGGCAGAGCGGGGCCACAAGGTCAATCCAAGTAAGGTAGCTGTAAATCAAACCAAAGTCACCTTTTTGGGTCATGTATTAACAGCAAATGGGAAATCATTGTCTGACAAAAGAGTCACTGCCATACAGAACATTCCTAAACCGACCACTAAAAAGCAAATGATGTCATTTTTAGGAATGACTTCGTATTGTAGGACATTCATTCCTAGCTACAGCGACAAGGAAGGGCCTTTGTCAGCGTTAATTTATGGCCAGGATATGGCAGCCTCTGACAAATTGACATGGACCACAGAGACAGAAAGTGCTTTTTGTGAAATGAAACAGGCATTGCTGAGTTCACCTACCCTCGGCATCCCAAATCCTGATAAGTCCTATACACAGACAGTTGCGGAGAAAAATGGTTACATGTCTTCTGTTTTATTACAGGAGCATGGGGGCAAATTGAGACCAGTGGCATATTTTTCAACTAAGTTAGACGCAGTAGCGAGAGGACTTCCTGCTTGTCTGCGGGCTGTGGCTGCGGCTGAGAGAGCTGTAGTAGCCTCTAGAGATTTTGTAGGTTTCAGTGATTTGACACTGCTTGTGCCACATGCTGTGTCAATGATTTTATTAGAACAAAAGACTTCTCATTTATCCACAGCACGGTGGCTGAGATATAACTTTGTGCTGTTGCAAATGCCTAATGTTACGGTTAAACGTTGTAATGTTTTAAATCCAGCTACTCTGCTCCCAACGGAGCAAGACGGTGAACCTCACTGTTGTGTTTCAGCCTTGGAACAGATATGTAGTCCGAGACCAGACTTGAAAGACGAGGCTTTACCCAACAGTGACATGATTCTTTTTGTGGATGGGTCATCCAGCAGAGATGACCTAGGCAAAAACAGAGCTGGATATTCAGTAGTTTCCTTAACTGAGGTTCTGGAACAACAACCACTGCCGTCACATTTTTCTGCACAAGCTGCTGAACTAGTTGCTCTGACTGCAGCATGCAAATTGGCAAGTGGCCAACGTGTTACTATTTACACTGACTCAAGGTATGCTTTTGGTGTTGTGCATGATTTTGGGGCATTATGGAAACATCGAAAGTTTCTGAAAGCAGATGGCAAGCCAATATTGCACCACTTGCTGGTGAGTGAATTGTTGGATGCTCTGTTGTTGCCAAAGGAAGTGGCTGTTTGCAAGTGCCAAGCTCATACTATGGGTAGTGATGATGTTTCTAAAGGAAACAGAGCGGCTGATTTAGCTGCGAAAGCTGCAGCTCTGCTTCCTGTCCAGATAACCACTGCAGCACGGCTGAATGAGGAACTAGGTGACATAGAAATGATGCAGCAGCATGCTTCATCCTCTGACAAGGAGAAATGGAGAAATGCAGGGTGTGTGTATGAGAATGGACAATGGAGGGGCCCCAATAATAAACCGTGTTTACCTTCTCATTTCTTTCAGGCTTATGCTAAGTTGACGCACGGAGTGGACCATACGTCAAAAAGCGGGATGTTTACGATAATGCAGAATAACTGGTTTACCAAAGGTTTTTCCACAGTGGCAGCAGATTTTTGCAGCAGATGTCTGATTTGCGGAACTAACAATGTCGGCAGGGGTCAGGCAATGAGACAGGCGGGGCATCCCAGGCCGCCAAGACCATTCTCACATGTTATGCTTGATTATATTGAATTGACACCATCTGACAAAAAGAAATACTGCATAGTTGCGGTGGATATGTTTTCCAAATGGGTAGAAGCAATGCCAACAGCAAAGGCAGATGCAAAAGGGGTGGCAAAAATGCTCCAACAGGAAATTGTCCCACGATGGGGTATTCCTGAAAAATTATCAAGTGACAATGGTTCACATTTTGTAAACAGCGCGATCTCAGCAGTTGAAGCATTCCTGGGTACTTCCTGGAAGTACCATTGCTCCTATTGGCCACAGGCAGGAGGCGCTGTTGAACGTGAGAGTGAAACTATTAAGAATAAATTGGCAAAAATTTGTGATGAAACAGGGCTTTCATGGCCAAGGGCCCTGCCCATTGCATTGACTTATATGAGAATGAGACAGAGGGGACGCGCACAGCTCTCTCCATTTGAGATTCTGTTTGCTCGTCCACCTCACATGGGCTGGGAACCACATAATCCTAGACCATTGCCTGACACCACTCTTTGTGAACATGACATGTTGCAATATTGTGTTGAACTGGGTAAGGTGTTTGTTGCTGATATCTCAAAACAGGTCAAAGCAGCAGTTCCAGAGCCAGCTGAGACAGCCCTGCACAGCATCAGACCAGGAGATTTCGTGCTGATAAAGGATCTGAGGCGAAAACACTGGAGAGCGAAGAGGTGGCAGGGGCCATTTCAGGTTTTGCTGACTACTCACACTGCGGTGAAAGTCGAGGAGAGGGCTCCGTGGATCCATGGGACACACTGTCGAAAAGTGCCAGCTCATGCGGTAGCTGCAACGGGACCAGCTCATGCGGTAGCTGCAACGGGAACAGCTCATGCGGTAGCTGCAACAGGAACAGCTCATGCGGTAGCTGCAACGGAAGAAGAATCCCATTCACAGCTAACGAGTACCGTACAGGTGTCAGACTAACGAACGTTGCTTGTCAGCCTGTCGGTTACTCACTAGAAAACCATCGTCATTGGAGAGAGGACGAATCAATAGTACAGGACGATTCTGCAATTTTAGGAGTAGTCCGTACCGCATCAAGAACTCTGTGGTGTTTTGACGAAGTGGGCATTGCAGTTAACTGTCTAATAATATCTACTAGACCTGCCCTGAGACCAACGATGCATAGGGAAACAGGACTCATATCGTTTTCACAAGAACATTTCCTTGCCTGGCGAGGTTGCACTGTGTGGCAATATGTTACTAAATCTTATCCTCTTAACTAGCCTGGCATTAGGCCTAGCACAGGATGGTAGCATAGAGGTGAAAATGAGAAGAGGAAAGGGGAGTCAGATAAGTATAATATGTGATCCTATTTCAGCAGCAGGACCTGGGTATAATCCAGAGCGTTTATACAAATGGGGTAAAGCCATGTATTTTTGTAAGGATCCATGTGCATGGCAAGATGTGTATGGAGGTAATAAGGAGGCGATCAGAGAGGGTCTCTTGAGCAAGGTGGGGTATACCTCAAGTAATGGTTATAGCGAACGGGTGATGTCAGGTCTTATAAAATTCGAAGAAATCACTAAAAATTTTAAAACCAAAATGAAAGTTACTTTGTCAACAGGAAATGATGGTGCGACTCAATGGGGAGGAAAATTCTTCTGTGTCTGGTGGACCACAGGTACCGACACATATGTTCCAATTGAAATTAAAATGGTAGATCCGTCACCAAAAACTCATAGCCTGTCTGAACTAATAACTCATACTAGCATACCTGAAGAAGAGGATGCTGAATTAGAGAAACAGTTTCATTTGCATCATGAAGACGTTACTATAACACAAAGCAGAATTCAATGTGGGGGCAACAAAGCATGTATGTTAAGTTTACTTCAACGACAAGCTTTGGCCATCAACCAATCATGTTGGTGGTGTCTGCAAATGGATAGAACCTGGAGGGTTCATCCATTGCGTTTGGAAAATTTAGGGGAATTAAAAGGATTAATACCGTGTGCTATGTGGAAATTACTGAATACAAGAAACTCTGGAGAGATCAAATCAATGTCTCCACAGAAGGTCGCGTGTCAAAACCAATCAGAACACAGTACTAGAGGCTATGACAATGTATGGGTAGTAAAACCACAATTGGGCGACGTGTGTTTATGTAAATTAGAGGCCCAACGGGGTACAATAATGGTTGGTACATCACACTGTAAAACCACGATAATCATGAACAATAACAAATGTATAACATCGGATGGTACATTTATCACGTGTCCAGGTGACAACGATGAGCTAGGAGAGACAGCGGCTGGAACAGTATGGGTCTGCGGTCAAACCGCTTTCCACTCCCTTCCCAAGAAATGGATTGGGTGCTGTTATCCAGGACTTTTAGATGTAGGGACGGAAGTCTATGTCAATAATGAAAATGAAAACTATAAGCAATCTTCTATGAGATCGAAAAGAAGCTTAGCTGATGAAAAAATACCTATTCTGTTTCAAGGTACCAAACTTTGGGATCCTTGGACGAGCAGAATAGCTATGACTGGTTGGTCTTTCCTCGTGGGGGGAGGCACTGCTGCTAGGTTGCTAAAAATAAATGGCTTAGCCTGGCAGGTACTACGCTTAGCAAACGAGACTGAAGATGCGTTAAAACAACTGAACACTGAACTTAGAGGAATTAGGGAAGCCGTGATACAGCATCGGCTCGTCTTAGACATGATCACCGCTGAACGAGGGGGCGTGTGCAAAATGCTAGGAACCTCGTGTTGTTTTAGTCTGCCTGACGTCTATGATAACGTAACCAACATAATAGAGCACATGAAAATGGCCGTAGCCACTCCTGGAGACATGTCATCTTCACTGGATAAGTGGTTCTTGAGCTTGCAGGGGTGGACGAAATGGCTAATAAGTACAATTTTGCCAATAGCATGTTTAGTTTTGATTTTGCTTCTGATGATTCCATGTTTTATGAATTGTATTTCTACAATCACTGCTAAAGCAGTGTCTACCACTATGGTTAGAATAACTGCAGGGGAATACGTAACGATGATACATAGGGCACCCGAGGATGATGTTGAGGTTACGGTGCCTGAAGCTGAGACATACGAGAACGAGAGTGAACATGAGTTTGACTAAGAAATGAAGTAACCATGGGACAAATTTACCTGTTGTAAATTACTATGATTATGGAGAAGTAAATGTCAAATTGTATGTATGTTCTTTGAATGAACATGGGGTGGAATGTAATGGAAATTTCATATTTAGATGTGTTTTCTACTTTTAGATGTGTTCTTGTATCTTTTAGATGTGTGCAACTTTTATTAACATTGAGAATTTATGTACTAATAAGCATTTAAAGGAAGATGTTCATATAAAGCAAAAGGACATCATTAAAGATATAATCAAGCTGTTAGAAATGCATAAGTTAAAATAAGCTTTTGGAACAACATGTATGTGTGACAAAAAAAACAAGTAGCAAAGGGACTATGTGTACTCCAAGTGACCCATTGTGTACTTTAAGTGTACTTTAAGTGTGAAATGTATGTGTGCAGCTTTTGATAAAACCAGAGATAGGCAAAAGGTGTGAATTCGAACAGTAGCTAAAAACAGGAAACTTTAGCGTAGATGTCATTGTTCTGTCTAGACAAATTTATGTCCAACAAGAGATCTTGAACAAAAACGTTTCCTTTTAAGGCCTTTTAATCATCTGAAACAGATGCAGCCTACTCAGGATGTGTTAGGGTATATAACCTGGTGAAAGGGATCAGCCCTCGCCCTTCTCATATCAGACTCTGTCTGTGTGTGAACTGCCTTTCTTGCAAGAAATAAAACATTTGATACTTTGACTTTTCAAAGGTTTCCACTTGTCTCCTTCCTCCTAACTTTTCGAATAGAATTATTTCCACGACAGGTGCCCCACCATACATCGTGCTTGACGCTCGGAACCCAATGGATCATGACATTGTCCTGTTTAGTAAAACAGTCATTGGAACAGCACATGGGGTACAAGCTGTTTATCCGCGCACGTCATTTGATCAGTCAAGCCAGCCCATACGTACATCAGTGACTTCCATCCAAACGAGCAGTGTTGAGTCTACCAGTGATGTTTGGGACCCCCCGGTGGATTTGAGTCATCTGAGTCAGCCTGAAAAAGATATGGCACACAAAATGTTACGAGAGGAATGTCTGTCATTCTCGAAATCAGATGATGATATTGGGTGCATAGAAAATCTAACACTGAAAATATATCTACAAGACACGATTCCGGTTGCACGCTCATACATCTCCGTGCCGAAGCCGCTGTCTAGGGAAGTAAAAGATTATCTTCATGACCTGATTGCTCAGGGCTGGATATCTAAGTCAACATCATCTTATGCATCACCGGTAGTCTGCGTTAGGAAAAAGGATGGGAGCCTACGCCTTTGTGTGGATTACAGGGAGCTGAATAAGAAGACCCATCCTGATCGTCAGCCAATTCCCAGGGTACAAGATATCCTTGACAACCTAGGCGGGAATTCGTGGTTTTCACTATTAGATCAGGGCAAAGCATATCATCAAGGGTTTATGGCAAAGGAGAGTAGACCCCTGACCGCATTCATTACTCCATGGGGGTTATATGAGTGGATACGAACTCCCTTTGGCCTAATGAATGCCCCAGCTGCCTTTCAAAGGTGTATGGAGGAATGCTTGGAGAATTTGAGAGACCGGATATGTGTGCCGTATCTTGATGACATACTAGTCTATAGCAAATCCTTCGAAGATCATGTACAGCATGTGCGGGAGGTACTGCAGCAGCTTAGACGGTATGGAATAAAACTGAAACCAAGTAAATGTGGAATGTTCAAAAAAGAAATCCGCTATCTTGGAAGGATAGTTTCTGCGGAAGGGAGCAAAGTGGACCCAGCTGATACGGAGGCTGTGCAAGCTTGGAAGGAAAAGAGAGCACCGTTGGGCAGCTGCGAACTGTGATGGGGCTCTTAAGCTACTACCGACAATATATCAAGGATTTCTCAAAGATTGCTGGACCACTATATGACCTACTCAAGGGCACTCCCGAAGGGGAAAAGATGTGCCAAAAATCAAGACTAAGCAGACTGAAAGATAGAGGAGTGCCTTCTAACCAACCAATCGTTTGGAAAGCTGAGCACCAAGAGATTTTGGAGATATTGATCAACCATCTGGTCGAACCACCTATCCTCGGCTTCCCAGACTTTTCGTTGCCCTTTATTCTTCATACGGATGCCTCAAACCAAGGTCTGGGGGCAGTATTATACCAAAAGCAAAATGGTAAGCTCCGTGTAATAGCGTATGGCTCTCGGACACTCACGACTGCTGAACGAAACTACCATCTGCATTCAGGTAAATTAGAGTTTCTCGCCCTCAAGTGGTCAGTGACTGAGAAATTCAGAGACTACCTATACTATGCACCGACATTCACAGTCTTCAGCGATAATAATCCCCTCACGTACGTGTTATCCAGCGCGAAGCGGAATGCAACTGGTTGTAGGTGGGTAGCTGAGCTAGCCGACTGCCATTTTTCAATAAAATCCAGATGCTGACAGCTTATCAAGATTGCCTCTCGACATCGAAGAAATGATGGAACAATATACAGTGGAATTGTCATCAGACTGTATTGCGGCAACTGCTCAAGCAGTGGAAGTACAGGAAGATTCTTCATCATGGGTAGTGCCTGATCCTCCATGTCCATCAGATCGGGGTGTCAATAGTTCTATTCCTGGGAATGAGATTCAACTGGCTCAACGAGAGGATCTGCATATTGGACCTGTAATCAAATGTAAACTGACCAGTGTGAGGCCTCGTAGCCACCAAATTAAGTATTTTACCGCTAAGAGTAGATGTCTTCTTCGGGAGTGGGAGAAGCTCCGTGTAGACGAGGATGGGATCCTGAAGCGGAAAACATCTACAAGGAACCAACTGGTTCTACCTGAAAGATACAAGACAGTTGTAATGAAAGAATTGCACAATGAGATGGGCCACCAAGGCATCGACCGTACAACATCCCTAATCAGAGACCGTTTCTTTTGGCCTCATATGCAACAAGAAATCGAACAGTATGTTGCAAAAAGCTGTCCTTGCTTAAAGCAAAAGAAGCCTTGTAGAGAAGCAAGGGCCCCTCTCTTACAATATCATCACAACGCAGCCCTTTGAACTTGTATCTGTAGACTTCCTGCATTTAGATAAATGTAAGGGGGGATATGAATATATATTAGTGGTAGTCGACCACTTCACACGGTTTGCGCAGGCATACCCTACAACGTCAAAGTCAGCTAAAACGGTAGCCGATCGCCTGTTTAATGACTATGCCTTGCGATTTAGATTTCCAAAACGAATACACCACAACCAAGGTGGTGAATTTGAAAATCAGCTTTTAGCCCAGCTGACAAAGAATAGCAGTGTCCTTAGTTCCAGAATGACGCCATACCACCCGCAAGGGAATGGTCAGACAGAGCGATTTAACAGGACCTTACTTCAAATGCTCAAAACACTGACGGACAAGCAGAAGACGAACTGGAAGGAATCCCTGAATAAACTGATTTTTGCATACAATAGTACTAAATGTGAGGTCACAGGGTTCTCACCTTTCTATCTTCTTTATGGACGACATCCCAGACTGCCAATTGATCTTCTCTTTGGTTTGGAAGAAAGCACTGGTACAGTAAGCCAGCAGGAATATCTGAAGAGATGGAAAGAACAGATGCGGGAAGCATATGTAATATCTAGGGAAAATATGGAAAAGGCAGGAGGATGGAGTAAGAAGTATTACGATAAAAAACTGAGGAGCACAACCTTGTATCCAGGTGACCGCATACTTGTTAGGAATCTGACGCCCAGAGGAGGTACGGGTAAATTGCGTAACCATTGGGAAGAGACCATCCACACTGTTGTGAGGCAAGTTAAGGAAAATCTCCCAATTTATGAAGTCAAGCCTGAGCTGGGAAAGGGGAGGTCTAGAATCCTACACCGTAATCTCTTGCTTCCATGCGATCACTTGCCGATGGAAGGACAATGCAACAAAGATGCTGACCTAGAGAAAAGGTTGACAAAGGACAACAAAAAGAGGAGTGACATTGTTGAAACTGATAGAGATGAAGAGGATGAGGATGAATGTTGTCTTTATTACTCACCAAACCAACAGCACGATGGAGAAGGGTGCAACGAAGGTGCTGACGAGTTAGAGAGGGGGGCGAGCGGACTGGCCAAGCAGATCGAGAATATCGCCGAAATCGGAGATCAAGTGGACACTGTTGGGCTATCAGAGGACGGATGCCCAGGTGAAGAAGGCTGTGATGAGGAACTGATTCAAGCTGAGGATCCCTTTGTAGCTGGACAAGAAGGAGAGGAACATGTTGAAAACACATTATCACCTGAGCAATGCAATGATTCGACAACAGTTGAGAGACATTCTAGACCTCAGAGAGAAAGACGTGCCCCTCGACTGTTCACTTCTGATCACATTGGCACACCCAATTGCCATAATATAAGTTGTAGTCATAAAGTTCAGCAGTATCAGAATATTCCTTACCTTGGACACCAAACATTTCCATCATGGTCAAGCCCAGGGCCATTTTATAATCCTTACCCGTATCTTGCATACGGATAACAGGGATAGACTGTGGTTTAATACAGGCTCAGATGTAGTAAAAGCAGCATAGTCCACATAACACAATGTCTACAAAGATTGTCATTACTAAAGCTTAAGTGAACTGCTAGATGTTGGGACAACATCTAATTGTGAGGGGGAGTGTGTAGTGTAGTGTAGTGTGATTAAACAAAATCGATATGATTAATGCAATACTAAACAATATGGTATGTGAATTTATTATTGTTTTGTGGGTAAAAGAAAGAAAAAAAGAAATGAAGTGTAATTCAGGAAATGTCCAAAGGCTGCAGGCAGGAGCGGACACGAAATATGTTTTGCATCACAGCCAATACCTACAGCTTGATGCACAGACAACAAGGAGTTCGTGTCGTCTCATTTATTTATGTCTATTTTCCCCTTTTCCAGGTATAGACTATTTATGAATTCATTTCTTTTGTGAGTTAAAAACTACACAGTGTTTATAAGGCTGGTTATTTCTCCTGAACATATGTGGAAATGTGAGGTTTGATGGTTTAATTATCGTGTGTTTGACATGCTAACCACGAGGAAACGGTGGGTTAAACTGAATGCATCTTATGTCCTTGCCTAACTGTAAAGTAAAAAAATACCATTTATTAACTGAAATGGTTAGGAGCAAATGTTATGTGGAACATATTCCATGTTATTTTTCTGTATTTCATGGTTAATTTGTTTATTGATAAGTGACTGCTGAAATAGTGTTTCATTTTATTTTAGTGCCAAAGAAGTTGTAGAAAAGTTGATAAAGGACTGAATGTTAAAAATGCTGGTTTAGTGCTCATATAAATACACAGTTATAAAAGTGAAGTTATAAAAATGTATTTAAATTACAGTTATGGTGACTGTTGTGATACATTGTTATGCATTGCTGATCTCGTCTGCGTATTAATGTGAACTAATGTATTGATGTATACACCCAATTCTCTGTTATATATTGTGTTGGAAAAGAAAGAAGCAACAGCCAATACAGCTTGATGCACAGACAACAAGGAGTTCGTGTCGTCTCATTTATTTATGTCTATTTTCCCCTTTTCCAGGGGTGCAACAAATCCGCCAGTGTCCCGATATGGCGCTGACATCTTGGGACTTGAGTCTGCGCACTTGCGTTTTCGGGACCAGTCATGCGCAGTCGTGAGCAGGAAGTAAAGCCGCAAAATCAAGGCCCCGCCCTCACTCTCACTGAATCAATCGCAAGCACACGCCCCTGCACTTTTCTTAAGTGGCCTCTGTCTGCTCCTTTCCTCTCCAATGATGTCTGCTGATTGCAGTACCTCGTTAAAATAAGGTAAATACAGCTACTAACCAGTCAACATTATGACAAAAAGTCTGTTGGTGCTTCAGTGACTACTTCGCACAGAGAACCTGTCAATCACAGCTGTCAATCATGATGTCACAGCACCGTTTTTATAGCATAAAATTACTAACTAAAAACAAACTTATTTTAAAAACAAACACTTGAAATTACATCAACGTGATAGAAACTACAGTAAGTGACAGAAACTATCTTTGGAAAAAGGATATGTGAAGTGTAATTTCATTGTTTAGTTGGTCTCAAACAGTTGGTCTTGTTTAGTTGGTTGAATAACATGGGCAGGCGGGGTTTATGACCTATACTAGGACCGGCCTCTGAGGGGCGATCGAGACGTTTTGGCTTCACTTTTGAGGGCTTGTGCGGCACGCTTGGTTGTGACAATTTGATAACTTACAAGTGTGATTTCTAAAAGTGTTGTGTGGGTTATACTGTGGTAAAACTGCTGTAAATACTTCTGTGAATGCAATATTTGAGTCTAACATGTTTATCCAGTGTGTCAGATCAAAATGTTCCATTGGGGTATGTGTAGAAGTTAATCGGTTTGGTTATATGTTGTGTACAAAGCTCACTCTGAACTTGCGCAGCCGCGCTTGGCGCTCGTGATGGTCACGTGATCAGCGCGTGCAGAAATGTGTAATGGCGGCCTGAATAGCTGTTCATGCTTTGAAATGTTGATTTTTGACAAACTAATGGTGAAACAAATGTCACAAATACTTTAAGAGTTGAAACAGACTTAAAAACTGCACTTAGGTGAATAATCAAAGTAATAACTTGCTAGATTTGACTGTTGACCCATGAGAAAGTAGGAAAAAAAAAGGGTTGTTGTATGTTCAAACAGGTTAAATGAGAAAAGGACAAACAATGAAAAGAGATTATATGAGTTTATTTGTGTGGTTTAAGAATCTGGTGAATGTTGGAGATTGATTTGTGTCACCAAATGTAATTTTAAATTTATTTTATTTTTTCTTCCTGAATACACCCTCTGTCATTGGTGAAACTGTACTTATGTTATTGTGACAGTCTTTGTCTTTATGGTCCACTGAACATAAT
This sequence comes from Tiaroga cobitis, assembly GCA_030578255.1. Taxonomy (NCBI): domain Eukaryota; kingdom Metazoa; phylum Chordata; class Actinopteri; order Cypriniformes; family Leuciscidae; genus Tiaroga; species Tiaroga cobitis. Next base: position 28,318,556 of record CM060599.1, read on the forward strand.
ATTTTTATGTTTCAGTGATTACAAAGAAAACACTATAATGGTTTACTTGTAGTTGTCTTAGCATTTTAAGCTGTTATAAGAATTTTTTACAACCGTACACAAATCAACTTTATAATTATGGACAGACTTTTAATGAGACAGACAAGATAAAAATACTTTAATGTTTGTTTTACAGTGTGACAATGGAGATATCCTGCAGCACATAATGAAAATTGCCATCTGCAAAAGGGATTCTCAGGAGTATTTCAGCATCATCTTGGAGGGGATGCAAGTCATGGCTGGCTTGGAAAATCTGGCAAGAGCCTGTGCTGTTCTTCTTGGACTCACATATGCACTAAACCTCACCTACCCGAAAGAACGGAGGCACACTTTTGAGGCCTTTCAGAAGCTCTTCTTGGAACTGGATGTTTGCAAGTTTTCCCCGAAATTATAACACTTAAAAACAAACTCATGACTTAGATTGAGACAATGCATTATGACCAAGTTCTGCTGAAAAAAAAAACTGCATTGATTGATGAACTTTTAATATTGTTGCTTTCAACAAGTACAAATTATTTTGTATATTTTGCTACAAGTTATTCACAAGTTTTAGTCAAGAATGTGACTTTTCCAACAGAAATTTGTATGCACATGTTTTTGTGTAACAAAATGATCTTTCTCAACGACATGGAAAATGTTATAATTTTTTTGCTTTTATTTTTCATATCTTAAAACTGCTGTCTTACATTTTATTTAGATTTGTTTTATTTGTGCGAAAAATACAGAATAAAAGCATGTTTGATAACAAAAAGTGCATTATGTATTCATTATTATCTTAACCTGAAAAAGACAGTAAATGTTATAATTAAATAAATTTCATTAATACAAATGAGTAAATTCTGCTTGAATTATTTGTGAGACAACTTAAATTAAAAAAGCACATTCCACTAATAATATTAAATTCATCATGTGCCATAGACTAAATAATTTAGGAAATTTTACCTAATTTATTCGGGTAGATTTCACTAAAAAAACAAACCTTAAAATCTACTGAAATATAATACGTGTAATATTGTTACCATAATTTTTTTAAGTAGATAGCATGTAATATTTTTTATAGTCTACATGTAGTGCAGTTCCCTTTCAAGGGAACTCGAGCGGCGTTTGAGACGCGGTGGGAACGCTCTGCGTGATTGCGTCATGAAGCACGTGTAAAATCAGTCCAATGGAAGCCCGATACGTCATAGGTGACGTCATAGACCAGGAAACTATAAAGCACCCTTGCAAACAGACCGCGCCAGCTTCTGTTGTCTTCAGCAAGCGCTCTCTGTGATTCTGTCCTTGTCTATTTATTGTTGTCTGTCCGATCATATTGCTATATATCTCATGATGGCAAGCAAGCAAGATTACAAACGTTGTGTTGTTCCCTGCCCTCGTTTCATTACGGGTGGGGACACACATCAGATGTGTGTTGCTTGTTTGGGAGTAGAGCATGCCCAGTCAGTCCTCGAGGGGGCTGATTGTGAGCATTGCATGAGTTTGTCCATGAAAACTCTCCGCTCCCGCCGGGCATTCTTTGAGGAGGATGGTTCGGTTCGTGTTCCCCGTGGTGCGGGTCCCGCTGCTGCTGAGGCACAGCGGCGGCGTGCATCGTGGGGTTCACAGATGGATCTAGTAGCGGGGTTTGAGACGGGCCCAGCCCTTTCTCAGCCCTTACCTGCTGGTTCCGGTGTCCCAACCCAGGAAGGAGCCCGCTCTGCGGTTTCTCCTCCCCAGGTTGAGGCACCAATGTTGCGGCTATCCAGTTCTGAGGAACTGGATGTCGTTGATATGGGGGATTTTGAGTTTTCGCCAGCTCATATCCCCGATGATGAGGAGTTGATGGAGGTTTTATCTCGTGCTGTTACTAAATTAAATATTGAGTGGCCAGCTGATGATATTGATGTTGAATCAAAAAAGAGTCTTCTAGATGATCGTTATTTACCATCTAGATCACAACCTCCTCGTCGGGAACTCCCGTTTTTTCCTGATCTTCACACTGAGGTGTCCAGATCATGGAATAAACCGGCGTCTTTCAGAGTTCATAATCCTCAAACTAGTAATTACAGTAAAGTTAGAGGTATTGATGATTACGGTTATTTGACGATGCCTCGTGCGGAAGAGACGCTTGCGAGCTATCTCTCCCCCGAGTCAGCGTCATCACTGAAAGCCCCGACGTTACCCACCAGACCATTAAAAAATACATCAGTGCTGGTGGGTAAAGCGTATTCGGCAGCAGGTCAGGCGGTGGCATGCCTACATACAATGTCGATATTACAAGCTTATCAGGCTGACCTGCTGAGGGACATAGATGAATGTGAGGAAGTTAGTGCTGATGCAATTCGAGAATTACGTCGCACGACAGATTTATCTCTCCGGGCCACCAAGGAGACGGCCAAATCTGTGGGCCGTTCTATGGCAGCCCTGGTGGCCACGGAACGTCATTTATGGTTGAATCTTTCTGAGATAAAAGACAAAGATAGATCTGTTCTTCTGGACGCACCGGTTTCTCCTACAAGTCTGTTCGGCGATGCTATAAATTGTGTTGTCGATAGGTTTCAAGAAAATAAAAAACAAGCGGCTGCGTTTCAGAGGTTTCTTCCGCGCCGGTCTAATGTCCCCGAGGCTGCACGCAATATAAAGGTTGAGCAGCCTCATCCGTCTACGAGCTCCTCACATAGATACCAGCAGAAACAGAGCGTTGCTGCTCGGGCTCCTCCACAATCTGGGGTCCCCGAGTGGCGTTCGCAGTCCTGGCCTGCTGGGGGCAGACAGGATCTGAGGACTGTAATGTCTAAAAGAACCTGGACTAAGAAGAAGTCCTGACGCCGAGTGTGCCAGGCTTCTGAGGGTGGTCCCCTCCAGGGAGGAACGATTCCGAGGAACCGTTTCTCTTTGGCGCCCTCCGGGGGGCGGTTCTCCGAGGAGAGTCGCAGCGTTGCCACATCGGTTGTTCCCTGCCGGTTCGCCGTTTCAGGGCACCGAGGTGTCAGCGTCCCCATGCAATCCTCTGAGGAGGATTGTAGAACGGTCAGTTTGGTTGTTCCCTGCCGGTTCGCCGCTTCAGGGCGCCGAAATGATTGTTCAATCAAATCCAGAGGCCAGTCTCGAGAGACTGGTTCCCTTATCAGAATTTCTGGCAGCGTGGAAACTTCTGCCAAATATTTCTTTATGGGTCCTGCATATAATAGAAAAGGGTTACAGAATTCAGTTCGGTTCTCGGCCGCCCAGATTTCAAGGGGTCCTTCCCACAGTGGTGGACTCACAGCAGGCTCTGGTTATGGAGCAGGAAGTTCTGACACTTCTTCAAAAAGGAGCGATAGAGGGGGTGCCTCCTCCCAGCAGAGAGTCAGGGTTTTACAGCCGTTACTTCATTGTTCCGAAAAAGGATGGAGGGTTGCGTCCTATCCTAGATCTGCGCCAGTTAAACAGCAGAGTTCAGAAACTCAAGTTCAGGATGCTCACACTCAAGCAAATTGTATCACAGATTCAGTCCGAGGACTGGTTTGTCACAATAGACCTGAAAGACGCTTACTTTCATGTATCCATTCATCCTCATCACAGGAAGTTCCTGAGGTTCGCTTTCGGGGGCGAAGCTTACCAGTATCGGGTTCTACCGTTTGGCCTAGGTTTATCACCCCGCACCTTTACAAAATGTGTGGATAGAGCTCTGGCTCCTTTGAGACTCCAGGGCATTCGCGTATTAAATTATATCGACGATTGGTTGATTTTAGCTCAGTCAGAGCAGTTGGCAGTTCGGCATCGAGATGTCGTTCTGTCTCACATAAAGGAGTTGGGGTTGCGGCTCAACATCAAGAAGAGTGTTCTCCTCCCTGCTCAGAGGACCACTTTTTTAGGTGTAATTTGGGATTCGACCACAATGCAGGCACGTCTATCTCCTGCTCGGATTTCTGCGATTCTCACAGCCGTAAAAAATGTAAAACTAGGCCAGTCACTCACTGTGAAACAGTTTCAGAGACTGTTGGGGCTCATGGCAGCAGCGTCCAACGTGATTACTTTTGGCCTGGTGTACATGAGACCCCTGCAGTGGTGGCTCAGAACCAAGGGGTTTTCTCCGAGGGGAAATCCGTTCCGCAGGATCAAGGTCACCCGGCTATGCCTTCGTGCCTTGGTCATGTGGAAGAAACCTTGGTTCCTCGCCCAGGGCCCAGTGCTGGGGGCTTCTTGTCGACGCGTCACGCTTTCAACGGATGCTTCCCTCAAGGGATGGGGGGCGGTCATGAGTGGCCGCTCGGCGCAAGGTCTTTGGCAGGACCATCATCTGTCATGGCACATAAATCGCTTGGAGATGATGGCGGTATTTCGAGCTCTCAAATATTTCCTGCCAGACCTGAGAGGCCATCATGTGTTGGTCCGTACGGACAACACGTCGGTGGTGTCATATATCAACCATCAGGGGGGTCTGAGGTCACGTCACCTTTGCAAGCAGGCCCATCAGATCCTCCTATGGGCCCAAGGAAAGTTGCTATCTCTCAGAGCAGTTTACATTCCGGGGCGTCAGAATGTGGGAGCAGATATACTGTCAAGGCAGGGGCTGAGGCCCGGGGAGTGGAGACTTCACCCCGAGGTGGTGGAGCTCCTTTGGGAGAAATTTGGTCGTGCTCAGATAGACCTTTTCGCATCCTCAGATACAACCCATTGTCCCATGTGGTTCTCTCTCACGTACCCAGCTCCTCTCGGACTGGATGCGATGGTGCAGGTGTGGCCGAGGCTGTACCTGTATGCTTTCCCCCCGATATCGTTGCTCCCGGGGGTTCTGGAGAGGGTTCGCCGGGAAGGGGCCCGTCTGTTACTAATAGCCCCTTACTGGCCGACTCGAGTTTGGTTCTCGGACTTGGTGTCTCTTCTGAGCGGCTCTCCCATGGAGATTCCAATCAGGAGGGACCTGCTGTCCCAGGTAGAGGGCACGATATTTCACCCTCGACCGGAGTTGTGGAAACTGTGGGCCTGGCCTCTGAGGGGGCCAGGCTCATAGAATCCGGTCTCTTGACTGAGGTCGTTGAGACCATTCTCCATTCCAGAGCCCCTTCCACGAGAAGACTGTATGCGCTGAAATGGAAATTATTCTCCACCTGGTGTGGTGAGCGTCAGTTAGATCCTGTTAACTGCCCTGTTGGTTCAGTTCTCGATTTTCTGCAAGACCGTTTCTCTGCTGGATTATCTCCTTCCACCTTAAAAGTTTATGTGGCGGCTATATCGGCCTACCATACCCCTCTGGGGGGTACTTCTATTGGGAGAGATCCTCTGATTACTCGTTTTCTCCGTGGTACATTGAGGTTGAGACCTGCACTGCACTCCAGAGCACCGGCTTGGGATTTAGCCATTGTACTTGAGGGTCTGGCTCTGGCTCCGTTCGAGCCCATTGAAGAGGTTTCAGAAAAATTCCTCACTTTGAAAGCGTTGTTTCTCCTTGCTATTTCATCTATCAAGAGAATTGGAGATTTGCACGCCCTGTTGGTTGCTCCGTCATGTTTGGAATTTGCACCTGGTATGGTGAAAGCATTTCTCTACCCTAGACCGGGTTATATTCCTAAGGTCCCATTCAATGTTGGGGGCCCAATAGTGCTGTAGGCCTTTTATCCTCCACCTTTTAATACCCCAGGTCAGGAACAATTGAACCTGTTATGTCCAGTTCGGGCATTGGATGCCTACGTTCACAGAGCTGCCCTGTGGCGTAAGTCAGAGCAATTATTTGTATGTTTTGGGTCACTCAGAAGAGGGTGCCCTGCATCTAAACAGGTTATGAGCAAGTGGATAGTCGAGGCTATTTCACTAGCTTATGAAGCGGCCGGTCAGCCTTCACCTATGGCTGTACGGGCCCATTCTACTAGGAGTATGGCGGCCTCTACGGCCTTAATTTCGGGGGTTTCCCTTCCTGATATTTGTAATGCGGCAGGATGGTCCTCTCCGCATACATTTGTCAGGTTTTATGACCTTGACCTCTCTACTCCAGGGGCTAGGTTGCTTGCTTCTTAGTGTGCGCAAGGACTTCACACAGAACGGGCATTTGTCACTATGGCGTAGTGGGTATGGGGTTCCCACCGCGTCTCAAACGCAGCTCGAGTTCCCTTGAAAGGGAACGTCTCAGGTTACGTATGTAACCCTGGTTCCCTGATAGGGAACGAGACGCTGCGTTTGCCTGCCATACTTCCTGCACACCCTGATCGACTTGCTTCAGACTTTTCAGAAGCTGGCGCGGTCTGTTTGCAAGGGTGCTTTATAGTTTCCTGGTCTATGACGTCACCTATGACGTATCGGGCTTCCATTGGACTGATTTTACACGTGCTTCATGACGCAATCACGCCAGGGTTACATACGTAACCTGAGACGTTACTGCTCGTTTATGCAAATTGACAAATTCACTATTAAATGTTATTTTGAAAAGTGTTTTTTTTTTTATATTATATTTTGACTTAATTCTATCTGTTATTCAGATTTTACCTCAAATATTACCTTTGAATTGGAACAACATAATGAGAAGTAATTGGGATGTTAATGCTACAGTAGAAGTTTTCTTGATAATCTTATCATGTTTACTGTGCCTAGATAGCAACTTCAGGTATATCACACATTTCAAACTGGTTTATTTTGTACTTTAAGTGGTAATTCAGCATTTTTGGGTTTATATGATAAACAGGTTTGAAAGTGAAAAATTCCCTATGTTTTCCCTTTTTTTCAAAATGGGCACCTTTAGCATAGTTCTCAAAAACTGCAAGGTTGTGTGCGGAGAACTTTTTCCTAAGGAATCTCAATATATTTCTGATGTTAAATATAAAAAAAGTAGGTAGTGCCCCACTTGGTGGAACGAAACCCTATTTCTAGGCCTCTTTTAGGCTACCGACAGCGGCCTATTCCCTTTTCTCGATTAGAACGATTGGAGCCGCCGTAAACTACACAAAACATTGATGGCAGATCCTCAGGTATTTCACTTCCTGCCCTCCATCTGAATTTTCGCGCTCTCGCGATGCAGCAAATGACGTCACGTGAAACCAACCTATTAACATCATACCTTTATTAAAATATATTTAAGGACCTGGATATAAGATATTTCTTAATCTAGTGAAAATTGTAATAAATACTTTGACACTTCAGTGTGCATCAAGTTATTTTATAAACAATTTAATTTTCTTGTTTATATATTTTTCCCCACCAGTGATCCCTAAATAATGTCTAGTCCACACTATACATATTTGCAAATAGATTTGGGAAGATGAGAAGTAAAAATAAAAATAAACATGTAGGCCTACTAAACTGCAAACTTACATGGTGTCACCCAGCTCCTCTACTGTGAAGTGTTATATGATTAATAATCAGTGTTATATGATTATTTAATATTGTGCACTGAAAACTCGGGTTGAGAGAATCAGAGTATTTTAAAGTTACATGTGAAATTCTTAATTTGTTTTATACTTTTATTGACAAACTTGGGTTTTTGTTGAGTACTTGAGCAAATATTCATGGCATTAATGATTTTCAAGACACTGTTTATTGTTGTAGAGAAATTATTTAATTAATATAAACACTAGTACCAGGAGTCCATGATACGCCTCATGCTCATGAATCTCATGCCACCCATATTGCTGAAGCTCCTGTACTCTCCAGGCCTGAAGTAGGACATCTTGCCTCTGTAGTGGGGCTGCTCATACATGAGCCAGTGGCCGTCCATCACATGACAGGACTGGCAGTGAGACATGCGGTAACGGTCCATGATGTTGTCACAGTCATCCATCATCTCGTACATCTGACCCATGAAGTTATCCCTCTCGTAGATCCTCATTCTGTAGGAGCCCCTGTGCTGTTGTGGAATAGAAATCCGTTTAATTTAAGTTTATCAGCCAGATTAAAATGTTAACATGTAAACACAGATGTATCTTTATCTTATATAAGCTTAAACTGAACTCACCATGGGGATCATACGGCAGGACCTGATAGAGTTGCTCATCCCGAACATAGACATGTAATCAGCGTACTCGCCCCTTCTAAAGAAATACTGATTTCCCATGTAGTTGGGATGATCATACATCATCCAGCACCCGCTCTCCACTCTGCAAGAGTGACAGCGGTTTATGTAGGAGGAGAAGTCACCAGTGTCCCCCATACACTCATAAGAGCGACCTTGGAAGTTCCTGTCCTCGTAGAAGATGACCTGAAAATTCAAAAGTTGAAGTTTTCAGTTTTATTTTTTTTCTACTTTTATTTTCATTTGAATTAAACTTTGAAATTGTAGTTGTAATGAAGTTTACCTTGCCCATCATCGTTGCGCTGTCTGATCCTCAGTAGTTCCACAAAGGAGAAGCTGAAGCTGATTCTGGTTGTTGACTGACTGCTGTCACCCGTACCTTTATACTAGACCAAGACTAAAGACTACACAACACCTATTGTTAGTCAATTCCTGACTGTGCAAGTTGGCATAGAGGCCATTCCAGCTAAAGCTTGGTATGTAGATCTTAGTGTTCATATTATTAGGTCTGTATAATTTCTGAAGTTTATATATATACACATACATATGTATATATATGTATATATATATATATATATATAGTGCTTGTTGTTCCAAATTATTGCATAGTTTTTTTGGTAACAACTTTACTTGAAGGGGTGTGCATTAGACTGGCATGACACCTTCATAATCATGACATGACACATGAATATGAAGGAGGTTTCATGCATGTTTATGACAACTGTCATTAAGTGTCATTCGCTCAATTATGACATTTTGAATGCAAATATGACATTGTTTGAGATGTCTTTGTTATGACAACTTGACATAAACCAATACATCATAACCTGTCAGTGTCTTTGTCATGGCAACTTGACATTACTAAGACAACACAACCTGTCATAAATATGTCATAAACATGCAATAGCAGATTAAGCCTACACAACACCTATTGTTAGTCAATTCCTGACTGTGCAAGTTGGCACAGAGGCTGCTACTAAGCGTAGTATCTAGATCTTAGTCCTTGGCAATTTGTCATGATTTTCTTCTTAAGTTAATATCTGTTCAAATTAAAGACTAGAGCCTCACGATTGTGGATAAATGTGGAAAAATATTACGTCTTTTATTTATTTTTCTGTACAGCACTTTACTCCACTTCAGTTGTTTTAAAGTGTTTTATAAATAAAGAAAAACTATGAAACGAGTACAAAAAGAGTTTTTATCTTTCAACGTTTTAGTTTTCCATTATCCCACCTTTACCACATAGATTTGGTTTATTTTTGTTTGGGAAATTAGAAAGTACACAATTGCAAAATGTATACCAAATGAAGCACTGCTACAAAAGACTATTTCTTGTGAAGCCAAGTCTGTGTTATGATTGGAAAATGTCTAGGTTACAACTGTAACCATGGTTCCCAGAGAAGGGAACAAGATGCCGCGTCAGCTGACGCTATGGGCACTCGTCCCGCAGAACCCTGTGTCTGAGGCACGTATACCAACTTGCCATTCATGGCCAACACAGTGCAGTGCTCATGCAGTGAGTGCTCAGCATGTAAGAAGGGCACCTGAAAACACGTCATCAGCTTCAAATGTTCTGAGGGAACACACGCAGGCCTGCCCGACTCATGTGTCACGACACACACACTAGAGACGTAAGATCCAATAGCAGTATTTAATATAGGGTAATCCGTACTCACAACAGTCCAGGCAAGGGTCAAAAATCCAATAAGGCAATCCAGAAACAAACAAGAAACAGGCAGATACATGAACGGAAGTGTGGGGACAAAAACAAGGACTCCGTAACAAACACTAACACAGACAGGGCATATATACACACAGAACTAACAAGGTGACGGGAAACAGCTGAGTGCAATAATCAGATAAGTGGCAGAACAGAATGCTGGGAATTGTAGTCAATAGTGAAGGACACCGTGATAACGAGGACCTCTAGTGATAACCCAGGGAAACACAACCAGACACTGTGACAGAACCTCCCCTCTACGGAGCGGCTACCAGACGCTCCATGACAGAAAACAAGACAACACAAGAGTCCAAGAGTAAGGTGGAACGTGGAAGATCCGAGGGAGGGATGGGAGGGCCAGGACCATGCAGGGAGACAGGAACAAGGGGTGAGGGTTTAACCGGGGACCAGGGCAAAACAAAAAGTCTACCGGCATCCAGGGGGAAACACAAAGTCCATCTGGCGGCCAGGGCGAAGCACAGTTCATCGGGAGGCCAGGGCGAGACGCAAAGTTCATCGGGAGGCCAGGGCGAGACGCAAAGTCCATCGGGCGGCCAGGGTGGTGCAGACCCCTCGGGCGGCCAGGGCGGTGAAGACCCCTCGGGCGGCCAGGGCGGTGAAGACCCCTCGGGCGGCCAGGGCGGTGAAGACCCCTCGGGCGGCCAGGGCGGTGAAGACCCCTCGGGCGGCCAGGGCGGTGAAGACCTCTCGGGCGGCCAGGGCGGTGAAGACCCTTCGGGCGGCCAGGGCGGTGAAAACCCTTCGGGCGGCCAGGGCGGTGAAGACCCTTCGGGCGGCCAGGGCGGTGAAGACCCCTCGGGCGGCCAGGGCGGTGAAGACCAACACCGGTATAGGGACAGCCACCGGCTCGGGAACAGACACTGGCTCCGGCTCAGGAACAGACACTGGCGGAGTCGGCAAGACGAACAGCTTGGGCGGGGCCGGCAAGGCGAGCAGCTCGGGCGGGGCCGGCAAGGCGAGCAGCTCGGGCGGGGCCGGCAAGGCGAGCAGCTCGGGCGGGGCCGGCAAGGCGAGCAGCTCGGGCGGGGCCGGCAAGGCGAGCAGCTCGGGCGGGGCCGGCAAGGCGAGCAGCTCGGGCGGGGCCGGCAAGGCGAGCAGCTCGGGCGGGGCCGGCAAGGCGAGCAGCTCGGGCGGGGCCGGCAAGGCGAGCAGCTCGGGCGGGGCCGGCAAGGCGAGCAGCTCGGGCGGGGCCGGCAAAGCAGGGCGACTGGGCGGCGCGTCAAGGATGGCAGTCCCCTCTGGAATGGTCTCTGGGTTAAGAGCCACCGGACAAGTCGTTGAGAAGGCCTTTCTCCTCCTCCTCCGCCTCCGGACCCCCGGCCTCGGGACCACCGGACTCAGGACCACCGGACTCGGGACCACTGGAACTGGGACCCCCGGAACTGGGACCACCGGACTCGGGACCCCCGGAACTGGGACCACCGGACTCGGGACCACCGGAACTGGGACCACCGGAACTGGGACCACCGGAACTGGGACCACCGGAACTGGGACCACCGGAACTGGGACCACCGGACTCGGGACCACCGGACTCGGGGCGGCATCGGCATGGCGAGGCTCCGATACATCCCACTGGCTCCGATGAATTAAATAGCTGGTAAACCCCCAAAAATCCAGTATCTCCAGCCCCTTCATCTCCCACCCAGGCAATGGATCATCGAGACAGACATTAAAAAAGTTTTTCAATGTTGCATCCTTATAGTCCAAACCTCTAGAGAGAGTCCAAAACTTCTGAGCCAGACAACTCACCGTCTGGCCCTGCTGTCGAAGGGTCATTAAATTTTGAACTCTTCCCCTCCTCTCCTTCGCCGTTCTGGGGGGAAGGATACGAAACCCCATACCGCTGGATCTTTGCATTGACGGAGTCCTTCTGTCACGACACACACACTAGAGACGTAAGATCCAATAGCAGTATTTAATATAGGGTAATCCGTACTCACAACAGTCCAGGCAAGGGTCAAAAATCCAATAAGGCAATCCAGAAACAAACAAGAAACAGGCAGATACATGAACGGAAGTGTGGGGACAAAAACAAGGACTCCGTAACAAACACTAACACAGACAGGGCATATATACACACAGAACTAACAAGGTGACGGGAAACAGCTGAGTGCAATAATCAGATAAGTGGCAGAACAGAATGCTGGGAATTGTAGTCAATAGTGAAGGACACCGTGATAACGAGGACCTCTAGTGATAACCCAGGGAAACACAACCAGACACTGTGACACTCATGGCAACAACGTGGAATCTTATTCCCTTTTCAGGGAACTCAACGCTGTGTCAATACCAACTACGCCATGCTGGCCAGTTCCTGCTTGAGCTTAAAAGAAATCTAAAACCCTAGGGACCAACAATCCAAGGCTCCAGCCCGGAGCCAATTGTGTGTCAGTCAGTGAGCAGTACACACAACATTTCTCCCAGTAATCTAAATGATGTTCTGAAAGGCCCTGAAGCTTCTATGCCCAATTTGGAGCCACACTCCAGGAGACTCAAGACTTAAAGCAGAGCTACCAGAAATTTAACATAGCCCACATCTAACAATTGCAGAGTATCTGGGGTCGTTTTGGGGAATATGTATTCAATAATTAATAATTGTTCATACGGGTTTGAACCAGATACTTACACATGTTAAATCGCCCAATGAGGGGGATTTTCTGTTACCTGCATCTGCATTCATATCTATACATCAGATTTTAACCACAAGGGATTATGTTCAACCACAGATGTACAGATATTTTACAGACAGGTTAACCTATTAAGCTTCAACCCCACTTTTGAAAAATCCCCAGAAATGGCATACCCAAACTGAAACAGATGCAGTTCATGAACCCTTTGTACTAAACGCACAAGTAAGATCTAATTTGAAAGCTGACACCTGGCAGTTTATTGTAAATGTGGAATTAATTAGTCATAATGAAAAAAAATTTTTTTTAAAATGTCTTCAAAGTTTTGTAAAGTTATTAGAAATGTATTTTTATGAAACATCTTCATGAAAATAAAATTGAAGTTGGCATTGTATCAATCTAGAAATGCACTGCAACTAAAGCCACATGTCTGACCATGTTATATTTAAAATTTTAAGAAGATAAGTCTAAAACTCTGCATTTAGTTAAATGTTTTTCAAGATCATGTCATATGAATTTATTTTGATTAGACTCTAAAATGCAAACTGGTGTTTATTGTCATCTTCTAGCATCTATTCAGTCTATTGTCTCTATTGTTTTGTGGTGCAAACGAGCCCCATTCAGTGTCAGTCTCCCCTGCACACATTCACACCTCTCCGGCCTGGTTATGGCTCTAAATATGCTTTTCTTTTGTCAAGTCAAGTCAAGTCAAATATATTTATATAGCACTTTTCACAATACAGATTGTATCAAAGCTGCTTCACAGTATCAATCAAAACAACTTAACAATGTTTGTTTATTACTGGAAAAAAAAGACTGATCAATGGTATGATTGGTTAATTAATTTTGAATATCCCCAACTGAGCAAGCCAAAGGCAACAGTGGCAAGGAACCGAAAAACTCCATCCAGTGACCTAAAGGTGTCCTAACACAGCATCAGATGACCCAATGGAGAAAAAAAAACCTTGGGAGAACCCAGGCTCAGTCGGGGGCCAGTTCTCCTCTGGCGTTTATGAACTAGAGGCTGAATTTACAGTAACTGTAAGATAAAAAATTTATATGAATGCATGGCTAAATAGATGCATATTCAGTCTAGTTTTAAACTGTGAGAGCGAGTCTGAGCAACGAACAATATCAGGAAGGCTATTCCAGAGCTTCGGAGCTAAATGTGAAAATGCTCTGCCTCCTTTGGTGGATCTGGATATCCTAGGAATGACCAGAAGCCTCGAATTTAGTGATCTTAAAGAGCGCGATGGATTCTAGGGCGATAGAAGATCCGTTAAATAGACTGGAGCTAAACCATTTAGAGCTTTATAAGTCAAAAGCAATACCTTGTAATTAATACGGAACTTTATAGGTAACCAATGAAGTGATGATAAAATCGGTGTTATATGATCATATTTTCTTGATCTAGTAAGAACTCTAGCGGCTGCATTTTGGACTAACTGTAGCTTGTTTATTGAAGATGCAGGACAACCAGCTAATAAAGCATTACAGTAATCTAGTCTCGAGGTCATGAATGCATGAACTAACTTTTCTGCATCAGAGACTGATAGCATATTACGTAGCTTAGCAATGTTTCTAAGGTGGAAAAAGGCTGTTTTTGTAACATATGAAATATGCTTTTCAAAAGACAAGTTGCAGTCTAATGTAACACCCAGGTCTTTTACTGTAGCGGATAAAGTAACAGGGCATCCTACTATGTTAAAGTCGTGCTGAGAAAGGTTTTGTGGACGGTTTTTACAACCGATAAGTATTACCTCTGTCTTGTCTGGATTTAATAAAAGAAAATTATGCGTCATCCAATCTTTTATATCTTTAACACAATCTGTCAATTTGGATAATTTACCGTATTCATCTGGCCGTGATGAAATATATATTTAAGTGTCATCAGCATAACAATGGAAACTAATTCCATGTTTCCTTAGAATATTACCAAGTGGCAGCATATTGTCACGGTTCATGAATCCACTGTCTCATTCTGCTGTTTTGTGTGTGTATGCGTGTCTGTGTGGGCGTGGTTTTCCAATCCCATTGATTGTCCGTGCCAGCTGCTGTTCATCACCGTTCCCTTTATATGTCAGTAAGATCCTTCTCATGTTGTCAGATCGTTGTGGCTTCCCCGGTGTCGTGTCCTGTTCCTGTGTGGCTCTCTTCGTCTCCCCGTGTGGATCTTCTTCGTTGTCTTCGCCTGTTGGATTGTTTATTGTTCCTGGTTCCTGAGCACGCTGATCTTCACCACCACTCACCGGATTGCCCATCAACGTCCCTGTGTCACTTCTCCACCTGAGTGTTTGTATCCCGGACCTGTGTTCTGTGTTAGACCTGACCATCTTTAATAAACGCCTTTTACTTGCATTTGTATCCGAACTGATTCATCACAGAACGATCTGACCAGCCATGGATGCAGCAAGTGCGGCCAGTCTGAGTGATTTCCTCGCGCACAGCACCACAAGGATGGATCAACAGGGAGAGGAGATCGCGAACACAGGTCGCGCGGTTCAAGCACTCGTGACACAGGTGTCCGAGCTCACCCAACGTCTACAACATCTACATGTTTCCGCTGCGCCGCCCACACCGCCGATTCAGCCCCCCCCGCCGCCACAAGAGAATCTGCCTGAGCCTCGTCTGCCCACGCCTGAGAGCTATTCAGGTGAGCCTGAATACTGCCGTGCTTTTCTCACAAGGTGTTCGATGCACTTTGCATTGCAGCCACGGACCTTTGCCAACGAACAGTCCAAGTTCGTTTTAACTCTGCTATCGGGGAAGGCGGCTCTCTGGGGAACGGCGGTGTGGGAGAACCAGTACATCTGCTGCGCCTCGTTCCAGGCACTCTCCGAGGAGATAAGAAGAGTGTTCGATCGGGCGGGTAAGGAGGCAGCCAGATTACTCGCCGATCTACGCCAAGGTGATGGCTCGGTGTCGGATTACTCCATTCAATTCCGCACCCTGGCTGCAGAGTGCCATTGGAACGAGGAGGCGCAGTGGGACATGTTCCTGCATGGGCTGGCTGACCGCGTCCAGAAAGAGATTTATATCCTGGACCTGCCTAGATCTCTTAATGGCCTAGTGGAGCTGGCGCTGAGGGTCGATTCACGTTTGAATCGCACGGCGAATCGGGTACGTTCGAGTCCAACCATGGAGGTTCCACGAACCAGCGAGCGGGGCGCGGTCAGCCCAGTTTGCGACCATGAGCCCATGGAGGTAGGGAGAGCTGGGCTTTCCCGGGAGGAGAGGGAAAGGCGGAGGTCCCAAGGACTCTGCCTGTACTGTGGCAAGGCTGGCCATTTCCTCTACTCGTGTCCAGTAAAAGAGCAAGCCCGGTAGTAAGTATGAGGCTACTAATAATGAGGTGGGATCTCCGCCGAGAAGTCCTCATCACCATCATCGACCCTCCTCCCGGTAAGACTGAGATGGGCAACCTCAACGCACGCCACTCAAGCACTATTGGATTCGGGAGCAGAGGGTAATTTTATGGATTTCAGTTTTGCATCCAAGCTCCAGATTCCCATCACTTCTCTCACGCACCGTATATCTGTCAACGCACTTAACGGACAAGAACTTCCTAGGATCTCTCACTCTACTGAAACCATCACACTCATCACGTCTGGCAATCACACGGAAAATATCTCATTTCTTCTCATGGACTCACCGTTAGCACCAGTAGTTCTGGGACATCCTTGGCTCACCAAGCATAACCCACGTATCGACTGGCACAACAATTCCATTACCTCCTGGAGTAACCACTGTCATGAGTCATGTCTCTTGTCTGCCTGTTCATCTGTGTCTGGTTCTGTGTTTCAGAAGGAGGCAGTGGATTTGTCTAACGTGCCCGCAGAGTACCTCGACCTGAAGGAAGTGTTCAGTAAGTCTCGTGCTGCTTCTCTTCCTCCGCATCGTCCCTATGACTGTGCTATAGATTTATTACCAGGTAAGTCTCCGTCTAAGGGCAAACTTTACTCTCTTTCTGTTCCTGAGAGGGAGGCCATGGAGAAATATATTTCTGATTCTCTAGCCTCTGGATTCATCCAACCTTCCTCTTCTCCTGCGGGGGCGGGGTTCTTTTTTGTTGGAAAGAAGGATGGTTCTCTGTGACCTTGCATTGATTACCGAGAGCTGAACAACATCACGGTAAAGAATACATATCCTTTGCCGTTGATGTCTTCAGCTTTCGAGAGGTTGCAGGGAGCGTCCATTTTCACAAGATTGGACTTACGGAACGCTTATCATTTGGTTCGCATCAGGAAGGGGGATGAATGGAAAACCGCATTTAATACCCCTAGGGGGCATTTTGAATATTTGGTCATGCCTTTCGGTCTGTCCAACTCCCCAGTGGTTTTCCAAGCACTCGTTAATGACGTGTTGAGAGACATGGTCGATCAGTTCATATATGTTTACCTGGATGACATATTGATTTTTTCTTCGTCTCTCCAGGAACACGTTCAACATGTCAGACGAGTGCTTCAGAGATTGTTAGAGAATGGGCTTTTTGTCAAGGCGGAGAAATGCGACTTTCATGCACAGTCTGTTTCTTTCCTAGGGTACATCATCTCCTCTGAGGGAATGCGCATGGATCCTGACAAGGTTAAGGCTGTGATGGATTGGCCAAGTCCAGATTCCCGTAAGGCCCTACAGCGGTTTCTGGGGTTCGCCAATTTCTATCGCCGTTTCATTCGCAATTTCAGCCAACTAGCCGCACCTCTGACCGCCTTGACCTCCCCCAGAACTGCGTTCAGGTGGTCCGATACTGCGGAAGCAGTATTCACCAAACTCAAGAGTCGTTTTATTTCGGCTCCCATTCTTGTCACCCCTGATCCCACACGTCAGTTCGTGGTGGAGGTCGACGCGTCAGAGGTGGGGGTAGGCGCAGTTCTTTCCCAACGCGTTTCCTCAGACGACAAGATGCATCCCTGCGCGTTTTTTTCCCATCGCTTGTCGCCTGCCGAACGTAATTATGACATTGGTAACAGAGAGTTGTTGGCGGTCAAATTAGCGTTGGAAGAATGGCGACATTGGTTAGAAGGGTCAGGGGTACCTTTTATCGTTTGGACCGACCATAAGAACCTTGAATATATTAGATCTGCTAAAAGACTCAACTCCAGGCAGGCTCGGTGGACACTTTTTTTCGGACGTTTTGATTTTGTTCTCTCGTACCGCCCGGGTTCCAAGAACATCAAACCCGATGCCTTATCTCGTATTTTTGATCCATCCGAACGCCCGGTTACTCCCGAGTGTATTTTACCTGAGAAAGTAGTTATCTCCGCACTCACATGGGAGGTCGAGTCGAAGGTCAAGACAGCCTTAGAAGGGGTAACGCCTCCGCCCGGTTGCCCACCGAGTCGTTTGTTTGTTCCGGAGGGGTTACGGTCCGACGTTATTCGGTGGGGTCATTGTTCCAACGTGGCTTGTCATCCAGGAGTAAGTCGTACCAGCGGTTTGGTCAAGCAACGATTCTGGTGGCCATTAATGACACGTGATATTCGCGATTTTGTTTTAGCTTGCTCGGTTTGTGCCACTTGCAAGACGTCTAACCGACCTCCTGATGGGTTACTCCGACCGCTGCCTGTCCCTTCGAGACCCTGGTCCCACATCGCGCTAGATTTTGTCACCGCCCTCCCGCCCTCTAATGGCATGACGGTTGTTTTGACCGTAGTGGACCGTTTCTCGAAGGCGGCACATTTCATTCCCTTGCCCAAATTACCTTCAGCCAAGGAGACAGCGGTCACAGTCGTTGATCACGTCTTTCGGTTACATGGCCTCCCGAAAGACGTGGTCTCTGACAGGGGTTCCCAATTTGTGTCCAAATTTTGGCGGGAGTTTTGTAAGTTATTGGGGGCCACGGTCAGTCTGTCTTCGGGTTATCATCCCCAGAGCAATGGTCAATCCGAGCGAGCTAACCAGGATTTGGAGAGAATGTTACGGTGTTTGGTAGCCAAGAATCCTTCGTCCTGGAGCCAGCAACTTTCTATGGTTGAGTACGCACATAACTCGTTGCCAGTGTCATCCACGGGCCTCTCTCCGTTTAAGTGTAGTTTAGGTTACCAGCCACCAATATTTCCCAGTCTGGAATCCGAAGTCGCGGTCCCCTCCGCCCACGCATTCGTCCAGAGGTGCCGCCGCACTTGGACCAGAGCCCGGGAGACTCTGCTCCAGGTGGGGGGGCGCATGGAGGCCAAGGCCGATCGCCACCGGTCAAAGCCTCCCGTATACGTTGTGGGTCAAAAAGTGTGGCTTTCTACCAAGAACATTCCGCTCCGTGCCGTTTCTAATAAGTTAGCTCCTAAATTTATTGGCCCGTTCCCTGTCACCAAGATCATTAGTCCGGTGGCAGTCCGACTCAAACTTCCTCCGGCGTACAGGAGAATTTGTCCCGCCTTTCATGTCTCTAAAATCAAGCCCGTGTTTTATTCTCCTATTAACCCGCCAGTCCCAGTTCCCCCCCCGCCGCGACTCGTAGATGGGGAACCTACATATTCGGTACATCGTATTCTGGACTCGAGGCGAAGGGGACGCGGATTTCAGTACTTGGTGGACTGGGAAGGTTACGGTCCGGAGGAGAGAAGTTGGGTGCCTGCTAGAGACATTTTGGATCACTCCCTTATCGATGATTACAATCGACAGGTAAGTGTGGCTGGGAACGTCAGGAGGCGTTCCTAGGGGAGGGGGTACTGTCACGGTTCATGAATCCACTGTCTCATTCTGCTGTTTTGTGTGTGTATGCGTGTCTGTGTGGGCGTGGTTTTCCAATCCCATTGATTGTCCGTGCCAGCTGCTGTTCATCACCGTTCCCTTTATATGTCAGTAAGATCCTTCTCATGTTGTCAGATCGTTGTGGCTTCCCCGGTGTCGTGTCCTGTTCCTGTGTGGCTCTCTTCGTCTCCCCGTGTGGATCTTCTTCGTTGTCTTCTCCTGTTGGATTGTTTATTGTTCCTGGTTCCTGAGCACGCTGATCTTCACCACCACTCACCGGATTGCCCATCAACGTCCCTGTGTCACTTCTCCACCTGAGTGTTTGTATCCCGGACCTGTGTTCTGTGTTAGACCTGACCATCTTTAATAAACGCCTTTTACTTGCATTTGTATCCGAACTGATTCATCACACATATATATTGAGAATAATAAAGGGCCTAACACAGATCCCTGCGGCACTCCATAGTTTGCCGAAGTTATGATCGATTTTTCTCCATTTAAGTAGACGAAATGGTAGCGGTCAGATAAGTATGACCTGAACCAGCTTAATGCTTGTCCTTGAACACCAGTGTAATTTTGTAGTCGATCTAAGAGTATTGTGTGATCTATAGTGTCGAACGCAGCACTAAGATCAAGTAAAACTAGTACTGAGATACAGCCTTGGTCCGAAGCTAAAAGTAAATCATTTGTGATTCTAACAAGCGCAGTTTCAGTGCTATGATGTGGCCTGAATCCAGACTGAAACTTTTCATAGATGTCGTTTTCTTGCAAGAAAGAGCCGAGTTGACTGGACACAACTTTTTCTAATATTTTTGACATAAATGGAAGATTCGAAATGGGTCTGTAATTTGCTAGGTTATTTGGATCTAAATGTTGTTTCTTAATAAGAGGTTTTATAACAGCCAGCTTGAACGTTCTTGGAACATGACCTAAAGATAAAGATGAGTTAATAATATTGAGAAGAGGCTCTTCCACTATAGGTAACACTTCTTTCAGTAGTTCAGTTGGTATAGGATCTAATAAACACGTTGTTGTTTTAGATGAAGTGATAAGTTTATTTAACTCTTTTTGTTCTATGGTTGTAAAGCATTGTAATTGTTCTTGCGGGGTGATAATTGCGGCTGAATTATAAGGCGCGAGTAAAGATTGAACGTTTATGATTTTGATTCTGATGCTTTCAATTTCTCGGTGAAGAAGTTCATGAAATCATTACTACTAAACTGTAACGAGGTATTTTGTTCAGACGACGTCTGTTTATTTGTTAGTCTAGCCACGGTATTAAATAAAAACCTTGGATTATTTCGGTTGTTTTCTATTAATTTGCTTAGGTGCTCAGCCCTGGCAGTTTTAAGGGCCTTTTTATAACGTGACATACTGTCTTTCCACGCGATTCTAAAGACCTCTAAATTAGTTTTTTTTTCCATTTACGCTCTAAAACATACGTAGTATTATTGTACCATGGTGCTATACTTTTTTCTCTGACCTTTTTTAATTTAATGGTTGCTACAATATACAATGTTCTAGAGAGAATGGTGCTCATAGTGCTAGTTAGTTCATCTAGTTCATCTGTTTGTTTGGGTTCAGGCAGCAGCTGAGACAGATCAGATAAGCTATTTGAGAAATGATCTATGGTGGATGGAAGAATTGTTCTACCTGGTCGATAACGTGGCGCAGCATGACATATTACAGCAGTACTTAATATGCAAGTCACCATGTAATAGTCAGAGACATCATCACTTTGTGGAATGATATCTATATCGGTTGGATCGGTTCCATATAATATAATTAAATCGAGTGTATGATTAAGACGATGAGTTGGTCCGGTGACGTTTTGCTTGACCCCGAAGGAGTTTAATAAATCTGTAAACGCAGCCCCTAACACATCATTTAAATTATCTACGTGTATGTTAAAATCTCCAACAATTAATGCTTTATCGACGTTGACCAAAAGATCTGATAGAAAGTCAGCAAACTCTTTTAGGAAATCGGCGTAAGGCCCTGGAGGTCTATATATGGTAGCCAATGCTAGAGATAATAGGGATTTTTTTCTTACATCTAAGAGCGTAACATTTAGCACAAGTACTTCAAACGAATTAAACCTATGACGAGTTTTCTGAGTAACATTAAGGATATCTCTATAGATTGTTGCAACACCGCCGCCACGACCGATCAGACGGGGCTCATGCTTATAACAGTATCCTGGCGGAGTAGACTCATTTAGACCGAAATAATCATTTGGTTTAAGCCAGGTTTCAGTAAGGCACAGAACATCGAAATTATTATCTATGACAATTTCATTTACAATAACCACCTTAGGTGTGAGCGATCTAATGTTTAGAAGACCTAGCTTTAGAAATTGTTTTTGTTCACTAATAGTGAGATTTTTTGTTTTAATAACAATTAGATTTTTTTCTAGATCCCACAGTAGATTTATTATTTGATCTTAGTAAATGAGGAATAGACACAGTTTCTATGCAATGTTCTACACTAGTATTAATATCAATTAAATTGGTGCAGTAGAGACTGTGATTTGGATTTTTGGATACTAGTCAAACGGTATTTAACATCTTGGAGATGTTATCCGACAGAAGATCTGCCCCGATTCTACTTGGGTGTAAGCCATCAGCGCGGAAGAGCCTTGGTCGCTCCCAAAACAGATTCCAATTATTTACAAAGAGCAGTTTCTGCTCATTGCACCATGACAATAACCATTCATTTAGCGCGAATAATCTACTGAACTTTTCATGCCCTCGTCGGTACGTAGGAAGCGGTCCAGACACAATAATCGATGTTTCAGGCGATGTACTGCGTACCGTATCGATAAGGCTCCTGAAGTCTTTCTTCAGAACCTCCGTCTGTCGCAGCCTAGTGTCGTTAGCTCCCGCGTGCAGCACCACAGCTCCGACGCGCTCGTCACCCTTCAAGATCTCAGTTACCCGCGCAATGATATCGAGAACACGAGCACCAGGAAAGCAGTGACTGTGCACCTTACTTTTACCTAACGTAGCGTGGACGTGTCGGACGGTGGAATCGCCGATGATCACAGCATCGCGTTCCATTTCACGAAGAGGGGAGAAGCGGTTCTGAGTGGAGATCTCGAACACCGGGAGGGGCGAAAAGATTCTTGTCCTGGCTCGCGGCTTCCGCGGAAACCACCCAGCCTTCGTGGTGGTGTGTTGGAGCCGGAGTGAATGAAACCATGGCTGATCGTGACCTGGACGCTCGGGACAAATGCTGAGAAACGCACGGAGTAGACGAGGTCGGCGTCAGCGGGTTACTAACGTTAATCACTGATCCGTGTGCATCAGCGCGTGATGTTTCAAGAGCTAAACGCCGGTCTCTCAGCTCAGCTTGTCTCTCTAGAAGGTCACGGATCTGCTTTTCTACAGCTTCTAATTCAGACTGCACCGCGAGCAAATCAGATTTGTTCTCATCTGCACCAAAAGGTAGATAACATACGCCTGATATATTCGCCATTTTAACAAAACAGAATAAACAGAATAAAACAGAATAAAAGAAAGAAATACGGAGAAACAGAAAGAAATACGACCTAATACGAGGCTTAGACAGCCACGACGCAAACAAACAAACTCACAGCAGGCAACGAGGCTGACAAAAGCAGTCGATCGCAGGGCGAGCAGCAGTGAAGCGATGTCTCGCTCTACGACCAACAAACGAGGCTGACAAAAGCAGTCGATCGCAGGGCGAGCAGCAGTGAAGCAGTGTCTCGCTCTATGACCAACAAACGAGGCTGACAAAAGCAGTCAATCGCAGGGCGAGCAGCAGTGAAGCAGTGTCTCGCTCTATGACCAACAAACGAGGCTGACAAAAGCAGTCGATCGCAGGGCGAGGAGCAGTGAAGCGATGTCTCGCTCTATGACCAACAAACGAGGCTGACAAAAGCAGTCGATCGCAGGGCGAGCAGCAGTGAAGCAGTGTCTCGCTCTATGACCAACAAACGAGGCTGACAAAAGCAGTCGATCGTAGGGCGAGCAGCAGTGAAGCGATGTCTCGTTCTACGACCAACAAACGAGGCTGACAAAAGCAGTCGATCGCAGGGCGAGCAGCAGTGAAGCAGTGTCTCG
This sequence comes from Tiaroga cobitis, assembly GCA_030578255.1. Taxonomy (NCBI): domain Eukaryota; kingdom Metazoa; phylum Chordata; class Actinopteri; order Cypriniformes; family Leuciscidae; genus Tiaroga; species Tiaroga cobitis. Next base: position 28,341,698 of record CM060599.1, read on the forward strand.
CTCTACGACCAGCAAACAATGTTCCAACCGTATTTGCGGTTCCAGCCGTATAATGGCTTGAGACGCGTCCGGCCAACAGTCCGAGTTGTAATTATGAGTTAAATGATGGTTCAGAACAGAATAAAAGAGAGAAATACGGAAAAACAGAAGGAAATACGAAGCTAATACGAGGCTTAGACAGCCACGACGCAAACAAACTCGCAGCTCACACAGCAGGCAGCGAGGCGGACAAAAGCAATCGAGCAGGTGAAAGCAATCGAGCCGATCTCGTACTAGTTAGTTTTGTCTGCATTATAATCACTAACGACTGGCTATTCACACTGTTTCAATCCCTTTTTTCTTTTATCAAAGTTCTCACTTCACATTTGAAACTGTATCAAATGCCCTTTTTGAAAAAAGAAACATTTTAGTAAGCATTCCTATTTAGAAAAATTCATAAAAATAACAGCTAACGTGCTGGCAGGTGCACCGAGAGCACGCTAGCATGTTAGCGTAGCACACCATCAATACACGACAATTTATGAGATTAAAACAATGTTTGTGCTCCAAACTTACTTTATAACGCAAGTCGAGTGTTTTAAATAACCTTCTGTGATCTGATTTGGCTTCAGATGAAAAAATAAGACAGAAAATATATTATTTTATAGTATTCTGCACACATGATAAAGTCTATACCGATTAGCATTACATTATAAATATAATCTATTATTATGAAAATACCTAACATGGCTCGAAGAACACAGGTAAATCAAATATCATTGCAATCATGTTTATTGTCTTCAAAACATCTTTATCTGCATGTTACAGCGATCTCTGGAAGCTTTGTTTGTGTCAGGGACTTCCTGGAATGTCACATAGTTATGGCACTTCTTCGTGTGTTCCATATATGGACTATTACTGTGCATAGAGCGCTGGCGCCCTCAGGCTGCCAGTATGGATTGAAAACACAGTACATCAGAGTATCCAGCGCTCATAATGTTTACATTGACGCATTTGGGTATAAATTCAATAAACATTATTCCTGTCTATAGAAATATGATGTAAACCTATGAGAATCTATCAATATTTCTCCACATCTGGACATTGTTGAGCTAAAAGCCCTGAGGGACGTTGTTTTGTCAAGCGCTGTCATGACGACGACACAGGAGTTTTTTTCTGAATGGAAGCGGCTGACGCTCATAATTCATATTAAAGGTATCAACTCATTTTTTAATTACATAACTCCTGGCACAAATTAAGACATAACTGTCATTACAAGTTTCTCAGAATACAATAGTGGTCAAATACTGAAACTTGAGTATTATATCTTTTTAATGATGTATAGTTTGTCAAGGTAATAACATTAAATATGATAGTAACTTTGAACTATTTAAAAAAAAAAACGCTTCAGTGCGCCGGCGCTCTGGCAACGGTTAAGAGGTTAAAATTAGCTCAATTGTCAGAATAATATTTGTGGTTGATCCACAATATCATCCTACTTTATAGGATTTCAGGAAAAGCAATTCTGTGGCCACAAGAATTGGGTTTCCTGCCCTATAAGCAAATACTCTGTAAAGTATCTTTAATTTGTAAGCCTGTAGCTAAGATCTTTGACACTTAAAGGGACTTGAAAATGAGCATACAATCAGAATCAATTAATGAATATAGTGAGTTTAATAAGGAAAACTACGTATATGGTTGCTAAGCGTTACAAGGAATACATGTATTTACAAACACAATACAACGACAATGAACAAAACACTAAAAGGATCTGAGAGTGAAAGAAACAGGGAAAGAGACATGGAGAGAGACTGGAGGTATCAGTGGCAAATTACAGACTTTAAGACCATTGAGAGACACCACGGAAAAACACAATCTTACTGCTCTGAAGACTCGATAAACGAATACTTGCATTTTGGTTCTTATGTGGCTGAACACGGCTGCCTGAGTGAGCTGCGTGTCTTGTGTGTTCCGTTGGAGCGTCACGTGGTTGCGGCTGGTCCGAGGAGCGCGCACGTGTGGCGTTGGAGTGTCACGTGGTGTGCGTGTGTGTCCGGAGACCGCGCAATTTCAAAGGCTTAAAAGGTCTTTGACGTAAAGTTACCAAAGGAATAATTCAGACTAAGTTCATTTCCCTTCGTGGAAGTAAACAGAGTCGAATACAGAAAACAAAACTCAACAAAACAAAGAACAAAAAAAGATCCCCGGGGCGGGGATCACGAGAGAGAGAGTTCCATGGTGAATCCACGGAGGTGAGGTACGAGAGCGAGAGAGTGACTGTTGCAGCTGCACAGCTAGCACATTGAGGGCCAGATGTACTAACGCTGTTGCGCCCACTTCAGGCGTATTTGTTTCGCAAAGTGCACATAAAACCATTGCGAGGTATGTACGAACGGGACGCACCGAGATGAAAGCGCAGACTGCCTGTCACGGGAACTGAAAATGGCAAAATGCGCTTTTTGTGTCATGCATATGCATTAATGGGATGGTCAAGGGGAAAGTGGGAGTGTCACATAAAGAGATGGGAGGGGAAGCGTAAACTGTGCCTAATTATGTATTCCACGTTATGTACAGAAAAAGTAATGTACTATTTTGCGCTGAAAATTCTCCGCCTCTTAAAAGCAGGTGTAACTTAGGAAGCGGGTTTCCTGGCATATGCCTCCTGGTGAAATGGCAGCAGTAATCCGAGCAAGATGAAGACATAGGCTAAGGAGACGAGCTGAAAAGATTTTTGCCACAAGAATCAAACTTTTTCTGTTGAGTGAAAACGAAATCATTAAGCATTACAGATCTTCAGCTACGGAATATTACAGTTACTGGAAGAAATCAAAGATGACATCGAAACTATTACTGCCATATAACTGCCATTCCAGCAGTTGTTAAACTCCTCGCTACATTACAATTATTGGCATCTGGATCATTTCAAACAGTCATGGCATCAGCAGTGAGAGGAGGAGGCCCATTCAATTGCGCGTTTAAATTAACTCAATTTATGGTATAGTGGGTGGGGACAGGCGCTGATTACCTGATGAACTGCAGGTTTGGTACATAACACGCACACTCCGGTTTCACATCAAGCACTTTCTGCGTCTGCGTTATGAAAACAAAGGATGAATAAACAAGAATATTTATTTTCTTGTAAATTTATAAGTTATTTTTGTGTTTTAAAACAGCCAATTAAAATAATTTTTGTTTGGAAGGATCGACCAATGAGAGTTGAGAATGTTGTGTAGCGCATTTTTGTGTTCCGGATATCGCACGCGGTTGGAGCTCGCACTCTCTTTAATCGGCAGAGCAAACGAGAGCAGACGTTATATTGATCCAGAGACGATGTAGCGAAAGAGAAGTGAAATTTGATGTGAAAGAGACTGTTACATTGATTTTTTACTGTGTGACGCAGTTACGGAGAACCAGCCTTGTTAACGCATAGCGCGTTCACATATCAAAGATGTTGTTTATTGAAGAAACACAGATCTGTAATTAGAATTTATTTTTGCGAGACGGATGAGAAAAGGATGTAACAGAGTTCTTCAGACCTAAAACCGATTATATGTTCAAGTTCATCTGGTCTTGGTGAGTTACACTTTTATTTCATCTGGATGAAATGTTTATGAAAAGTTTATATAAGTGAAATATAAATGGGAAATCTGCTTGAGTTCTTTTATTAATGAATCTTTCTTTACAACCACATTTGGTGAACGATTGTTAGCACATTGTATGTAAAACGCAATCGCCATTTTGATGCTGTGTTAAACAATGGTAAATGATGTGATCTGTGTATGTTATGAAGACAACTAACAAGTATTTTTTGTGACCTTGTATTCAAGGTCAGGTTTTTTTTCTCCACCTTGTTTTTCTTTTTTTTTTGTGTCTTTCCTGATTTTATTTCTTCATCATTGTGACGAGTGCTTGCTGTGAATCTTTGAGTCGAAGCTGCATTGAGTCGATGCTTTCCGGATTGGAGTTCCTGAATTTCGTTCTAACTCTCATGTTCATGGAGGGAGTCGGGACTGGCGAGCCGCACGGACCTAACAGCGAGTCGTAATTGTATAAAACTGATGTTTTCGTTGCCGATTTGGATGGTAGGAAATTGAACTAACCACACTTACACTTTTCACTGTTCAATTGGAAGGATTCAGTCACGAAGAGAGACTGAGTAACGAACAATAGCCGACCATTGTCGTTTAACGATTTCAACAGTATTCACAAGGTTGTGAATATCACTTCAGAGACTGCACTGAACTCATTTTGAAACCTGAGGGGTTAAATCCCTGTGAAGGGAATTAAATGTGAATTTATTGGGTTTATTTGTTTTTTTCTGTTACTTGATCAAATGTAATTGTTTTTTTATTTTATTGTTTCCTTTCTTTCTTTTCTTTTTAAAATTAGGAGCCAGAAGAAGAAACCTAGTTAACAAAAATTTCAAAAGGTATCAAATAAGGAATTAACTTTAATGGAAAATTGAAAACTAAGTCATAAGGTGAATTCAGTTTTACTGGTGGTTACTAATTTTATTTTATTTTTCCAAAGAAACTGAATTAAATCTAGTGAAACCTAGAAGGGAACAAACAAGAGTTTAATGTATAAATGAACATAAACAGTGTTTAAAAGACAAGTGATTATACTTACCTTTCAAGATCTTTAGAGTATTTGAAGTCCTTGAAACCTATAAGAAAAAGGTGTTTGCAGAATTTGTTTTATTACATCGTATTTTATTTTTCTTTCCTGTATTTTTTCTCATTTTATTTTTTTTCCTCTTATACATTCCATTTACTGAATTCAAGTTTTGCATTCAACAACAAACAATACATTCAGAAAAACGTTATACTTTGTGTGAGTGTCTCATTATTGTTGTGACATCCTTATTCTCTGCAGGCGAATTTTAGTCTTCTGATCGAACTGGTCCATACTCAGACTTTGTGTCTGTATCAAATTGAGTGAAGGGTTACAAAGTTAGCGAGCCAGCCAGGAGAATGAGTGTCGTACAACAATAGTCATTTCTCATTGTGCGAAAGCAGTGTATACAGAGCAGTCAAGAACTATGGATATTGTGAGACGAGAGAAAGTGAGTGTTCGTGATGCCGTTCTAGTGAGCGGTATAACACTATCTGAATCCGATCAAGATCTTGAGTCATGGCTGATGCGCTATGGTAGCATAAAGCAAACCTTGCTCGTTGATAGTCCATCCTCTGAATTTCATCAGCAAGCTATAATAGAGTTCCAATATAGCTCCACTATGGATGCGCTGCGACCCTTGTTGCCATTACGAATTGTTAATACTTCTAATGCAGACACCTTCTTTAATGTGTGTGCCTTGAGCAGTGTTTACTCGCAGACGACTGGGGGTGATGTCACTAGTAATTATCTGGAGGAACTGCAAGAAATTGTGAGATTTAGCAGAAAACCCTTGCAGGTTATAATTCAAGAGGAGCTAAAGAAGCTTAATGCTGCTAGTGCTTTCGTTGACGGTCAACCATGTCAAGTGATGTTAATGATTGTCCTATTGTGGCTGATTCTCAAACCCGTCGGTTATCTCAGTCACAAAAAGTAATTTAAGAGATGACTGTGCACCTTCAATGTCGGATAGTGTACCTTTGTCGAGTAGCCAGCAAAGCAAAGATCAAAACCTGACCAAGACTAACGAGGCAAATGCGGTGCCCTTGTGTACTGCTCTGCCCATGGATGTAATAAGCCCCCCAGCGTACAACAAGTTGTAGTCGAACATATTGTGCGAGCTACTGATGCTGTATCAACTCAGTATGTTCCTCTGCGCTTGAGGTCATTTTCAGGGAAAGTTCCCCGACCAGCTAATGAACCGACTTTGATACCTGGAGGGCGAGCGTTGATTTTTTGCTTGATGACCCATCCATTTCTGACTTGTCCCGAACCAGAAAAATACTGGACAGCCTTTTACCGCCAGCGGCTGATGTTGTAAAGCACATTGGCCCTCAAGCATCTCCAGTGGTTTATTTAGAGCTGTTAGAGTCTGTCTGTGGATCAGTTGAAGATGGCGACGAGTTATTGGCAAAATGTATGACATTGTTGCAAAACCAAGGGGAGAAACCCTCTAGCTACCTGCATCGGCTGCAAGTCATGCTAAGTGCGGCAGTGCGGAGGGAAGGCATTCCAGAAGCAGAGCGTGACCGCAGCTTATTAAAGCAGTTTTGTAGAGGGTGTTGGGATAACCGGTTGCTTGGAAATTTGCGTCTTGAAGAAAGAAAGCTTAACCCCCCTTCGTTTGCTGAATTAGTAATGTCTGTTAGGGCTGAGGAGGACAAGCAAGCTTCCAAAGAGGAGCGCATGCGAAGCCATTTGGGGATGAACAGACTCAGCTCACACCCTTTTAAGTCAAAAGCTACTGTACATCAGTTGTCCCCTCATGTTACTGAATCAGGAGATGAAGCGATTACTCAAACAGATCAGGCAAAAAGAACAATGTCAGGCACTCAAATGCAGTTAACTCCTCAGAAGATTACAGGTTTTAAGAAGGGGCAGGCTGATTGCCAGGAAGCTGAATTCTCTAAATTAAGAGCAGAAGTAAAAGAGTTGAGAGCGCAAGTCCAGGCTATGGAGTCAGCTGTGCCTAAAAAACCACTGTACGCTGACTCAAGTACTTCAGAACTTGCAGAGCTAAGGAAGCAAGTAGCTGCATTAAAAGCTCAAATGGTTACAATGGAAGTAGAGAGAGGTCGAACACCTAACCAGTTAGGTTCCCATGGAAACTTTGAAAAGGCGTGGCCTAGACAGGTTGAGTCAAAAGAGAGTGGGACAGGCTTGCCCAAGACGGGCACATGGTTGCCCACTGTGAAAATGACCCAGACCCTTCCAAAGTGGCCAGGAAACGGTGTTTGTTGAGGGAGAAACAAGCCCAATGGGACTTGCAGAACCAAGTGAAATCGCAGCAGGTAAACTCCAGGCCGTTTCTGCAGTAGGGCATGCAGAGCACGGCACTGAGTTTCAATACCCTAAAAAGAGCAGGAAAGCCTTTGACACTTGTTCAAAAGGCAGAATCTCAGGAAGCTTGCCAAAAGGATTAATAGGGACAAAGTGCACTGCACAGTTGTGCATTAATGGAATACCAGTGAATTGTTTATTGGACACTGGGTCCCAAGGGACCACAATTCCGTCCTCATTCCACAAGGAACATTTAGCAGATCATCCAGTGAAGCCGCTAGATGCCTTGTTGGAGGTAGAGGGGGCCAACGGGCAGTCTGGGCCCTATTTAGGGTATATAGAACTTACTTTAACTTTCCTTAAAGAATTTTTGGGGTTACAGGCTGAAATTGATACTCTAGCCTTAGTGGTTCCTGACTTGGTGGGAGTGCAACAGATATTAGTGGGGACAAACTCTTTGGATACCTTGTATGATACTCATGCTCAAGGAGGAGATGTTGAGCTTAACCCAGCTTTCAGTGGGTATCAAGCTGTGCTTAAGGTTCTGAGTGCCAGGCATAAGCAGAGACGTGCAGAGACCTTGGGGCATGTAACATTGGGTGGAGACAATGCTGAAACAGTGCCTGCTGGTGTTAGTGCAGTGTTTGAGGGTGTTGTTTATCTTAACAGTTGCCTCCCAGAGAACTTGGCAGTCATCGGGCCTTCTGAATTGTCTAACTTACCAGGTAGTTTAGTCATTGCTAGTGGTTTACACACCCTGCCCAGCAGACGTTCCGTTCGTGTGCCGGTGTTGGTCAGAAATGAAACCCATGCTGACATTGTGATTCTTCCTAAGACAGTGTTAGCTGAAATGTATTCAGTCCTGCAAGTGATGGAGGCTCCCCAGGAAACTGATTCCCCACAAGCCCGAGCAGTATCACCAGAAACGCAGATACACATTGATTTCGGTGACTCCCCTTTGCCAACGGAATGGAAGAGTCGGATCTCTGCCTTGCTGAGTACGATGCCTGAAGTTTTTGCTTTGCATGATATGGATTATGGCCATACTGACAAGGTGAAACATCGCATTAGGCTCAGTGATGAGACCCCTTTCAAACACAGACCCAGACCAATTCATCCTTATGATGTTAGTGCAGTTAGGAAACACTTGCAGGAGTTGTTGGACGCTGGAGTGATTAAGGAGTCTGAATCTCCTTTCGCCTCTCCCATAGTTGTGGTTAGAAAAAAAGATAACTCCGTACGGCTTTGTATCGATTTCAGGAAGCTGAACGTGCAGACCATTAAGGACGCCTATGCCCTTCCAAATCTCGAGGAGGCATTTTTGGTGCTTACTGGGTCCAAATGGTTCTCTGTTCTCGGCCTGAAATCTGGATATTATCAGATTGAGATGGACGAGCAGGATAAGGAAAAGACGGCCTTTGTGTGTCCCTTGGGGTTCTGGGCGTTCAATCGGATGCCCCAGGGTATAACAAACGCCCGAAGTACTTTTCAGCGGCTCATAGAACGTTGCATGGGGAGCTTGAATCGAAGTAAGGTTCTGGTCTTCATAGATGACCTGATTGTTTTCTCAGAGACCCTTGAGGAGTATGAACGCCGTCTACTACAAGTCCTTGACCGATTGAAAGAGTACAGCTTAAAACTTTCTCCCGACAAGTGTAATTTTTTTCAGACGTCTGTACGGTATCTGGGTCATGTTGTGTACCAACATGGTGTGAGTACTGACCACAGCAAAATAGAAGCCGTAAAAACCTGGCCAAGACCACAAAATCTTAGAGAGTTGAAATCCTTTTTAGGATTTGCCGGGTATTACCGTAGATTCGTACAGGACTTTTCCAAGATTGTTAAACCACTTAATAATCTCACAGCCGGGTAATCCCCCAGTTAGGAGAACTAAGTGCAAGGAAGTAAATCGCCCTTACTTCAACCCAAAAGAGCCATTAGGGGATAGATGGACTGTTGAATGCCAACAAGCGTTTGAAATCACTGTGAACAAATTGACAACTGCTCCAATTTTGGGTTATGCCGATCCCAAGCTACTTTGTTTCAAGAGCAGGAGGGCCAGCTAAGGGTTATTGCGTATGCCAGTCGGGGTTTGACTCGCAGTGAAGCTAAGTATCTAGCTCATAAGCTAGAGTTTTTAGCGCTTAAGTAGGTGGTTACCGTTAAGTTTAGTGACTATTTGTATGGGAGCGAATTCACAGTAGTGACAGATAGTAATCCCTTAACGTATGTCCTAACTTCAGCAAAACTCGATGCCACAAGCTACCGGTGGTTGTCCAGTCTGTCCACGTTCAATTTCAAAATCCGGTATCGAGCAGGGACCCAGAATCAGGATGCAGACGGATTGTCTCGACGTCCGAATGGTCAGCTCAGGGATGATTTGGAGTCCCAGACGGAACGGGAACGCATAAAGCAGTTCACCTTAAACCATCTAAGTGAGGCCGAACAGGGACAGCAGGTTAACCTGTTAAGCTTCAACCCCACTTTTGAAAAATCCCCAGAAATGGCATACCCAAACTGAAACAGATACAGTTCATGAACCCTTTGTACTAAAAGCACAAGTAAGATCTCATTTGAAAGCTGACACCTGGCAGTTTATTGTAAATGTGGAATTAATTAGTGATACTGAAAAAAAAATTATGAAAAATGTCTTCAAAGTTTTGTAAAGTTATTAGAAATGTATTTTTATGAAACATCTTCATTAAAATAAAATTGAAGTTGGCATTGTATCAATCTAGAAATGCACTGCAGCTAAAGCCACATGTCTGACCATGTTATATTTAAAATTTGAAGAAGATAAGTTTAAAACTCTGCATTTAGTTAAATGTTTTTCAAGATCATGTCATATGAATTTATTTTGATTAGACTCTAAAATGCAAACTGGTGTTTATTGTCATCTTCTAGCATCTATTTAGACTATTTTCTCTATTGTTTTGTGGTGCAAACGAGCCCCATTCAGTGTCAGTCTCCCCTGTACACATTCACACCTCTCCAGCCTGGTTATGGGTCTAAATATGCTTTTCTTTTGTCTGCATTATAATCACTAACAACTGGCTATTCACACTGTTTCAATCCCTTTTTCTTTTATCAAAGTTCTCACTTCACATTTGAAACTGTATCAAATGCCCTTTTTGAAAAACGAAAAATTTCAGTAAGCATTCCTATTTAGAAAAATTCATAAAAATAACAGCTAATGTGCTGGCAGGTGCACAGAGTTAGCTAGCATGTTAGCTTAGCACACCATCAATACACGACAATTTATGTGATTAAAACCATGTTTGTGCTCCAAACTTACTTTATAACGCAAGTCGAGTGTTTTAAATAACCTTCTGTGATCTGATTTGGCTTCAGATGAAAAAATAAGACAGAAAATATATTAATTTATAGTATTCTGCAATGATAAACTCTATATCGATTAGCATTACATTATAAATATAATCTATTATTATGAAAATACCTGATATGGCTCAAAGAACACAGGTAAATCGAATATCATTGCAATCATGTTTATTGTCTTCAAAACATCTTTATCTGCATGTTACAGCGATCTCTGGAAGCTTTGTTTGTGTCAGGGACTTCCTGGAATGTCACATGGTTATGCCACTTCTTCGTGTGTTCCATATATGGACTATTACTGTGCATAGAGCGCTCTCAGGCGGCCAGAATTGAAAACACAGTACATCAGAGTATCCAGCGCTCATGATTACATCGACGCATTTGGGTATAAATTCAATAAATATTATTCCTGTCTATAGATATCTGATGTAAACCTATGAGAATATATCAATATTTCTCCAAATCTGCACATGTTTGAGCTAAAAGCCCTGAGGGACGTTGTTTTGTCAAGCTCTGTCATGACGATCGCACAGGAGTTTTTTTCTGAATGGAAGCGGCTGACGCTCATAATTCATATTAAAGGTAACGACTCATTTTTTAATTACATAACTCCTGACACAAATTAAGACATAACTGTCACTATAAGTTTATCAGAATACAATAGTGGTCAAATACTGAAACTTGAGTCTTATATCTTTTTAATGATGTATAGTTTGTCAAGGTAATAACATTAAATCTGATAGTAACTTTGAACTATTTAAAAAAAAAACGATTCAGTGCGCCCGCGCTCTGGTGAAGCTTAACAGGTTAATTTTTACTGATGTGGTGAGAGCTATATGTGAGCGGAATCAGATTCACCAACCTTCTCTTGTAGCTTTGATTGAGTCCTTAGTTGTGACTGCAGATGCATTACCACATGCATTTAGGGATGAGTGTGACCATGGCCTACCTGCCATTCCCAGATTGTCTGAGAATGTGAGATGTGTGAGATTGTCTGTATGGACTTCCTGGCAGTAGAACCCGACACCAGCAACACTAAAGACATTTTGGTCATCACTGATCACTTTACGAAGTACACTGTCGCTATTCCCACTCGAAATCAGAAAGCTCAGACTGTTGCTAAGTGCCTCTGGGACCAATTTTTAGTGCATTATGGGTTACCAGAGAAGCTACACAGCGACCAAGGGCCAGATTTTGAGTCCCATACCATCCGGGAATTGTGTAAGATCGCTGGCATTCGCAAAGTAAGAACGACGCCATACCACCCTAGGGGAAACCCAGTAGAGAGGTTTAATAGAACTTTGCTGCAGATGCTCGGTACTTTAGAGAACAAACAGAAAGCTCACTGGAAAGAGTATGTCAAATCGCTGGTGCATGCATACAATTGCACCAGAAACGATTTTACCGGCTACTCACCCTATGAGCTCATGTTTGGAAGGCAGCCACGTTTGCCGCTGGACATGGCTTTTGGCATCCTGAACGACGAATCTGGTCAATCCCACTCAAAGTATGTAACCTCTCTAAAGAATAGGCTAGAAGAAAGCTACACATTGGCTTTGAAAAATAGCATGAAAGTAGCTGAACGGAATAAAAAAGAGGTTTGACAGAAATGTAGTAGCTTCCTGTTTGGAAGTGGGTGATAGGGTTTTAGTTAGGAATGTCCGGTTGAGAGGCAAACAGAAATTGGCAGACAAATGGGAATCAGATGTTTACCTTGTATTGAAGAAAGCACAAGATGTTCCTGTGTACACAGTTTGTCCTGAAGGGAAAGAGGGTCCTGTCCGTACTCTGCACCGAGACCTGCTCTTACCTTGTGGGTTCTTACCCGGTGTGGAGGCAGACGAGACAATCTTACCCAAAGTGCATCAAAGATGTCGAGCAAGGCCTCAGTTGGGTACGGAAAATGATGAGGCAGGAAATTAAAACGACGATGAGAATTCTGAGAATGAGTCTCCTAGTTGTTTTGTACCCAGAGAATTAGTAGAAGTGGTTACACGTTACATCCCACCTGAGAGTTCTTCCTATCATTTGGGAAATTTCCCAATCACCAACACAGTTTAGGTTGAATTAGCAGGAACCAGTCAGACAACTGCTGATTACCTGAAAGAAAAACAGCTCGAAGTTTGGGATGTAAACGAACAAGTGTGTGAAATGAATGAGAACTTACCTCTGAGTAATGGAGTGGAATCTGAGAATATGGAAGTTGATCCTGGAGACTGTAGAGCAGACGACACTGTAATAGTGTCTGGCGAAGAGGATTGTATTAACTGTGAGTTGATGAATGAGTCACTGGAGGATGTAGTGCTGAATTTCGTAGAAGATTTGAGGGTTGTTCAGGATGAGGGCACTAGTCCCAGACCTGAGATGGTCCCTGAAGAAGGTATGTCAAGCGAAGGGGTGTCAGAGGAAGAAGACCCACAGTCTGATGGTGTTAGACGTTCCGCAAGGCAAATCAAACCACCAAAGAAATTTCACTATCCTCAATAAGGCAATCCTTTAATTTCAGTGGTTCAGTCCTTATTACAAGGACTAAGTACTGCTTTTGCTCAGTCCAAAGAAAATTCTGATTTGACACCACCATATGCAAGCCTGAGGACGTGCATAAGATCAGCGGGGGAGGGTGTAACCCAGGTTATGAAAAAAAAGCATTAATACATGAATAAACAAGAATATTTATTTTCTTGTAATTTTATAAGTTATTTTTGTGTTTTAAAACAGCCAATTAAAATCATTTTTGTTTGGAAGGATCGACCAATGAGAGTTGAGAATGTTGTGTAGCGCATTTTTGTGATCCGGATTTCGCACGCGGTTGGAGCTCGCACTCTCTTTAATCGGCAGAGCAAACGAGAGCAGACGTGATTCAGATCTCTCCAAAGAAAATTGAGTATTTGATTTATCCATCTGAGAAAAATTTCTTAGAATTGAAGTTATATTGATCCAGAGACGATGTAGCGAAAGAGAAGTGAAATTTGATGTGAAAGAGACTGTTACATTGATTTTATACTGTGTGACGCAGTTGCGGAGAACCAGCCTTGTTAACGCATAGCGCGTTCACATATCAAAGATGTTGTTTATTGAAGAAACACAGATCTGTAATTAGAATTTATTTTTGCGAAAGGGATGAGAAAAGGATGAAGTTGTAACAGAGTTCTTCAGACCTAAAACCGATTATATGTGTTCATCTGGTCTTGGTGAGTTACACTTTTATTTCATCTGGATGAAATGTTTATGAAAAGTTTATATAAGTGAAATATAAATGAGAAATCTGCTTGAATTCTTTTCTTAATGTATTTTTCTTTACAACCACATTTGGTGAACGATTGTTAGCACGTTGTATGTAAAACGTGATCGCAATTTTGATGCTGTGTTAAACAATGGTAAATGATGTGATCTGTGTATGTTATGAAGACAACTAACAAGTATTTTTTGTGACGTTGTATTCAAGGTCAGGTTTTTTTTTCTCCACCTTGTTTTTCTTTTTTTTGTGTGTCTTTCCTGATTTTATATCTTCATCATTGTGACGAGTGCTTGCTGTGAATCGTTGAGTCGAAGCTGCATTGTGTCGATGCTTTCCGGATTGGAGTTCCTGAATTTCGTTCTAACTCTCATGTTCACGGAGGGAGTCAGGACTGGCGAGCCGCACGGACCTAACAGCGAGTCGTGATTGTATAAAACTGATGTTTTCGTTGCCGATTTGGATGGTAGGAAATTGAACTAACCACACTTACACTTTTCACTGTTCAATTGGAAGGATTCAGTCACGAGGAGAGACTGAGTAACGAACAATAGCCGACCATTGTCGTTTAACGATTTCAACAGTATTAACAAGGTTGTGAATATAACTTCAGAGACTGCACTGAACTCATTTTGAAACCTGAGGGGTTAAATCCCTGTGAAGGGAATTAAATGTAAATTTATTGGGTTTATTTGTTTTTGTCTGTTACTTGATCAAATGTTATTGTTTTTTTATTTTATTGTTTCCTTTCTTTCTTTTTATTTTTAAAATTAGGAGCCAGAAGAAGAAACCTAGTTAACAAAAATTTCAAAAGGTATCAAATAAGAAATTAACTTTAATGGAAAATTGAAAATTAAGTCATAAGGTAAATTTAGTGTTACTGGTGGTGACTAATTTTATTTTATTTTTCCAAAGAAACTGAATTAAATCTAGTGAAACCCAGAAGGGAACAAACAAGAGTTCAATGTATAAATGAACATAAACAGTGTTTAAAAGACAAGTGATTATACTTACCTTTCTAGATCTTTAGAGTATTTGAAGTCCTTGAAACCTATAAGAAAAAGATGTTTACAGAATTTGTTTTATTACATCGTATTTTATTTTTCTTTCCTGTATTTTTTCTTATTTGTTTTTTCCTCTTATACATTCCATTTACTGAATTCAAGTTTTGCATTCAACAACAAACAATACATTCAGAAAAAAGTTATACTTTGTGTGAGTGTCTCATTATTGTTGTGACATCCTTATTCTCTGCAGGCGAATTTTAGTCTTCTGATCGAACTGGTCCATACTCAGACTTTGTCTCTGTATCAAATTGAGTGAAGGGTTACACACATCCAATGGCGCTGGGGCCTCAGACGTGCGACCAATGAGCTAGTCCTACGTCATTACACGTCAGAGCCCACCAAGGGGGCGTGGCCTTAGCCTATAATAGTCCCCCGAATTCGCCATTATAGTATGTTTAACAACTGAAGCGACAACTCGCCAGGTTACTAGTGTGGCCGGCTACTCAATACTCGTTCCCTCTCTCAGGGAACTGAGGTTACGATAGTAACCGTGTAGTTCCCTTTCGAACGGTCACTTCGTATTGCATAGCTATACGCAGTGGGGACGGCATGCAAAAGCCAATAACAGACCGGACACATTCGGGTCTAGAATAATATATATGTGTCAGTAACAAAACCAACATAATATACTAATAAAACCAGACACCGTCGAGATTATTAGTATAGGAAAATATAACCGGCCAAAGCAGGTTTTATATATATATTGTATGTATGTGATTGTGCACAGTAACATTTTTAGACATGACCAGACACCGTCGGTCCTTAACCCTCTGGGGACCAGAAACGCGCCGGCGCGTTTTGCTCGTTTTTTTCACATAGCAGAAAAATAGACTTAAAGTACTACCATCATTTCTGTTCATATAGAGTTAAGAAATATGAGAAAATAATCTGTTAAAAGTCTACTTTTTTATGTGCCCACATACAATCGAAATAAGATATTGTGCTTTTGTAAAATAAAGAATATAAACAGGGTGTGCGTTCTGCCTCTCAGTCACCGTGAACTTTTTTCCTGGAGCACGTCTCTAATCTTCAACAAAACTCAGCAAATACTATTCACCCAGACATGAGCAATAGGGGAGCGCGGGGCACAACCTAACGCGGGGTTAAATGTAACACGGACCTTTTACATAGTTAGTCGGGATCAAGCCGGTTGTGTTTCCACTCTTTTTCTCGCGCTGCCAGAAGACGGTCTCCCGCGAATTTGCGGAAAGTTTTGATAAGATTTCATGAAGATGCTGGACAAAGAGTGTTTTGACACCATGCAAGTAAATTTTTTCATCATAGGTTTTTTTCGGTTTCTGAGTTGGGTGTGTACGTCACCAAATCTAACTTTATATTGCCTTAATAACTGTCTTGTTGGCTAAAACATAGCACCGTTTTGAAACATGTCAGCAACTCCTAGCAACTGTTAGCTAGGCTTAAAATATGTTTTACACAGCGGGGTTAGATGTAGCACAGTGTTACAAACAAGCCGCCAAGTGTACAATGATAATCAAATGAAAACAGGGAGCCACACAACTTCTAGGTTTGAGTATTTATTTATTTAACTTTGTTGGACTTTCACAAACAATGTTGGAATTTTTTATTTTTTTTTATTTAGTTTACTATGCATTGATCACTTGTTTCTTTTTTTTTTTAATATAGCCTGGTTTTAATGCAATAAACCCTTTAATTTTTTTATTAAATTTTTTTATTAAGTTTTTATTATTATTACTGTTATTATTATCAATAATAATAATTTTACATGCAGCTGCCACACATAAATGTAATTCAATTGCAATTACAATATTTGATGATTTTATTTATTTATTTATGTATTGCTTGCAAAACTGTGCAGCCCTTTTCTATGTCTCTATTCATGATATTGATCCATAATAGAAGGATGATTGGATGAAGGATGGATGTATGGATATCTATCTATACAGATGCACAAACAATATCAAACTATACAGATAAAATAGTACTGAATTATGTGTGTTACACACAAGTGTTACAACTAACCCCTCTGTCTGTTACAATTAACCCCGCATATGGGGTAGGTTGTAACATTTGCACTTCTGTCACTTTCAGTGCAACTGTACGAAAATGGAAGCTCCTAGAAAAAAACTTTAAGTGTTCATATGTAGCAGAGATGTGTATGTTGCTTGTGTAAAAAAAAGATGAATCTAACTTAATTATTTTTTAAATAATTGAGCCAAAACCAAAATGTGTTAGGTTGTGCCCCACTCTCCCCTATATCTTTTAAATCATTTGAGTTTGTACTTTTAAATGATCCGATTCAAAACTAAAATAAATATTCTCCGTTCATGTAATCTATATAAAAAGAGAGACGTGTCAGACATTCTAATTATCTTTCTCTCAGCTCATTATCTCCGGTAATGTGACACGCCCACGGAGAGCACGCGCTATTCAAACGCAAATACGTGAAGCACCACATTGAGACGCGTTAACGCCCATAAACTCTGAAAACACACTATATTTTTTAGTCAGATTAATCTACTGTCATCTTGAGCGGCTATGAGGAACAATCCTGGGACATTTACCTACCTCAGAACAAGTGCTGGTTTATTTTCACCACGAGGAGGAGCAACAGATTCAGCTGAGAAGTGTGTAAGTGTTTTATGCTTGTGCTTTGTTCTAATCGCGATATAGAATAACGTTAGTGTCTGTAAACGGAAAAATAGCATACTGTTTAAATGTGAATCATGTTTCTGTGTGTGTGTGTGTGTGTGCGTGTGTGTGTGTGTGTGTGTGTGTGTGTGTGTGTGTGTGTGTGTGTGTGTGTGTGTGTGTGTGTGTGTGTGAATGAATGAATGAATGAATGAATGAATGAATGAACGCACAGATACGCACTGTTATAGACGAAATAAAAGACATTTTGTTGACTAGTTTTGGATAGAGTATAAAGTTTTTACTCTAAAATAGACATCAAATAAGCTTTGTTAGGAGTTTCTGCTCATATGTTAAATATATAGTATGTTTTGTCAATAAACTAATCAACTAAGATGTTATAGTCTAGTGTTTGTTCCAATCCAAGCTAAATCAAAATAATGAATCCTCAACTTTGAAATATGTATGATCAAACTAAGACATTTATGGAAAAGACCATTTTCTTTTCAAGATTTTTCCAACTCTAACTTTGAACTGAAATAAAACCTTGTCTATATGGTGAAGGGTGTGTGATAGATGTGTCCAGACGTATGCACCCTGTATTTTAAAGAAGAACATTTAATTATTTGTGATAAATTTTTCATTCACAAAGAATTCAAGGACATTATTCATGTCCCTAAAGGTTGGAGTTTTCCTCATTTTTTTAATTAAGGCATTACGATTTTTTATTCCTCTTTTTAGTCAACTTTAGCATGGGTGTGTTCACTTATTCTAAGCAGTGTGTGTGTGTGTGTTGTAAATAAATCCAAACAATCTAAAAGCCATTCTTTTTTAAATCTCCTCATTCTTTCTGCAAGGCTCTTCATAATGATATGGCCTGATAGCACCTAATAGGGCCATTATGGGAGGGTCTTTGTCTTTCTCAGGTGTGAAATGGATACATACTAATGAGAGATCAAGCCTCCTCGCATAAAGCTTTCTCAAACAAAACACGTCATACACATTCTAAAAGACTTTATTGACTTATCTGAATGAGCAGTCAGGATGTTTCTCACATAGTTTTGGAGCAAATGTTCTAGAATATGTGATACAATTTTCAAAAGTCTTGTGAAGAAATAATCAATATGTGTTTTGTGGCCTTATTTCAGAAACTTTTATTTTTTAGTTTTTTCAATAACCACGCATAAATAATATTCTCTCAAAAATACAAACATGTACATGCATGTTGCTAACATATTATGATAGCCCCGTGTGTGCTATATAGAGTGAATTTACACCTTTGCCATTAACATGTTTATAAATAACTGAAAAAAGCACAAATGTCAGTGCATGTCAAAACATCCCAAGGGCCCCAAAAAACCTTTGGTCCCCAGAGGGTTAATCATACTGAAAGCACCTTCGCCTGCAGGGAAGGCTCCTCCATTTTATAAAACTTCATAAATGTGAAAGGCAAGCACCAGCACCCAGCACGCGTTAGTTGAGCTGTATGCGCAATGTATTTAGGTATCTTAGTGAAATACCTAAAAAAATACATACATTATTAGGACTTTACCACCTCCGGCTCAATTTGAGATTATTATCATTATTATTATTATTATTTTTTTTTAAATAACACTTTGATTTTAAAGAAGTGATTTACATACACTTTGAGCGTGGACAGGGAGCAGCCCACGTCCAATAGCTCCTGCAGGAAGGATATGTAATGTATTGACTGCCTATTGTAAGAGTGAGGTTCCTTTAAGAGGCTAAAAAAGCCTGGGGAGGGCGTGGCTGTTCTGGGGGGGAAATATGTGTTTTCTTGCCAGTGTGTTTCCTGGAGTTGACCAAGCTAGTCTATGTTATATGCTGCATTGAGTTCAGTAAAGACTTACAAGATCACAAATGTCTCCTCATGTTCTTCAAAGATATAACACTGGCGACGAGCGGACTCGAACCGACTGTGTGCAGATAAATCCATATGATGCGACTGTGAAAGTGAGTGAAAATAATCTGCATCTGGAAGTGAACATGACTACACTCGGCCGTATCGAAGAGTTTGATGAATGTTTGTGTTACTCTTTTGAAGAATACACAGAATGACTGGAATGTTTTTTTTTCATGCAAATGATATTGAGGATGATGCAAAAAAACGTTCCATTCTGCTTAGTGTGTGTGGTGCAAAAACGTATTCCACGTTACATTCAGTGCTTGCCCCAACGCAGCCCTCAACTGTGTCTTATGCAAACATTGTCGCTGCCTTAAAACGCCATTACAGCCCAGCGCCATCAGAGATGTTTTCAACTTTTTCATTTTCACAATTGTAAGCAGAAATCTAATCAAAGTATTTCAAACTACATTGCTGAGCTTCGACGTTTGTCTGTGCACTGTGCTTTCGGAGATCAGTTAGAAGCAATGCTGCGTCATAGAATCGTGTGCGGGGTTATGGATGAAGCGTTACAGCGACGCCTGCTGGCTGAACCTACACTAACATTAAAGAGGCAGACGGAAAGGCACTGGCTGCTGAAACAGCATTGTTAAATGCTCGCCTGCTTCGTCAGCATCAAAACGAACCACGGCTGGAGGACGATGTTCATTATGCAGCCCATGCGCAGGCATCAGTTCATAAGACTGCAACTTCAAATGAAAATCCTAAACGTGACAAGCCATTCTTCAGATGTGGTGGTCAGCACAACCCACAAGCCTGTAGGTTTTCCACTGCTGTATGCCATTACTGTAAAAAAAGAGGACACATTGCTCGTGTGTGTTTAACAAAGACAAAACATGATCCTGACAAGGATGCAGCCAGCACCACATCAGAACGATACACAAACATTATAACTCACAAAGAGCAAGATGATTATTTCATTTACAGCACCACAAATAAATCAGAAAGAGGGGGGCAGAGGCCATATCTGGCCACTGTTATACTAAACAAGCAAGCACACACAATGGAAGTGGATTCAGGAGCGGCCTGTTCCTTGATTAGTGAGCACACCTACCACTCATTGTGGCCCTCCCAACCCCCTGAAATACATGCCAACAATGGAATACTTAAGCAGTGGTCACAGGCAACTTTGGAAGTGAAAGGGAAAATATTTGTGGAAGTGACATACAAAGGAACATGAAACACACTGCCTGTGTTCGTCATACAGGGCAGGGAACTAGTCTGTTGGGACGGGACTGGTTTGATGCCCTGGGAATATCAGTGGAAGGGGTACACAGGGTACAGCTGCAGTCCATGGAGAAAATACTGGCTGAATACACAGGTTTTTCAGGACATTGGGGTTTGCCGGACCCCCCCGATTTCTATTAACATTGATTCCACAGTTACTCCACGTTTCTTCAAAGCCCGCCCAGTTCCTTTTGCCTTACGGCCCCAGCTTGATCAGGAGTTTGACAAATTGGTGGCTCAAGGAATTTTTGAACCTGTTCGCCATGCAAAGTGGGCCACGCCTATAGTGGCCGTAGCAAAAAAAGATGGGGGCCTGAGGATTTGTGGTACTGTGGTACATGTACTGTGAATACAGCTGTTAAGCCGGATGTGTACCCTATACCCACAGTATCTGAACTGTTCTCGAAACTAGCTGGAGGAGTAGTTTTCACTAAACTTGACCTGAAACAGGCTTATCAGCAACTTCCAGTGGATGATGACGCAGCTGATTTACTGACTATTAATACTCACTCAATTTGGGGTGTCAACGGCTGTTTCACTATTTCAAAGATTTATGGACACTTTGCTCGCAGGAATTCCAGGAGTCCAACCATACCTGGATGATATACTGATTTCGGGCAAAACCATGGAAGAACACAACGCACGGCTACGGGCCGTATTGAAGTGTTTTTCTGAAGTTGGGCTGCGACTAAAAAAAGAGAAAAGCATTTTTGCTGCTAATCAAGTGGAGTTTTTGGGGTTTAGAGTGGATAAAGATGGCATCAAACCAACCCGTGAAAAAGTGGATGCTATCCAAAAATCTCCGCCGCCACAGAACAAAACAGAACTTCAGGCGTTCTTGGGGCTGCTTAACTTTTACAGCTGTTTTCTTCCAAATAAGGCCACCGTCCTGGAACCCCTGCATCGCCTTCTAGACCAGTCTGCTACTTGGCAGTGGGTTGCGAAGCACAAGATGGCATATGCTCAGGCAAAAGAGTTGCTGCAAACGGATAAAGTGCTGGTCCACTATGACGAAAAGAAACCCCTGGCAGTGGTTTGCGATGCCTCACCCTATGGGCTTGGGGCTTTATTGTTCCACATGGAATGTGATGGCCAGGAGAGGCCCATTTGCTTTGGTTCCAGAACAATGTCCACCACGGAGCGGAATTATGCCCAAATTGATAAGGAAGCATTGGCGGTTGTTTTTGCAGTCAGAAAGTTTCACCAGTATCTTGCAGGCCGCCATTTCGTGATTTTTACAGATCACAAACCCCTGCTGGGACTATTGCACCATTCCAAGCCAATACCTACCATCCTTTCGCCCAGGATGCTACGTTGGAGTTTGATAATTGGAGCTTACGATTATGAGCTATGCTACAGACCGGGCAAACAAATGGGAAATGCTGACGCCCTGAGTCGCTTACCCTTGCCAGCATCTGATGCTGTTACACCACCACCATTGGAAGTGTTGCTACTTGAAATGGTGCCAGATGCACCTATGCATGCGGAGCGAATCGCTAACCTTACACGCAAAGACGCTGTCATAGCACGAGTAATGCGCTGGGTGCTGCATGGGTGGCCGGGTGATGTAATGGATAGCCGGTTCAAACCATTCTTTTCACGCCGCCATGAACTCTCTGCGCACAAGGACTGTTTGCTATGGGGAAGCCGTGTGGTTGTTCCTTGCTTGGCAAGGAGGGAAGTGCTGGCTATGTTGCATGACGCGCACCCGGGTATGGTACATATGAAGGGACTCGCAAGGAGTTATGTGTGGTGGCCGGGCATGGACCGAGACATTGAGGAGACTGTCAAGGCATGTGAAACCTGTCAGATGTCACGTCATGCACCACCTAAGGTGAAAGTGCACCCTTGGGAGTGGACGACAAAAAGATGGTCCCGGCTGCATATTGACTTTGCAGGCCTTTTTCAGGGCAAAGTATTTCTGGTAGTGGTTGATGCACATAGCAAGTGGCTGGAGGTGTCTCTGATGAGTTCCATGTCATCTTCAGCTGTCATCAACACACTGAGGCTACTTTTTGCAACGCATGGTTTGCCTGACGTCATAGTCTCTGACAATGGTGCTTCCTTCACTTCTGCGGAATTCCAAGAGTTTGCAGAGCGAAACGGCATTCGAGATGTCACTACAGCACCATATCACCCAAGCTCGAATGGTCAAGCTGAACGCATGGTGCAGACAACCAAGGAGGCCCTGTCTCGCATCACCAAGGGCGAATGGCAGACCAGGCTCGCCCGTTTCTAGCACGTCACACCCAATTCATCTACTGGAAAAAGTCCTGCTGAGTAGCTCATGAATCGGCGACTCACCACGGCCCTTGATCGTCTGCACCCTGACCATGATGGTGATATGCTTCGCAGACAGGAGCTTAATGCTGAAAAATGCCCTGGCACAGTCAGAGAGTTTAGACCTAAGGACTTGGTGTACATGAGAAGCTACACCAGAGATTCTAAGTGGATGCCTGGAATCATTGTAGATGTCACAGGTCCCCTGTCATACAAGGTCAGAGCTAGTGATGGGCAAATGCACAGGCGACATGTTGACCAGCTGCTGGACAGGACGGCACCCTTGTCCGACCAATCAAGGCCTGAGGCAGGTGGCTACACTGTCCATCCGCCTGAGTCCCCAGGGGCTGAGATGCTTGAGTTACAGCCGCCTGCATTAGATGTGGAAAACCCTGATGTTGACCTAACTGGAGCTGGAGCTGAGGGCATGTCTGAGTCCCCTCATTCTTGGAGGTACCCTGTAAGAGAGCATCACCCTCCAAGAAGGTTTTCAGACTTTGTGGACTGGCGAAAAGGGGTGTAATGTATTGACTGCCTATTGTAAGAGTGAGGTTCCTTTAAGAGGCTAAAAAAGCCTGGGGAGGGCGTGGCTGTTCTGGGGGGGAAACGTGTTTTCTTGCCAGTGTGTTTCCTGGAGTTGACCAAGCTAGTCTATGTTATATGCTGCATTGAGTTCAGTAAAGACTTACAAGATCACGAACGTCTCCTCATGTTCTTCAAAGATATAACAGATAGTACCACAGATACGTCACACGACTCTGGGTCAGAACGATTTTTCGAGCACCAGCTGGAAAAAACCCCACCACTTCAAAGCATAAAGGCGCCGAGTAGACGGGGCCCTGGCTTGAGATATACTGCTTAAGACCTGCTCAGGAAGGTCCCTGGGTACCCGTTTAAGGGCCATACATGGAGGGCCCATAAGTCGGGTCGAGGATGCCATATTATCCCATTGGTCTGTGTGAGGAGGTCTTTCCTCATTGGAACAGGCCAAGGGATTGTGTCCGATAGCTGAACCAGCTCCGGAAACCACGGCCTGGATTTCCAGAGAGGGGCCACCAGAAGGACTGGGCATCCGCTCTCCCTGACCCGTTTGATGACTCGTGGAATCATCGAGACGGGGGGAGAGCATAAAGGGGGCGGTTGGGCCAGAAATGGGCCAGTGCGTCCCTGCTCTTCGAGAAGAACACTGTGGAGTAGGTGTTGGTTCTTGAGGCGAAAAGGTCGATTTCGGCCTCTCCGAACACACTCCATATCAGACTGACCGTCTG
Organism: Tiaroga cobitis; assembly: GCA_030578255.1. NCBI lineage: Eukaryota > Metazoa > Chordata > Actinopteri > Cypriniformes > Leuciscidae > Tiaroga > Tiaroga cobitis. The sequence continues at coordinate 28,365,518 of CM060599.1, forward strand.
TGAGTTCAGGGACCACTCACCAAGGGGAGTGTTGCTCCGTGAGAGTATTTCTGCACCCAGATTCTGAATGCCAGGCATATGTGCTGCTCTCAGAGAGCAGATTGGTCTGTGCCCATAAGAGGAGGCCTCTCCCCATGGCATGCAGGTTGCCTGACCTGATGCCACCCTGGCTTTATGTAGGCCACCACTGACATGTTGTCCATGGGGACTAAGACGTGGTGACCTTTTAGGTTTGATAGAAATGCTTTCAGGGCCAAACCAACTGCTTTCATTTCCAGACAGTTGATATGTAAGCTCTGCTCCTGTCACAGTTCTGTCACCCTTGTCTGGGTTTTCTCTTGGTTTAGTGACAGAGCTGTGAAACTCCCGGTTTGTCATGTGTTTGTGTTTAGTCTGGTTTGTTGTGAGCACATTTCTGTCATGTTATTTCCTTGTGCCATATGCTCTCCTGTCAATTGTCAAACCCCGCTCATCTTGTTATCTCGTTATTGGTTAATTTTCCCCACCTGCCTGCCTCGTTACTCCCCTATTTATTCCCCTATTTAATCTCCCTGTGTTTGCAGTCCTGTGCTGGTTCGTTGTCCATGTTTCCCTCGTGTTTTCGGTGCCTGCCTGAGTTCTCTCTTGTTTTTCCCCCCACGGGGTTGCTTTGTTTGTAGTTTTGTTTTGTTTACTTAATTAATATCCTTACCCGCACTTGCATCCACGCTTCCTGTTTTTTAGCCATTCCATGACAGCTCCGTGCTCGACCAGAGGCCGGAGGCAGGCTTGCCCTCGTGTAGCGCTCCCCAACCCAGGCTGGATGCGTCTATAAAAACCACTTTCCTCCTGGAAACTACTCCCATGGTCACACCATCGTGGTACCAGCCCTGAGGCTTCCAGGGAGTCAGGGTTCTTAAACAACCGTGATTCACCATGATGCACAGGTTGCCTGACTGCCAAGCATGGGTTGGCACACGGTATTTCAGCCAGTGCTGCAGCGGGCGCATGCGCAGTAATCCCATATAGTTTTCCCCATATAGCTTTATAGTGTTTATGACCCAACTTGACACATCGGGGATGGCTTGGCAGGCCGGCACCCGTGTGGCAAGGGTTTGACACACTTATTGGGATGGGTTGCCTAACATAGGGGGACCGAATACCGTTATATTGTGATTTGTGCACATACTGAGTGTTGGACTGACTGTACAAGCTTTCGCTTGGGGGGGGGGGAGTCAGTGTTACAATAGGGAAGGGGCCACCTAGTGGAGGTGGCGTTTCTTCTTCCTTGGCTGGTGCGGTAAAGAAAGAGCGAGTGAAGCGGCGTAGCCGTCTCGTGAGAGAACTAGCCGCATTCGCAGCACAGAGATGGGCATGCTCTCACAGGCCGAGCAGCCGCCGGAAGCGAGTGCAGTCTCGGCGTGGTCGATCCCCAGGCATGAGATGCAGCTTGTGTACGAAAGCCACTTCTTCAAAGAGTTATGTGGAAGTACATATGAACTAACCCGAAGGTTGTACTGCATATGAAATAATGGGTGACTTAGCCCAAGGGAAAGACACGGGTTTCCGTCTTAGGAGCAGCCGTGGAGAATATACACATATGGGATCCCCGTAGGGTCACACATATGGAACCCAGCCCAGATCGGGTCTTAAGGATTCAGCGGATAAAGGCCTGGCACTGGACGCTCCGCCATGTCCGGGCCAAGGGGCTTTGGAGGACTCGACAGGTTTTTCACTATGGAGCAATAAGGGTGCACAGTAGGGTGCAGCAAGCCGACAGAGCCGGGCCTCTCGGTGCTTCTACCCGTTTAGGGAGAGAACAAGGGAGGAGACCGGCTCTACACGTAGGGCTATAATATCTAGCGAACGTGTTAGGTGTCGCCCAGCCCGCAGCTCTACAGATATCTGTTAACGAGGAGCCACGGGCCAGCGCTCAGGAGGATCCGACGCCTCTCGTGGAGTGTGCATGCAACCTAAGCAGGCAGGGCATGCCTTGAGCTTGGTAAGCCAATGCAATGGCATCCACTATCCAGTGGGCCATCCTCTGCTTGGAGACAGCCTTCCCCTTCTGCTGGCCTCCGTAACAGACAAAGAGCTGGTCTGAGGTCCTGAGACTTTGGGTTCTGTCCACGTACAAACGCAGAGCGCGAACGGGACAGAGCAAAGTCAGGGCTGGGTCTGCCTCCTCCAAAGGCAGCGCTTTCAGGTTCACTACCTGGTCCCTGAAAGGAGTGGTAGGAACCTTGGGCACATAGGCAGGCCAGGGTCTAAATACCACATGGTTGTCACCCGGCCCTAACTCTAGGCACGATTCGTCGACCGAAAATGCGTGCAGGTCTCCTACCCTCTTGACAGAGGCCAATGCAACCAGTAGCAAAGTCTTCATGGAGAGAAGAATTAAGTCTACTATTGCAGAGGCTCAAAGGGAGCATCCTGAAGTGCTCGAAGCACCAGGGAAAGATCCCAAGAGGGTATGGAGGGGGGTCGAGGAGGATTTAATCGCCTCGCCCCCTAAGAAACCTGACGACCAGGTCGTGCTTTCCAACCGTTTTGCCATCTATGTGGTCGTAATATGCTGAAATAGCAGCAGCATGTACTTTGAGGGTGGAGGGAGACAGCCTTCGCTCCAACCCTTGCTGCAAGAAGGAAAGCACAGACCCTATCGGACATCTTCGGGGGTCTTCTCGGCGAGAAGAACACCACTCGACGAATAGGTTCCACTTCAGGGCGTAAACACGTCTCATGGACGCCGCCCGTGCTGAAGTGATGGTGTTAAGTACCTCTGGGGGTAGGTCACCTAGAACCTACACGTCCCGTCCAGGGACCAGACATGGAGCTTCCAGATGTCTGGACGCGGGTGCCATAAGGTGCCCCGTCTCTGAGTCAGAAGATCCTTTCTCAGAGGAATGGGCCAGGGAGGGACTGTCACAAGGAGCATGAGTTCTGGGAACCAAGTCCGGGTGGGCCAATAGGGAGCCACCAGAAGGATCTGCTCCTCGTCCTCCCTGACTTTGCACAGTGTCTGTGCAAGTAGGCTCACTGGGGGAAATGCATATTTGTGGAGGCCCCCGGGGCCAGCTGTGTGCCAGTGCGTCCGTGCCGAGTGTTCCCTCGGTCAGGGCATAAAACAGCTGGCAGTGGGAGGTCTCTGAGGAGGCAAACCGGTCTACCTGAGCCTCTCCGAACTCTCTCCAGATCAGCTGAACACCCTGGGGGTGGAGTCGCCATTCTTCCGGAAGCACAGCTCCTTGAGAGCAGTCCCCTCCATCTCTGGGTCGCCCGTCCTAGAGCCACTTGCCCCTGGCTTTGCCGCCCTTCTTGGCGGGGGCCTGGATGGGTGGGGCGGCCTGCCTGCAGCTGGCTCCACGGCGCCGTTTAGGTGGAGCAGGAGCAGGGGCAGAAGCAGGAGGACGCCCCCGGCGACGAGCAGACTGAGGAGCCGCAGGCGGCGGGGTGGAAGCAGCTGCTAACCGCCGCGGCAGGATGTGTCTAATGGCCTCAGTCTGCTTCTGTACAATCGAGAACTGCTGGGCGAAGTTCTCGACCACGTCACCGAAGACGGACACGGGGGAGTTAAGAAACCTGAGATTGTCGGTCTCCCGCATGTCAGCCAGAGATGGCGTTCCTGGACCACTAGCGTGGACATCGCACGACCCACTGCCCGCGCGGTAACCTTCGTCGCATGAAGCGCGAGGTCCGTCGCGATGCGAAGTTCCTGAAGAACTTGTGGATCATGACCACCCTCGTGCAGGACCTTCAGTGCCTTGGCCTGATGGACCTGCAGCAACGCCATAGCGTGCATGGCAGAGGCAGCTTCCCCACAGGCCTTGTAAGCCTTGCCGGTTAGATCCGACGAGTACTTACAGGCCCGGGAAGGAAGACATGGTTCTCCACGCCAAGTGGAGTTAGGGCACAGCTGCATTACAACGGCCTGTTCCACTGGCGGGATACGCGTGTATCCCTTAGCTGCCCCGCCATCAAGGTTGGTGAGGGAGGAGGAGCCACCGGAACGGTTTCTGGCAGTGAAAGGTGCCGTCCACGTCCCTGTGAGCTCCTCATGCACCTTCGGGAAGAAGGGCACTGGAGTGGGTTGCTGAGAACCAGCGCGCGCCACCCCGAGATACCAATCATCCAGCCTCGAGGGCTCGGGACACGGTGGAGGGTTCCACACGAGCCCGATCCTGTTGGCGGCCCGGGAAAGCATGGCCATCATCTCCGGGTGCGACTCGGGCACCGCTGGCACAACCGAAGGAGGCAGCAGGTCCGAGCCGTTGTCCGCAGAGACTTCTGAAGCTCCCTCCGATGCAGCGATCGTCATCTGGTCGTCGTGGGGAGCACCAAACGAAACGACTGGTACACACCTCGAGGATGGTCCAGCGCGTTCAGTTGGTAGCTCTACTGGCTGCGGAGCATGAGAGGGGGGAGGGTTCCTAGGGGGTTGGCTCCCCGAAAGAAACCCGCTCACGGTAATCATCAGGTCACCCGCATCACTGCCCGTAGCAACCCTCTGGGGAGGATTGGAACGAGCCAGAGGCACGGGGACTCCGCCCCTTTGCAGGAACAAGAGTCTCGACCTCAGCTCCGAGATGGTCATCTTCCCACAATGGATACATGACTCATCCACGAGCGCTGCCTGAGCGTGTTCAAGGCCCAGACACACCAGGCAGCGCGCGTAACCATCCCGTAACCCCAGGTAACGACCACATCCAGAAACACACAAATAGAACGTCATCTTGAAAAAGATTCGAACTATCTGTGTATGCTCTTTCAGGAACTGCTCTCACAAGTGCTGAGGCACACAGGGGAAAAGCCACCGCGATCACAGACAGGAATGTGCACCCGTCCGTGCGCGCTCTCTCTCTCGCTGGTTACCAGCTGTGAAAACAGCTTTTGCACGCTCTGTGCGGCGCACCTTACCAGCCGTTAGAACACCTTTTACTTGCTCGGGAAGAGAGAGAGAGAAAAAGGCTGTTCACGCTGTTGCACCGTAACACCCGCACTGCCGTGAAGAAAAGTCCGCGTAGAAGGCTTGTAGCTTAATTTAAACAGCATCGAAGTGTTGGCTTCGAAGCAAAAAAAAATGAAGTGCAATCCCAGCAGCTGCTCGTTTATATCCGAGCTAACGAGGTTGCGCAGCTGATGCAAATGATTGCACGCCAATGTGTATTGTCTTGTTTTAGTTTCACTCGAAGTAGATTGCCTCTCTAGCGAGATTCCTATTGGTCAGTCATGACCTACGTTGTAGTGACTGACCGATAGGGAACTGCTTTTTTCATATTGCTGTGTTATTTATGTTATGGTTCGTTTTATTATTGTTTGGGTTAATTGATTATTGTGTGTTAATTGTGAGCTGACTCCAGCATTGGTGATGGCCCAATACAAATTTCCCCATGTGGGATAATAAAGTTTTACCTTACCCTTACCTTACCTGTTGTTTCCTTTCCTTTACCTTATCGTTGTTTACTTGATCTTTTGTTCACTCAGATCTATAATTGGGGGAACAGATTTCAGATATAATCTGACACAAAGTTGTATAACTCAACTAGTTTTAGTAAAACTTAGTGCTGAATTTGACACTGTAGATCATAAAATTTCTTTGGACAAGCTTGACAATCTTGTGGACGTTTTTGAATCATATCTGTCAGATCACCACCACATTGTATTTAAATGAGCTATGTGACTTAACATATAAAAATGTATGGTGTGCCTCATACAGTAGATCAATCTTTGACCTTCGTGTGTCCTTGGCTGCCCTTTGGGTGTCCTTCGAACCCTTTCTTTTTAGATGATTTTTAGGAAACAAGGTATTAGCTTTTTTGTTGTGCACCACATGAAATTTCAGTTTTTTATATCAGTGGACTACATTCAGTTCTAACAAAGGGTACTACTAGTCATTTGACCAGATGCTTTGATAAGTATGCTATCCAAGTACAGAATCTTTATCTATATGGTTCCACTGTTAAGACATGTTATTCTGCTAAAGAGCTGAGTAGCTTGTCCTTTGAAATCCAAAATCCAAATATTAGCACATGATGTATTAAACAAATACAGTAACCAATTATTCTTTTTTCTTTTCTTAATTTGTTTGACATCATGACAACTTTGTTTGTTTGTGCACTACTCATGCAGATATTTGTGGCATAATGATTTTAAAGACAATGTTTAGTGTTCTCGTGAAATAGTTTTATTATTAGACAAACTGGAATGCTAGTACCAAGAGTCCATGATACGCCTCATGCTCATGAATCTCATGCCACCCATATTGCTGAAGCTCCTGTACTCTCCAGGTCTGAAGTAGGACATCTTGCCTCTGTAGTGGGGCTGCTCATACATGAGCCAGTGGCCGTCCATCACATGACTGGACTGGCAATGAGACATGCGGTAACGGTCCATGATGTTGTCACAGTCATCCATCATCTCGTACATCTGACCCATGAAGTTCTCCCTCTCGTAGATCCTCATTCTGTAGGATCCCCTGTGCTGTAATGGAAGAGAAGTCCATTATTTTCAAGTTTGTCAGGCAGAATTAACATAAAATGTAAAAATTAGGTCCGTCTCAAATCACCATTCTTATAGGTTCCTCTGTTCTTTTCAAACATTTTTCTCTAACCCCCAAAAAACTAGAATTAGTTCTCTGATTTATGCTTCTAAATAAATATGAATTAAAATATTTCATTTATTACAAATACTTCAATGTGGAGCTCACCATGGGGATCATACTGCAGGACCTGATGCAGTTGCTCATTCCAAACATAGACATGTAATCAGCGTACTCGCCCCTTTTAAAGAAATACTGATTTCCCATGTAGTTGGGATGATCATACATCATCCAGCATCCACTCTCCACTCTACAAGAGTGACAGCGACTCATGTAGGAATGCATGTCAGCACAGTCGCCCATACAGTCGTAAGAGCGACCCTGGAAATTCCTGTCCTCAAAAAAGGTGACCTGAAAATTCAAAGTTAATTATTTAGTGATTTAAAGTGAAATATACCAAACAAATGCATAAGAAGTTAAAATATGTGTAAATGGCAGCTGGAACAAGGTTTACCTTCATGGTTGTGCTGTCTGATCCCAGTAGGAAAGCAAAAAAAAAAAAAAAAGCTGAAGCTGATTCTGGTTGATGACTGACTGCTGTCACCTGTGCTTTTATACTAGACCAAGACTAAAGACTACACAACACCTATTGTTAGTCAATTCCTGACTGTGCAAGTTGGAATAGAGGCCATTCTAGCTAAATCTTGGTATGTAGATCATAGTGTTCACATTTTATTAGTCAAGTCAAGTCATCTTCATTTATATAGCGCTTTTAACAATGGATTGTTTCAAAGCAGCTTTACAGAGATAAACATATAATTTAAGGTAACAGAGATTGTTTTGGCTTTATAGCGGTTCTTGAATAATGTTATTTCCAGCTAAAGTTAATTTTGATTGATTCACCTCTGTCGAAATTATCAGACTTTAAACGCGAACCTGTGATTAACTCTGACGGCGTTCACATGCTCATTCAGAATTGATTCTATAGTTATGTGCTAATTAGGACAAATTATCATAATTTTCTAACATTTACATTAGTCAAAAAGAATGTGAATCTGTAAAACACTTAAATTAATCTAGGTTAATGTTAATCTCTGCTTATATTAGTATTTTAATTAAATTGAATAAATTAAGTTATATAAATTGATGTTAAGGGATTATCAACAAACATTAACAATAGTTTATTTGATGAACAAGTCAAGTCAAGTCATCTTCATTTATATAGCACTTTTAACAATGGATTGTTTCAAAGCAGCTTTACAGAGATAAACATATAATTTAAGCTAACAGAGATTGTTTTGGTTTTATAGCGGTTCTTGAATAATGTTATTTCCAGCTAAAGTTAACAATAGTTTAGTTTAACAATAGTATGGTGTATTCATAAATTAGCTTTAATATAGTGAATGCTGAAAAAAAGTATTTTGTGATAACACATATTTCATATTTCACACAAATTGAATCTAATTGTAATGTTACTATCATTCTTAAAATAAACATGTAAAGTTTTACTGAAATATTTAGTAGACAGAATGTGATATTGGATCTGAGATATGTATAAATGTATGTTAGCGACCAAATATTTTAACTTTTGATTTAAATTCTAGCAAAAAAAAATGAGTATTGAAGAAATTAAATAATAAATATTTATCTCCAAAGCTCTCTCTGTTGTAGTTTATTAGACCATTATGCTGCCTCAGAAGCCTGTGTGAAATCAGTTTTAGCTGTGTGTGCAAACTGTGAAGTTATTACCTGATTGGGCAACTAGGTAGTAAAGATGAGAATCACCAGAGGCCCCAATACGATATTATGACAGTTCTTAAGCAACAATAAGATATTATTGCGATTTTTAAATATAAATGCTGACTTTTCCATATAATATATTGTGGTATATTGCGACTGCAAACATACCCAAATGAAAACTTTGTCCACATATGCATTTAAAGGGTTAGTTCACCCAAAAAAAGAAAATTATGTCATTAATGACTCACCCTCATTTCGTTCCAATCCCGTAAGACCTCCGTTCATCTTCGGAACACAGTTCAAGATATTTTAGATTTAGTCCGGGAGTTTTCTGTCCCTCCATTGAAAATGTATACACGGTATACTGTCCTTGTCCAGAAAGGAAATAAAGACATCATCAAAGTAGTCCATGTGACACCAGTCGGTTAGTTAGAATTTGTTGAAGCATCGAAAACACATTTTGGTCCAAAAATAACAAAAACTACGACTTTATTCAGCATTGTATTCTCTTCCGGTTCTGTTTTCAAGCCGCGTTCAGTGACGCTGCTGACGTAAGACGCTGCTGACATGTTATCAGTGCGCCCGAGCTTCGTTTACAGTCTCTGAGGGAGACGCATGCTGTAAACAAAACAATCTTCGCAAACATGTCTAAGGATTTCGACACAGAGGAAGAGTTGCATTTTTTTGCCCAGCCATATTTATTTGAACCCGAAAACACGGACACACCAGATACACGTCAGCAGCTTCTTACGTCATCAGCGTCACTGCGGACTCGTGAACGCAGCTTGACCACAGAACCGGAAGAGAATACAATGCTGAATAAAGTGGTAATTTTTGTTATTTTTGGACCAAAATGTATTTTCGATGCTTCAAAAATTCTAACTAACCCACTGGTGTCACATGGAGTACTTTGATTATGTCTTTATTTTCTTTCTGGACAAGGACAGTATACTGTGTATACATTTTCAATGGAGAGACAGAAAACTCTCGGACTAAATCTAAAATATCTTAAACTGTGTTCCGAAGATGAACGGAGGTCTTACTGGCTTGGAACGACATGAGGGTGAGTCATTAATGACATAATTTTCATTTTTGGGTGAACTAACCCTTTAAGATACGGTTCTCAGTCTGTTTAACATCTTATCTGTCACGAACTGCTCCGAGACACAAAGGTTGAGGATCCAAATGCAGTTTTACTGAAAAGGTAATCCACAATCGTAGTCGAAAACAGGCAAAGGTCATAAACACCGGGTAATCAATCCAAACAATAACAAACACAACAAGGCAGGGAACACAGGCAAAAGAGTTATCCACGGAACAGGAAAGAAATCCAAAAACCAAGAGACATTAAACCAGGGAGAATGCTCGGAATTGCAGTGTAACATTTAAAGTCCCTGTAAAGTCAAAATTAAGTATGTGTTCTGAGTTTGTCACACCACAGAAAAATGTGTTATTAGCCATCCAGCCAAATTTGAATGATAAAAAAAGCCGGCAAGTACATAAAATAAGCTATCAAAATCTTGAAAAAATGAGCATTACTCTCTGCCCTCAAACGCTGGGGGCGTGTCCGCTGGCTGCGCTGAAACCACGCCCACTAGCGGGAAAGCTGTCGACGGCGATATTAGGTGATACTGCTTTCGGGACGGGAGGATGAACGCTGGCGGGGGATAGTCGTTTCGGCCCCATTCACCAGTAACAGCGGATTATCAGTGAATCCCAGTTGTCTCTGAGGAAAGTTTATAAAACGATCCTGTGTAAAATGATCACTACAGAGGCGGGTGTTGGCGGTGATCCTCAGCTCTTCATCAAGGTTGGCTCTACACAAAATTAATCCACCTCTCCTTGATGTGATCGTTTTTAGGAAATTTAAATAAAGACACCGGTCTGTTTTGTCATGGGCGTAGGTTTGGTCACAGCTTTGGTGGGGACATATATATTCTATTATATAGATATAAGAATAGATATATTCTATTCTTAAAAAAATAAAAAAAGTGCATTAGATTAAACTGGGAAGGGTCATAAAACTTGCATATTGTTATCCTAGGTTTGCTTCTATTGTTCTCAATTGTAAGTCGCTTTGGATAAAAAGTGTCTGCCAAATGAATAAATGTAAATCTGTTGTGGTTTGATGCTGTCTTTCCTGCATACAAAATGGTTAATTAATTTTGTAGTCTATCCTATGGCTAGCAAGTTTAACCCTCCTACCAGATATTGTTATTTAGATATTATCAATCAAATAATGATTCATTATATTTGAATAACCAATAGTGTTAACTTTTGCCTTTTTAACATTGCCAACATGTTTTTCCAGCACATGTGTCTAGCAAGTAGGCTACACTCACAAATACATTACATAAACAGAATGTAGAAACGAAAACTGTCTCAGATGATCCACTGTTTATGACTGCAAGATTCTAAGTTAACATTTACATTACATTTACATTTAGCAGACGCTTTTATCCAAAGCGACTTACAATTGAGGACTAAACCAAGCGAGTCATCGTGAAGAGGCAAAAACAACGCAAGAAGTGCTCAAAATACAAAGTTCAGACATTGCTCGGAGTAGCATAAGCCAGGCAAGCGAGGAAGTTAAGGTAGGCTAATTAACATTCAGTGACTTGCTAACGTAGCATTCTATCATGATAGCGTGACTTCTATGAGTCTATCCGTGCTGCACACCCCTAATTAATGATCCTAACCTTGAAAGATTGCAGAAGCTAGGTTTAACTGTAACAATATCCTGGGTAACCAGGATCACCAGTTAATACTATTTTCCACAGTAGAATCTGCATTTGAAAGCCTGGTCAGTCACTACTGCTAGTTATTTGTGTGGCTAGTTATTTTTGCCTACTTAACGTACACTCTGCTTTATGAAAAAGCTTCGTATGTCCCCTGTAGAGATTCTGGAGTCTTCCAGGTGGGCAGCTTCAAAGTTCAAAGAAAGTTTCTCAAATGCTATAATGCATATTTAAATCGTACGATAAGAAACTCCTGATATTAGCGAAGAAATCCTAATTTCAGATAGAAGTCGAGCGAACCTTCTCTGACGAAGAAATCTCAGATTAGCCGCGCGTATAAATGGTACCAGAACAAATTAATCTGATTATGGACGAAGAAAACTCCATTCTCAGCATTTTGAAGGTGATCTGAGCGATGCTCCTCAGTCACCAATCAAGGCCTTGTTGTTCGTTACGTCATTGTATTCATATTAAACCACCGAAGCGCTCATATGAAACAATTGCGTCAAATTAGTGGTATAAATTCTAGCCTAGCTAACTAGTAATTTGCCATTGTCTGGGAAAGAACGGTGCTGTTTGATTTGTGAAAGAGTCACTCACATGCAACGTCATGTGCCTAAGCGAGAGACTCAGTGCAAACTTTCAGCACAGCTCGTCCGCTGCTCCGGCCGATCTGTGTTGTTGGTTGGCATTGCGTCCGGAACGCGAGCAGGCCTTCCTATCTAGTTTTTCTGACAAACAGCACCAATCTCACAGACCCTCGTGTAAACAAGCACGGTTGTAGCCAATAGCTCCCTCAATCCTAACTTACACGCATAACTTACAAGTAAAACCCTCTACCTCGAGTGATAGTTTTAGCATCGCCTAAAAACTTAGACATGTTAGAGCGTAAAGTGTAACCTTAAACCAAAGACTATAGATTTTGCGTGATTCGAACTGAGTGATTTGAACACGAGTAATGAGAGTCAAAGCTCTTCGAGGCTTTGAATCAAAGGAGTCAACTGCGTCACAAATGATTCTTTGTTTGAAGCGCCCTTGCTGGCGACCCCTGCTGGCCAAAACAGTGGAAGTGTAGCGAAAACTCAAATCAATAAAACACCTTTTCAAACCAATCGCAAAGGTTTTATCAAAAGGTGTAATCAGGTAATGGCAATTCGCGAGCTACCTAATATCGTTTAATATGAAGTGTCTTTCAAGGCACAATATCTTAATAAACTGTAGGGCTCGTTTTATGAAAGCTTGACTTGAAGTCAATCAGACCCTTTATCAAATGCGTCATTAAATGTGTACGAATCTATAAAGTGATACGAGATCACATAGAGACCAGATACACCCTGGTTCACGAACCATTGAAATTTTAAAAAAAAATTCGAAACAGCTATGACGCGTAACGAAGCCCAGTTTAATAAAATCACATGACCTTAGCAGTGATACACACTCCGAATGATTTGATTGAGACGAATGATTCAACCTGGTGTCAGAGCTTCACAAAGCACGTCTCATAAGAGGGGTAAACCACTCTCTTCTCTCTCTCGACCCCTTCCTCTTGGTTTCACTTTCAGATTGAAACCAAGATACTGTGGTTTTCATTTGTGTTTCTTTTATTTTGACCTAAACCTACCCCTATCGTATTCTGTGTCTTCACACCTGTTGAGCCTGAATATTCCTATTTGGTTAAGTTGAATTTAATTAAATTTGGGATTTAATTAAATCAATTTGCTTATTCAATTTCCACGCTAGTTACCAGAGCTATGAGAACACTCAATGTTTACCTTTTTATTTTTATTTTATTTCCATTTATTTACCTTTGTTTCGACCCGAATTCTTATATTCAGCTAAATAAAGCTTAACTAAATTCGAAATTTAATTAAATTACTTGCTTCCCTTTCCTTTTAGTTTCTCAGAGCTATAAGGATGTTCTAACTTTACCTTTACCTTATTTTAGATAGGATTACAATATCTAGCGACTGTTGTTTCCTTAGCGAGTTACACAGGTCATTAACATCCTACTTCCTGTCTGTGTTTCACCCCTCCTCACTCCTTAGCACCAAGCTAAGTACATGAAGTACGGCTAACACAAACGCACAGTAGGCCCCCGACAGAACTGGAAACACTTCCCGTTGTTTCTTCTTCTGTTGACACTGATGTTTGATGTGTTCCTGCTAGTTAAGTCTAAACAGTAGCTTACCCATAAGTGACACTGTGTCTCCTAGCTAAATTTAAATAGGTAAACCACTCCTCTCTTCCTCTTCCTTTCTGGTTTCATCCTATTTTTATTTTTATTTAATTGATTTTTTTGTTTGTTTGTCTTTTTCATTCTATTTGTAACATGTGAGAAGAACCATCAGCATTTTTAAGTGATAGTTGTGACATGTAAAAGCCCAGCCATCAGTCGACGCTGCTTAAAGCACATCAACTAGGATACTCAAAACATTTTGTTATGAGTAAGCTCATAGCTCACCACCTCAGTAGAAACTTGCATTTGCCTTTGCCCTCTCTATCTCGTGTCCCCCAAGTGTGCCAGTAGGCCTCAGACATCCAGCGCTGCCTCCCACCAGGACCCCCTGGAGACCCTGCAGAGCAGTGTCAGGGACATCCTTCAGCCTGAACCAGGCAACGACCTGCCACGGCAGAGAAAGGAACAGTTAGACAACGAAAGCGGACGTCCGGCCTGAGCCACCAAGAGCTGACGAGAATTATCTTCTCCTTGGCCGCGCTCCCGCAGGCCTCAAACAGGAGGTACATGAACTAACGCTGCCAGCCACAGAATTCCAGAGAGAACAAACCCTGCTCAGCGTGAGAGGACACAGGACAGATGCAAGGACCCTGACAGAGCAGAGCAACTGAAAGAGATCATCAGCTTTCAGGCGGACGACAGCTCTGAGCACCCGCAAACCGATAAAGATAAGACCGGTAAAGAACTGTTTCACTCAAAGAACTTAAAGAAATAGTTGAACTCAAAGAGAGCTAAAGCCATCAATGTGCAGCGGAAGTCCGAACACTGACTTAACGATGCTGTAACATTATTGACGCACTCCATGTGGTCCAAAGAGAGCTAGCGTAAGCTTCCCCAGCCCTGCACAAAGGGGGAGGGGGGGGCAAAGCCCAAAGCCCCTCTACTTAACACTTCCCCAGCCAGTGTCCTGAGAGCCCCTGCAGCTGCAGGAGGAAAAGGTAACTCAGACAAACCCTGAAATGGCACATGAAGTGACACTCAACAATCTCAAAGGAAAGGTCAGAAACATCCCTGCCAATCTACGAGACATTGACTTTCACCTGCAGTCCCCAACCGGTGTGGCACACCGAGACAGACTCCATCTGATCTGGACACATCCAGCCCAGCTGGGCCCTGCCCAGACACCAAGCAGGACAGACCTAGAAGGGCCTGTGCTACCACCACCGACTCCGAATGAGTTTTCTGTGGAACTTACAACGAACCTGTGACGGAGGAGGACACCAGCTTCAAGAAACTTTTCCTCCAAAACCAGTTAGTCACCATATTTTCACCTGCCCCCACGCATACCCACTCAACGATGCGTAACCTGATGCAGAAGGACTCTAACACAGAAGGCCTCCTCAGAAAGGGTTCCTAAGACCCCATTGATTCTGAACTGCAAAACCAGAAGGGACACAGCATGAACACAATGCAAGACTCTGCTAAAAGGTCCCTGGTCAGCATAGGAAATAAAACTTTTAAAGTAGATGAGAATGTGTGCTCAAAGAGCAGCAAGACTCTGCATTAGTAAAAGTAGAATTTTACTGATATAAAGAAAATCTTGAATGGACGTGTAAGCCTCACCTGGCAACAGACTATGCACGACTCTTTTGAAACAAACATTTGCTATGCTGATTGAATTGGCACCGCTAAACATTAGTTTCCATGACAATGAAGGGTTACAGGAAACACTAGCTCCAAATAGGGCATACGTCACCTTGATGGCAGAGTGTAGGAAAACCACCTGAGCTTTAAACTACTGTTAACCTACAGGTGTGCATTTGATCATTGCGATCCAACCGGAGCACAACATGCGATACGCATTTTGATCACTGGTTACTGGCTTGTCTAAATGCAGATAAAACGATAGCTGGAATTGACATCTCTACTGTAAGTGAAAGAGCCTTAGATTTCCAACTGGTATCAGTAAGTTCAGCATTAAAGCGTAAGTCTGTTTGACAAAGGAATCTCATCTCAGCTGCTTGTAAACTGCACCGATATCTATCCTGCTTTGGTTAAAGAAATCCAAATTGCAGTATTGCTAAACCTGTTTCTGACAAAGAAAGCTCAGGACAGTGTTATATATACGTAGACCTGGGTGATGCTCCCCTTTCTACAATGTAAAGGCCTACAAATTATTGTTAGATTGATGTAATTTACCTAAATTTTGGCTGCATCTACAAGCAGAGAGCTACCTAGCGATTAAAACTGTTCACTCGCTGAAAAGTCAGCATTTATGCATGAGAGGGACGTAACTATATAGGCTTAGACAAGCTTTGACTTACAGCAAATCTATTTCCTTACTCGGTAAACAAATAGAATAAGTTGTGTAAAGTAAAGAGAAGAATTCCATGAGTAAAATTACCAAATGCCAAAACACATTTGCATTTTACTAAATGTAACATCAAGTTCTTGAAAGACTTAAAGTATAGGCTCCCCCTTTTAACCCGTTTAAACATGCATAACTCAGTAAAGTGTGCAGACATTCTTCAGGTACTGTTGAATTGTTCTGACATTCTCTGGTTCCCATGACAACAACTGGTCACAGGAAGAGCTAACTTGTGATGTCACTTTGTAAACAAACCAGCCTAGGTAGCTAAGCTAACCTAACCTAGCATCCATCCAGCTTAGGCTAAGCTAAGCTAACCTAGCATTCATCCAGCTTAGGCTAAGCTAAATAATAACTTCTACAGTTAGCAGTTAGCATCATTCACTTGAAGCCTTAATTACAGCTTTTGTTTACACAGTGCAAAGTACTCTAGAATACTTTCTTTAACCCCAGTTAGGGTTTCTAATTCTTCACTTTCCGTACTTTCAATTCTTCTCAGCTAAATGTCACCTTCACTAGTTAGGCATAGTCCTGGCTGAGCGCTGTAGGCTAAATCCGCAGATGCCCTGTCAATTAAACTTAAGTTTAACTACATGTAAACTGTGTAGCTAGAGAAGAATTTGTATAGTATTGAGAATTTCCATCAGCATGTTGACTAACCCTTTGGAGGGACACACACAGTGTGGTCTTGAACAAGCAACCGCTGTAACCCACTATGGAGTGTTGGTCCAGGCAAATCCAAAGTTAGTCACTAATGCTACTGATTATTCTCACATTCAGATCATTACCACTGTCTTGGTTACTTTTATTTTATTTATTTTTTTATTATCCAATATATATTTATTTGTGATTGTGTTTAGTTTCAACAAGTGCACTCATTTTTGTGACCCTACAACACAAGTAATTTCAACAATTACTAGGGCATAACTATAGTCCTGAGGATTGATAATAAGCATAATTTGAATAGGAAAGCTGTCCCTTTTCCTCCTATCCTTAACTTCGTCAAGCCGTAGTGAACCACCATTTAAGTCCAGAGAAATAATTTAGTCATAAGAACCATCTTAAGTCATTTATTTAATCTCGGCTATGCCCTTTCCAGGAAATACTCTAGGAACCACACACGTCTTAGCCTCCTAACACAATACAGCTAAGATGATAAAGATACAAGAGACACATCACTAGCTAGATACACATGAAACAACTAACTTTATGCTACATTCCTAGCGAACCCATTCAATCGTGGTTCTAAACTTTTATAGTCATGCATTAGTCTCACCACGTATGACAAAATGTCACAGAGCCCCTGCTACCCGACCATCATGATTCACCTGTCATCGATCCATGGTGATGTTTGTTGTCCGATGATGTCCACACCGGGACTTCATCAGACAAAAGGGGGGAGATGTAGAGATTCTGGAGTCTTCCAGGTGGGTCTTCCAGGTGGGTCTTACGACCGCATTCCTTTGGCCACATGCCAAAGAGAGAGACAATGGGAAGACAGAAACCTCCTTTAAAACAGACTTTTCTGCATTAATCATAGACTAACGGATCTATAAATGAACATGCTTCATAACATTGGGTAAATGATTTACTGTCTTGTGTACTATTATGTATATATTATGGTATGTACCTGGGTATACAACCAACTAACGGTCAATGTAACCTCACCTGTATCATGCCTCCTACCTATCCTCATTTAATGACACACACTTTGATGTACATCACCTTCTTCTAGAATGCAGCGTGGATGTGTTATATCTATCTGAGCATTAATGAAGGTATAATCACGCTCGGGACAAAGACTCATAAATTATTTGAAAGTAACCTTCCCCTCTCAGACCTGTCACCTCTCTCATTGGTCCATTCAAACCTTAGGGGTTGGTTCTTTTCTAAGACTATATCAGGCAGGCAACAGTGACCACCCGTTTTTTTCTTGATAGTTTTCATCCTTGCAAACACTACCTCGGGTGATCCGGGGGAACCCCCTCCCCCCTCCATGGGGCCCAGAGGCCTCCCAGCAGGCCTGGACCAGATCCGGCCTCATGGAAGAGAGAGGACACTCTCTCACAAAACACCAAGGACAATCTTGGGAGTTTGTAAAAGGACTCTAACCCACCATGCAAGTTCATCATATTTTCTTCATCCAACAAAGAAGAAAATGATTGAGACTTCAAAATCTGACACTCGCAGAATCCTCAACAACTTCAGTTTTCAACAACTTTGATAATAGTGTACGCTACCCAGGCATGCAAGTATACTTTTGATTTGATGCTTTGAAAATGAAATGCTGATGTTCTTCTCATATAGTTACATGGAACTTCTCAATAGTTCCGTTTTCGGTTTCGTTCTACCATTCACCTATTTATGTATTCATGTGTGTATGTTGTTTTGTTTATTTATATTCATATAAATATCTATTTTTAGTTAATAAAACTTGTACATAGTATGTATTTGGTTCTATTTTGTTTGCAATACAAAGTCACTTTTACGATCGCGGTTTTTGCTACTTGCTCAAAGTGCTGTACATGCTAAGAAATAATTATTCTTCTGTGGCCATGGAAGATACCCTTTTCTTAGAATAAATTAATAATCAAAAGAGTTTGTTGGACGAACTGATTAATTGATTGTAATATTAATTCAGCCACATCAAGTTAATCCAATTAACTGACCCAAATATTAATAATTAATAATAATAAGTTATTATTGATTATTAATATTTCCAAAAGCTTAGGTTCCTTACACCCCTTTCTTCTTCTTGGGTGACAGCTGATCTACAAAGTACAAAAGGGGCAAAAAATGGAATATTAAAATGTTTTACTCTGGCCTTTGTATATGGCAGGCAGAGAGACAGCCCTGGTAACTTACCGTCATCGTCGTCACGCGCACACACACACGCACACGCCACCCGCTCGCTGCCAGTGAGTGCAAGCACAAAAAGTAGTCCCGGCCCGCGCGTGTAACTGTGAGATACCCCGCCGCCAATCAAATTACGGCGTATCTTGTACTGTCGCTGTCCTGGCCGTTGGAATCGATCCAAATAGCAGCGCAAAGATCCAAATGCAGCGCAAATATCAAAATAGCAGTTCAAAGGAGCTTGCTAAATATTGGTGGGGACAAATTTGTTATCTCAAAATATTGATTGGGACTAGTACCTAGCGTCCCCCCCTAAACCTACGCCCTTGTGTTTTGTACATGATCGCATCCAGCCTATGCATTTCCGTGTTGAAGGAATAGCTAGCTAACTGTAGGCTGTAACTAATAGTACTGACAGTAACTCGCGTTTGAGCGGCGAATGCGAATGGGGTCGGGACTCGGGAGAGATCAGCCTCAGTGGCCTCGGTGTGTCATCAAGTAGGGGCGTGTCCGCGAGCTCATGGGCTCCAGTGCGTCATCGAGCCCTGTTTTAGCCCCGCCCAAAAAATCCGTAAAATAGCAATGGTGAAAAACTGTTTAACGGTCTAACTCCACATTTCAGTACTTCACAGTTCACAGTCTTTGTAATATGTTTTAGCAATACATTTGTTACATTTATAATGTGTTTAGAATTTTTTTGTAGAATTGCCTTTACAGTGACTTTAACAAGACTTCATGGGAATGAATGTGAAAACCAGGCTTATATGGGGTGAATAAACAAGATAATGACATACAGGTGGATACAATGAGTGCTGATGACTCCAGGCAGAGAATTATGGGAGATGTAGTTTGTGAGGGAATGACAAGGGCACTCCAGCTGGTGACCATTACAATACCCATCTCATTTATCCTTTACTTGTCCACTGAGTTCCTTCCTGGTATTTTACATATTTTTTTAATAGAAATTAGTTTTCAGCCCCACTTCATCAAGTTTATATGACTATTATGGACTAACATTCAAATTAATCATTTGATACATTGCACTTCTTGTGTACTTTCAATATTTTTTTTTTATAAGTACAAAATAAAAATATGTATGTAACTACAGCTGTAATTAAATCATGTAATTAGATCTAATTAACTGTGGACTCTTCCCTTACACCTCAACACACCCTTAAACCTAACCATGCCACAAAACGAATTGGTTACCTAACGTAACCTCGGTTCTCTCTAGATGAGGGAACGAGTATTGCGTAAGCTAGCTTACGCTACGGGAAAGATTCATCTTTTCTGAGAAATTGAAGCCAAAAAATTATCCCATAATTTTGTATCCATTGTCAACGCAGTTCAGCTGCAGCAGACCATGAGCGGGCTAGCTAGCAGCTCATTGGTTCGCTCACAGAGAACTGCTTAAGCCTATGAGGAGACGCAGATGAACTCTCGGCCAATGAGAGTCTGACCTGCTCTCATTGCGTCAGACCCCGCCGAAACGGGCGTGGTCAGAGTATATTTTGGCGTCCCAGGCTGTCAACTCTGGTTTTTCATAGAATGAAGCGAGAACGCTAGTAGCACAAGCACGGCCAGGAACGCAATACTCGTTCCCTCATCTAGAGAGAACCGAGGTTACGTTAGGTAACCGATTCGTTCTCTTACGAGAGGTTCTCTCGTATTGCGTAAGCTAGCTTACGCTACAGGAACACCTGGTCAACGCCGTGCGTGCTAAGCATCCACTACAAGTCCCAGGGGAGACCCCCGGGGGCCCCTATAAGTGGGAATAAATATATGTACATGTGACAAAAGCCAGCAGAGCGGGCCGGTGATTGTGTCGTACATAAGCACATGAGAGAGAGGGACAGAGCGAACCGGTCTGTGTGAATAACTCCCTATAGTGCAGCTCAACCAGAAGAGCTGTAACCTACTAGACTGCTAGTAGTTTAGCCTGCAAGGCAGGAACTTCCAGGTTGTAAAATCTGACAAAGGTGGAGGGGGAAGCCCATCCCGCTGTCACACAAATGTCGTGAATGGAAATTCCGCTGGACCATGCCCACGATGAGGCCATGCCTCTAGTGGAATGAGCCCTGATGCCCAGAGGACATGGCAGGTCTTTTGATGCGTATGCGGCTGCAATGGCATCAACTATCCATCTTGATAGAGTCTGTTTCGAGGCGGCCAAGCCTTTGGTGCGCCCACCGAACGAAACGAAAAGCTGCTCAGATCGTCTGACCGGAGCAGTGCGAGTAATGTATAATCTCAGGGGCCTGACCGGACACAGGAGATTAGCGTCAGATTCGCTATCGGATGCAGGCAGAGCCGATAGGGAAATAACTTGTGCCCTGAATGGGGTACCAATCGCTTTTGGGACATAACCATGTCTAGGTTTGAGAACGACTAAGGAGTCATTGGGCAGAAAAACGGCTTTGAGCGAAAGGTATTTGAGGTCCACGGTGTTTAACGGTTCGAATGGGAGGGCTTTCATAGCTTCGAGAACTATGGAAAGGTCCCAAATCGGCACCGAAGGGGGGCGTGGGGGGTTCATCCTTCTAGCTCCCCTGAGGAAGCGGGTGACCAAGTCGTTTTTGCCCAGTGACTGGCCGCGCCGGGGTTCAACAAACGCTGCGACGGCTGCCACATACACCTTGAGAGTGGACGGGGACCTGCCCTTGTCCAGCATCTCCTGGAGGAAAACTAACAAGGAAGGAACCTCGCATGACCGTGGGTCCAATTTTCTGTCGGTGCACCATTTAGAGAACACAGACCATTTAGACGCATAGAGCCTTCTAGTAGAAGCCGCTCTAGCCTGCATGATCGTGTTTAACACTCCCTCTGGCAAAGCAACGGGTAGTCGTTGATCACCCACGCATGTAGCGCCCAGCGCTCTGGGTGGGGATGCCAGATCGTGCCGCGAGCTTGGGAGAGGAGATCTGCTCTGACTGGGATGGGCCACGGGGCTGTCAGTGACAACTGAGTGAGCTCCGGGAACCAAGTCTGACCCTCCCAACGCGGGGCTATGAGGAGCACCAAGTGGCGTGTTTCCCTGATTCTCTGAAGCACCTGTGGTAGCAGAGAAACCGGAGGGAAAGCATAAGGCGGGCGGCTGGGCCAGGTCTGGGCTAGCACGTCCACGCTCTTTGTGAAAAATATTGGGCAGTGGGTGTTCTCCTCTGAGGCGAAGAGGTCCACCTCTGCTCTGCCGAATATCCGCCATAGCTTTTGAACTGTAAAAGTGTGCAGGGACCATTCCCCGGGGGGAATGGGGTTCCTGGACAGACTGTCTGGACCGTCGTTCAGATGGCCCGGCACGTTTGTCGCTCTGAGCGAGAGCAGGTGACACTGAGACCAAACTAAGATGCGTTCTGTCAGCCGGAAGAGATTCCTGGATCTGACTCCGCCCTGACGGTTTAGATAGGAGACTATGGCTATATTGTCCGAACGGATCAGCACGTGGTGATCGTGAATGCGCGGGAGAAAGCGCGTGAGCGCGTTCTCGACCGCCAACATCTCCAAACAGTTTATGTGTAGGAGGCTCTCTTGAGCTGACCAGGGGCCGAAGGCCGGTGAGCCCTCGCAGACCGCACCCCAACCCCTGTTGGATGCGTCTGTCGAGATGACTTTTCGGCGAGAAAAGGTCCCCTTGGAAACGCCCCGCTGAAACCATTCTGCCACAGTCCATGGCTGCAGAGCTGTGATACAGGTCTGCGTTACCTTTATCAGCTGGCGGCCCGTGGTCCACGCACGGTGAGACACACGGCTCTTCAACCAGAACTGAAGCGGGCGCATGCGCAGTAACCCCAGCTGGAGCACCGCGGAGGCTGAGGCCATGTAACCCAACGCCTTCTGAAAAGTTTTCAGAGGTGTGAGTCTGTTCATCTGAAAAGATGCGGCGAGACGCTGAACACGGCGCGCGCGCTGTGTTGACAGACGAGCCGTCATCGTGACCGAGTCTAGCTCTATACCCAAGAAGGAGATAGTCTGACTGGGATGTAGTGCGCTCTTTGTCCAGTTGACAGAGAGGCCCAAAGCTTTCAGATGGTCGAGGAGAACTGTACGATGAGACAGTAGCTCTCTCTGCGATTGTGCCAAAATCAGCCAGTCGTCCAAATAGTTCAGTATTCGTAGCCCCTGACTCCGGAGGGGGCGAGCGCCGCATCCATGCACTTCGTGAACGTACGGGGTGCTAAGGATAGGCCAAACGGAAGGACGGTGTATTGATAAACCTGGCCTTCGAAGGCGAAACGTAAGAATGGCCTGTGAAGGGGATTTATCTGAATCTGAAAGTAAGCATCTTTCAGATCTAGTGAAATGAACCAGTCCCCCTGGCGCACGTGCGCGAGGAGTTTCCTGATCGTGAGCATTTTGAACAGTCTCTTCATGAGAACTTTGTTCAGAAATCTGAGGTCTAAGATTGGTCTGAGGCCGCCGTCTTTCTTGGGGACAAGGAAATAACGGCCGTAAAACCCTGACTCGCTCATAGACAGAGGAACTCTCTCTATAGCCCTTTTTCACAATAGTTTTGCTATCTCTGAACGGAGCAGCGTCACTGCTTCTGGGTTCACAGTGGTTTCTAGCCGCGCTCGAAAACGTGGAGGGCGACGGTGAAACTGTAAGCGATAGCCTAGCCTTGTTGTGTTTAGTACCCACTGGGAAATTCCCGGAATAGCTTCCCACGCTTTGAAGCGTAACGCTAGGGGGTGAATGGCTACCTGGTCCCCGTCGTTGCACATAGCGGGCTGCGTGAGCGTGCTCATATTGTTTATGACAGCGGGACTTACACTCAGAGAGGAGTTTATGGGCCGTGTAACAGAGTGAGCAGAGGGGGGACGCGCACACGGGCTCGTGGGCGCGCTTATGCACTCTGAAACTCGAGCGGGTTGGAACCGCTTTATGAGAGTGGACTCTGTGTGAGACACGGGGACTGAAGTGCTTTTGTGTATGAGTGAACACAGTGTTGTGGGCACATTTTCTACACAAGAGGCTTTTATGCTCTTTTTGAGATTTCTCTGGGTCGCCGTGAAAACAGCGTTTTCGCTCATGCAAGCGGGAAGGGAGACCGGCTTGGTAATGGCGGTGTACACTGCTGTAGTAGCCGCGTGAGCGGGGACTAACAGAGGGCGAAACTTTGACGGCGGTCCGGCCGCGGCGGGAGAGCGCCGTCTTTTTCTCAGCTGTGCTAGGCAGACTTCGAGTGATCAGGTTTCAGCGCGATCCGAGGCCGAGGCCCCCGGGGAGGCGGCGGTCTGTGGCGGCTGTCAGAGCAAGAACGAGGGCGGCCGCCCTGGCGTCGCTGAAAAGTCTGGCTGTGCTGAGCTGGGCGCTGGGGTGGGGCTCGTGCAGGAGGCTGGTCACGTGAGCGGCCTGCCGAGGAGCTAGCGCGACGAGGCAGAAAGAGATTCATGGCCTGTGAAGCTTTCTGTACTTCGGAGAAACGGTCGACGATACCCGTGACGGCAGATCCGAAGAGGCCGGATGGAGAGAGCGGGGCGTTGAGAAAGGCGGCGCGCTCAGAATCTCCCATGTCGGCGAGTGTGAGCCAAAGATGTCTTTCAGACACACAAATGGCGGCCATGCTTTTCCCCAGGGCTTGCGCAGCAGATTTTGTAGCGTGAAGGGCAATGTCCGTGGTGCTCCTTAAATGGGATTGAGGGGGGACTGAGGGGGGATTTTTTCCGCTCTCGTCCCATTCACGAAGTAAATCGCCCTGTAGAATCTGAAGGACGGACATGGAGTGGAGTGCAGAGGCTGCTTGACCGGCGGCTGAGTAAGCGCGGGCGTGAAAGCTAGAAGTCGCTCTGCAGGCTTTAGAGGGAAGCACAGGTGATGAGCGCCATCTCGTGGAAGGCGGGCATAAATGTGCGGCGACCAGGTCCTCTACAGGGGGAATGGAGAGATACCCCTTTTCTGCGGCTCCGTCCACAACGCGAAGCGGGGTGGAAGAGTCAGAGCGAGTTCTGGCAGAGAGCGGGGCATTCAAGGACTTTGTGAGTTCCGCGTGCAGCTCAGGCAGGAAGGGCGCGGCCCATTTAGAGACGGGAGTCGAGCGCTGGCGGAAGTAGCTGCCGTCCATGCGGTTGATGGTCTGCTCGGGGGGAGGGGACCAATCGAGTCCGAGGCGTTCGACGGCCTGTGAGAGGAGGCGCACTAATTCCTCCTCGATTCCAGCGCGGGTCCCAGAGGATTCTCGGGCCGAGGAGGCGTGAGAACCGGACCATTCCTCACTATCTGAAGCGAGAAGCGAACAGGTTTACTTGAAGTTCGCGGCGCCATCGGAGGTTACAGAGCGGCCACTCGGCGGCAACTGTACATCCGGAAGCGGCGGAGAAGGAGAGCGGGAGGCGACAGGCTCCGGCGGGATGAACGCTTCTAGCTGGGGTTCCGGCGGCCTCTGAGAGCGGCGTTTCTTCTTCCGCGGCGAAGTCAGAGGCGGCGCGGAAGCAACTTTAGTGGCCTGAAGTCGAGCCCGCAGGGTCGACAACGGCATCTCCTCGCAGAGATCGCAGCCGCCATCGGCGAGGGCGAGCTCGGCGTGCTCCAATCCGAGGCAGAGAGCGCAGATGACGTGGCGGTCTCCAGTCTCGAGGGGAGCGCGGCAAGAACCGCAGGAGGATTTACGAGACATCTTTAAAAAGACGCTCGGCTCTTTTAGAAACACTACTAAATAGGAAGCTTTCGTAAAAAGGATACAAATCCGTCGGATGGCGCTAGCTCGCGGGACGGCTGAAGGTGGCAAAGACGGCCGGCTTCCTCAGTCTCCCAGATGCTCGCTAGAGTTGCCTTTTCAACGACGGCGGCTTCTCTCAGGATCAGCAGATGCGTGTAGCTCGCTGAAGAAATGAAAAATCAGAGTTGACAGCCTGGGACGCCAAGATATACTCTCTGACCACGCCCGTTTCGGCGGGCTCTGACGCAATGAGAGCAGGTCAGACTCTCATTGGCCGAGAGTTCATCTGCGTCTCCTCATAGGCTTAAGCAGTTCTCTGTGAGCGAACCAATGAGCTGCTAGCTAGCCCGCTCATGGTCTGCTGCAGCTGAACTGCGTTGACAATGGATACAAAATTATAGGATAATTTTTTGGCTTCAATTTCTCAGAAAAGATGAATCTTTCCCGTAGCGTAAGCTAGCTTACGCAATACGAGAGAACCTCTCGTAAGAGAACCTGTCCCTAACCGTTCATCCCACCTCAATAGCAGCAAAATTGTTCAATACAACATGAACACAGTAAGTACATTGTAACAATTTTTTTTTTTTTGATGAAAGTACATAGTACAGTAGTTAAAAATGCCTAATATAAAGTATGACCCATTGTCAAATAAAGATATTTGGACATTTCAATGTTTGACTCTCAATTCAGTGTATTTCTTTTTACAAAACGTATTGTTTTAAGCAGTTTTACAAAGAAAAACAAACTTACTAGCTCCCTAATGAATGAGTTAAAGGTTACACCATACTTTTCAGTTATGAAATATAGTTATGTGCTGAATCATATTTTAATCGTTGTTTTAGGAAGATACATGGTTGCCATTAACAGATACATAAAAGCATACAACTTGGATGCTATATGGTTCTGTGGTGTTATTTTTGTTGTAACATAGCCTACACAAAAACGCAAGACAGTTTGATTTTCTGGTATAACCCACTGTATGTAACAATAATGAATCAAGCTCTGATGATACAGGCTGTTTTAAGTATCCATAGCATGAGACACATTTTACTGCTTCTGCCACCTTTCTTGTCAATAGTGTTGTATTATGAACGAGCACACTGGTAAAGTAGATATGGCATTATATAGACAGTTTCTTTGATTCTAATCATGCTTCCTTTACACACAGCTACGCATGTCCAAGAGAAAAAAGAGAGAGATTCAACAGCACTGATTTTCTCATGATGTTAGTTTCTATGTCTTTTCACAAACAGCTTTGTGAAATAGCTTTGTTCTCTTACGAGAGTATCTCTCGTACTGCGTTATATCTTACGCTACGGGGAAACCTCTTTTCCACGAGATATTGAAGCCAAAAAATTATCCTTAATTTTGAATTAATGTAAAACGCTGTGCAGCAGCATGCAGACATAGGCAGGACGGCTCGCGCGCCTATTGGCTGCCCTGCGGCAACAGCAGCAGCCTATCGAGAGAGGCGCTGCGTGACACCATATCCAATGGGGGCATTTCGCGCCCATTTCGTCACGTCCCGCCAGAAAGGGCATGGTCTCGCCCTATAAATATAGCTCGATAAGGCTGGTACACTGATTTTCATCTCTTCAGTGAAGCATCACGCATCGCTGGATCCGGAGTGAGAAGCCACGCCGTCTGAGGAAAAGCACACAGCGGGACGAGCCTCGAGTCTGAAGTTGCTGGCATCGCCGCCTTTAGCCGCCGCACCTGCTACGCTTTCCGGCGTTATATCCTTTTCAAAGTGTGTGTGTGTGTTCGCCGCTGCGACACACATTTTTTCACTGTCTCTCTCTCTCTCCTAAAAGAGCTGCGTCTTTTTCAAGATGCAAAGATCCTGCGGCTCGTGCCGAGCCACACTCAGCGACGGGGACCGTCATGTCATCTGCGTTTCCTGCCTGGGTGAGGATCATGCGGCTCTCGCTCTCGTCGACGGCGGATGCCCTCACTGTGAGCTGCTGCCTATGGTGACTCTGAGGACTCGCCTGCCATCTTTCTCAGAGCCTGCACTTCAGCCCGCTGTAGCGCCGCGCCGTAAAGAGCGCCGTGCCCAGCGTGGCCCCGAGCCTTCTCCTGCCCGCCAAAGCTCGCCGGTTCGCCCGCCACGAAGAAGTCGCGAGATCCTGGGGCGCCCCCATTTCGGCCAGGGTGCGTACCTCTGTCTCGGCTGCATTCTCCACGGTGGACGGTGCGAAAGACAGAGGATACCTTTCTCTTCCCCCAGTGGAAGCAGCGGTAGCTTCCCATCTCTGACCGCCCTCTGTTGGACGGCGAGCGCAGACGCCGCTACCATCTAAAGCCTGCCGAGTGACGTCAGCCATGCACGGTCGCGCATACACCGCCGCCGGGCAAGCCGCGTCAGCTTTACACACGATGGTCATCTTGCAGATCTTCCAGGCCGACCTTCTCCGAAAAATGGACGAGGAAGGCACTAAGTCGATCAGCATTGCAGATGGGGCTATAGAACCTTTATCTCAGGCTCAGAGCGAAGGGGGTCTATACAGCAGGTATTTTCTGGTACCGAAAAAAGACGGGGGTCTCAGACCCATTCTAGATCTGCTACAGCTGAACAAAGCGCTCACGAAGTGCCAGTTACAATGATTACAACCAGGAAAATCCTCGCGCAAGTTCGCCAGGAGGACTGGTTAATGTCAATAGATCTGAAAGACGCCTATTTTTAAATACAAATAGCGTCACGTCACAGGCAAAATTTCTTTTCTGGGAACAGTGCTGGACTCACTATCCATGACAGCGCGTCTGTCGCCAGAGCGCGAACTGGACATTCAGCACGCCGTGAAATCCTTCCGCCGCGGCTCGATAGTCCAGCTCAAAAGATTTCAGAAAATGCTGGGCCTCATGGCCTCAGCAGCTTCAGTGCTCCAGCTGGGTCTGCTTCGCATGCGCCCACTGCAGCTGTGGCTGAAAGCGCGAGTTCCGCCCAGGGCATGGACCGCTGGTCGGTTTCGCCTCCGGGTCGATCTGAAATGTGTTTCAGCTTTGGAACCTTGGAAAATAACCGACTGGTATCAGTCAGGTGTGAGTCTGGGGACTCCCACGAGTGTGAAGGTGGTGTCCACGGACGCCTCCACCTCAGGATGGGGAGCGCTGCTCGAGGGCAGACCGTTCTTCGGCCAGTGGTCAGAACGGGAAAAGCTCCTACACATAAACTGTCTGGAAATGATGGCAGTCGACAACGCGCTACGGCGCTTCTGTCCCCAGATACAGGGCCACCACGTCTTGGTCCGGTCGGACAACATGTCAGTGGTGGCATACATAAATCGCCAGGGCGGCATCAAGTACCAAAACCTTGAAGAACGCTCACTGTCCGAAATATTTCTCCAAGAGCAAGGACGCGCTGGCCCACGTCTGGCCCCGCTGTCCCCTCTATGCTTTTCCCCCGTCTCGCTCCTGCCTCAAGTGCTGGAACGAATCAGGGAAAACGGATGCCCAGTGCTGCTTGTTCCTCCACTCTGGACAAACTAGACTTGGTTCCCAGTCCTGATGCGGCTGACCAGCACTGCCCCGTGGCCAATACGGTTGAGGAGAGACCTCCTCTCTCAGGCCAATGGCACGATTTGGCATCCTCGGCCGCAACTATGGTCCCTACATGCATGGGCCATCAACGGGTACCCGCTAACCTCCCGGAGGGAGTGTTAAACACGATCACGCAGGCGAGGGCCCCGTCTACTAGACGGCTCTACTCCTCGAAATGGTCTGTATTCTCTGCCTGGTGTCAAGCTCAGGGCTTTTCACCCGTAGACTGCGGGGTCACGGAGGTACTCTCCTTCCTTCAAGAGCTGCTGGATAAGGGCAGGACCCCATCCACGCTCAAAGTGTACGTGGCGGCCATAGCAATGTTTACAAAACCTGTGTCTGGCCAGTCACTGGGGAAAAAACGACTTAGTCGTGCGATTCCTCAAGGGAGCTCGGAGGCTGAACCCTCCCAGACCTCCTTCAGTCCCTGTGTGGGACCTTTCTACGGTTTTGGAAGCCATGAAAGGTGCCCCGTTCGAGCCAATCCATTTGTCAGACATGCAGCATCTGTCTTTCAAAACGGTGTTTCTTTTGGCTCTTGCTTCAGTGAAGCGCACAGGGGACTTACAAGCGCTTTCAGTAAGCGCGTCATGTATGGAGTTTGGGCCTAATGACTCAAAAGTCATACTCAAACCAAGGCACGGGTACGTGCCCAAATCCCTCAACACACCGTTCAGGGCCCAGGTTATTTCCCTGTGCGCTCTCTCGGTTCATGATGAGGGGGAGGATGCGAGTCTCCTTTGCCCTGTCAGGGCACTGAGAGCTTATGTGTCCCGCTCGTCTGTCTTCAGGCAGACCGAGCAGCTCTTCGTTTTGTTTGGCGGACGATCCAAGGGACTGGCCGCATCAAAACAGAGCCTATCAAGATGGATAGTCGACGCCAGAGCACTGGCTTACACTTCTAAGGGCCTGCAGCGTCCTTTGGGTGTCAGAGCGCACTCCACGAGAGGCGTGGCCTCGTCGTGGGCGTGGTATAGTGGGGTTACCTTGCAAGATATCTGTACGGCCGCGGGCTGGGCCTCGCCGTCTACATTTATAAGGTTTTATAACCTAGAGGTTCCCGCCTTACAAGCCAAGCTTCTGCCGGTATAGAATTCAGTGCTATCTGCCCCGCTGTGCCGGCCCAGATGCTGAGTTTTGCTTGTGCATCGCTCACTGAGCGATAAAACAGCTCCATGGGTGTTGAATAACCCGTTATATTACCTAGTTCAGGCTGAACACGTTCACACTGTCTGTGTGAAACACTGTTAACATAACTAGCTCCTGTAGGATGCTATTTCATGGGGAATGATGCTTGCAGCCTCTCTTCTCCGACTCTCTGTGAGTCTATGGTGATTATGCACTACATGAGCCCCGGGCTACTGCCCTTGGGACTTTGGTGTCGGATGCCAGTATGCACAGCGTTTTGCATTGTGTTCCCCATAGCGTAAGATATTACGCAGTACGAGAGATACTCTCGTAAGAGAACGTACTCGGTTACTAACGTAACCTTGGTTCTCTCTAGAGAGGGAACGAGTACTGCGTATCTTGCCGTGCATACACAGCTCTGGTTCGCTTCGGCGATGAAAACCAGTGTACCAGCCTTATCGAGCTATATTTATAGGGCGAGACCACGCCCTTTCTGGCGGGACATGACGAAATGGGCACGAAATGCCCCCATTGGATATGGTGTCACGCAGCGCCTCTCTCGATAGGCTGCTGCTGTTGCCGCAGGGCAGCCAATAGGCGCGCGAACCGTCCTGCCTATGTCTGCATGCTGCTGTACAGCGTTTTACATAAATTCAAAATTAAGGATAATTTTTTGGCTTCAATATCTCGTGGAAAAGAGGTTTGCCCGTAGCGTAAGATATTACGCAGTACTCGTTCCCTCTTTAGAGAGAACCGAGGTTACGTTAGTAACCGAGTACGTTTTCACAAACAGATTATATAATATTTGGGTAACACTTTATTTTGATGGTCCCTTTTGAACATTCTGTTGACTATAAGTAACTTTGCAACTACATGTCAACTAACTCTATTAGTAGATTGTAGACTGTCTACTTAATATCTGCCAACTCTTTATTGTGATGGTCTTCCAAAAGACATTCTACAGACTATAAGTAACTTTGCAACTACATGTCAACTTATTCTATCCCTAACCCTACCAGTCTACTAATACTCTACTAACACTCTAATGAGAGTTAGTAGATATGTAGGTGCAACGTTACTTATAGTCAACTGAATGTGTTAAAGGGACCATCCAAATAAAGTGAAACCAATATTTGTATCATAAGTTTGGAGTTTATGGTAATATTATGCACAACACTTGCAATAAGACAAGAGCATGAATTAGCCCTAAAAAGTTTGGTGCCCGATACAATGTTCCCATGCAAAATATTGCAATAGTCTTTGTATCAAATTCCCTCTCCCAGCTGCCTAAGATTTTAGATGAGGCCTAAGTTTCTATTTTGATGTGTTTGTTGTTTCATATTTAAAACTCTTGCCTAGATGGATTTTTTTTAATTTTTTTTTATGGGGCATGCATTTTGGTATCTTGCTTATACTGTACATTTTTAACTTGTGTCCTTAGCTCTTCTCCATCCACAGAAGGGGCCTTGATTTGTGACAAAACCAAGTGCACAGCCAATCTAGAACACTAGTACTGTGTCATAACAAATTCCTGATTCTTCCTATCCCATGTTTTCCTCTGGTCTTTCTAAAAATCCTGCAGACTGTTCAATTGCTCTACAACAACTCTCTCAACACATTCACAACAATCTCCTGTACATCATAAATTTGTAAGACAGTTATTGATGATAGAGATAGTCTGTCAATATGTTCTAATAAAAAGTAAGAAGAATAGGCATCTCAAGACATCTGTTGGACTATGTCCTTAATGTATGATGTGTTGATGTGATAGATAATGTTAATGTAAAAGTATGGAAGTTTTAGATTCTAAATAACTTAAATTTAGAAAATTGAATGTAGCACGTTCAAACACATATTTCATGAGTAACCGATGACTTTGTTCATTGTAAAGAATTCACACAGCATGAACAAGAGAAGATATAACATTTTAGTCTGTCTGCAAAAATGAGAAGTTCAAATGCATGTGTAGTCTTTAAACTGGTTGGACCTTACTGTATGCTTCAGCATGCAGTATGAACTTTCATTTAAAAGAGAGAAAGGGTTGACTCTTCTAGTCCCCAGTATGTCTTTAGCAAGGGGCTATTTTTAGGGGGGGCAAGGCAGACTTGACAAAATTACAAATTATTCACATTTCTCTTAAAGTCCCTGTTAAGTCAAAATTAAGTATCTGTTCTGAGTTTGTCACACTACAGAAAAATGTGTTATTAGCCACCCAGCCAAATTTGAATGATAAAAAAAGCCGCCAAGTAAATAAAATAAGCTATCAAAATCTTGAAAAAATGAGCTCTCAAATGCTGGGGGCGTGTCCACTGGCTGCGCTGAAACCACTCGCCGGACGGGAGGATGAAGGCCGAGGCGGTAGATGGTCGGTTCGGCCCCATTCCCTAGTAACAGCGGATTATCAGTGAATCAGTTGTCTATAAAACTATCCTGTGTAAAATGATCACTACAGAGGCGGGTGTTGGTGGTGATCCTCAGCTCTCCATCAAGGTGGCTCTTCACAAAATTAATCCACCTCTTCTTGATATGATCGTTTTTCGGAAATTTAAATAAGGACACGATCTGTTTTGTAATTGATGGCATCCAGGTAATAAGCATTTCCATGTACCCTTTAAAGGGTTAGTTCACCCAAAAATGAAAATTAAGTCATTAATTACTCACCCCCATGCTGTACCAACCCCGTAAGACCTTCGTTCGTCTTCGGAACACCAATGAAGATATTTTTTATTAAATGTGACAGCT
Source organism: Tiaroga cobitis (assembly GCA_030578255.1). NCBI lineage: Eukaryota > Metazoa > Chordata > Actinopteri > Cypriniformes > Leuciscidae > Tiaroga > Tiaroga cobitis. The sequence goes on from CM060599.1 coordinate 28,397,975, forward strand.
GGATCACTCCTACATAGGCTCCCTAAGGGAATGAATCCTGATGTCCCAGAAAGTCAATGAAGAAAATGTTTAAATATTCCATGTCACAACAGTGGCTCAACTATAAGTTTAACAAGCGACGAGAATACTTTTTGTGCGGAAATAAAACAAAAATAACGACTTTATTCGACTATTCCTTTTCTTCCTTGTAGGCCTGAAACGAGACTCCGAGAGATTTCCACGACGCGCACGCGCGAGAACTTAATTGAAGTCTTGAAGTCTCGTTTCAGGCCTACAAGGAAGAAAACTGTTAACGCAGTTTCCCCTATTAACTCCAGCCACGCAGCAGCTCTTCTGCCACTCAGTCCCGCTGAGGGGGGCGTGTTCCGGCGGGGAAGTGACGTTAATGCATTCCCTCTATACTGTGCTCTGCCACGTCACAGCCTGCGATGAAGATTTTAAACCCGGAAGACGAAAATAGCGGAAAGAAACTAAAATTTAACCATTTTACCCTACTATTAAATCTAACAGATGCTAACATTGTCTTCAATGGTGTTCAACACACATACCTCTGATAAAATCTCAGAAAATTTGGTTTAGGGTTTCATGACCCTTTAAAATTAAAGTCAGGTGTGTTTGATCAGGGTTGGAGATGAAATCGTGTAGTCGGGAAATTGTGTAACAAAACTGATACAACTCACAACATACTGCCGTTATTTGTAGGCTTCAGTTTGTTTGTCCTTATACACACATACAAATATGAGCTGATGGCAAAAAATAATGGCAGTATGTTGTGACTTATATCACTTATAGCATCCTACTAGCTACCAGATTGATAATTCGCTACTCTACTAGCATTCCTTGATACATGAAGTTAAATGGAGGACAAGATAGATTCCGTAACATGGCCAGACAGACAACAAATTCGAAAAAATAGAGAGATTGTGCAAGCAATATATTTAACTTACTAAGTTAGTCCAAAAGCATGACGGCCAGGTCAGCATCGGTCGGGCACCCCTCCTCCTCCTCTAGCCAGCGAGCGAACGCTGGACCAATGTTGATCCTCGTTCTGGCTTTTAGTTTATCACTCTCCCTTTTTCTTTTTCTTTTTGTGTCCTCTGACAAAATCTTTGCCTTCTTCCGAGTAGCTGTTGGTTCAGCCATGACGACAACATAGAGACGGCAATCAAATGCGAGTTGAGCTCTCACGTTAGAATTTGGGGAAGTGACGTATGCCGTAAAGCGGTCGAATTTTGTAGTTCTTTTTGTGCTCGGGTTCCTACCCGAAACCCTAAGTTACATAGTGCTAGTAAAAGCGATACAGACACCTTCAGGCTACAGCAGGCGTGTCATTCAACCTATTGTAAGTCGATGTACCATCTCAATGGGTTTTGGTAATATATTATAAAGGTTGAAAAGTTCCACAGTGTGCCTTTAAATATGATTCATATTTAAAATGTATTTAAAAAAAAAATCTCATAGCTTTATTTATGCAATTGTAAATGGAGTGCAAGTATATTAATGCCACTTCTGTGTCACCTCTGCACTGCAAAGATGGATTTTGATTGAATGAATTAATTTGACTGGTAGTGGTACTGTATAATTATTGTATAATTAAGTATAATTGTATAAATAAGTATAATTACTGTATAATTTGAATGTTAGTATTTGACATAAAAGGTGATGCATAACTCTAAATAAGTTTAGAATGTCCATATATGTGAAAATGCCCCTGGAAATCAATTTAAGGTTGCAAATATTGCCCCTAAATTAAAAGAAATATTTCTGTCACTGCTGTGAACTGACCACTGCATAGAATATGAAAAATATGAATATCTTCGTGAGTCAGCTCATCTGTTAACAAAGGGCCTAAACCAGCCATGGCACCAGCACAAAAACAGTAAAATATCATCTAATTATTATCAACAAAACGTTAAAAATATTGAGATATATTTTTGTCAATATTGCACACCCCTAATGTATGGTATTAATTTTGATCTCTTAAGGTCTTAAAAAGCCTTACATTTGACTTTAAAAAGTGTGCAGGAACCCTGTAAACGGTTAGACATAGTTACCTAGCTAACCTAGTTCACCTAGTTCAGTATTTTCAGTAAATGAAAGCTTGTGTATGAAATGTAAGCTTCTTGGTCCCCATTGCTTTTGCTCTATAGTTCTCACCAAAATCAAGAGAAAGAAGGACATCATGTCAATTACAGTTACTGTGACTAATACTGAATATGTAATGCAAATGTAAAAAGATAATGGAAATGCAAATACATTGTTGAATGATTATAAACATGGTATTTTGCCTGTTAATGCCTGCAGTGCAGTGCAGAAAATGATATGACAACAATAAGGTCTAAATGTAACTGGCCCCTCTAACAGTACAACTGGCCCCAGCTTGGCCCCCCCAGTTGAAATGGTCTAGAACCGCCACTGCCTCAGTGGCTCCGGTGCGTCATCGACAGTAGGGGCAGGCCAGGAGCTCAGTAGCTCCAGTGCATCATCGAGCCCCCGTTTAAGCCCCGCCCAAAAAGTCCTAAACACAGCAACGGTGCAAAACTGTATAACGGTCTACTGTAACTCCACAATTCAGTACTTCACAGTTCAGAGTCTTTGTAATGTGTTTTAGCAATACATTTCTAACATTTATATTGTGTTTAGATTTTTTTTTTTTTAGAATTGCCTTTACAGGGACTTTAAGCTTGATTTTTGTGGACTGCTCATCTAATAGTGGCATTAATTATTTTCAGAACACAATGTTTAGTGTTATATAGAAATTATTTTATTGAAACATTTTGAAACACTAGTACCAGGAGTCCATGATACGCCTCATGCTCATAAATCTCATGCCACCCATATTGCTGAAGCTCCTGTACTCTCCAGGCCTGAAATAGGACATCTTGCCTCTGTAGTGGGGCTGCTCATACATGAGCCAGTGGCCGTCCATCACATGACAGGACTGGCAGTGAGACATGCGGTAACGGTCCATGATGTTGTCACAGTCATCCATCATCTCGTGCATCTGACCCATGAAGTTATCCCTCTCGTAGATCCTCATTCTGTAGGATCCCCTGTGCTGTTGTGGAAGATAAATCAGTTTAATTTAAGTTTATCAGCCAGAAAATAAATTTTCTCACAAGATTTTTCTCAAAAAAAAAAAAAAAAATATATATATATATATAAGCTTTAATTTTGAGCTCACCATTGGGATCATACGGCAGGACCTGATGCAGTTGCTCATTCCAAACATAGACATGTAGTCAGCGTACTCGCCCCTTTTAAAGAAATACCCATTTCCCATGTAGTTGGGATGATCATACATCATCCAGCATCCACTCTCTACTCTGCAAGAGTGACAGCGGTTCATGTAGGAGGAGAAGTCACCACTGTCGCCCATACAGTCGTAAGAGCGACCCTGGAAGTTCCTGTCCTCAAAAAAGGTGACCTGAAAAATAATTTTTTTAAGGATTTAAAGTGAAATGCACCAAATAAATTGCTTAAGAAGTTAATGGTAGCTGGAACAAGGTTTACCTTCATGGTTGTGCTGGCTGATCCTCAGTAGTTACACAAAGGAGAAGCTGAAGCTGATTCTGGTTGTTGACTGACTGCTGTCACCCGTACCTTTATACTAGACCAAGACTAAAGACTACACAACACCTATTGTTAGTCAATTCCTGACTGTGCAAGTTGGAATAGAGGCCATTCTAGCTAAAGCTTGGTTTGTAGATCTTAGTACTTAGTACTAGATCTAAAGTTTGCTTAAACATTTGTAGTACTCTGTATTGATATTTACAGGTGCAAATAATGTATTTTTTCTCCCCTATATATTTCCCACTGTGTTATACTCAGGGGCAATAATTTAGCTAGTCAGGCCTTTATTACACAATTTATAGCTAAATATAGTGACCAATGGTGTAGTTTTACAAAATACAATACTTCTAATCAATACAAAAAAAAAAAAAAAAAAACATTCTCACTGACTCTGCCATGGGGGAACTTGCCTTTTTAGTAAGATTTCCTTATAGTGTATATTTTTTGTCTTATTGAATATTATAGACTTTAAACTTTAAATATATGGCAATTCTGACTTTTTCACTTCCAAAAATGTAGACCTTTACAGTGTTTTACAGTACACTCAAAAAAATGCTGGGCTGTTTCTGTAAACAAATTGTTGGGTTGATTGTGCTGGGTCAAAATGCTGGGTTGTTTGGGGCACTGTAAACACATTAATGGGTTGCTCATGCTGGGTAAAATGAGTTGTAAGGGGGTAATTCACAAATAAACAGCTGGTTGGGTTATTTTGACCCAGCAACCGGTTTATTCTTTGCGGAACTTTCTGGATTCTTCACTTCTGACTCGAGGAGGACTTCACTCGGAGGTCGGAGCAGGCAGTGTTTTATGGTAAGTTAATATGTTTACCAATATTTTTAACATTAATAATTTCACTGTTCAGCATACAGTCTTTGATATGGAAGTGCGAGGGGTAGGCTATAACGTATTTATTCTGTAAAACATTAGTAACAGCTAGCCGGTTAGATTTTTTGACAAAATGCCACATTGTAAACCAGCTATATCAGCAGCCTTAATGAAATATGTAGTTTAAATTTTAATTTCATCACGTAAATATCGTATTTATTGTGGACGCTTAGTAATTAAAAGTGAGGAAAGCGTTTTGAATGAACCCGTGCACGCGCAGTAGCCTATGTTTATGTCCCTATAGGGCTCGTACGTAAAAACTGCGGGAAAAAAGTCTAGTCTGTGTGGAAACTAAAGTCTGCTGGCACATTTAAGAAATTCTCGTCAGAAGAAGCGACGGGGGTAAGTTCCAGCACAGTCTGCGTGTTTCTTCTGTAATGTCTATGTCGGAACCAGGATCGTTTTTACCCAAAAAAATCAAATAATAACTGTATGACGTCGGACGTGCAATCTTTACAAACGGCGACTGAGGCAATGAGAAATAAATCGATTTCATATTAAGCATGTTCTCGCCCTGAACCCATTATAAGTTGTTAGGACCTGAGGTAGGCCTACTAAGAATAATTTAGTACTACTAAGACAGTGGTCATGGATCAAGTGTGCGTGATGTTTGAGGCCAATAAATAGTTTTTGCTATTGTCACAACAGCGCCATTTTAAACACCAGGGCAGAAAAGTCAGAAATGCAACTTTAGAAATATGAATTATGAATTGTTATATACAGCATACTATTTAAATGATAATGCAACTTTATTATGCTCATATTGTTTAGCTGATGGCTTTGAAGGTCCTGCAAACTCTGCTTCCCCCATCCATCTAACGTTACAGGAGAGGAGGAAAGGGCTTCAGACCCACCACAGAGGCTCAGAGGTCCTTGACATGCAACCTGTAAGTTTGATATATGCTTGATAACTATGAAATTAATTTAGGTTTAGAATATTTAAAGGTGCAATCTCTGTTTGCAACATAAAATTGCATTTTTAAATAGATTTTTGTTAATTTTTAAAGCTGCAGTCCATAACTTTTTTTGTGTTCAAAATTTACAAAATGTTTATAATGAGCGAGTACATCATGAATCCATTTTCCAAATCGTGTTTTTGTCTTATCCTGAATCCCAGACTATTTTAGACTGCTAATTGTCTATTTAGATGTGTAAATATACATTTTGTTTGTTTTTCACATTTGGCCATATTTGGTAATGTTTGCAATAAAAAAAAATATAAATACTTTCACAAAAAACTTGCATGACAGTTATATTGCAACACTCTAAGTGATTGTGTGTAATCAACAGTTGGGGACCAACATGGATGAATATTTACAAAATGACTGGAGCATCAGGGATGCGACGAGGGGGACACGTCAGACCGTTGCCATTGTTCCAGGCCACGTCATCGAGACTGGAGGCTGGTGATCTTTGTTTCAAAGTTTTATTTTGTTTTTCATGTTAAATACACGAAGCAGTGTATCAAATTAATGGAAAAGAATCGTCCTCTGTCAAATGTGAGGAAAACCCTGTGATATTTAGTCGCATTGTAAATGTTTGTAGCTATTCTTAATAAATCAACACATCTTAATAAATGAAATCATAATCGTATAAGAGTTCAAATTAGTTTCTTATTGACTTTTAAAGGTGCATTGTGTAATACTGTATTTAGGAGGATCTGTTAACAGAAATGCAATATCATATACATAACTATGTTTTCAGTGGTGTATAAAGACCTTACTTAATGAACCGTTATGTTTTTTTTACCTTAGAATGAGTATACATTGTATAATTGTAATAATTGTTTACAAAAAAATATTAAAGATGTATTAAAAATGTAAAAAAATAAAATAAATGATTGAAATCACATATACAGTGGCCTCTCTGGTTTATTGTATTACAGAGACAATCATTATTTTACATTAGTACGGTAATATAAAAAAATATTTGTTACTAATTTTAATAAGGCAATGATACAGGAAATAACCCAGCACATGAGTAAGACTTAACCCAGCAAGATGGTCAATTTCACCCACTGGTTGGGTCAAATGAATGACCCAACAATATGGGTTAAATGGACAAACCCAGCACTTGGGTCAAACCAACCCAGCGCGTGTTCTGTCCTACAGTGACCCAGCGGCGTGGTTAAGGTTGAGTTATTTTTTAACCCTGCATTTTTTAGAGTGTAATGTTAAGTTTCCTGGCAAATCCATTATTATTATTATTATTGTTATACTGTATTTTGAAAGTTTTTATTATTATTGTTATACTGTATTAAGTCATATACAGTGAGGCTTTGCTAATTTCTGCTTAAAGATGTTACTGAACAATCCTACCTTAATAGCTTTGTCTGCCTATACCATTTATTTTTCTTTTAGCATTTACTCACTTCTAACACAAGTCTAAAAAGGATCTGCGTTTGTATAATTTTCATGAAATTGTGTTTGTAAAATGTTGCCGAGTCATTCATATCAGTTACATAAGGCACCCAGACAGAATTAAAAAAAAATATATATATATATATATATTTTTTTTTAAGTAGATTCTAAGTTCATGCTTTGGATGAACCTTTGTGTTAAACCTTTTTGCCAATGCCAACTAAATGTCACAGGTCGGGGTGGGCTCTTAGTTACTGGCCGGCTCCCCTGACGTGCATGCCACCGTGAGGAGCTAAACCGCAGGACACGGTGAACGTGATTTCACCAAGTACCACATGTTCCTGGATCAACATCTTTGTTGATCCTGGATCAACTTTCCAATCAACCAATCAGATTTGAGGGACAAGTTTACAGTTTATGTCAAGTTTAGGCTTAGAACCAGGGTGAAGTACTTAAACATCAGTGTTATTCACCTATCATTACCCTATGATTTTAGGGAAAAGTTATGGGTAGGGTTAGGTTTAGGGGTAGGGATTGGGTAAGGACTGCATTTTGGGACAGGAATGTTGATCCAGGATCAACAAAATATGTTGATCCTGGACCATGTCTTACTTGGCAAAATCACGGTGACCCAGGACACAACAGGAAGAACAACAAATGGGAAGTATAAAAATCTCTTTATTTACTTTAAAACATCTCTTTAAAACCACTACTGAAGTCACTTCAGCGTTCTTCAACAGGATTCGAATTGAGGAAGGAGTGGGTATATTTCACAGCTTTAGCTGGCTCTTCACTGAACTCAGGTAGAGAGAAGGGAGGTGAGTAAACTTCACGCTTTAGCAGGCTCTTCACTGGACCCAGACAGAGAGAAGGGAGGTGAGTACACTTCGCAGCTTTAGCGGCTCTTCACAGGACTCAAGCAGAGAGAAGGAAGGTGAGTACACTTCACGGCTTTAGCAGGCTCTTTACTGGACCCAGACAGAGAGAAGGGAGATGAGTACACTTCGCAGCTTTAGTCGGCTCTTCACTGGACGCGGGTAGAGAGAAGTGAGTATTTTCAACCACATCAACGTTCTTTCACAGCTTTTAGCGTCTTCTGCAACTGGATTCAAACAGAGAGAAAAGTGAGTATCTGCAACTGCAAAAGCGTCTTCCGTTTTAATTATTTTGATTATTTTAATTTCTTCTATGTAAAGCACTTTGAATTACCATTGTGTATGAAATGTGCTATATAAATAAACTTGCCTTGACTTCTGCAACTGGATTCGAGGTGAGTGTTTTCAACCACATCAACGGGCTTTCACAGCTTTTAGCGTCTTCTGCAACTGGATTCAAACAGAGAGACAAGTAATTTTACTAGGACCACCAATGCTTCCGCAATTCACTCCCACACTCGTGTTTCACTGCAACCCACACAAGTAATCACACGTGAAATATATATATATATATATATATATATATATATTTATATATATTTAAAAAGCACTGCAAATCTCACAACTCACAGAGAAGGCGAGGCATGAGGTCTCGTCCACCACTCGCTGATGTTAAAACAGGTGATTTTTATATTTTCCATTTGTTGTCCTGCCTGTTGTGTCCTGCGGTTTAGCTCCTCACGGTGGCGTGCATGTCAGGGGTGCCGGCCGGTCACTAAGAGCCCACCCCGACCTGTGACAAAAGTGGCGTAGTCGGCAGGGTTGCCACCGTGAGTTGAAGTGGCCGCAGGTTCACAATTCGTACATATTTTACGAGTTACCAAATTCGTATGAATTCGTATGAATGACCTACCCCTGACCCCGCTCCTTAACCTACCCATCATGTGGGTTTAGACAAATCGTACAAATTCGCAGAGTGAGGTCTTTGCCACCTTTTAAACACTCGTACGATTTGGTCGTGAGATAGCGTTGGATAGACAGCAAAGACTAATAAAAATATGAGTTTCATGATTCTGTGTAGGTCTTTAAATATTCTTATGAGGGTTGGAATTATTAACAATGTGTAACCCCATCATCTCGCAAGAGGGCAACATCCACAGTGTGTTTCTTTGCAAACAGAACGGTTTATTCTAGAACATTCAAAAGTAGCACAATGGGTTGTTACGTTCCGGCTCCAGGAAGTATAAAATAAAAGGAAAATAAAAGGTCAATTAACTTATTCTATACCACTTGGGGCCCGGGACAAGGCGTCAGCTAAGATATTATCTACGCCTTTCACATGACGAATCTCCAAAGCATAAGGCTGTAAGAAAAGAGACCACCTAATAAGACGCTGATTAGGATTAGTTTTACTCATTCTACCTCATCTCCTTGATCTGAGTGTCCCTTTCCCCTTGTCTTTCACTGAGTCATCAGGATTGCTCCTGTCTGATCGCTGATTGATTGCTCCTGTCTGCCTCGCTGCCTGCTGTGTGTTTGTTTGCTTCGAGGCTGTAAGCTCCGCCTGAGCCTCGTATTTCTTTGTTTTGAGCCATCATTTACTATCTAGTTGTTTATACTACTAAATACAGCTTACCCAACATCTCAGATTAACCTTACGTCTCTAGCTTCCGTTATTGTTAACACAGCACGCTAGTAACTCGCTAACGTTAGCCTGCTAACGCGCCACCCGTGCGCTCATTTATATATTTATTTTCTCTCGCGCGCCCGCGCCTTTGAGTTCATAAAGTCCAGGTAAGTAAGAAATCAGTCAACAAACACGGTGAGTAATGTCTTCTTGTCCTGTTATTGTCACCTGTGTCACATGTCATATGTTTAGTATAGCCTTCTCCGATGGCAATATAGGATTTATATGTGATAAATGCAAGGAGACAGTCAGGCTGACGGAGAAGATTTCAGAACTAGAGACACGCATCCAAACTTTAATTGAGGATAGTAAGAATGCTAGATCTTTAGATAGTGTTTTGGATGCGCTTAGCATAGTGAACTCTTTACATGATTCGGTTCCGGCTGAAGTAGAGCCCGTGCAGCAGGGTGACCGTGAGAGATCGTTCTAGTTGCGGATCAAAGAACCACTCTTCCGTTCCGATTCCCATAACAAACCGATTTGCCCCACTCAGTGAAACACCCACTGAGAATTCTGTTGATTGTGCCCTGGTAATTGGTGATTCGATCACACGGAACGTGAAAATAGAGACACCAGCGACCATAGTCACATGTTTGCCGGGAGCCAGAGCGCCTGACATCAAAGCACATTTAAAAGTGCTGGCTAATGCTAATCGTAAATTCTCTAAGATCATTATTCATGTCGGCACTAATGATGTTCGACTCCGCCAGTCGGAGATCACCAAAATTAATATTAAAGAGGTGTGTGAACTCGCAAGTACGATGTCAGGCACTGTAATTTACTCTGGCCCCCTTCCTGTACGCAGGAGTGATGAGATAGTTAGCCGATTGGCCTCACTGAACGGTTGGCTGTCGAAGTGGTGTCCGCAGAATAATATAAAATTCATAGACAATTGGAAAAGTTTTTGGGGCAAGCCAGATCTGTTGAAAAGAGATGGTATCCATCCCTCCTGGGCTGGTGCTGCTCTTCTCTCTAATAATTTGGCTCATAGTCTTAGAGATAAAACATGACAATCTGGGGCTCAGGTCAGGAAGCAGACAGACTGGCTAAACCGACCGTCTGCTAGCGGCCTCACGTCACCAAGGTCAGATAAATCCCATCCAGGGTTCCAGACTGCGACCAAATTGGTCGCATATGCGACCATTTTTTGAGAATGTGCGAGTTAAAATTTTATGCGGTCGCATATGTGCGAGTGGACGCTTGCGCAACAGAACGCCGTTGCATCCGCTGCTGCAGTCCGTAACTTATGTTAAAAATGAACGAGTAGGCTACATCATAAATCCATTTTCCAAACCGTGTTTTTGATTGATCCTGAATCACTACGGTACGCCTATAATAAGTGTTTATATTTGGACTATTTTATCCCGGGGTCGACTCGGATGCGGAGTTGCCCAGTGTCTGCGTGACTCGCCATAGACATTAATGGAGAGAAGTAGCTCCGGCTACAGTGTTCTTCCGCAAGACACGTGCAGTTTATTTATTGTCGAACGTAGACGTCACGCGCATTGCACATGAGGGTGAAACACGCCAATTACGCGCTTAATTCACGATTAAAGCCCAATTTATACTTCTGCGTCGACCTCTAGCCGTAGCTACGTCGCAGGCTGTGTGTAGCGCGCGTACCCTTGGCATACGCGTACCCTCGGCGTACCCTGACGTGCACCTCTCCAAAAATGTAACAACGCGTCAATTCTACGCGGACGCAAGCGCTGTGATTGGTCTGCTAGAACCGCTCCCTCGGGTTTCACATGTTCCCTCTGCGTGCATCGACGCGGACAACGACGCAGAAGTATAAATTAAAACCAACGCGTAGTCTACAGCGTAGAGGCTCCGGCGTAGATCCGACGCAGAAGTATAAATCAACCTTAAGGCATATAAAAATTAAAATGTCTCACGAAACAGCGTGCCCCTTCCTACGTCTTTTCAGCGGTTAGATGAGAGTAATCGCTCGACTGAGGAAAAGGAAATTATTATAAAAAAGAATAGATTATGATTCAAATGTAAATAGATAGATTGTATATAATTCAAATGTAAAATGCTTAAAATTGCAGATTAAAATTACTGTTCAAAATCCATGAAAATCCAGAAATTTGGCAATGATAATTAATATATTACAGGTATTTATGCTGCAGCCCAGAAAGCCTTTGCTAGCTTTGGTCCATTAAAACCACTATTCATCAGCATGCATTGATTAATCCCATGGCATGTAGCAAAAAAAAAAGAAAAAAAAAGGTGCGACCAAATCATATGCGGGTGCGACCAACTGAGAGAGTTGGTAGCACCAGTGCAACCAGTGGAAAAGTTAGTCTGGAGCCCTGCCATCACATAGAGTCTCTTTCACCTAGACGTCATCATATAGAGACGGTGTCTGTTCCCCGAATTTGGAAATCCAAAAAACGTCAGGTTAAAAATTGAATTGATGTTCAACAAATAAAAAACAGATATAATACAGATGAGCAAATGATAAAGCTTGGGTTGCCGAATATTTGATCCCTTACTTCAAAATCTCTCATAGTTAATGATATGATTTCAGATTATAAACTTGATATGCTGTGTTTGACAGAAACCTGGCTAAAACCAAACGATTACATTATTTTAAATGAGTCAACCCCACAAGATTACAGTTATAAACATGAACCTCGTCTGAAAGGCAAATGGGGAGGTGTTGCTGTAATTTATAGTAATATTTTCAAAACCACTAAGAAATCTAGCTTTAAATATACTTCTTTTGAAGTATTGGTGCTTAATGTAAAAATATATAGTGTAAACGATAAATCACATTTGAGAATTATGCTGGCTACTGTATACAGGCCACCAGGGCACCATAAAGATTTTATCAAATAATTTGCGGACTTTCTATCAGAATTAGTATTGGCTGCAGATAAAGTACTAATTGTTGGTGATTTTAATATACATGTAGATAATGAAAAAGATGCATTGGGATTGGCATTTAAAGACATTGTAAACTCAATTGGAGTTAGACAACACGTGTCAGGACCTACTCATTGTCGTAATCATACTCTAGATCTAATATTATCACATGGAATAGATGTTGATGCCGTTGAAATTCTGCAGCAGAGCGATGACATCTCAGATCATTATCTAGTCTCATGTAAATTACATTTAGCCAAGGCTGCAAAGCCGACTCCGTGTTATAAATACGTTAGACCTATAACTTCTGCCACTAAAGATTGCTTTATCAATAATCTTCCTAATCAGTTTCATCATCTCAGCATCCCGGATAGCTTAGAAGAACTTGATATTGCAACAGAAACGTTTAACTCTCTCTTTTCCAGCACTTTAGACGCAGTTGCTCCGTTGCGCTTAAAGAAGATTAAAGAAAATAGCCCAACGCCGTGGTACAGCGAGCACACCCGGGCCCTTAAGAGAGCAGCCAGAAAAATGGAGCGCAACTGGAAGAAAACTAAACTAGAGGTATTTCGTATTTCGTGGAAAGAGAGCTCGATTGCTTACAGAAGAGGCTTTAACCCTCCTGTTACCCTCAAATCTGATAACATTTTTTACCTACTGGGGTCAATTTGACCCCAGTAATTTAAACCTCCACAATATAATTTTTTTTTTTTACAAAGGTTTGTCTCAGGTAATTTATGTCTTTGTTGACTACTTAAGTAACCTTTTAAGTTGACATCCACCCGCCACCCCCCCTCCCCACCCCACCTAACCCCTTATACATCCAGAATACCCATTCCACGACTATGGACAAATTTAGAAATCAACATAAAATCTGACTGATTGACCTCAGTCTTTGGAAATTGGAAAAGTATGAATATATTTGGTGTTTTATTTGTTTTATAATATTTCTAAGTATAGATTTTTGTAATCTATAACATTTGGAAAGAAAAACTATTTATTTTATCAAGGATAGTAACACGAGTTATGTTTGGGGTCAATCTCGAAAAAAATTATGTTTTCCCCTCCCCATGGCACGGGAAACATCAAAGTTCTCGCAAAAATGATGTTTTCCACTCCCCATGGCACAGGAAAGAACTATTAGTTCTGATGAGAATTATATCACGTCATGTGAACTACTAGTGGTTCTCGCAATACTACAGATATGGTTATGTTTGGTTAGAGCCCTAAAACAGAGGGAAGTTTTTTGAATATGATATTGAATATGTAAAATTACAATGAACATTATAAATTCAAATTATAACATGTTATAGTGACCTCAATAAAACAACCAAAACAAATGTGTGTGAAATTTTAATATTTCTTCTGTTTTATTATACAACTAAAAGAGCCTGGGGTCAAATTGACCCCAAGGAACACCGATGCTACAAAATGTGTACAGCACTTAGAAAAAATATTAGCAGGTTAATTTTATGTTTACAGAGTTGTCCCCATTAAATTAGGAAAAGTCATTAAATCTGAAGCAAAAAAAATAAATAAAATTATGTATTTACAGACGTTAAACATTGAATGGGGTCAAATTGACCCCAAGGATAATAGGAGGGTTAAAAGCTGCTAGATCTGCTTATTTTTCAAACCTATTAGAAGAAAATAAACATAATCCAAGGTATTTATTTGAAACAGTGGCTAAACTAACGAAAAAGAAAGCTTCAAGCTCAGAAGTGTCCAAGCAACACAGCAGTGATGACTTTATAAACTTCTTCACTTATAAGATTGATAATATCAGGGACAAAATTATAACTATGCAACCGTCTACCACAGTATCGCATCAGGAAGTGCATTGTAGTCTCCCTGAGAAAAAATTTGATTCATTTGTTGCTATAGGAGAGAAAAGAATTCTGCAAACTCGTTAATTCATCTAAATCAACAACTTGTATGTTAGATCCTATACCGACTAAGCTACTGAAAGAGATGTTTCCAGAGGTCATATATCCTCTTCTTAATATCATTAATTCATCTTTGTCTCTAGGATACGTACCAAAAACCTTTAAACTGGCTATGATAAAACCGCTTGTTAAAAAACCACAACTTGATCCTACAGAATTAGTCAATTACAGGCCGATCTCGAATCTGCCTTTTCTGTCAAAGATATTAGAAAAAAACAGTATCTTCACAACTGTGTTCCTTTCTAGAAAGAAATGATATGTGCGAGGATTTTCAGTCCGGATTTAGACCGTACCATAGTACTGAGACCGCTCTCATTAGAGTCACAAATGATTTGCTCTTATCATCCGATCGTGGTTGTATCTCTCTATTAGTGTTACTCGATCTTAGTGCTGCATTTGACACAATTGACCACAACATTCTTTTAAATAGACTAGAAAACTATGTGGGCATTAGTGGAATTGCACTAGCATGGTTTAAATCATACTTAACTGACCGTTATCAGTTTGTAGCAGTAAATGAAGAGATGTCTTATCGATCACAAGTTCAGTATGGCGTACCACAAGGCTCAGTACTAGGACCGCTGCTGTTCACTCTGTACATGCTACCATTAGGAGATATCATTAGGAAACATGGAGTTAGCTTTCACTGTTATGCCGATGATACTCAGCTGTATATTTCTTCAAAACCCAACGAAACTTACCAATTCACAAAATTAACGGAATGCATAGCTGATATAAAAAATTGGATGACTAGTAATTTCCTACTACTAAATTCTGAAAAGACAGAGATTCTAATTATTGGACAAAAAACTTCCACACGTAATAACCCAGAATACTGTCTAACACTTGATGGCTGCTCTGTCAAGTCTTCGTCGTCGGTTAGGAACCTGGGTGTGCTCTTTGATACCAACCTTTCTTTTGAAAGCCACGTATCTAGTATCTGTAAAACTGCATTTTTCCATCTTAAAAATATATCTAAAATACGCCATATGCTCTCATTGGGAAATGCGAAACAATTAGTCCATGCGTTCATGACCTCAAGGCTAGATCATTGTAATGCTCTACTGGGTGGTTGCCCTGCACGCTTAATAAATAAACTACAGCTAGTTCAAAACGCCGCAGCTCGAGTTCTTACCAGAACCAGGAAATATGACCATATTAGCCCGGTTCTGTCAACACTGCATTGGCTCCCTATTAAACATCGTATAAATTTTAAAATATTGTTGATTACCTACAAAGCACTAAATGGTTTAGCTCCGCAGTACTTGAGCGAGCTCTTAACGTATTATAGTCCTTCACGTCTATTGCGATCTCAAAATTCCAGCCAGTTGATAATACCTAGAATATCTAAATCGACTACAGGCGGTAGATCCTTTTCCTATTTAGCACCAAAACTTTGGAACAATCTTCCTACCATTGTCCGGGAAGCAGACACACTCTGTCAGTTCAAAGCTAGACTAAAAACACATCTCTTTGACCTAGCATACACATAACACACTATAGACTTCTATAAATTCAATGTTAGGCTGCATAGATTAGGTCAGCCGGAACTGGGAACACTTCCCTTAAATCTTGATGTACTTGCTACATCATAAGAAGAATGGCATCTACGCTAATATTAGTGTCTTTGTTTATCCCGAGGTTTTCCCGCAGCCTGCCGGATCTAGGCCGTGTCCAGATCTGACGAAGGAGATCCGCCTGGACCCGATGACAATGCAGTGCTGAAGTGTCCACTATCCTCTCCCTATGGAGGATCCCTTTCCCACTCTACAGATGAAGCGTTGTGAATTCTGGTTCGCGTACCCCGAAGTGATAAATAAAACAAAATTCTGTATCAAAATTTATAGGCAAGAAAAGTAGTTTGTTTAGGCTGGGTTGTATGAATTATAAACCTGCGCACATATTTTAAAAAGCACATAACTATAGAATCAATTCTGAATGAGCATGTGAACGCCGTCAGCGTTAATCACAGGTTCACGTTTAAAAGTCTGATCATTTCAACGGAGGTGAATCAATCAAAGTTAACTTTAGCTGGAAATAAAATTATTCAAGAACCGCTATAATGCCAAAACAATCTGTTACCTTAAATTATATGTTTATCTCTGTAAAGCTGCTTTGAAGCAATCCATTGTTAAAAGCGCTATATAAATGAAGATGACTTGACTTGACTTGATTAGGATTCTGCAGGGAGTGAAGAAATGTAAGGGGGTTATGGTCTGTGTACACCACAGTTGGCATAGTCCCACAAGACACATACACCTCAAAGTGCTGCAGGGACCAAATCAAAGCTAACACCTCTTTCTCAATGGTAGAATAATTGATTTGATATGAATTGAATTTCCGTGAAAAATAGCTGACAGGGTGATTTATACCACTCTCATCAGCCTGCAACAGAACAGCTCCCGCTCCAACCTGACTAGCATCCACCTGAGGTTTGAATGGTTTATCAAGTCGTGGTGCTGTCAGGATAGGGGACGATGTGAGCAATCATTTTACATTCTCAAAGGCGTCTTCACATTTTGGAGTCCACACAAATTTAGCCTTTGCTTGCAACAAATCTGTAAGCGGGGCAACAACAGAAGAAAAATTCGGGCAAAAACTCCTGTAATGCCCAGCCATTCCTAGAAATCTCATCAATTCCCGTTTAGTCTGAGGGCTAGGAAATTTGTCAATCGCTATGACCTTAGCACGTACAGGTCGCACTTTGCCTATTCCAACAACCTTGCCCAGATAAGTCACAGTTGCCCTGGCAAACTCACATTTTGCCAGGTTGACTGAGTTTGGCATCAGACAAACGCTTAAACAGTGCACGAATTCGGATAAGATGTTGATCTCATGTGTCACTAAAGACAACAATGTCATCCAAGTATACGGCACAACCCTTTAATCCAGCTGTCACTCTGTTCATTAGACGCTGAAATGTAGCTGTGGCATTTCTGAGACCAAAACTCTTTACGGTGTAAGAATATAATCCAAATGGAGTAATAAAAGAAGAAATTTCCTGTGCTCGAGCAGTCAAAGGCACTTGCCAGTACCCTTTGAGCAGATCAAATTTACTGACATAGTTAGCTGATCCAACCTGGTCAACGCAGTCTTCCATCCTAGGCAATGGATAAGAGTCAGGTCTAGTTAGAATATTTACTCGTCTATAATCTGTGCAAAAACGCTGAGTGCCGTCTGGTTTTCCCACTAACAAACAAGGTGAAGCCCAATCTGAAAAGGAAGGCTTTGCTATGTTGTTTTCAAGCATGTAGTTGACTTCAGCCTCCAATTTCTGACGTTTATCAAATGATACACGATAAAATCATTGTCGGACAGGTTTAACATCGCCTACATCGATATCGTGTTCAATCAAGTGTGTACGAGAAGGAGTATCTGAAAAGAGAACAGAAAATTCCGTCTGCATAGAATTTAACTCAGACCGTTGTTTGCAAGATAACTGTTTTACCCATCCTTCTAGATTAGCCAAGGTCTCAGAGTTCCCTTTCGTTGTCACTCCGAGTTCCGTCGGATGACGACGAATGGGGTTTCGCTTAGAAAGCCTATCAGCTTCGAGTAATACAAAACGAGCCAATGGCAAAGAAATGCCATGGGTCTGCAGAATTTGCATGGCGCAACTCCGCCCCACCTCGTGGGTATAAAGGGAGGAAGCCGGCAGCAAAGCAGTATGTTTTCGCTTCGGAGCCAAGTTGATCCTTCGTTCCACAAGCCATTCCTGAATTGTCAGTTCTACAAGACGAGCGAGATTCTCTGGTGTTGGTGTGACGGCGAGTGCGCGCTTCCTGCTTATCTGTCAGTGATTCGACAGCGAGTGTGTGTCTCCCCGGGCGCTTCAACACAGTCAGAGTTTCTTTCCTCTCACAAAAGAGCTTGCACGTGGCACGTCTTTTTAAAGATGCATCGCCCGTGCACTTCTGGTTGTAGTAGACTCGTTGCTGACTCTGATGGGCACGAGCGTTGCATAGTGTGTTTGGGCATTGATCACGCTAGAGCAGCGCTCGTGGATGACTCATGTTCTCTCTGTGGGAACATGACCATCGCAACATTACGGTCGAGACTCGGTGATCTCGCAAGAGTGAGAGTCCCCTCATCCACCCCCCGTTCTACTGACTCTAGAAATAGAGCCGGTACTTCGGCTGGTGGCCAGGGTGATCTGAGGGTGATGGTTTGGAACAAAGCGCCGACTATCAGTCCGTGCCCAGCCGCACCCTCTTCAGTGTTGCAACCCATGAGTGTTCAGGGGATTTCCGCGGGACAATCTTCGGGTGCCCCGCGGGTTTCCTTTGGCTCTCCAGAGGAGGACGCGATGGTCTATTGCAGCATCACAAGGTGGGTCTGAATCTTCTGGAAGTGAAGACTCAGCGCAGCTGCCACCTTCCGGTGTGCATACGGTTGTGCCTGAGTCGGATCCGGAGATGACGGCCATGCTTGCCCGGGCCGCCGCGAGCATCGGGTTAGAGTGGACAGCCTGTGACTCCCTGTGCCAATGCATTGATGAAGTAAACAGTTGGATGTGCCAAAACTTTCTTCAGTTAAACAAAGACAAAACTGAAGTCATTGCGTTTGGAAACACAGAGGAAGTTCTCAAGGGGAATGCATACCTTGACGCTAGGGGTCTAACAACTAAAAATCAAGTCAGTAATCTTGGTGTGTCTCTAGTGTCAGACCTTAGTTTCAGTAGTCATGTCAAAGCAATAACTAAATCAGCATACTATCACCTGAAAAATATTGCAAGAATTAGATGCTTTGTTTCAAGTCAAGACTTAGAGAAACTTGTGCATGCTTTTATCACCAGCAGGGTGGATTATTGTAATGGACTCCTCACTGGCCTTCCTAAAAAGACCATAAGACAGTTGCAGCTCAAACAGAACGCTGCTGCCAGGATTCTGAGCAGAACTAGAAAATATGAACATATCACACCAGTTCTCAGGTCTTCACACTGGCTCCCAGTTACATTTAGGATTGATTTTAAAGTATTATTACTGGTATAAAAATCATTTAATGGCCTAGGACCTCAATATATTGCAGATATGCTCACTGAATATAAACCTAACAGATCACTCAGATCATTAGGATCACATCAGCTAGAAATACCAAGGGTTCACTCTAAGCATGGAGAGTCTGCTTTTACCTATTATGCCAGCCGCAGCTGGAACCAGCTTCCAGAGGAGATCAGATGTGCTCCTACAGTAGTCACATTCAAATCCAGACTCAAAACACATCTGTTTAGCTATGCATTTACTGAATGAGCACTGTGCCACTGTTCGTCCGACTGTTTTTACTGTACTTTATTTTATTTTTTATTCTAAACTGTTTTAATTATTCTTATTTGTTTTGATTATTTTAATTTCTTTATTCTAAACTGTTTTAATTATTGTTATTTCTTTTGATTTTTATTATTTCTTCTATGTAAACCACTTTGAATTACCATTGTGTATGAAATGTGCTATATAAATAAACTTGCCTTGCCTTGAGATGGGCTGCTCAGGGACGATGATCACTTCTCAGGAGATGGTAGCAGGACCACTCCTCCCCCCGGTGGAGGGCCGGGGGAGAATCTTTTGTTCTCCACTCCCCGCTGCTCATCCTCGGGTGGGCAGCACCTTAATGTGGTTAAAGAAAGAAGTGATACATTCATCCCTGAGCACACAGAGTTCTCGGATGACACGGTGCGCCACCCCCGGGCCGTGCACCCCTCGTCCTCCTCTGTCCCAGAGCCGGATGACAGTGCGCGCCGTCCCCGGACCCTGCCGCTCTCATCCTCCTCTGTCGCCAGACCCCTGGCAGAGCAGACCCCCGTGGAACGTTCGTCTTTCCCTGGTCTCCTCTGTCAGGACGGGCCGCTATGCCGTCCACGTCTGGGTCAGCCATACTGCCTCGCTGCTCCACCGACGGGAAGTCTGTAGTTTGCTTGACCCCGCTGGCACAGTTCTTGGGAGCCTGGCTAGAGCTTCCCAACCTGTCCCGCTGGGTCGCACGAACGATCAGGCTCGGCTACGCGATTCAGTTCGCGCGGTCTCCTCCCCGCTTCAGGGGAGTCCGCTCCACTATGGTCGGTGGCAATGCCCCTATCATGAGAGCGGAGGTTGCTACCCTGCTGGCGAAGGGTGCGATCGAGACTGTCCCTCCAGCCGAAATGAGGTCCGGCTTCTACAGCCCGTACTTCATTGTCCCAAAGAAAACCGGTGGGTTACGGCCAATCCTGGATCTGCGTGTTCTGAACCGCTCCCTTCACAGGCTGCCGTTCAAGATGCTCACCGCCAAACGCGTTTTCGAATGTGTGCGGCACCAGGATTGGTTTGCAGCGGTCGACCTGAAGGACGTCTACTTTCATGTCTCCATCCTCCCTCGACACAGACCGTTCCTGCGGTTTGCTTTCGAGGGGCAGGCATACCAGTACGCAGTTCTCCCATTTGGGCTAGCCCTGTCTCCTCCACCCTGTCCCGAGCACTCGCGGTTGGATGATTGGTACTTGGGTAAGGCCACGGACCCCCGTCCGTGTCAAACCCCAATACCTTTCTTCCCGGATGTGCATGATGAGATCTCGAAGTCCTGGAAGACCCCCAGCTCTTCCCGTGACCGCTCGCTTATTTCATCCGCCTTTCCTCCCCTCGATGAGGCGGCTGCCCGTGGGTACACTGGGCTCCCCCCGGTTGAACGCTCTGTTGCGATGCAACTGTGTCCTCTGAGCGCTTCTTCTCGTGGTGAGCCTAAGCACCCATCCAAAGCCTGTAGGTATTCGTCTACACTTGTGGCGAAGTCTTACAGAGCGGCGGGACAGGCGGCCACCTCTTTGCATGCCATGGCCATTCTGCAGGTCTACCAGGCCCAGATGCTCAGGGACATGCACGAGGGTAGGACAGACCCAGGGCTCTTCAATGAGCTGCGCGCCGCCACCGACCTTGCTCTCCGAGCGACGAAGGTGACCGCACGCTCCCTGGGTCTGGTGATGTCCACAGCCGTGGTCCAGGAGAGACATCTGTGGCTGAACCTTGCTGATATGCGGGATGCCGAGCGGTCCCGGCTGCTCGACACTTCCATGTCACAAGACGGCCTCTTCGGCGGGGCATTCGAGGACTTTGCCCAACAGTTCTCGACTGCTCAGAAACAGACTGAGGCTATTAAGTATATTCTGCCCCGACGGCCCGCTGCTGCCTCCACCCGGCCGACTGGGCAGAATACTCAGTCTGTTTGCCGCCGAGGGCGCCCTCCTGTGGCTCCCGCCCGGCCCAAGCAGCAGCCTCCACCTGGGCCCGGTCGCGGAGGAAGTCGTAAGAAGGCGCCCCAGCCCTCTCCTGCCCCGCCCCCCGCTAAACGCCGGGCTAAGCGGCGCTCCTGAGACGCTCCTGGCTCTCACTTCCTGCTCTGCTACTGTTCGGACGCTCTTGCTTACCGCTCCGCGCTTTGCTCTATCGCTTTTATATTTTTATATTTTATCTCCTTTTATCACCTAATTTTAACTTCAGCTAATCAACACAGTGCTCAAACGCTTGGATTACTACGAAAAAAAGCAGAATACTTTTATTCAACCAGCCTCCCACTGCTTACATTCCGGGGAGGAAAACACAACTGCCTACATTCTAAAGGATAAGAGAAAATGCCTCTTTTGTAATCTACTTGCTGCACTAACTGCAACAGACTTTTACAAAGGATTGTAGCTCTTGAAACAAAGTTACTTGTGGGATCACCAAACCAGACGGAACACACAACAGAGCTTCGTCATGGATGCCCTCAGCCTACAGCCGGTGAGTCCCATGAATCTAGTCCTCCTCGACAGGCCATACTGAGTGTAGGGAAACAAGCCGATCGACTTACAAATCGGTGGCACAAACAGGGAGCGAGACCCAAAGGCACTCGAGACATCAGATTGTCACGAGCGTCACATATTGCCGCAGTAGCCTCCTCTACCCCAGATACGGCTCTGACAAGGATTGCAAATACTGGTCTCCTACCACCGCCTATCCATCTTGAGAACAGATTTGAAGTATTAGTGAATGTAAATGAGGAATCTCCAAACGTGATTAATGTGTTTGAACAAAGACTGAATCAGCCAGTAGCTAACACTGATGCTAACTGGCACTCAAGGTCAAGCAGACAGCGTCACTCAGCTCAGAGCGCAGCCGAGCACAGGACTCTGATAGTGGGTGACTCCATAATCAGAAACATTATTAGCAGGGATACAACTACATGCTGCCTTCCACAAGCAACGACTTCTGATGTAAACAGGGAACTTGAGAATGAAACAGGGAATTTCTGATGAAACATAAGACTGCAAATCGACCCATTCATGTGGGGGAAAATGATATTCACAAAGAGCAGTCAGAACTCCTGAAGAAGGATTTCAATTAACTTTTTGAAACACTCAAAAGACTGAAAGTACAAACATTCATCAGTGGACCACTCCCAGCAAGAGGAACCAACAGATTTTCACGGTTGCTTGGGCTTAATACATGGCTCCAAAAAACCTGCAATATAAAAGGAGTAAACTTCATTGACAACTTCAATCTTTTCTGGAGTCAGAGGCAACTGTTTCAACAGGATGGCCACCACCCAAACAAACTTGGTTCAAGAGTGCTAAAGGACAATATCTACTTCTCCCTCAATCATCCTTCTGCAGTGTGTGCCAATACACTCAACCTGAATGGCACACACACACCTGGACACAGTATGAATGACCACAGGACTTCACTTCAGCACCTGGATGGACATGCGGTTGACACGTCAAACAAGGACAATGATAACACCACTCAGCCAAAACAACCTCTGCTCACGGACACAATCTCAGCAGAGCCCTGCCCACAGAGCTCACCACAGACAGACTTTGACATACTAGAACTGCTCCAACATTCAGCACCCAAGGACGACTTGCTGAATGAGCATGTGAACGCCGTCAGCGTTAATAACAGGTTCGCGTTTAAAAGTCTGATCATTTCGACGGAGGTGAATCAATCAAAGTTAACTTTAGCTGGAAATAACATTATTCAAGAACCGCTATAATGCCAAAACAATCTGTTACCTTAAATTATATGTTTATCTCTGTAAAGCTGCTTTGAAACAATCCATTGTTAAAAGCGCTATATAAATGAAGATGACTTGACTTGACTTGACTTGCTGGAAAACCAGGACAGCATTTTACAGCCTCCAATAACACCAGAGAAACAGCCCCCTCCAGCCTCTACCCTATCACCAGACACGTCATCCCTATCTCCAGCATCTCCACAGCATCTTCTGTGTTTCTCAGAGAAAATGGAAAAACTGGTGTTTGCTGGAACCAAACTATCTGCAAGCCCCCAGACATCAACCAAAAAAAGTCAGGCCCCAAAACTACGAAAGCCTGCGGGCCCAGCTCGCTCTCCGCTTGTGAGAGCTCTTCGGCCTCTGCAAAAACGCCAGGGCCCACACCCTCCTCCATCGGCTCGAGGTGAACCAAAAACAACTGATACCAGCTCTCAGTGATATGTGCCGGTCCCCGCTATGAAAACAGTAACTTTCTCAAATGTTTACAGAACAAGCGGGAACCCAGTGTGCCTGTATCTTTCTCTATTGCTGTTCGATTACATGATAGAAATTCTAAGGCCTTCAAAAGCCGTACAGCAGACCCATCTAATCTGGTGCCTATTGCACGGCAAACTAAGACAAAAGTAACAAAGGTAAGACTGTTAAGTTAGCACTTTTAAACATCCGCTCACTTAAAAATAAATCAATTCTAGTCAATGACTTAATAACCACATACAACCTGGATTTTATGCTTCTAAATGAAACTTGGCTAGAAGACAGCTGCAGTGCAACAGTCCTAAATGAAACATCCCCTCCTAACTTTACTTTTATGAGTGTCTGCAGAGCTGCTAGGAGAGGAGGGGGAGTAGCTGCTCTTTTTAAAGATGTCTATCAATGTAAGCAAACATCATTTGGTAACTACCCCTCATTTGAATATCTGGGTATTGTGTTAAAAGGTGCCCCACGTATTTTACTTACCATTATTTACAGGCCTCCAAAATACTCTCCAGCCGTTGCTGAGGACTTTACAGAACTGCTATCAACAATTTCCTCAGAGTTTGACTGTTTTGCTATTACTGGAGATTTTAACATTCACATAGATAATGCAGAAAACAATATGGCAAAAGAAATCAAAACTGTTTTAAAAACTTTTGATCTGACTCAGCATGTACATGGACCCACACACAATTGTGGACACACTCTAGATTTACTTATCAGTAAGGGTTTAAACATCTCATCGATTTTTATTAAGGATGTAGCACTGTCTGATCATTTCTGCATTTTCTTTGATATATTGATCTCTCCTGCCATTGAAGCTAGATCTGTGTCTGTCAAGAAGAGATGCTTAAATGAGAACACTAGTGTGCTATTTATGAAGGCCATATCTTTAAAACCAAGCATATCTGCTGACTCTGTTGACTTTCTCCTTGATTCTTTTAACTCAAAGGTTAAAGGTGTAATAGATTATATTGCTCCTGTGAAAGTCAGGAAGAGTGGTAGACAAAAAGCACCTTGGAGAAACACAACAGCTGTGCAAAATATGAAAAGAACATGCAGAAAAACAGAGCGCATGTGGCGGAAGACAAAACTTGTTGTCCATTATAACATCTACAAAGACAGCATCCATGCTTTCAATATGGAACAAGGCAAAGCTAGACAGACTTTCTTGTCAAATATTATAAACAGCAACTTAACCCTCTGAGGTCGGCTATCGCGCCTGCGCGATAGTCTCGCTTTTTTCTTATCAGTGCAAAAGAAACTCAAAATACTTTTTTAGATTTTGATCTAACATATTAAGTGTTGTATATCATTAGATCCTGATAAGTGTCTATTTTTTTTGTGGATACTCACAATAAAAACAAAGTGTTGTGCTTTTCGCTAAATAAAGAAAAACAAACATGATGCGCGTTCTGCCTTCTCTCTGTCAGTTAAGTCCATTCTGAAACGCGTCCGAAAATTAACTGTAATTCCGCGAATACTTGTCATACAGGCACGAGTGTTTTTCCATAATGAAGCTTGAACTCTCTTCTTTTAAATGAATTAATTTATATAAAAAAACTAATATTCTCAGTTTATGTAATCTGTATGAAAAGAGAGAGATGTCAGTATTTTTCTTTCCAGCTCATTATACCTAATTACGCGTTAATGTGCCACGCCCACGGAGAGAGCGCGGTATTCAAACACAAATGATCTAAGGCAAGCCATTCAAACATGCCAACGCCCACCAGCTGGATTATAAAACACATCGTGTTTAGTAAGTATCTTGTACAGCTGTGTACACAGCGTATCCTTTCGCTGTGAGGAATAATACTATCCAACCCTGGAAAATGTACCAGAAGTGCTGGTAGTTTCATTTCGAGGAGTAACGGATCCAGCTGATGTAGTAAGTCATTTATTCTTAAGTGCTTTGTTCTAATCGCGATATTGAATAGTGTCTGACTGTAAACCGCAAAAAGACTGTTTAAATATGAATTGCGTGTCTGTGTGTAGGCTAAATGATGAGTGAACGGCATAGGCGCGCGCGCTTTGTTTACTACAGTTATACAGCGCGTGTCTGTGCCTTGTTCATTCACTCTCGCACCTACATCCAAACTATATTGCTATAGTCTACTAAGATGAGTAAAAATAGACTTAAATAGACTCGCGTCTTCACGAAGGTCGTCGAGGCAGCCCTTGTTCCCCTCCGGGAACACGGGGTTCGCATCCTGAACTATATCGACGACTGGCTGATTCTAGCTCACTCTCGAGATCAGCTCTGCGAACACAGGGACTTGGTGCTCTGCCATGTAGCCCGTCTGGGCCTTCGGGTCAACTGGGAGAAGAGCAAACTTTGCCCCGTGCAGAGGATCTCTTTTCTCGGTATGGAGATTGACTCGGTCGCCATGTCCGCGCAGCTTACGAGCGAGCGCGCGCAATCACTGCTGACTTGCCTGAAACAGTTCGAGGGCAAGAGTGCGGTTCCACCGAAACTTTTTCAGAGGCTCCTGGGGCATATGGCATCCGCAGCCGCGGCCGCGGCCACGCCGCTCGGATTGCTTCATATGAGCGCCGCTCGGATTGCTTCATATGAGACCGCTTCAGCTTTGGCTTCGCGACCGAGTTCCGAGGTGGGCATGGCATCACGGCACCCTCCGAGTACCAGTTACTCCGACCTGCCGTCAGACCTTCACCCCGTGGTCTAACCTCAGTTTTCTACGGGCCGGTGTGCCCCTGGAACGAGCCTTCCCGGTATGACCCCACCGCTTATGGCACGTCAATTGCCTCGAGTTGCTGGCTGTACGTCTTGCTCAGCGCAGCTTCCGGGCCGTGCTCAAGAATCAACACGTACTAGTCCGAACAGACAATACCGCCACTGTAGCGTACATCAACCGTCAAGGTGGTCTGCGCCCCCGCCGTATGTCGCAACTCGCCCGCCACCTCCTCTTCTGGAGTCAGAAGCATCTGAGGTCGCTTCGTGCCATTTATAGCCCCGGAGCTCTGAACTGTGCAGCCGACGAGCTCTCACAGCTTCAGCCCCTCCCAGGAGATTGGCGACTCCATCCCCAGTCTGTTCAGCTGATTTGGGACCAGTTCGGGGACGCACAGATAGACCTGTTTGCCTCTCACGACTCGACCCATTGCGCCCAGTTTTATTCCCTGACCGAGGGCATGCTCGGCACGGATGCACTGGCGCACAGCTGGCCGCGGGGCCGCAAATATGCGTTTCCCCCAGTGAGCCTTCTTGCGCAGACCCTGCGCAAGGTCAGGGAGGACGAGGAGCAGGTTATTTTGGTCGCGCCATACTGGCCCGCCAGGACCTGGTTCTCCGAACTTGTACTCCTCGCAACAGCACCTCCTTGGCCGATTCCCCTGAGGAAGGACCTCCTTTCTCAGGGACGGGGCACCCTATGGCACCCTCGTCCCGATCTTTGGAACCTCCACATGTGGCTCCTGGACGGGACGAGGCAGGTTTGAGTACCCTACCACCAGCGGTGGTGGCTACCATCACTTCCGCTAGAGCGTCGTCCACGAGACACCTCTACGCGTTGAAGTGGAACCTCTTCGTCAGCTGGTGTTCTTCTCACCGAGAAGACACCCGGAGATGTTCGATCAGTGTCGTGCTTTCCTTTCTTCAAGATGGGTTGGAGCAAAGGCTGTCTCCCTCCACCCTCAAGGTCTATGTCGCCGCTATTGCCGCACAGCATGATCTTATAGAAGGTAAGTCGGTAGGGAAGCACAACCTGATCGTCAGGTTCCTGAGAGGAGCGAGGAGACTGAATCCTCGTCGCCCTCCTCTCGTACCCTCTTGGGACTTCGCAGTGGTGCTAACTGCCCTGCGGAGTGCTCCCTTCGAGCCTTTGCAGTCGGTCGAGCTTAACAATAAAGACAGCGCTTCTGACTGCATTGGCCTCCATTAAGAGGGTAGGGGACCTGCACGCATTCTCCGTTGACGAAGCGTGCCTTGAATTCGGGCCGGCTCACTCTCACGTGATCCTGAGACCCCGGCCTGGATATGTGCCCAAGGTTCCTACCACTCCCTTCCGGGACCAGGTGGTGAACCTGCAAGCGCTGCCCCCGGAGGAGGCAGACCCAGCCTTGGCACTGCTCTGTCCAGTACGTGCTCTCTGCATCTATGTAGACAGAATGCAGTGTTTCAGGATCTCAGACCAGCTCTTTGTCTGTTATGGTGGGAAGCTGAAGGGAAAGGCTCTCTCCAAGCAAAGGTTGTCTCACTGGATAGTGGACGCCATTGCTTTGGCATACCAACAGCAAGGTCGACCATGGCCCCTTGGTGTGACTCTGCCCACTCCACCCGGAGTGTGGCGTCCTCTTGGGCTCTAGCGCATGGTGCCTCGCTAACAGACATCTGCAGAGCTGCAGGCTAGGCGACACCCAACACATTCGCCAGATTCTACAATCTCCGAGTGGAGCCAGTGTCCTCTCATGTACTCGCTTCAACCAGCTAGTACCGGACCCGCTCAGGTGTCTTCGCTTGCTCGCCATTCCACTCCACGGACTGGATACATGCGATATTCTCCTCAGGTGAGCTTCCCGAAAGCCCCGAGTTCCTCCAGCACTTCTGACGTCGGCGCCAGTGTCTGTTGCCTGCGCGTCGGCTAGGTGCCTCCCGTGTGCATGGTACCTCCTTTGAGCTACCCCCACATGTGTATTTCCACTGTAAGCCTCTCTGAGCATGTGTCTTTCCCTTGGCAAGCCACCTTGCCACCCCTGGGGTTGAAATATTCCACCTGCGGCTGGACACCCCAGTGATTCCCCATATGCATCCCTCGGGTCATATGTGTATTCTCTAAGTCCCTCCCCCCCTCTGGGTTGGCAGTAATTGCATATTCCCCTAAAAACCTTGGGATATGCTCCCCAGTGTACCTTGGTATTCCTGTGCTAATAGGAGTCCTTCGTCCGTGCTGTCTCACGACTGGGATCTCAGATTACGCAGGGCACTGGAAGACAGCCGAGAAGGTGGCGTGATTAGACTGGTATCCCCATTCGTCGTCATCCGACGGAACTCAGAGTGACAACGAAAGGGAACGTCTCGGTTACGGATGTAACCCTCTTTCCTGAATAGGGAACGGAGACGTTCCGTCTTCCTGCTAATTTCCGCTGTACCGCGGGGATCGCCTGAGCTCAGTCTTGGCTCCTCAGCGAAGAAACATACTGCTTTGCTACCGGCTTCCTCCCCTTATACCCACGAGGTGGGGCGGAGTTGCGCCATGCAAATTCTGCAGACCCATGGCATTTCTTTGCTATTGGCTCGTTTTGTATTACTCGAAGCTGATAGGCTTTCTAAGCGAAACCCCATTCGTCGTCATCCGACGGAACGTCTCCGTTCCCTACTCAGGGAACGAGGGTTACATCCGTAACCGAGACGTTCTTAAGACGAGGTTGTAAAATGACATCATCAGGGGATTTCACATCCTGTGGTACATTACCTATTTGACTTGAACTAGCTAACGCAACTGAGGAATAAATTACTTCAGGAGCAGCATTACGAGAATAAAAGGGTTTTAACAAATTTACATGGCACAACTGGGTAGGTTTCGCTCAGGGGTAGAAAGAATATAATTTTGATCAGACACTTTTCGAAGCACAGTGTAGGGTCCTAAAAACTTCGAAAGGAGAATCTGGTAAAGGAAGTAAGGCTAACACCTGATCTCCTGTACTAAATATGCAAATCTCAGACTGGCGGTCAAACCAGCATTTCATCTTTTTCTGAGTTTTTTCCAACTTTTCTCTTGCCAATTCCCCAGCCAGAACTAGCCGTCGACGAAAACCCTGTATATATTGAATCAGACTCTGTGGCGGCTCTTCCGGTAGAGCAGCCTTACTCAATACCTCCATGGGTCCCCATACACAATGTCCAAAGACTAACTGATTGGGACTAAATCCTAAACTCTCCTGGATAACCTCACGTGTGGCCAATAACAACCAAGGTAACTCTTCCTCCCAATCACCTTTTAACTCAGTGCAATATGCCCTCAACAAAGATTTTAAAAAGTCTGGTGAAATCGCTCTAGGGCACCCTGAATTTCCGGATGGTACGCACTGGATTTGTTGTGCCTTATGCCAAGCTGCCGCAGAATCTCTTGAAACATGTTAGATGTAAAGTTTGTCTCCTGATCACTCTGAACAACTTTTGGAATTCCAAAAATAGAAATGAACTGGGACAGAGCTTTTACAATTGATCGTGTGGTAATTGACCGCAAAGGAAAAGCCGCAGGATACCAAGTACTCTGGCACATCACTGTCAATAAGTAAACACTACCTGACTTTGAAGGTGGTAAAGGCCCAACACAATCCACTAGAAGATGCTGAAAAGGCTGTTCACAACAGGTATGGGATACAAAGGCCCAGGTTTTATGGTCTGATTTGGTTTTCCAGTTAGCTGACAGATCGAACAAGTCTTAATATACTGCCTCACATCGCTCGTCATACGAGGCCAGTAAAAATACTGCAGCAAAAGTTGGTAGGTCTTATTTACGCCAAAATGACCAGACACCCCGCCATGAGCAGAATCCAATACAGAATTTTGCATAGAAACAGGCACAACTACCTGTATAATTGGTTCAGTCAAACCTCCCTCCATGTTAGAAGTCCACTTCCGCAGTAGTACCCCATTTTCAATGAAGTACCCATTAACGGAACTCTCTGCTACGTCAGGAGGTAAAGCAGCATCAAACAGGGAGTTCAGAGATGAATCCTCTTTCTGAGCAGACACCCAATCATGACGGGGAATAGAAGGCAAAGCAAGGAGACCTGGCACTACTTAGTGGTTAACAAATCCTTCACATAACTTAGCTTTGCATCGGCTGATTGTTTACGCATTGCCCGCGTGAGTGCGCAAGACACAAATACCTCTGGATACTGCTGGGATATATCAGTGTCCCCCAATGGAACAGGACAAGTAGCAACAACAGGTGGAGGTGGAAAATCACGCCACACACGGTCACCCGCCAGATTATTCCCCAAAATCACTGAAACTCCTTAAATTGGTAGTGAAGGACGGACTCCCATCACAACTGCTCCATTTACTAAATCAGATTGGAGAAACATGTTATGCAGGGGTACAGACAATGTTTGCAATCCAATACCACGAATCAACACACTGTTTCCTGTACTTGTCTCCTGAGTAAAAGGAAGAACAGATTGCAAAATTAATGATTCTGATGCACCAGTGTCTCGGAGGATCTTAATAGGAACCTCCTCAGTACTTCCAAGGAATGACACACAGCCCTCTGTAATGAAGGGAGCATAACCCTCATCTCCAACATTGCAAAGTACCACTGGTTTCTCCAGATGCTGTAAAATATCAAGACAACAGTCAGAATGATTATTATCTGTCTGACCAGATGAAACAGCAAGAGCAGGGTTGGGTTCAGATTTAACACGCATCAGTTTTCCCTTAAGCGCTAAACAATCCTTTTTCCAGTGTCCCTTTAAATGACAATGAACACTTTTATCACCATAACTTTTAAAATTCCTCTCAACTTTGTTATCAGCCAGGGTATGATGGACAGTTACACTCTCTGTTGGACTATCATTGAACTTTAACCTACTTTTTCTGACTTCACATTTATGAGTGAGTACATACTCATCAGTAAGGATGGCAGCCTCTTCCGTAGATGTAACATTTCGATCGGTCAAAAAGATGGAAACATGCTCAGACAAAGTACCTTTAAACTGTTCTAACAAGAACAGCTCAAACAGATCTTCACGACTAGTTATACCTGAAGCAGTACACCAGCGATCTAACTGGATTTTTAAGTCTCTCACAAATTCACAATATGTCTGTTCTGCAGGCTTTCGCATGATTCTAAATTTCTGCCGATAGGCCTCTGGCACCAGCTCATAAGCTTTCAATACAGCCTACTTAACCTTATGATAGTTTTGACTATCAAGAACACTTAAAGAAGAAAAAGCTTGTTGTGCCTTACCAGTTAACACGCACTGCAACATCAAAGTCTGTTCAGTATCTGGCCATTTCATAACATCTGCCAAGCGCTCAAACAAACCGAAGAATGTGTCTACATCAGTTTCACTAAATCTGGGTATCAACTTAATATTATTGGCTACATCCAACCCTTTTCTAACAGAACTGGTTAGACCCTTTGCACTGTCCCCCAGTTTATCCTCACTAATTAACTGAAACCGCAAAGCCTCCACCTCCAATTTACGAATTTCAACTTCACGATTCAATTTAGCCTTTTCTATCTCTAAAAGCATTAGTGCTTTTCGTTGCTCAAAAGAGAATGTGGAAGCAATGACTGAAGATTGTGCCACGCTGTCATCATCTTCATCAAAACCATCAGGCTTATCAGGATCAAAGACCTCTAACTTAACTAGAGCGGCTTTAACAATTTATGCAACAGACTCCTTTAACTTTCTTTCTTTGCTGGTTAAACAGATATCATACTTAGCTGCCACCTCCAATAACTGTTCTTTTGTTAGTTGGTCAAACAATTCCTCACAAGGAGACTAATAAATCTAAACCAGTAGCCATTATCTATTTTATTCTATTCAGCAGAACTCTTAATCATTTGCTCTAATTTACAAACACCAACAAGTGATTATTCCCCCTAATCACTCTCCCACTCCTCCCCCCTAAAATAACTCAACCCTAGTCTTCATGCCTCCACCAAGAGTCGAGTATTTTTAAGCACTCAAATACAGTCAGATGTATAAACTCACGGACAAACCAGTGAGACATACAATCGCGGCAGCGCTCTCAACTTAGCGTCAGCACAAAAACAACAAACTAAAATAAAAAAGACCAACGCAATGTTGCTAAACCTACCGGGGAACATCACCATTAGTGCAACAAAACACAGAGTTCGCTGACAAATTACCTTTCAGTAATGTTAGCTTACCAAGTAGAGTAAACATACACGACAAAATCCTGCAAGAGCTAATTTTACCCTGTAGCCTATAGCTTACTATCAAAGAGAAAAAAAACATTTTTACAAAGGGAAATCTTAAAGAGAAATCAATACACTTACCATATGTAATATGGTCTACTTCGGTTCCATTTAATTGCTCTTCAATTGAGCCCAACAATGTCGAAAATCCACTGTTTTAACGACACCGAAAACTCTCGCGCACTTTTCCCAGTAACAAACAAAACACCCACTGTTTACTAGCGCTAACACGCCAAGCAACTCAGGTGAATCGAATACCCGTCAAATACGCTCCGCCTATAAATTACCCAAAGGCGCTAGCGAAAATTTTACAAGTATTTTTCCCTTATTCCTTTCAATAGAAGCTGGACCTTCCAAATTCTATCAAAACACATCCCAGACGAGCCCCCAATTGTTACGTTCCGGCTCCAGGAAGTAACAAAATAAAGGGATCAGAGTCCAAAGATATATTTAAGCAAAATATTTAATTACGTCCAGCGGATAAATAATAAAGAAAATAGATGTTCAACAGCAAATAAACAAACAATAAAGAACAAAACAATATGAAGGTCCAGCTCCTGATGTACACAGCTACAGGATAGGAATCAGAGCTATCTTTCACAAAGGCCAGCCATCTTAAATAATGCTTCCCAAGTTCCAGACAGGTGTAGATCCTTATCTGGCAACCTATAAAAGAAAAGAGAGGACAACAGAACAAACCCAAAACAAACATTGAGCCGTAACAGGGTAATCAAAAATGGCAAAGGAACAAAACAAACAAAGACAAAATTTTAACCGTTACAGACAACAGGGTTCCCGATCATATCCAATGGCAACTGCTCTGCAAATAAGTGCATACAATCACAAGTAAAACAAACACAATTTCACTCCAAACTCAAATCAAACCACTACAAATTGTTCCCCCACCTTAACACAGTAAACCATATATAAGAAAATGGGAACCCCACTGTCATGTGTAGGTCCAAGACAAAAAAAAAAAAAACATCTCACAAATAAATCACTTTGCCACTTCAACACAAAAGACCCAATTCAACATTAAAGTCATCTCTTCAGACACCCATTAAGCCACAAATGCTTTCAATGAAGTAAATGGTAACCTTGCATCATCTGTATTCTTAAATATATTTGCTTAATTCTCTGAGGCTCCAATCAACACAATTCCCTTAAGGACACTTCACAATTCATTTATATGCTGCTCATTTATCAGCTGGTCATTCATTTGCTATTACAAAGCCTTGAAAAAACCCACACAGCTTTTCCTGCTTGGCTCATGGTACCACAAAGAAAAAGCCCAAAAAGTTTGATTTCCTTTTATAGTGTCTTGACTCATGGGGTCTGTAGTCCATCTAATTTGTAGTCCTACACTTTCTACCCCATTACAATTACAATTATCATGCTGTATGTTTAGCTGCAGTAATGTGATTAAATCTACAGATACTGAAAATAAACATTATACACAATAAACATGCTTCTGACAGTCCGCTTAAAAGAGAAAGGTCTTGTTTCATAACAATTACAACTGAAATATAGTGTAAGTAAAACAGAACTTGTCCTAACATTTCTACAACATATTCACTACGGCACTGTGAACTCTAGTTACTACTTATGACAATATAATGGCCATTGAATCAGTGCATAAATGAAAATTTAGGTTAGTAACAGTAATTTATATTAGAGCAAATGTAAGTGTTCTTATTGATGTGAAATATGTTTACGTCATGGGTAGGGCTGCAATTAACGATTATTTTGATAATCGATTAATCGGACGATTATTTTTTCGATTAATCTGATAAAAATGTCAATTAGATTTTTTGTTTATTATAACTATATAAATAAAACCCTAAATCAGGGCTGTGGCGAGCAGGACGAGGCCGAGGGACGTGAGAGATGCGAGACCGGTGCGTCTTACAGGTGTCGTTCATTATCACTCACGCCACCAGCCTCGCCCTGCTCGCCACAAGGGTATTTATGTGTAAAAGTGTACTTTAAAAAGTGCAAAAGCCACACATTGAGTTTTACTAATATCAATATTTGCTTAGTTTTTAATGATAATTGCTGATGGCAAGTTGACAACCATGATTAATGTAAAATAAATTAAAAATTATATCCAACATAGGTTTTAACACAATTTTTGTTAAAACAAATTTACACAGACATGTAGTTCAGATGTGAAGATATAAACTAAAAACATCTCAAATATATAATTCATTTAATTTTTATTTAAAATTAATTGAATTATAAGGATAATTGGTAAAATAAATATAGAAAGACTGAAAACAAGCGTGTGAACGTAGAGCCGCGGTAGATCGCGTTTGAAAAACAATTAAAACTTAATAGTAGACAAATGCTACAAAAAGAGAACGGGATGGAGGTAACGTTACGCAGCAAGCTAACAGGCTTGATTAAAAGGACAGGAAAAATTATGCTTTAGTGCACAAGCATTCGCTGAAAACCACTGAGTACAGTGACTAAAAAACAATCTTTTACTTCTGCTGTTATTAACTGCCTTTAACTTAGTGCTTCACTTTGTAAACACCGTTTTAATTTAACCTGTTTCTGCGGTAGCACTATTTTAATCCATCACTTATGTTGCGAGCGAACTGATTGCGCAACCTGATGCTCGAGACAAAATACAGACATCCCAAGTCTCGCGGAAGTTCCGGGAGTCTCCCGCATATTGATAGCGGCTCCCTGATGCCCGCAAATTAGTTCAAACTCCCGGAATTTAGAGCGCGCAAGCAAGAGCGCGCAAGCAAGAGCGCGCATGCGAGACAGAAGAGACTGTGCTCCAAACATAGACTGTAAAAAAAGATCTAAAAAAAGATCGCGCACGGCAGATCGGCGAAGGGAGAGAGACCTTGCATGTGTCTCATGAAGCGCAGCGCATGTAAGACAGAGAGCATCATGATTGGCCTGTTTCAACCAATCACCAGTAAACGCTCCCCGTGACGTAAGCAGACCAACTAATCGTTAATGACATTCGTTGACAACTATTTTAATAATCGATTTTAATCGATTAAATCGATTAGTTGTTTCAGCCCTAGTCACGGGTGACGATTATGGAGGCGGAACCTTTGCGGAATTTTTAATTCTGGCCGGAGTTTCCTATGGGGAGTTTTTTTGGGTGCGGGACCCGTGAAGACTCCGGTTCTGGGTATACAGGGCCATGACGGAGATGATTATGAAAGATTGAGAACAGGCGCGGGAGGAGAGTGAGCGGAACAGCGATTGGGGCACGCCTTGATTGAGGGGAACATAAAAAGTTATGACATTCAAACCAGAGGGAGAAGGAGAGGAGAGAGGAAAAACGAGAGGAGTGCAAGGAGCGCGAGGGAAGAGGGGCTCAGCCGTGGAGTGGAGTGGAGTGGAGTGGGTGCGCGTTGAGTTATTCGGGTGGGAGAGGAAGAGAGAGATTTGGACTCGGGCAAGGAGCAAGATGGGCTGGAGGAGAAAGGGAGAAGCTAAAAAGAAGTCAGCACCTTGAGATAAGTGTCGAACTCTAGCTGGATTATGGAACAATTGACGTCCCTGTGAATTGTATTGAATAGTATGGTGAGTGAAAGTTCGCTGGAGGACCTGTACTACATTGAGTGAATTGTGCTTCACAGCTGTTTCCCAGCTAGCTTAACATCAGCGAGTGGTGGACGAGACCTCATGCCTGTGCCTTCTCTGTGGGTTGTGAGATTTGCAGTGCTTTATATATATATATATATATATGTATATATATATATGTATGTGTATATATTTCACGTGTGATTACTTGTGTGAGTTGCAGTGAAACACGAGTGTGGGAGTGTACTGTGGAAGCATTGGTGGTCCTAGCCAAAATACTCGTCTCTCTGTTTGAATCCAGTTGCAGAAGACGCTAAAAGCAGTGAAAGCCCGTTGATGTGGTTGAAACCTCTCTCTGTTTGAATCCAGTTGCAGAAGACGCTAAAAGCTGTGAAAGCCTGTTGATGTGGTTGAAAACACTCATCTCTCTCTCTGTTTGAATCCAGTTGCAGAAGACGCTAAAAGCTGTAAAAGCCCGTTGATGTGGTTGAAACCTCTCTCTGTTTGAATCCAGTTGCAGAAGACGCTAAAAGCTGTGAAAGCCTGTTGATGTGGTTGAAAATACTAATTTCTCTCTCTGTCCGAATCCAGTTACAGAAGACGCTAAAAGCTGTGAAAGCCCGTTGATGTGGTTGAAACCTCTCTCTGTTTGAATCCAGTTGCAGAAGACGCTAAAAGCTGTGAAAGCCTGTTGATGTGGTTGAAAATACTAATTTCTCTCTCTGTCCGAATCCAGTTACAGAAGACGCTAAAAGCTGTGAAAGCCCGTTGATGTGGTTTAAAATACCCATTTCTCTCTCTTTTTGAATCCAGTTGCAGAAGACGCTAAAAGCTGTGAAAGCCCGTTGGTGTGGTTTAAAATACCCATTTCTCTCTCTGTTTGAATCCAGTTGCAGAAGACGCTAAAAGCTGTGAAATCCCATTGATGTGGTTGAAAATACTCACTTCTCTCTCTGTTTGAATCCAGTTGCAGAAGACGCTAAAAGCTGTGAAAGAACGTTGATGTGGTTGAAAATACTCACTTCTCTCTGCCCACGTCCAGTGAAGAGCCGGCTAAAGCTGCGAAGTGTACTCATCTCCCTTCTCTCTGTCTGGGTCAGGTAAATTGCCTGCTAAAGTCGTGAAGTGTATACCTTCTTCTCTCTGCTTGAGTCCTGTGAAGAGCCGCTAAAGCTGCGAAGTGTACTCCCCTCGTACCATTGCCATTGGATATGAAACCCGGAAACCCTGTTGTCTGTAACGGTTAAAATTTTGTCTTTGTTTGTTTTGTTTCTTTGCCATTTTTGATTACCCATTGTGCTACTTTTGAATGTTGTAGAATAAACAGTTATATTTGCAAAGAAACACACTGTGGATGTTGCCCTCTTGCGAGATGATGGGGTTACACAATGTTAATAATTCCAACCCTCATAAGAATATTTAAAGACCTACACAGAATCATGAAACTCATATTTTTATTAGTCTTTGCTGTCTATCCAACGCTATCTCACGACCAATTCGTACGAGTGATTAAAAGGTGGCTAATTCGTACGAATTCGTACAACCTCACTCGTGCGAATTTGTACGATTTGTCTAAACCCACGTGATGGGTAGGTTAAGGAGCGGGGTCAGGGGTAGGTCATTCATACGAAGTCATACGAATTTGGTAACTCGTAAAATACGTATGAATTAGCAAAAATCTTATGAATTTGTACGATTGAGGTCGTATGAATTTGTACGAATTAGCCACCTCGTAAAATTCGTACGAATTGCCGTGAGATCGGGTTGGTCTATCAGTATTATGCTTTGTTTACATTTTGATAGCCTACAGGGAAATGTCTTTGAACTACATAATAGTGCAGGTGTAGTTATAATAACAATAGTGTGTGTGTACTGGTTTTACCACATTAACATTGAGGACTAAATGTCTTCTTTAGCTTAGTAAAAAAATCATTATGCATGTGGACAGTCATCATCTTCTATGAAAGTCTTCACCTTCTGATGTGTGTGTTCTTGTATACAAGGTTTGAGAACACAGATGTGTATAATGATGTGGGTTCCTGTGTGACATGAACAGCTGGATTTTTATTAACTAACATTAATAAAGATCAACACATACTGCAACAAATGTATTGCTCATTGTTAGTCCATTTTAGTTAATACATTAAATAATGTTAACAAATGAGACTTTATTGTAAAGTGTTACCATTTTCTGTGATGGGTATGGGTTAGGGGGTTAGGGGGGAGAAAATTTGATTAACTCACTATAAACACCATTACTTGAAAACATAACAATACAGAAAGTTTTCTGTGATGGGTAGGTTTAGGATGGGTAATGTTTTTTTGACTATTATTATCATATATATATATATATATATATATATATATATATATATATATATATATATATATATATGTGTGTGTGTGTGTGTTCCCCTGTGTTCCCCTGTGTGGATCTCGAAGCTCTTCCTGTATTCAGGAGTTGCATACAGTGTCTAAATAAAACCTGTTAGCGCCATTCTCTGTGTCTTCATCCTTGCAGTAGTGTGACAGAAGACCTGACCACACACCATGCAAGCTTCCTCAGCTTCTGAGATCCCCGCTGCATCCACCGAAGCCCCTCTGGACCCCGCCGCACACGCTGCTTATGGATACCACTGCTACTGCAGCCGTCGCTCCGCAACAATCACTTCAAGAAACCCTCACGGAATTCCGTCACGCTCTTCAGAACTACCGACCTGCCTCAGTAAGTCCCATGGCCAAACCAGCTTCATATTCAGGCGAGGAGGAGTGCAATGGATTTCTTCTTCAATGCAAACTCTACATGGAGGTAAACGCTGTAGCGTTTATACGCCCGTATAAATATAACTAATTATTATTCATAACGGATTATGATCAATAATTTGATTATTTTCAGAATTTACTGTTGCAGAATCAATAGTATGATCATTTTATCAGTTCATCCAATGAACGGAAAGCATAAATAATTATTAATTCTAGGAAATATAATATCTTCCTGGCCAAGAAAGACTAATTCCCAGCTAACAGCTAAATTAAGAAATAATTCAAGGGTAAAAGCATAAGTAGCTTATAGATCGCAGTTCAAGACAATAAATTCGTAAGCACATAACACAAGTAATGCTTCTCTTTTCAAATACAAACAATACTTTATTGATTATAAGCCTATGACTAACACATAAAACTTATATCTAACACACACAGACAATACCTTATTGATTATAAGACTAACACACACACACACACACACATTCATACGAGTTGCAGAAAGAAAGAGAGTGAGGAAGAAATGAGTTTTAGGAGTCAGATGGTGAGATCCCAAGTTTCTATATGCACTTAAAAGACATGACCTGAACGAACCATCAATCATCGATTTAACCCTTCTATCGTTTCTTAGGCAGGTTATTCAATTGTATATACTGCACCAGTTCGGTTAAAAGTCTGGAGAGGTTACTTGCTTGTCTTCGTTTTGCTTTGGGATTCTCCTTTTGTCGGTGTAAAGGGGTTCCCCGGGTCTGTTAGATCTTGGGGTCACGTGGGGTGTTGGCGGATGGATGAAAGTCTTTGAAGTTGGAAGCGCTTTGCAGTCAAAACGTTTAAACTAAACTTTGCAGCAAAACTTAACTGAGAACCGAGACTTTCAACGAAAAGACAACAAAGAAAAAGAAAGGAAAGTGAGATGAGTTGAGATGGCTTGAATGAAGATGTTTTAAACCCTGATTTTGATTTGGGTCATTTGTCTCTGTGTCTACATGGCTACTATAACCATCGTCTGCTCCACCCGACTTGTTCTGCTGAGACCTTTCCCGGGGGAGAGAGAGAGCAAGAGCACCAGAGAGCAGAGGGCAAGAGCGAGCACAAGAGAGCACAAGAGAGCGCACAAGAGAGAGTGATTCTGTGTTCGGGTCTAAGATTTTAAACTCAAAGTTTGTCCAACCTCCCGGATGGGTTCTGGCCACTTAGGAGGTGGCCCTATCTTCTTCTTCTCGTAAGTCATGGGTTATCTGTGATCTCCTTGTTCTCCAGCACCAGCAGAGAGAACAATAGGCCACAGTTTAGACATTATTACTATTATAAGAATACAAAACATTTTACACAGATTTCAAACCAAACCATCTTTTTGAATTAAAAATACGATCCTGCTGACAGGAAACACGGCACCCTTTCATTCACACACCTAATATTTATAACAATTATGAATTGTATGGCATCTAAGCATATGAGACATACACATATCACATAGAATTATGAGGTTGCATGATGTGATTATAAGTCCATCGAGAATTGTTCTGGGATGAGTTTTATGATTTTGATATGTAAAGTGTTAGTGTGTAAAGTTTAGGGGGTTTAAGCCATTCCAGTCTGAGGTCCTTCTTGCTGATGTCTGTTTGGTCCCCATGTCATGGGACCTTGGACCTTAAGAAAGAGTAGTCTGTTAGTCGCAGGGGTCTGGTGACCTCTTGTTAGGGCCTCTTGTTTCACCATTTCTGAACAGATCTGTCCTTGCCAAATTATAAAACATTGACAACGTTCTTCCTTTAGTTAAACAATAAAAAGTCTTTTTTGGTTGTAGAGCCTGGGGTAATCTGGAATGTGAAGCCTCTTTCGTGTGATTATGTATGAAAGCTTCAGTTGTGTTTGGTTCATTCTCATAGTTGCTACAACGCTGTTCGATTTATTTCTGAAAGAGACAAAATTGCTTTTATAATTTCTCTGCTGTTCTCGAGCATTAAACTGGGCTCAAGCTCTCTGGGAATCCAATGCAGTCGCATTACAGTCTTTAAATGGATTCTTTGAACATTTTCACACAGTATTCGCTCAAACTTCTAGTGCCATCTTCGTTCATGATCAGCTGTTTCGACTACGACAAGGCACCTCCTCTGTTTCAGATTACGCTCTGAAGTTTCGGATGATCGCGGCAAGCAGCGGATGGAACGAAATCGCTTTGATGACCGCTTATCGTCAAGGACTCAACCCAGATGTCGGGCTACAATTGGCCATCTATGATGACACCATCGGGATTGAAAAACTCATCCAATGCTTGATCCTTATAGCCCAACATCGCACTGCATGTTTGTTTAATTCCCCTGCACGTCCTCCTCACATCTCCTCGTCCATAAGCCCTCCAGTACCTGAGCCCATGGAAGTCGATACAGGACGTTTAACTGCATCTGAACGTAACCGACGTCGAACCAATAACCTGTGTCTCTACTGTGGTGCTTCTGGACATTATCGTGTCAAACGTCCCATCCGTCAGTGTTAAACCTAAAACAAACTCCGGTCTTAATAACTTATCTGAAACACTCTATTCCAGCGAAAGCACTGATTGACTCCGGCGCGGCGGGGAACTTCATTTCAGCTTCACTACTCAACCGTTTGCAAACCCCCCGTCGACGATTAAATCAACCACTTGAGTATACACTCCATCCTTGGAAAACCCCTTAGTAAAAGAAGTATTCAGCACTGCAGTCCCGAATTACACCTTTCCATCGGTTGTCTACACCAAGGAAGATGCTCTTTACTGGTACTGGAGGGCTCCACAGCAGATATCATCCTGGGACGCCCGTGGCTTTATCAACACTCGCCTGACATCTGCTGGACTTCTGGAGAAGTACGTCGTTGGAGTGATCACTGTAAAATCCATTGTCTACGTCCTGTCAAGAAACAATCCTCAGCATATCCGCTGTCTCTGCAGTCCTGGGTTCAACCTCCGTCGAAAGTCCAGTCACAGATTCTTCTCACCAGATCCCTCCGGAATACCGGGGATTCCAGGACGTGTTTAGTAAAAGAAATTGATGGCAACATTTTGGAAGAAACCATACAGCACCTTAAAACATCAACCTGCGGCCTTGACGCACTTCCCACATCTTTCTTCAAAAGTGTGTTAAACAGTTTAGAAGCAGATCTCCTAAAAGTGGTTAATGCCTCACTTCTTTCTGGTAGTTTTCCAAACTCCCTGAAAACTGCAGTTGTCAAGCCTCTCTTGAAAAAGAGCAATCTGGATAAGACTATATTAAGCAACTATCGACCGATCTCAAATCTTCCTTTCATAGGCAAGATCATTGAAAAAGTTGTCTTCAATCAGCTGAACAAATTCTTAAGCTTGAAGAAATACTTTGACAATTTTTAATCTGGATTCCGATCGCATCACATCACAGAGACAGCGCTCATAAAGATAATAAACGATATTCGCTTAAATACTGATTCAGGCAAATTATCAGTACTGGTACTACTCGACCTCAGTGCTGCATTTGACACTGTCGATCACGACATACTTCTTGACAGGCTGGAAAACTGGGTGGGGCTTTCTGGGATAGTCCTAAAATTGGTTCAGATCATACATAGAAGGGATACATAGATACATACATAGGAGAC
This sequence comes from Tiaroga cobitis, assembly GCA_030578255.1. Taxonomy (NCBI): domain Eukaryota; kingdom Metazoa; phylum Chordata; class Actinopteri; order Cypriniformes; family Leuciscidae; genus Tiaroga; species Tiaroga cobitis. Next base: position 28,440,503 of record CM060599.1, read on the forward strand.
CATAAATCTGAGTGGACATCCATGAAATGCGGAGTCTCTCAAGGCTCAATTCTTGCACCACTCCTATTCAACCTGTATATGCTCCCAATGAGCCAAATAATGAGAAAGAACCGAATCTCTTACCACAGCTATGCAGACGACACACAGCTCTACTTAGCCCTATCGCCTAACGACTACAGCCCCATTGACTCCCTGTGCCAATGCATTGATGAAGTAAACAGTTGGATGTGCCAAAACTTTCTTCAGTTAAACAAAGACAAAACTGAAGTCATTGCGTTTGGAAACAAAGAGGAAGTTCTCAAGGTGAATGCATACCTTGACGCTAGGGGTCTAACAACTAAAAATCAAGTCAGGAATCTTGGTGTGTCTCTAGAGTCAGAGCTTAGTTTCAGTAGTCATGTCAAAGCAATAACTAAATCAGCATAGTATCACCTGAAAAATATTGCAAGAATTAGATGCTTTGTTTCAAGTCAAGACTTAGAAAAACTTGTGCATGCTTTTATCACCAGCAGGGTGGATTATTGTAATGAACTCAGTTAATGGTCTATTGATCTGTGATATCACTGACCACTTACCAGTCTTTACTATATATGACTGTAATGTTTCTAAACATATTAAAACTTGCAATGTGAACTATAGACGAGTACGAACTGAGGAAGCTATTAATTTATTTAATGAAGAATTAAGGTTACAAGATTGGAATACTATTTATGGAGAGATGCAGACTGATGTGGCTTACAATAATTTTATAGAAATATTTACTTCCTTGTACAACAAGCACTGTCCCATCAGAGTATTTAGTAAACCGAAAAAAAAAAAATCTAAATTGCCCTTGGATTTCCAAAGGCCTGCAGAATGCATGTAAGAAATAAAATAACCTCTATAAATTGTTTGTTAAATCGAAAACCAAAGAAGCTGAGGACAGATACAAGCTGTACAAAAATAAATTGACAGCTATAATGAGAATGGCGAAAAAACATTATTATGAAAAACGTCTCGGTTACTGATGTAACCCTCGTTCCCCGAAGGAGGGAACGGGAGAAGTGACGTCGACGTGACGACGTTAGGGGATCACTTCAGGGAGCCCTATCAACTTCGAGTATCTAAGAACAAGCCAATGAACATTGGCGTGCGTGAACGCGTCACGCGCCCCCGCCCCGCAGCGCGGGTATAAAACAGGAAGCGGGCGCGAGCACCCACCGTTTTTCACTGAGGAGCCGAGTTTAATGACGGCCGTACAGCGATGGTCAGCAACTGTGGCGGCGGGACGTCACGTCTCCCGTTCCCTCCTTCGGGGAACGAGGGTTACATCAGTAACCGAGACGTTCCCCTTCAGTCGCTCACGTTCGACGTGACGACGTTAGGGGATCCCATGGAAAATGCCAACGGTTGCTGCCACATCCAGTGCCCTACGCAAGACTCTCAGACCCCCCATGCTGGGGCGGAAGACCTGCGTAGAGGGAGAACCTGCTGTTCCACATACCCACGCAGTGAACTCTTGAATAACACTGGGAAGCGTGCCTCTGCGGAGCCACATCCTGCCCGAAGGGAGGTACCATGTGGAGAATACACATATGGACTGGCCGGTTGGGGCCGTGCAACATATGGAATGTCACTGGGGTGGCTCCACCTAAGGAGGGGGAGGCTACACCAGACAGTGACAGCAGAGCGAGCTCTGGCAAGGGAAAGACAAGGGCTCACCGCAGGGAGCTGATCGTGGAAAAATACTCATATGGGATCGCCGCAGGGATCACACATACGGAACCCAGCCTAGCACAAGTTACACAAGCCATACGAGCACTAGGCCTGGCGTCGGACGCTCCGCAACGTCCAACTGCCGAAGGGGTGTGGAGAAACTCACAGGATTCACCTGGGGGGGGGAACTCGACTGGAGCAAAAGAGCGCACGTATCCGCTCCGTAGAGGGGAGTGGCGCAGCAAGCCGACACTAGAGCGGGAACTTCGGTGTTACCGGCTGGTTGAAGCGAGCACACAGGAAGAAACCGGCTCAACACGTAGGCTATAGAACTTAGCGAACGTGTTAGGTGTCGCCCAGCCTGCAGATATCTGTCAGCGAGGCGCCGTGTGCCAGCGCCCAAGAAGAAGCGACACTCCTAGTGGAGTGGGCTCTCAACCCAGGCGGGCAATGCACGCCTTGGGCTTCGTAAGCCAAGGCGATAGCATCCACTATCCAGTGGGCCATCCTCTGCTTAGAGACAGCCTTTCCCTTCTGCTGGCCTCCGTAACAGACGAAGAGCTGGTCTGAGGTCCTGAGGCTTTGCGTTCTGTCCACGTACAAACGCAGAGCGCGGACGGGACAGAGAAAAGCCAGGGCTGGGTCTGCCTCCTCCAAAGGCAGCGCTTGCAGGTTCACCACCTGGTCCCGGAAGGGAGTGGTAGGAACCTTGGGCACGTATCCGGGCCGGGGTCTCAGGATCACGTGAGAGTTATCCGGGCCGATATTCCAGGCACGATTCGTCGACTGAAAATGCATGTAGGTCCCCTACCCTCTTGATAGAGGCCAATGCAACCAGGAGAACTGTCTTACAGGACAAGATTTTTAACTCAGCCGATTGCAGAGGCTCAAAGGGTGGTCTCTGAAGTGCCGAAAGGACCAGAGATAAATCCCAAGAGGGTATAGAGAGCGGGCGAGGAGGATTCAATCTCCTCGCTCCCCTCAGGAACCTAACGATCAGGTCGTGCTTCCCCAAGGACTTACCATCAACAGCATCGTGATGTGCGGCAATAGCGACAACATACACTTTAAGGGTGGAGGGAGACAGCCTTCGCTCCAACCCATCTTGCAGGAAGGAAAGCACGGCTCTGATCGGGCATGATCGGGGGTTCTCTTCGTGAGAAGAACACCATTCAACAAATAGATTCCACTTCAACGCATAGAGGCGCCTCGTAGAGGGGGCTCTAGCAGAAGTGATGGTGTCAACTACCGCTGGGGGTAGGTCACCTAGAACCTCCACGTCCCATCTAGGGACCAGACATGGAGCATCCAGAGGTCTGGACGCGGGTGCCACAGGGTGCCCCGACTCTGAGAGAGCAGGTCCTCTCTCAGAGGGATGGGCCAGGGAGGGGCTGTCGCGAGGAGCACTAGTTCCGGGAACCAGTTCCGGTTGGGCCAATACGGCGCAACTAACAAGACCTGCTCCTCGTCCTCCCTGACTTTGCACAAGGTCTGTGCCAGAAGGCTCACTGGGGGAAACGCATACTTGCGAAGACCCCGGGGCCAGCTGAGTGCCAGAGCATCCGTGCCGAGGGTCCCCTCGGTCAGGGAATAGAACAACTGGCAGTGAGACGTGTCCGGGGCGGCAAACACATCTATCTGTGCGGTCCCGAAGCGCCTGAAAATCAGCTGGACCACCTGGGGATGGAGTCGCCATTCTCCCGGTAGCACCTGCTGCCGTGAAAGCTCGTCGGCTGCACGGTTGAGCAGGCCCGGAATGTAAACGGCACGAAGCGACCTCAGATGCTTCTGACTCCAAAGGAGGAGATGGCGGGCGAGTTGTGACATGCGGCGGGAGCGTAGACCACCCTGACGGTTGATGTACGCAACGGTCGCAGTGTTGTCCGTACGGACCAGTACATGCTAGCCCGTTGTACGTGGCCCCCCAGCCGGGGATAGAGGCATCCGTGGAGACCACAGAGTGCCTGGACACTTGTTCTAGGGGAACACCTGCCCGCAGGAACGAAGGGTCCCACCACAAGCTGAGAGTTTGGCGACAGTGCGGGGTCACTGGAACCCGGCACGAGCCGCTCTGCCACGCCCATGAAGCAATCCGAGCGGCGTTACCGCGGCTGCAGATGCCATATGCCCCAGGAGCCTCTGAAATAGTTTCAGTGGTGCCGCTGTTCTGCGTCTGAGCGTACTCACGCAGTTCAACACTCCATACCGAGAAAAGAGATCCTCTGCCCGGGGGTGAGTTTGCTCTTCTCCCAGTTGACCCGAAGCCCTAGGTGGCTGAGGTGACTGAGCACCATATCCCTGTGTTTGCACAACTGCTCTCTCGACTGGGCGAGAATAAGCCAGTCGTCGAGATAGTTGAGAATGCGAACACCATGCACGCACATGAGAGCAATGGCCGCCTCCGCAACTTTCGTGAAGACGCGGGGCGACAGGGCCAGCCCGAAGGGTAAGACTTTGTACTGATATGCCCATCCCTCGAACGCAAAGCGAAGAAACGGTCTGTGTCGATGGAGAATCGAGACATGAAAGTGCGCGTCCTTCAGGTCGATGGCTGCAAACCAATCTTGGGGACGGATGCGTTTCTGTGTGAGCATCTTGAATGGCAGCCTGTGAAGGGACCGATTCAGGACGCGCAGGTCCAAGATTGGCCGTAACCCGCCTCCTTTCTTGGGTACAATGAAGTACGGGCTGTAGAAGCCGGTCTTCATATCGGCTGGAGGGACCGGCTCGATTGCGTCCTTCGCCAGTAGGACTGCAATCTCCGCTCTGAGAACAGGGGCACTGTCCGCCAGAACACGGGTGAACAGGATGCCCCTGAAAACAGGGGGGCGCCGGGCGAACTGAATCGCATAGCCGAGTCTGACAGTACGGATGAGCCAGCGAGACGGACTGGAAAGCGTTAGCCAAGCTCCCAGAGACCGAGCAAGCGGGACCAACGGCACCACAGACGTACCCGGAGTGAGGCAGCGTGACGGAATGCAGGGACCCGACTCGGGCGGCATAGTGGGGTCTGAACGTGTGGTGCAAGACGTACCTGCTTCCGCCGGAGGGCAGAGTGAGTGTGCGGAGGCGACAGTGCGTCCAGGACACAGCCACTGCTGCCCGCTGGCGATGGAAGAGGGGCTCGGGAGTGACGAGGCATAGCGTCGTCGACTGCCAAGTGCGCCCTCTTGGGGCCCAGAGGTTTCAGAAATTGCTCTTTCTTTGAAAAGGTGGGTACGGGTCAGTGGCGGAACAAAAAGAAAAGGAAACAAAGGATTCTCCACCCGGCCCTCCACCGGGGGAAGGAGTGGCACGTCCTCCATCTCCTGAAGAGCAACTTGATCCACCTCCGGGCCGCCCGTCTCAGGGATGTTTGCACCGGCGCTTGCCTCCTGGCTTGGCAGCGGCCTGGACGGGCGGGGTCGACTTCCTGCGGCTTGCTGCCCGCTGAGACCTGGAGACCCCCTCCGGGTGAGGAAGGAAACCGCACGTTCAGTCGGTCAGGCGATGTCCGCCAGGTTGAGCCAAAGGTGGCGCTCCTGGACCACCAAGGTGGACATCGCCTGACCGACTGAACGTGCGGTTTCCTTCCTCGCCCGGAGGGCGAGGTCGGTTGCCACACGGAGCTCCCGGAGGAGCTCTGGGTCAGAACCACCCTCGTTCATGTCCATGAGCGCCTGGGCCTGGTGGACCTGCAAGAGCGCCATGGCATGAAGAGCGGAAGCAGCCTGTCCACAGGCCTTGTAAGCCCTCGCCGTTAGACCGGACGAGAACTTACAGGCCTTGGACGGGAGGCGTGGGTCACCCCCGCCAGGAGCAGGCGGACGCCGGACACAACTGCATCGCGACAGCCCGCTCCACTGGGGGGATCCCCACATACCCCTTAGCTGCCCCGCCATCGAGGGTGGCGAGGGGAGAGGAGCCACTAGGACGGCTTCGGGCACTATACGGTGCCTTCCACGTCCTAGAAAGCTCCTCATGCACCTCCGGAAAAAAAGGTACCGGGGCGGCGCACTGAGAACCAGCACGGCCTGCCCCGAGAAACCAATTGTCCAGCCGAGAAGGTTCAGGACGTGGTGGAGGATTCCACTCAAGCCCGACCTTCTCGGCGGCCCGGGAAAGCATAGCGGCCCATTCTGGATCCGGCTCGGACAACGCTACACACCCTGAAGGGGGCAACGCAGCTGAGTCGTCATCTCCAGATGACCGCTCCCCCTCCGATGCTGCGATCGACATCTGATCGTCAGCTGGTGCCCCAAAGGAAACGACTGGTCGTTCCGGAGAAGGACCGAGCCGTTCGCAAAGGGGCGCCGATGGCAACAGCACATGAGAGGTGTGAGGGGCCCGCGGAGATTGCCTCGGCGGGGAAGCCCTCACGGTAATCCTCAGATCACCCTGGTCATGCGCCGAAGTAGGCCCATTCTGCGGGGCAGAATAAGCACTAGATCGGGGCATAGGCGAGGGGACTGCACCTCCCTTGAGGTAAGCGAGTCTCGATCTAAGTGCTGTGATAGTCATATTCCCGCAATGGGAACATGAACTATCCACAAAAGCTGCCTCAGCGTGCCGAATGCCCAAACACGAGATGCAGCTATTGTGGCCATCTGCTGGCGCCAGGGAACGACGGCATCCAGAAACGCACAAGCGGAATGACATCTTGAAAAAGACGCAGGGTCCGCTTGTGTTGCTCTTTTAGTAAAATAAAAAAGGAAATTACTCTGACAGTGCTGAGGCGCCCAGGGGTAGCCACTGTGTGGACACACACACACACACACACACACAAACAATAGTGCTGTGAGAACAGCAGTTGAGAGCTGCACTGCTCGCGGCCACCGCTGTTCGCGCCGTCACACCAACACTGGAAAGAGAGATCTTCCTTGAAGTCTTCAAAGGCGTTGAATCTTTAGACATCAGTCACAGGAAACTCGCGCTCCGAAATGAAAGACGGTGGGTGCTCGCGCCCGCTTCCTGTTTTATACCCGCGCTGCGGGGCGGGGGCGCGTGACGCGTTCACGCACGCCAACGTTCATTGGCTTGTTCTTAGATACTCGAAGTTGATAGGGCTCCCTGAAGTGATCCCCTAACGTCGTCACGTCGACGTCACGTCGAACGTGAGCGACTGAAGGGGAACTATTAATTGCTAATAAATCTAACATAAAAAGAACCTGGGCAGTATTAAATAGTGTTATTAACCCTCTGGGGACCAAAAACGCGCCCGCGCGTTTTGCTGGGTTTTTTTTTCACATAGCAGCAACATACACTTAAAATACTCCGTCATTTATGGTCATATAAATAAAATCAATACATGATTATAAACTATAGAGGGTCTTCTTTTTTTGTGTACACTCACATTAACATCAAAACCGTGTTTTTTTTTTTAAATAAATAAAATAAACAGGGTGCGCTTTCAGCTCACTCTGTCTCTGCAAAAATCTTTCTGAAACATGTCTGGAAAATTAACGAAAACTCAGCCAATACTTATAATACAAACATGAAACATACGTCTAAAGAACACTTTAAATTTCTACTTTTAAATAAAACAATTCACATTTAAAACAAATATTCTCCTGCAATGTAAACTGTATGAAACTAAAGAGAAGTACAGTTTCTCCTGTCTCAGCTCATTATCGTTAATTTGTTCACACCCACTCGCAGAGCGCGCTATTCACAAGATAATGTGTTGAGGCCATATGCAAAATAGATAAACACCCCCAGGCAAATGCATTAAAAGCAGCAAGTTTCATAACAAGATTCACTCACTTTCCTGCGCGTTTGGAAGATGGCACGCTACACCGGCGCGGAAGCTCTTCAGCTCGTCCTGGACAGTGACGAAGAGTTCACATTTTCCTCAGAAGAAGAGCAGGACTCTGACGATGTACGTTTGTATTTTGAAGAGCGACTTGATCCAGCCATGGATACAATTTCGGATGAGTAAGTCTTTTAGTTTAACTTACATTCGTTGACAAGCTATTTTATATAAACATGTACATATTTTACTGGTTGGACTATTTCCAGACTTGCCATCCAGTAGCCTATTCAGAGTATTGAAATTTAAAATATGTCTTAAAAGGCAGGTTTTACTTACATTTAAATTGTCTAGCCTATAGGCTAAATACTGTATGATATGTAAAATGATATTTAAAAAATATTATCTATGTTTAGATTCAATTTTGACTAGGCTATAGTGTTTATGCTGCCTCAGGGGCATAAGCATTTACTGTGAGATACCTGCCTTTAGTTTTGTTTATGTATCGCTCACAATTGCTTTGTTTATAGCCGACTGATTATTTTTTAATCACATTTGATTTGCTTAGAGCAAATTTAGAACATTTAGTTTCTCCACATAGAGGAATTATAATAAAACAGATTGAAAACCTTTGAATCTCCTCTCATTCTTTTTTCAGGCTGCTTCACTTGATGGGCCATTAGCCATTGGGAGAGTGTCTGTCACACCCCTGGTCTGAATCTCATTAATGTTGATAGGCCATTACCACTCCCACGCATAAACCTCTTCTGACCAAAAAACTGTCATACAAAGTATAAATTAATGTCATTGTTTTATGTGAACGATCAGGCAGGATGATTTTCACATCATTTTGAAGCCAGAACTCGAAGCGACAACATCCATTAGTCAAAAGTCTTGTGGACACATATTTAGTATGTGTTTTGTTGTTTTATTTCAGCAACTTTCATTTTTATTTGTTTCAATAACCACGCATAAACATTATTCTCTTAAAAATACAAACATGGACATACATATTATAACACAGATTATGGTAGCCCCGTTTGTGCTATATAGAGTGAATTTACACCTTTGCCATTAACATGTTTATAAATAACTGAAAAAAGCACAAATGTCAGTGCATGTCAAAACATCCCAAGGGCCAAAAAAACACATTGGTCCCCAGAGGGTTAAGCAAGGATCGAATATAACGGATTATCCAGAATATTTTGTTGACTCTAATGGAGAAAACATTGATATGAATAAATTAGTAAATGATTTCAATAATTTCTTTGTAAATGTTGGTCCTGATTTAGCAGCTAAAATTCCTAACCAAGAATTGAAGTTGAACACTGAAAGAAATGATTGTTCTATTTTCCTCTCTCCTGTCAGTGAGTGTGAAATAATGAATATTGTTAAAAAATCCAAAAACAAGTTATCTAAAGACTGTCACTCCATCGATATGGTACTAATAAAAAAGACAATTAAAAGTATCATAAAGCCTCTAACACATATCTGTAACCTGTCGCTTAAAAACGGCTGTGTGCCAAGAAAAATGAAAATTGCTAAGGTCATACCATTGTTCAAAAATGGAAATAGGAATCACTTTACTAATTACAGACCCATTTCTCTCCTTCCCCAGTTTTCAAAAATCCTTGAAAGGGTTTTTGACAAACGGTTAGAAATTTTTACATATAAGCATAAGCTACTTAATGATGGACAATATGGGTTCAGACCCAACAGATCTACTTTGATGGCCATAATTGACCCCACAGAAGAAATATCGAAGGCTCTGACAAACAAAAAACATGCAATAGGAATTTTTAGAGATCTCAAAAAAGCTTTTGATACCATTAATCATGATATATTACTCAAGAAATTAGAACGATATGGAATACGGGGAGTTGCTGGGAAATGGGTGAAAAGTTATCTGAGCAACAGAGTACAGTTTGTTCAAATGGGTGAGTTCTCTTCTGGATGTCTTGACATTGCTTGTGGTGTCCCGCAGGGGTCAGTATTGGGCCCCAAATTATTTAATATATATATATTGATGATATTTTCAATGTTTCTCAATTGGTTAAATGTGTATTGTACGCTGATGATACAAATATTTTCTATAGTAACGATAGTTTGGAGCGACTGATTAGCGTTATAAACAAAGAACTAAGTAAATTTAAAAAATGGATGGAAAGTAATAAATTATCATTAAATTTATTAGCTATACGAGCTATACGAATTATACACAAGGCCGCCTATTTCGAACACACAAATCCTTGCTTTCTCAAATCAAAGCTATTAAAAATGAAGGATCTTGTAAAATTATATAATGCACAGTTCATGTTCAAAGCGTATCACTATTTATTACCTGTGAACATTCAAAATATGTTTTCTCATAAGGAGCAGTCGTACAGTTTGAGAGGATTTGGAAACTTTGTGGTCCCAATGGCAGGTTCCACCAGGAGGAGTTTCTTTATGTCTGTTTGTGGGGTTACTTTGTGGAATAATCTGGGGCTTGAATTAAAGCAGTGTCAAGGCATTCACAATTTCAAACGTCTTTACAAACGAAAGGTCTGGTTCCATTACAATGTCAATGAGGTTTGACTGGTTTTCATGCAGTGTGGATTGTTGGATTAGTTGTTATTTATTTACCCTTGTGGTATTCCATCTACCATTGTTGGTAGTAGTTCGTCATTATGTACTCTTGTGGTATTCCATCTACCATTGTTGGTATTTGATAATCATTGTTATGTACCCTTGTGGTATTTCGTCTACCATTGTTGGTATTTGATAATCATTGTTACCTGTGGATAATCATTGTTACCTGTGGAAATATCTGCATATTATTAATATGTATGGTATGAATGTTTGGTTCTGACTTGTGCAACCACTGTTTCTAAATGAGGTATTATTATTACTATTATTATTATTCTTTTTTTTTTTATATATATATATTATTTTCTCTTTGAGATTATTGATGAAGGAAGCAGCCATTATTTGTTTGTATGAATTCTTTGATAGATTGGGGTGGGGTTTAATAAGTTTTACTTCTTCCTACTCCATTTTCAAGCATAAGTGTATAATTTGTTATTATTGTGTATCTTTTCTGTTGTCACACTATTTTGCTTGAAATAAATAAATAAATAATAATAATAAAACTCCTCACTGGCCTTCCTAAAAAGACCATAAGACAGTTGCAGCTCATACAGAACGCTGCTGCCAGGATTCTGAGCAGAACCAGAAAATATGAACATATCACACCAGTCCTCAGGTCTTTACACTGGCTCCCAGTTACATTTAGGATTGATTTTAAAGTATTATTACTGGTATATAAATCATTTAATGACCTAGGACCCAAATACATTGCAGATATGCTCACTGAATATAAACCTAACAGATCACTCAGATCATTAGGATCACATCAGCTAGAAATACCAAGGGTTCACTCTAAACATGGAGAGTGATCGTGGTTTTAGCTATTATGCCAGCCGCAGCTGGAACCAGCTTCCAGAGGAGATCAGATGTGCTCCTACAGTAGTTACATTCAAATCCAGACTCAAAACACATCTGTTTAGCTATGCATTTACTGAATGAGCACTGTGCCACTGTTCGTCCGACTGTTTTTACTGTACTTTATTTTATGTTTTATTCTAAACTGTTTTAATTATTCTTATTTGTTATGATTATTTTAATTTTAGTATTCTAAACTGTTTTAATTATTGTTATTTCTTTTTTTCTTTTTTTCTTTTTTTTTATTTCTTCTATGTAAAGCACTTTGAATTACCATTGTGTATGAAATGTGCTATATAAACAAACTCGCCTTGCCTTGCCTTGCCTAAACAACTCGCCACCACTCTACCACCTCACCGGCCATGGGACTGTGCAATTGACCTGCTGCCTGGGGCCACTCTACCGCATGGGAAGATCTACCCGTTGTCCATCCCGGAGCAGCAGGCCATGGAGGAGTATGTGGAGGAAGCCTTACCCCAAGGATACATTCGACCTTCCACGTCCCCTGCCGCCTCAAGCTTCTTCTTCGTCGGGAAAAAGGACGGAGGACTTTGCCCATGCATTGATTACCGCATCCTTAATGCTTCTACCGTCAAGTACAGATATCCATTGCCCTTGGTATCTTCGGCTCTTGAACAGCTACGTTCAGCTCGGGTCTTCACCAAACTCGATTTGAGAAGTGCTTACAACCTGGTTCGTGTACGTGAAGGCGATGAGTGGAAGACTGCCTTTATCACTGCTGCTGCGCACTATTAATATAATGTCATGCCGTTCGGGCTGTTGAATAGTCCAGCAGTCTTCCAGGGCTTCAAGAACGAGATATTTCGAGATATGCTCCATCGGTTTGTGGTCATCTACATTGATGACATCCTAATCTACTCCTCCAACCTCGATGAACATGTACTACAGGTGAAGCAAGTCCTTAAACGCCTCCGTGAGTACCAACTGTACCTGAAGTTAGAAAAATGCGAGTTCCATCAAGAATCCATGCACTTCTTGGGGTACATGATTCCGCCAGACGGTATTTCTATGGATCTAAATAAGGTAGAAGCGGTGATCAACTGGCCTAAACCCCAGACCCTGAAGGAGCTGCAACGTTTTCTTGGCTTTGCCAATTTTTATCGCCGGTTCATCCGTGGTTACAGTAAGATCTGCGCTCCAGTAACATCCATGGTGAAGAAGGGTACCAAACAGTTAACCTGGTCTGCTGAAGCTTCTGAGGCCTTTGAGGGTTTGAAGGAAGCCTTCTGTTCTGCTCCTATGCTGAGTCATCCCAATCCTGATCTCCCGTTCATAGTGGAAGTGGACCGGTCCACCAACGGAGTTGGAGCTGTTCTTTCACAGCGGCAGGGGACCCCTCCACTACTCCATCCATGCGCCTTCTTTTCACGCAAGATGTCCCCGGCGGAGCAGAATTATGATGTCGGTAATCGAGAACTCTTGGCCATTAAATTAGCTTTAGAGGAGTGGAGACACTGGCTGGAGGGAGCCACCCATCCATTTCAAGTGATTACAGACCAAAGCAACCTTGAGTATCTCCGGGAGGCCAAAAGATTAAATCCTCGCCAGGCTCGGTGGGCTCTCTTTTTCACACGCTTTAATTTCACAGTTACCTACCGCCCAGGTTCCAAGAATCTCAAAGCAGACGCTCTATCACGCCTCTATCAATCCGAAACCTCCACTGAAATCAACGAAACCATACTCCCTCATTGCCGAAGCC